>CM057449.1:83155000-83755000 GCA_016271365.2 Neoceratodus forsteri
CCACCACCTCCCCAGGCCCCAACTGCAACTTATGGTGTGGTAGCATGCTGGAAGTCTGTGTGATTACAGACCAAACAAACAAAACAAAACAAAAACAAACACAATGTGCTTCCTCCATTCAGTCCAGCATTCTCCCAGGCACTGCAGTGGCTGCCAGCAGTGCACCTCAAGTCTTGGACACCAGGTTCAGGGCTACATGCACCGAATATGAATGCCTAGTACTCAAAGCGGAAATTACACAGACATGTGCCCTCCAGCTAACAGGATGCTACAGGCCCCCATCTGTCGGCTTAAAGCTCCTATCCTATCTAAGCAACATTCTGGGACAAGGTTCGCTAGAAACCGTCATCCTTGGTGATATTAACCTCGACTGGCTGTCCAAAACAGCTGCCCCACTTGTTTCCTTTTGCGATGACCATGGGTCAACTCAGCTTATCAATGATAGTACCCGGCCAAACACAAAAAACCCTGATAAAAGCACTATACTGGATGTGCTCTTAGTAAGCAAACCACACCTCTTCTCCCATGCTGGCACTTTCTTCTTGGATGTCAGTGACCACTGCTTTATCGGAGGAATAAGATCAACCTCCAAGCCACCCGTTGCATCTAAATTCTCCCTGAAGAGATCAAAACGTAACTTTAATATAGCCACCTATATTAATGACCTGAAACTCTCCTTGCACTGGCAGGAGTTTTACCTAGCCAAACAGTCACTGCCGCCCACGACATCTTCCATGACATTATCAGGGGCTCTCACAAAACATGCCCCTTTGACCAAAGTCCATACAAAGAATAATTCCTGCAAATGGTTCTCTCCCAAGATCAGATCATTGCTCTTCGGAAGAGATAAGCTCTGGAAAAGGGCCCGAAACTGAACATGCCCAGCTACTGGAACCTATTCAGAAAGGCACGCAACCTATGTACCAAATCAATTAAAGAAGCTAGGGCTTCTTTCTACCGCTCAGAACTTGATGCTGCCTCTAAGAACCCATGCAAGTTCTGGAGCACTATCAAGGATTTGACGGGCCACTCCACAGGTAATTCCCTCCCGAACAAGATCATCTCTGGCAATACTACACTCAACAACAGTGATCCTAGATTCCTTCAATTACCATTTGGCAACCGCAGATCTGGCGTTTGATAACTCCCCAGCTTGTAAGATACGCTCCATGACAGATAACTCCCCCCAATACCTCCAGCTACCGCCTCTCTATTTACGCTTCATCCCGCTTCTTTAAAAGAAGTTGAAAACCTCTTACTCCAACTGGACACCAGAAAAAGCGCAGGCAATGACTCACTAGACCCGTACTTCCTCAAAATAGCGTACCATGTCCTAGCCATTCCTATCACTCACCTATTCAACTTGTCTTTCTCCCAGGGTATCCTGCCACCTGTTTGGAAGACTGCTCATGTCATCCTGCTTCTCAAGTCAGGCGACCCAAGTGACCTTAACAATTATAGGCCCATCTCTCTCCTCCCAGTACTATCTAAACTACTGGAGAAAATTGTGAATGTACAGCTAAGGTCCTACCTCGAGTCAACAAATCTATTGAACCCCATGCAGTCTGCGGTCTTTTTGGACCTAAGCAAAGCTTTTGACACTGTCGACCATAGCCTTCTCCTCACCTCTTTACAAACCATTGGAGTGGACTCCTCCTCGCTGCCCTGGTTTACTGACTACCTCTCAGGGTAATTTCAGCAAGTTAAAGCAGAAGGTGAGCTGTCCCCTCTCAAGCCCCTTCTAAGAGGGGTACCACAGGGATCTATCCTGGGCCCTCTCATTCGCAATCTACATTAATAACATTGACTATCATATAAAAAAAAAACGCCAATATCCACCTGTTTGCAGATGATACCGTTCTATATGTCAGCAGGCCTACACCGGAGGCTACCTGCAACGACCTCCAAGTGGAGTTCAACCTCCTGCAAAGCCAGTTAATTCACAAAAAATTACTCTTGAACACTAAAAAAACAAAACAAAAGCAATGCTCTTCTCTCCGCTCACCAATGCATCCAGTCTGACAGCCTGTGGATCTATCCCTGAAATTAACACAATACTAGGTGAAAAGCTGGAATTCGTCACAAAATTCAAATACCTGGGAGTATAGATAGACAACAGACTCTCCTTCAATGAACATATCGAGGACTTCTTGAAAAAACTCCGGTAAAGGCTTGGACTTTTCTTCAGACTAAATCAATTCCTTACAATAGATGCCAAGGCACGATTGGTCCAATCCACTTTCCTATCCTTGGTTGACTACGCGGATTTCTTGTACAGTCAATGCCCCACCTCTCAGCTAGCTAAACTGGACATGCTGCATCACCATGCGTTAAGGTTTATCACAGGTCTTCCTAATTCTACCCATCACTGTGTGCTGTATGCTGCTGTGGGGTGGACCCCCCTTAAACTCAGGCGCCACAAAAACGCTGCTCTCTGGACCTACCGTGCTCTAACAAAAAAAAACTACCCCCATACATCTCCGGCTGCCTACCCCTAAGCATAATGGTAAAATCCGTGATTAGAAGCCACTCCTTCATCTCCCTCATAGTACCCAGAGTAAACTCGCGTTTCAGTAAAGCGGCAATTAGCTTTACGCTGCCCACCCTATGGGATAATCTACAAATGACCCTCAAACTGAGCGCCCTTGTCTCCATACCCATTTTTAAGGTGTTATACTCGTGTACTGTTAATGAAGCCTGAAGTTGCTATGCCCGTCCCTCACCGGCTCCTAAATCCTCTGTGGCTTGCTCCCTGGCTTAAAACCTGACTTCAGCCGCTTCCAATGTCTGGTGGAAGACATCATCTTAATGTTATGAGCAAAGCAGAATGACCAACTAGTGTCTCAGCATTACATTACCCATTCTGCACCCCTATATTCCTCTCCTCTATCCAGTGTGATGCCGTACTTCTCTCCTAGTCAGACAGTCATGGCTCTACACATACATGGGTACTGTAATTCATATCTGCTGCTCAGATGTTGTTATCCTCTTCCTACTAGCCTTTGCTTGGGTTACATGTACTTGTATTAGTTGTATTATTTGTATATAACTTCTCCTGGGGCATTGCCCATATTGTAAAATGTACTACCTTTGCAAAATGTACTACCCTTGTGTTGAATGATATAACCTTGTGTATATATATATATATATATATATATGATAACCAGGTCCACCTTGCAAATGAGTTTTGCTCAACGGTGACCGCCTGGATAAACAAAGACTTTAATTGATTGATTGATGTGCATGCAAGGGACAAAACTACATGCACTAGTCTGCTCCCACTTGGACAGGGAATGGGTTTTTGCATGTTAATTTCAACCCCTGGCTCGATCCCCAGTTAAATGTCTCGCACCACATCAATGCCATCACATTGAAGCTCCGCCCAAAGCTTGGCCTACTATACAGAAACTTCCTCCCAGTACCAGTAAGATGCACATTATTAACTAAAAGGATCACTACCATCTTCGACTATGCTGACATAGTGTACTGCACTGGCCCCTCCTCCTCGCTATCCAGGCTTGACTCCCTCCTTTCCGCTTTCTGCCGCCTTGCCACAAATTCCCCTCTTAGAACCCACCACTGCATTCTACTCTCTTCCCTAGGGATACCACCCCATCCAACAGTCAGCTCAGCCACTCCACCTCCTTTATACCCAAATTTTGGTTCATCCTGCTCCCCCTCTTACCTGGTAGAGAGGCTAACACCTGCAGCTGCCTCTCCATACTTACTGTGCTCAAGGGACTCCCGTTCATTCTCCCTCCAAAAACCTTCCTCGTCCACTGGCAAATCCGCCTTCACCTACAGACTCCCCTCTTTATAGAGCCAACTGCCACCTCTCATAGAAACATAGAATTTGTCGGCAGATAAGGACCGCTTGGCCCACCCAGTCTGCCCATTTCCCTACCTAATGGATAAGCTGCAGATCCTAGTTAACCAGCAGCCTATTTCTTCCTACCCCCAACCCCCAGAATTGCCTTATGACTGTCCCATGCATGCTTGAATTCCACCACTGATTTTGACTCCACAACCTCCTCCGGAAGGCCGCTCCATGCATCCACAACCCTCTCTGTGAAAAAATACTTCCTTAAATTACCTCTGAGCCGCCCCCCATCTTCAAATTGTGCCCTCTTGTTCTTGCACACCTCTTTTTGAAAGATACTACCCTCTTGGACTTTGTTGATTCCCTTGAGGTACTTGAAAGTTTCTATCATGTCCCCCCTCCTCTAAGAAACTCGCCCTCTCAACTCTATCAAATATCAAATTCGGCAACTTCCACTCCCCACCTGTACCTGCTCCTAGCCTTCACCAGATGCTCCTTTCTACTGCCCAACCTTTGCCAAATAACTTGTGGTATGTAATGCAATCCTCAGAATTTTATGGTTTTAAATGTATATATTCCTCTGTATATTAATATAACTGTATATATGATTTCATGTATCCATTATGTATTTCTACTGATTTCATTGGGGACTGGGGGTCCACCTGGAGTGATGCAAGCCTATACTGGCATGATGGGCTACATCTGTCCAGAAGGGGAACCAGGATCCTAGGTGATAGGTTTAAATGCTTCATTGGTAAGCATTAAACTAGCCAAGGGGGGGGAGGCACTGAAAAGGAGCAGGGAAATCCTAGCTTCCCCCCCAAAGAAATCACAGTAGTAAGTGCAGTAAACACCAACATACAGGTATCGCTAGGGAGAAGGGCAGGGGTAAATGGGGAAAGTGAAAAAGGCAAGAAGGACAGGGATGGGGCAAAAATGAGTAAGGCCATCAGGAAATGGAGAGTAACGAGTAAAAATGCCCGTAGTCTGGGCAACAAGCTCCCTGAGCTGGTGGCCTTGATGGAAGAGGGATGCCTGGATATCGTAGCAGTCACAGAAACATGGTACACAAAGAACCATGACTGGGATGTTAACATACCAAGGTACATAATCTACAGGAGAGACAGGCAGGGGAGAAGAGGAGGAGGAGTAGCTCTCTACGTAAAGGAAGGGATAAAAGCAACGGAACAAGAGTAAACAGGGAGGAGAGAAGGTGCTGTGGGTCACCTTGGAGACTGGAAAGGGCACCACAATCCGCACAGGGGTTGTGTAGAGACCCCCATGTCAGGGGGAAGGAATGGACAAGGATATGATAGAAGGCATTCTTAGGATGGCAGAGAAAGGGGACATACTGTTGATTGGGAGAGCTGAATATGCCAGATGTTAACTGGAGCACATTTGCTGCAGCCACTTCCAAGAGCAGGGCCATTCTCTATGCCCTACAGGTGGCAGGCCTCAGACAGCTAGTTTTGGAACCCACTCGTGAGGGAGCAATCTTAGACCTCGTACTCTCAAATGGGGGCAGTGACAGGATCTCAGATCTAGAAGTGGGTTGCCATCTGGGAACAAGTGACCATCAAACAGTGTGGTTCACGCTAAACTCAGCTACAGAGTCAAGCCATACAAAAGTGAGGGTACTGGACTTCAGGAGGACTGACTTTGGCAAGATGGGAGAGTGCCTCAGAAAAGCACTAGCAAACAGGCTAGAAGGAGGGGTGGAGCAACAATGGGGAATCATCAAAACTGCCATCACAGAGGCAACAAGCCTTTGTGTGAAACAAATAAATCAAAACGAAAGAAAAAGCCACTATGGTTCTCAAAAGAGGTGGCTGGGAAAGTCAGGGAGAAAAAGATAGTATTCCGGAAGTATAAGGAAACACAGAAGGGGCAGGACAGAGAGCTGTACCAGTTAAAGCAGAAGGCAGCAGGGAGGGAAGTCAGAATAGCAAAGGCCCAAACTGAGGAAAAGATTGCCAACTTGGTTAAGAAGGGGGATAAAACCTTTTATAGGTACATCAGAGAGCGCAGAAAGACAAAGGGAGGCATAGTGAGGCTAAACAGAATGAACGGTAGGTGGGCAGAGGGGGACAGTGAAAAAGCAGGGATACTGAACGAATATTTCTGCTCAGTATTCACAAAAGAGGAGGGAGAAGTGCCTAATCCAGTTAAACAGAAGCACTGTTGATTGGGGGGGAGGGTCGATCCCAGTCCTTTCACAGAAGAAAGGGTTCTGCAAGAACTCCTAAAACTGAAGGTGGACAAAGCAATGGGGCCTGATGGAATTCACCCCAGAATTCTAAAAGAATTAAGGGGGGGGGGAACTAGTGAAACCACTGGCTACTCTTCTTAATAAATCATGGGAGGATGGTGTGGTACCCAAGGACTGGAGGAAGGCGGATGTGATTCCCCTTCACAAAAGTGGGACCAAGACAGAGTCGGGAAACTACAGACTACCTGTCAGTTTGACCTCTGTGGTAGGGAAAGTGATGGAGTCACTTCTGAAGGAAAGAATAGTTGAGTAACTAGAGGCCAGTGGAGCACAGGACCCAAGGCAGCATGGGTTCACGGTGGGAAGGTCATGTCAGATGAATCTAATAGATTTCTTTGACTGGGTGACCAAAGTAGTAGACCAGGGAGGGGCTGTGGACATGGCCTACCTAGACTTTAGCAAGGCATCTAACACAGTCCCACACAAAGATTAATAGTCAAATTAACCAGCCTGGGAGTTGGTCCCAGGGTGGTAGCCTGGGTAAAACATTGGCTGGACAACAGGACACAGAAGGTAATTGTAAATGGAGTCCACTCTGAAGAAAGATGGGTTACTAGTGGGGTACCGCAAGGTTCAGTACTGGGTCCAGTCCTTTTTAATGTCTTTACAAGTGACATTGCAGAGGAACTGGAAGGAAAAGTATGCCTCTTTGCAAATGACACAAAGATCAGCAACAGGGTTGATATACAAGGAGGCGTGGAAAGGATGAGAAGGGACTTGGCAAGGTTGGAGGAATGGTTAGAAGTATAGCAACTAGGATTCAACGCAAAGAAGTGCAAAATAATGCACCTGGGAAACAAGAGCACTGAGAAGATTACACAATGAGGAGGTAGTAACAACAACAAAAGGAAAGGATCTGGGGTAATCTTATCAGATGACCTTAAGGTTAGCAAGCAATGTGAGAAGGCAGTAGGAGGGCTGGGGTGTACTGGGATGTATAGGGAGAGGCATCACCAGCAGAAAACAGGAAGTTGTTATCCCTCTGTACAAGACAGTTGGTGAGACCCCATCTGGAGTACTGCGTCCAGTTCTGGAGACCCCCATCTCCGCAAGGACATAGACAGGATAGAGGCAGTCCGGAGAAGGGCAACTAAAATGGTGCAGGGTCTGCAAGAGAAGCCGTACGAGGAGAGACTAAAGGAGCTTAATATGTATACCCTTGAGGAAAGAAGGGAGGGGGGGACATGATAGAAACTTTTAAGTACCTCAGTGGAATCAACAAAGTCCAAGAGGGTAGCATCTTTCAGAAAAAGAGACGTGCAAGAACAAGGGCACACAATTTAAAGATGGGGGTGCAGTTCAGGGGCAATGTGAGGAAGTATTTTTCCACAGAGAGGGTAGTGGATGCATGGAACAGCCTTCCTGAGGAGGTTGTGGGGTCAAAAACTGTGGGAGAATTCAAGAATGCATGGGACAGACATAAGGCAATTCTTGTGGGGGGATAGGAAGAAATAGGCTGTTGGTTAGGTAGGATCTGCAGCCTATCCTGTAGGTAGGGAAATGGGCAGACTAGATGGGCCAAGTGGTCCTTATCTGCCGTCAACATATGAAGAGAGACTTAAGGAGCTTAATATGTATAGCCTCGAGGAAAGGAGGAGGGGGGACATGATAGAAACTTTCAAGTACCTCAAGGGAATCAACAAAGTCCAAGAGGGTAGCATCTTTCAAAAAAAAAAAAGAGGTGTGCAAGAACAAAAGGGCACAATCTGAAGATGGGGGGGGTGGCTCAGAGGTAATTTAAGGAAGTATTTTTTCACAGAGAGGGTTGTGGATGCATGGAACGGCCTTCCGGAGGAGGTTGTGGAGTCAAAAATCAGTGGTGGAATTCAAGCATGCATGGGGCAGTCATAAGGCAATTCTGGGGGTGGGGTAAGAAAAAGTAGGCTGCTGGTTAACTAGGATCTGCAGCTTATCCAGTAGGTGAGGAAATGGGCAGACTGGGTGGGCCAAGAGGTCATATCTGCCATCAAATTCTATATTTTATACTCCCTATACCCCCGAGCTGCAACTGAAAACGAGCCTTGGCTCAGTGTGCCTTTCGATTAACAAATGTTTAAATAAAATAAATAAAAATAAATGACCCAATCACTATAGTGGGCCAAGTTTCTGGTGGATGAGTTTTGTGATGTGGTCCACATGAGATCTGAACAAGAGTTCTTGGTCAGTCACGTAGACACCAATATTTTACCTTGTCACCCACCTCAGTGTGCTGGAGGAGGCAGAAAGGGTTAGCAGGGGTTGCCTAGTTGTGCCCAGGTGTTTAGGTCCAAATTGGACTGCCTTGGTTTTTCTTTCATTTATAATCAACATGTTGGTAGCAAAGCACTTTTCAAGCGCATTTAGATTAGCAGACAGCCTAGAATTAATCAATCACCTTGACAAAGTCTGAGAATCTATGCTCTAGAGAAGTGGCCAAGGAGGTGAAGGAAAAAAGGGTGCCATTCGGGAGGTACAAGGAGGAGAACAAGAGAGGTATACCAAAAAAAAAAAAAAAAAAAGCAGGAAAGGTGGTGAGGTGAGCAACGGTGCAGACAGAGGAAAAAAAATAGCTGAAGGAATCACAAAAGGAGACAAGACTTCCTTCAAATACATAAGTGAGAAGATGAAACCAAAGGAAGGGATAGTGAGGATTAGAAGGGCAGAATGGGCAGACTGCACGGAAGAGGACCATGGAAAAGCTGCCATTCCAAACAGGTACTTCTGCTCAGTTTTCGCAATGGGGGGGGCCCACCAGGGAGCAGCAGGGAGAGGGGAGGGGGTTGGAATTGGACACAAGTCCATTTTCAGAGGAAAGAGTCCTGTAGGGATTTGCAGCTCTCACAGTGGACAAGGCTATGGGATCAAACAGGATACAACCAAGGGTACTAAAAGAAGTCAGATTGGTGCTAGCTGCCTCACTAGACAGCCTTATTCAACAGTTCACTGGAAACAGACATGATTCTGGAGTACTGTAGAAGGGAAAATGTTCCTCTGCACAACAGCAGCAGCAGGGAGAAGGCTAGCAACTATAGGCCAGTCAGTCATACTTCTGTGGCAGGGAAAGTAATGGAAAGACTGGTACAGTATCTTGAATACAATGGGCTGCAAGGCTATAGGCAGCATGGATTCATATTGTTGGGGGGGGGGGCATGCCAGACAAATCTCCTTCATGGATATACCGGTCCACTTGGGTACAAATGGCATTGAGGGAAACAGTGAGCTAGAGATACAGGCGAGGTTCAGGGAGCTAGCCAGGGTTTGTCATGATATAGGATGCGTGATTTCCTTCTCGGAAATCCTGTGGTGCCGAGGGCTAGTGGGGAACACAAGAAGAAGATTAGGGGGATAAACCAGTGGCTCAGGGAGTGGTGTGGGGCCAGAGGGTATGGGTTGATGGGGGGGGGGGGACCTGAGAGGATAAGGGGCTGTATGGTAAGGATAGGCTCCATATCAACTTGGAGGGGAGGGAAATTCGTAAGTTGAAAATTGAGGGGTTCGTTGGTGAAAGGTGGGGTTTAAACTTGTGAAGGGGGGAGGGATGGGAGAAGAGGCTGTAGAGGGGGTCCGATAAAGGAGGGACTCTGCCTCCACCCTCCCTGGGAGGCTGGTGGAATGCAGGAAAAGGCTGACTGGTAAGGTGCAGACAGGGGGAAGATGGAATCCCCATGGAAACGGGAGTATAGGGAAGGGATGGAAGGTAGTCCTGTTAAATGCCAGGAGCTTGGGCAATAAATTGCTTGAGCTCCAGGCAATGCTAGCTGAGGTGGATGTGGCTGCTGTCACTGAGACCTGGGCCACCGCAGGGCATGACTGGGAACTGAACCTGGAGGGTTACACCATGTTCAGAAAGGACGGGGAAGGGGAGGAGGGGTGGCAATAACAGTCAAAAACTGCATTAGCATAGGAGGAGTTGAGGAGGGGGAGGCAATCTGGGTCACCTTGATAACGGGGGGGGGGGCAAGAGAGTTAAAATAAGAGTGGTGTACAGACCCCCAGCGCTGGCGGAGGAACTGGAGGAGAGTCTGGTGGCAGATGTTGGGAGACACTGTAGACTGGGTAGGGGAAGAGTGATGCTGTTGGGGGACTTAAACATGCCAGGAACGGACTGGGGACTACGATATCCTCGGTGGCCAGGGAACAGAGGTTGTTGGATGTCTTTCGGGACGCGTTCCTAACCCAGCAGGTGGGAGAACAGACCAGGGAGGAGTGGATACTGATGTGGTCCTAGGTTGCTTGAAAGGACAGTGCAAAGAATCTTACCAGAGCAAGGGAAAGGATTTAGACTTCTTTTGGCTAGGCACATTTGTTGTGTGTTATTTTTATTTTGTACTCACAGGGATTGTTACTGTTTGTTGCAAACATTTTATTGCTTTATTTTTCTCTGATTCAAAGTGTTGTTGCTGGGAGGTGGAATGCTAGGTTTGCTGGCCAAGGCACTTAGTGTCACCTGAGCTTTTTCCTTCTAGCTTGCTTGAAAGGACAGAACTAAGAACCTTACCAGAGTAAGGGAAAGGATTAAGACTTTTGGCTAGGCAGATTTGCATGTGTTTATTTTGTACACAACGGGATTGTTACTGTTTGTTGCTAACATTTTATTGCTTTATTTTTCTCTGAGTCACACTGCTGTTGCTGGGTATACCTTCTGCTGCATTATTACAAGGTGTGCCTACAGGTGTGTGCTAACAGATTACTGCTGTAATCTTCTGATTCAAATTGTCCTTTTCAAGGTATATTTTCTGTTCCTGCTTTATTTTTCTCTGTAGCAAAGTGTTTCTTACAGGGTATATCTTCTGTGAAATTATTACAGGTGCTGCTTAAATTTTTGTGACTTTTTATCATTAGGTTAAGCAAAATTACTGTTTGTTCCTATTTTATTTATTTTATTTTTGCTGAAAAGGTTGTTTTTTTTTTTTTTGTTTCAGAGGTGTTGCAGTTTCCTTCTCACATTGAAGACAGGGAGAGTGAGAAAGCAACCACAGCTTCCTTGAATCAATGAGGTTATTTTCTAGACTACACTGAACTAAATTATAATTTTTTGGACCTGAATAAGTAACTACTAACTAGTATTGATTCTGTTTTTGGGGTGGACTTTTCTTAGTTTTAACTTTAATTTGCCAGGGAGAAACTGTAGCTGGGAGATATTTGCAGTCAGTTTCGACTAGACCTGTTACTTAGCCTTTGTGAAATAGGTGTCTGAAATGAAGGAAGGAAGGCACTCCTCGGGGTGGAGGGTAAGAGTTGTAGGTGATAGTTTCTGGACAGCATAGGTTTACTCCTATCCCACCTGCCCGAAGCGCATAACTTCCTTTATAGCAGGGGCTCCATCACTTCGTCAAAGCTGCTAACAACATACACCTGTTCATATCCTTAAAGGCACAACACACTGAATAGGGGGTAGAGACACTCACAAGCTTGCACACACTAAAACAAGAACAAAAAACCAAAAAGCATCTGTAACTAGAAGGGACACAGACATGTGGGGAGTGGTGCAATGCACTGGCTGTAGAGCAGCAGTCTTCCAGGAGACATTCTAGAAACTGCGTTGCTGCCCTATTTGCAGGCACCTCTCTGGTATGAGGGAGAAGGTTGTTTGTCTCCATGCTGACCTGGCAAGGATTCGGAAAACCTGTTCCCCCCCCCCCCACAGGGACCACCCAGGCCACCGCCACTACCTCAGAGGTTGCCCAGAAAGAGGAGTGGTTGGACCACGGTGGGCTCAGGGAGGGTGAGGGTGGCAGAACAGAGGTGCACCCCTCTAGTTGTGCCTCTCCACAATTCATTTGCCACTTTGGCGAAGCATGGTTCCTCTATGGAGGTACCTGCAGTGGAGACCAAGGAGGATGATGGGAACCTCCACAATGGAGACCCACAGGAGAGTGGCCCAGGACCCCACAGGGGAAGGAAACAACTCCTGGTGGGGGACTCAATTGTTAGGGGAGTAGAACTAGGGGAGGGAGGGGAAAGGGAGGTAAGGTGCCTGCCCAGCGCCAAGGCTTGGAGGGACAGAAAACGAATCCTCAGGATCGTGGGAGCAGCGGCAAGGGGGAGGGAACTGGATGTCATTATCCGCCTAGGGACGAATGACCTGGCTGAGAATGGGATCGGAGCAGTGCAACAGGAGTTTGTGGAGTTGGGGAAGGGCCTTAGACAAGTAGCACACACAGTAACTTTCTCGGAAGTGCTACTCGTCTATGGCATGGAAGAAAAAATTACTCACCTTAGTAATGTTGTTTCTTCTAATGGAGTCTTGCTGTATTCTGACAGTAGCAGTGAGTCCCAACCTTCGAACTGCCCCGGAGATGAAAGAGTTAACTTTCCATGCCAGGCATGGAACGCTGAGCTCGAGCTCGGTTGAGACTCTGTCTGTTGCTGTTTAAACTCAAACCGTCAGATCTTTATGAGCTAAACTCACTAAGGTCTTGTGTGGAAGCTGTAAACCTATACTAGCCAACTGGCTACTAAACATAAAACACATTTTTTGGTCCCAAAACAAAGACTCAAGTCAGGAGACCCAAAAAATGAAAAACACAACACCCACTCACCCCAATAAAAAGGGGGTGAAAAACAACAAGGTGGGCACCTACTGAGTGCCAACAAGTCAAGTCAAGTTTATTTACAAAGCGCCTTTCAAAACCAAGGCGCTGTACAAGAATAGATAGAGTAATAAAATCCAGACATTTAAAACAACCATAATTAAAAAGAATAAACCAAAGTAAAAAGATGTCTTTAAAGCAGTTTTAAAATTATCAACAGTTGGGCATTCTCTCAACCAGCGAGGCAGAGAATTCCACAGGGTTGGTGCCGAAAAGGCAAAGGAACGAGATCCCGATAACTTCAATAGAACCCTGGGAATCTCTAGCAATCCCTCACTGGCAGAACGGAGAGGACGGAGGGGGCGATACGGAATCAGAAGATCTTTCAGGTAACCGGGTCCCTGGTCGTGTAGGGCTTTAACGGTTAGTAAACCAACCTTAAAGGTGATCCGCCACCGAACAGGTAGCCAGTGCAGTTCGCGAAGCACAGGCGTAATATGACTGGTTCTAAGAGTCCCAGTCAAAAGCCTGGCTGCAGCGTTCTGCACCAGCTGAAGGCGATGGATATCAACCCCTGGTAGCCCTAGGTAGAGGGAATTGCAGTAGTCCAGACGGGTAGTGACAAAGGCGTGGACCAAAGTTGGAAGGTCCTCCTGGGGAAATGAGATGTTTCACCCAGGCGATATTCCTCAGATGGTAAAAAAGAGGATTTGACAACAGCTGACACCTGAGATTTCAGGGTCAGACCATCATCAAAAATAACGCCCAGATTTCGCACCTGTCCAGAGGTAGAGAGCGGTACACCACCAAGTAAATAAACCTGATGGCTGTCCAGCACCCAAACCCACCCCAGGACGACCTGGATCCACAGCCAGTACCTCAGTCTTATCCAGATTGAGTCTCAACCAGCTCGAGCTCATCCAAAGTCTGATCTCATCTAGGCAGTTATTAAGTACATAGAGTGCATCACCCTGGTCGGGGAGAAACGACAAATACAGCAGAGTATCATCTGCGTAGCAGTGAAAACTCAGACTGTATCGCCTGATGATTTCTCCCAATGGCAGCATATACACTGCAAACAACATGGGAGCTAAGATGGAGCCCTGTGGTACCCCACAAGGCAGGGAGTAAGCGTCAGAGGAATAAATTCCGGGTGACAACTCTCTGAAACCTGCCAGTGAGCTAAGAACGAAACCAATTGAGGACTGTACCAGACAGCCCACAAAAGACTCGCAGTCGCTCCAATAGCACCCCATGGTCTACAGTGTGAAATGCAGTAGATAGATCGAGAAGGACCAGAATGGTACAAGCCTTTCGATCTCTGGCCATTAGGAGATCGCTCAATACCCGAACAAGGGCAGTCTCAGTACTATGCCTTTTCCTGAAACCAGACTGGAGAGTATCATAGACATTATGAGATGTAAGATGATCATCTAATTGCAACGCAACTGCCTTTTCAATAACCTTACCAACAAATGGCAGGTTACAGATAGGCCGGTAGTTAGCTAGACAGTCTAGGTCCAAGGAGAATTTTTTTTAGGAGTGGTCGAACTACTGCCTCCTTAAGGGGGTCAGGAAAAAAAACCCTCTCCCAAGGATTTCCAGATAATGTCAGCAAGGATTGGGTAGATAGCTTCTACACAACCTACTAACAGCGGTGTAGGACCCGGATCCAAACTGCAACTAGTTGGTCGCACTGTTTGGATGATCTTCACAATGTCCACAAATTCCAGGCGGTGAAAATCTAACCAGACAGACCGAGGACAAGACACCACCAGTCGTCCACCACAATCCTCCATAGGAGAGGTCGGACCAATGCCGGACCTGATGCTGGCAACCTTATCTGCAAAAAAGCGAGCGAACTCCTCGCATCTATGCTGAGAAAAGGCTTCTCTAGGCTGAAGACAGACAGGATTGCACAGTCTGTCCACAGTCCGGAAAAGCTGAGCTGGTCGATTTTGTGCAGCAGAAATCTCTCTGGACAGGAATTCTGCCTTCTTACGAGTGATTTCTGATTGGTAGCTATCATAATGAGCCAACAATCTAAGCCTGTCAGCATCAAGGCCCGATTTCCGCCAGGCTCTCTCCAGCCTTCGGCCTACTCCCCTTAATTCCTTCAAGGAGCCATCAAACCATGGACTCCTTGGACGGATGGTGAGAGGCCGAACATGAATTGGTGCAATTTTGTCCAGAGCATCTCCCACAGCCTTATTGTAGGCTAATCATGACCATCTGACTATGCATTCACTCAACAGGTTTCGATAGGTCCAGCACCGCCATTAGGTCACTGGGGCTAATACCCCTTAAAAGGGCGGTACAGGACCATCTCCGTAGGGGCAGACCTATTAGAGGGGGCCCTGAAACTGAACCTTATGGTGTAATGGTCCGACCAGCTGACTGGTTCCACCCCCAGATCAGTGATCTCCATACCCAAGAGAAAGACCAGATCTAGTGAATGACCCCCTATATGAGTAGAGGAGGTAACAACCTGTGTCAGGCCCAGTGTGTTCATCAACCAGAGACAGCGCTAGATAGGGCAAAAAGGGAAAAAGTTGCAGCTTGCCCAGAAATGACCCACTTTCCACAGGACAGTGGGTCCAAAGTGGTGCACCTGTCTCTAACAATAGCTGAAAGATGGAAAACTAAACAATAGAAAAGTATTTTCACTCAACAAATTTAAGCTTCTGTACTAGTGAAATTTCTACTTACGATTAGGTTTAGACCCAGTTGTTTCTCATTTTGACCCACATTTTTTACACCTATGGGTCTAATTTGACCCATGTTTTAAAACCCCTAGCGCTGTCACTGTCATCAACTGGAGGAGATTTTGATCAAAATGAGATAGTTCATCGTCGACCCAGGCATTGAAGTCACCCAGAAGTAATAATCTGGGAAACCTCAACACCAGGTCGACAATGAAGTCTCCTGTAGGAATTCGCCAGAGTCACCTGGTGGACGGTAGACGAGGAGAATCCCACAACCTGCACCCTCACCCAGGATATATTCAAAAGATCTGGTGTTTCCCAATGGCACATCCACAAGGTCCAGTTCAGATTTAAACATAATGGCCACACCTCCGCCCCTACGATCCAGCCTTGGACAGTGTATCACCGAGAACCCGGCTGGAGCTGCCAAGGCCAATATAGGGCCTGGATTTTCATCCAGCCAGGTCTCGGTGATGCAAGTCAGATCAGATGAACCAACAAGATCAGCAATAATAGCCGTCTTGTTCTTAATTGATCTGGCATTGCACAACACCGCCAAGGCAGCATGAGCCGTCGAGGAACACTGCACTGCCCACCCACATCCCAAAAACAGAGGTTCTGAGAGGGCCAGGCGGGGTGGAGGTCAGAATACAGCAAGATTCCATTAGAAGAAACATTACTAAGGTGAGTAATTTTTTCTTCAAACAACATGAAGTCTTGCTGTATTCTGACGGTAGCAGACTACAAAGCAGTACTTCCATGGAGGAGAGACAGAATCTACTTAGGGAATAGGCTCTGAAGCACAGCTGTGCCAAACAAAGCATCACTCCTAGCCTGGATATCAAGGGAATAATGCTTGGTAAAAGTGTGAACTGTTTTCCAGGTAGCTGCTTGACATATCTCTAGAATAGGGATGTCCCTGGCAGCAGCCAGGGAAGCAGCTGTACATCTGGTAGAGTGAGCCCTCAGGCCTGAGGGTGGAACCTTACCCAGTTTTTCATAACAAAATTGGATACAAGAGACAATCCATCTGGCAATGGATCTTTTAGTGGCAGGTTTCCCTTTACCAACCTCACCATAAGTGAGGAACAGTTGGAGGGAGTCAAACCTGTGACCCTTGGTACACTCTATGTAGTAGCTAAGGGCTCTCTTCACATCTAAACTGTGCAGCCTCCTCTCGCCAGAGGAAGAATGGTCAGTGAAGTACACAGAAAGAGACATAGATTGATTAAGGTGGAAACCTGAAACCACCTTAGGCAAGAACTTCCTGTTAGTCCTGAGGACCACCTTATCTCTATGAAAGGAGATAAAATCAGGCTCCACTGACAAAGCTTGTAATTCACTTATGTGTCTGGCAGAAGTGATGGCTACCAGAAACACAGTTTTCCAAGCCAAGCACTTAAGCTCTGCTGAAGACAAAGGCTCAAAAGGGGGTTGCATAAGCTGAGCAATGCAAACATCAAGGTCCCAAGCAGGGGCAGGGGCCCTGAATGGAGGGTTGGTGTGAAGCAATCCCTTGAAAAACTTGGAGAATACAGGGTGAGCTGAAAGAGAAGAGGGCTTACCTGCTGAAATAAAAGCAGCAACAGCTGCCAGGTGCACCTTCAGTGTAGCGGGTCTCAGCCGCAAGCTATTTAAATGGACCATATAATCAAGGACTGTGGGCAGATCAGCAGACTCTGGGGAAATATGCTTCCCAGAGCACCATATGGAAAATCTTTTCCATTTGGAATTATAAGTAGCCCTGGTGGAAGGTTTCCTAGAAGCCTTCAGAATATCCATTACACATTGGGAGAGGTGTAAATCAGCAAACTCTTAACTCTTCAAGAGCCAGGCCTTGAGATTGAGAAATTTGAGATTTGGGTACCAAACCCTCCCCTGAGCACAGGTTAACAGGTTGTAATTCCTGGGAAGACACAGGGGAAGATGGACTGCTAAGAACAGTAGGAGTGGATACCAGGGCTGTCTGGCCCAGTCTGGAGCAATCAGGATCATCTTGCACGGTTGAGATCTGATTTTGACTAGCACTTTGAACAGGAGAGGGAAGGGGGGGAAAGCATACAGGAACTTCCCTTCCCAACTGAAAACTAAGGCATCCAGAGGGACTGAGCCCAACACTGGGGCCTACAGCAAAAAGGGAAGTTGGTGATTGTCTGGGGCTGCAAAAAGATCTATCTGCAGGGTGCCCCATCTGGAAAATATCACCTCCAAGACCAGGGGATCCAGTGACCAATCGTGATGGCCCTGGGATATCCTGCTGAGAGCATCTGCCAGGACATTGTCCTTGCCTGGGAGGTGAACTGCCGTGAGGGAGGTGTTCAGGGAGTAAGCCAGAGACCACAACTTCATTGCTTCTGTGCACAAGGCCGTAGACCGAGTGCCTCCTTGCTTGTTGATGTACCACATTGTAGTGGTGTTATCTGTTCTGACCTGGATAACTTTGTTCTGAACAGATTTGGAAAAAGCTTGAACTGCTAGAAAAACTGCTCTGAATTCCAACAGATTGATGTGAAGCAGAGATTCCTGAGGGGACCACAAACCCTGGGTGGTCAGGTCGCCCATGTGAGCCCCCCACCCCAAGATGGAGGCATCTGTAGTAAGGATTAAAGCGTGAGACTGAGTGACAAAGGGAACCCCTTGTCTCAGATTGTTCTGATCCTGCCACCACTGTAGGGCCTGGATCAGGGTTTGAGTTACTGGGATCAATTTGGTCAGAGGGTCCTTCCTTTGAGACCAGAAGGCTCTCAAATGAAACTGAGTGTCCCTCATCTGAAATCTTGCTCCCTGCACTACTGCTATGGAAGCAGCCATGTGCCCCAGGAGCTGTAGAAAATGCCTTGCTGGTCGAGACACCTGCAGGGTGAATGAGGACGCCACAGAGACAAGGGTCCTTGCCCTGTCTAGGGGAAGGAAACCGCTGGCCTTTTCTGTGTCTAGCTGTGCACCTATGAAGGTGAGGAGCTGCACAGGCTCTAGAATTGACTTTGAAAGATTCCAAAGGAAACCCAAAGAGGTGAGCAGTTGCTGAGTTATCTGTAAGTGTAACTTGACTTGGTCTGGGGACTGTCCTACTATGAGCCAGTCGTCCAGGTAAGGAAAGATGGCAATCCTTTGCCTTCTTAGAGAAGCAACTACCACTGCCAGGCATTTTGTGAATGCCCTTGAAGCAGAGGTCAGACCAAAGGGCATTGCTCTGAACTGGTAATGGCCTGAGAGCAGCTCGAACCCGAGGTACTTTCGATGGGAGCTTCTGATGAGAATATGGAAGTACACATCCTTGAGGTCCAGGGACACTAGCCAGTCCCCTGGCCTTAGAGAGGGTAGAATAATTCCCAGAGTCACCATTTTGAATTTTAGTTTTAAAAGGTGCTTGTTTGCATATCTGAGATCCAGGATGGGCCGCCATTCTCCTATCTTTTTTGGGGTAAGGAAGTACCTGGAGTACAACCCTTTGCCCTGGTGTAGGGGTGGAACCCTTTCCACAGCTCTGAGAGCTAGGAGGGAAGAGACCTCTGCCTCTAGGGCAAGTGTCTCTGAGGGATTTGCAGGTGGAAAGGATCTGGTTCTCATCTTTGGAAACTTTTTGAAGCGGAGAACCAGTCCCTGGCTTACTACTTCCAGGACCCATTTGTCTGATGTCAGAGACTCCGAGTCCTGGACAAAGTAAGCCAGCCTGCCCCCTACAGGTAGTTGAGAATCGGCCCTGGCAACCCCATCAGGGTGCCTGTTTGGCAGGGGCTTTGGGCTGAGGGGTGGAAGCAGACCTGCTTGTACCCCGTCTGCCTCTCCCTCTAAAGAACCCCCTCTGGGCATAAGCAGAAGAGGAGGCCTGGGCTTGGTAGAAGGCCTATGGAAAGGCCTGCCCTGGGATGCTGCCTTTGAGGAGTGGCCTGCCTTTCCTTGGCCTGTGCACTCCTATAGGTGGTCCTATATTCGTCCTTTTTTCATGTAATTTCGTCTGCTCCCCAAACAGAGAATTACCCACAACAGGAAAATCCATGGCCTTAGTCTGGGTATCCTATGACAGGCTAGTACATCTGAGCCAAGCCATTCTTTGAAGTGCCACAGATGTAGCCATGACTCTAGATGACACATCATTGGAGTCCACTGCAGCATGGAATTGCACCTTGGATGCCTCAATACCATCAGCAGCCACCTGCTCCAGCTCCTTGGCAAGCTGGCCAGGGACCTGTTTTGCTAAAACCATAACAGTGTCTCATCTGGATTTTTGATACCCAGCAGTATAGGCCATATAATTGGCCTGTCTGAGTCCCAAGGATGCTGCCATGTACTGTTTCTTTGCTATGGCATCAATCCTCCTGGAGTCCTTGTCCGGGGGTTGTGAAGCCAAGGGAATATTTGACTTATCACAGGCTGCAGCCTGCACTACCCCAACATGGCTGCATTGTTGTGTAAGGAACTCCGTATCTGAGCCTGACAATGTATACCTCTTGTCCATTATTTTATCCACAGGAGGTACAGTGTTAGGAGTCTTTAAAATCTTAAATGCCTGTTTCCCAAAAGATTTGTGTAAGGGAATAGACAGCGTCCTAGACTCTGGAATATCCATCATTTCTATATAGTCAGGCTCCTCCTGGTCATCCACAGCTTCTTCCATAGGAAGCTGGAGGGTTTCAGCCACTTTTTTTTTTTTATAAAACATGAAATGGGAGGGGGACTCAGAAAGCCTAGGAGGAGACACTCCTGAAGGTCTGTCTGGGGAGATGTCTGGGTCAATAGGCACATCCAGACTTTCAAAACCACATTCACTTTCCTCATACTCCTCTTCCTCCTCCTCCTCCGGTTCATAAAATTCCTCTAAATCATACTCTTGAACTGGTGGAACCGGCCGAACCGAGCGCCTGCCTGATAGTGCCGGTTGGGTCGGAACCGGGGAAAGTGACTGCACAATTTTGATCGCTTTGGCTATTTCTTCAGCTGTTGGAGAGGAAAGTTTTGGCTCCACACCAGCCGATTTTTCTTTTCTAGTTCTCTTAGCCGGAACCAATTCCTCAGAATCGGCTCTCCTTTTGGCCCAAGAAGTCTCCGCCTGGTCAGAGGGAATTCCTTCTGGTTCGGTTTGAACCAAACCGGGCTGGCCATCCAGTTCAGCGGACTTTTTGGCCTCCCCTTCCCTGAGCCTACCAACTCTCTTTTCCAGGGTAGCTACAGGGAAATTTACACAAATCTGGCAGTCTGCATTGAGGTGGTCAAACCCCAGACAATAAACACAGGTGGTATGGGGGTCAGCCTTAGCAAAGACTTCCCCACACACACTACAGTGCTGAAACCCAGTGGACCCGGCTTTTCTTTTGGGTTTCTCAGCCATTGTGCCAGTCCTAACCAAACTTACCCTTTTAATGGCAATCTGCCAGGCAATCCACCAGGCAAGGCCCTCTTATCGGTTCCTGACCGTGTCACCAGTCGTGGAAAAAAACGTAATAAAATCCGTTTTTTTAGAACCGATAAGAACCGGTAACCATACTCTAAAAGTACAAATTAAGATTTTGTAACAACTTGATCAGTTCAAACCGAACCGATGAACCGTTTACAAGTTCCACACAGAATAGAATAAAATACAACCTATCTAATACTCACAAATACCACAGACAGAGAGACTGAACCGACAGGTTATGGTTTAAATTTGGTCGAAAACCAAGAAAAGCGGTACTTTAACCGACAAATTGAACTGAGCAGAAGGAGAAATCTCCGGAGCGACTGTTCAGTGAGGCAGAGTAAAGAATCTGACGGTTTGAGTTTAAACAACAACAGACAGAGTCTCAACCGAGCTCGAGCTCAGCGTTCCATGCCTGGCACGGAAAGTTAACTCTCATCTCCGGGGCAGTTCGAAAGTTAGGACTCACTGCTGTTGTCAGAATACAGCAAGACTTCATGTTTGTTTGAAGAGGCTAGGGCACTCCGTACCATGGGATTCAATGACTGGTTGAAAATCTGGTGCAGAGCTCAGGGATTTGGCTTCACTGGGGACTGGGACTCCACCTGGAGGGATGTAGGCCAATACAGATGTGATGGTCTGCATCTATCCTGGAGGAGAACCAGGATCCTAGGTGATAGGTTTAAATGCTTCATTGGCAAGCATTTAAACTAGCCAAGGGGGGGGGAGGCACTAAAGAGGAGAAGGGAAATCCTAGCCCTCCCCCCCAAAAAAAAAAAAAAAAAAAAAAAATCAGGGTAATTGGTGAGGTGGACACCAAAATAGAGCAGTCGATAGGGAGAAGGGCAGGGGTAAATGGAAAAAAAGACAAAGGCAGTAACGACAGGGATGGGACAGAAAGAAATGGAGCCATAAAAAAAAAAAAAAAAAAAAAAAATGGAGGATAATGAGTACCAATGCCCATAGTCTAGGTAAAAAGCTCCCTGAAATGGTGGCCTTGATGGAAGAGGGATGCCTGGATATTGTGGCAGTCACAGAAATATGGTACACAGAAAACCATGACTGGGATGTCAACATATCAGGGTACACAATCTATAGGAGGGACAGGGAGGGAAGAAGAGGAGGAGAATTAGCTCTCTATGTAAGGGAAAGGATAAAAGCAACAGAACTAAAGGGTAAACAGGGAGGAGAGGAGGCACTGTGGGTCACCCTGGAGACTGGAAATGTCTCCACAGTCTAGACAGGGGTTGTATACAGACCCCAGTCTAAGGGGGAGGAAATGGACAAGGAAATGATAGAAGGCATCCTTGGGATGGCAGAGAAAGGGAAGATATTGCTGATGGGGGACCCGAATATGCCAGATGTTGACTGGAGCACCTTTACTGCAGCCACATGCAAGAGCAGGACCATTCTCGATGCCTTATAGGGGTCATGCCTCAGACAGCTAGTTTTGGAACCCACTCGGGAGAGAGCAATCTTAGACCTGGTACTCTCAAATGGGGATGGAGAGAGTATCTCTGATCTTGAAGTGGGTAGCCATCTGGGAACAGGCGACCACCAAACAGTGTGGTTCACGATAAACTTAGCTGTAGCGTCAAACCACACAAAAGTGAAGGTACTGGACTTCAAGAGGGCAGATTCTGTCAAAATGAGAGAGTGCCTCAGAAAAGCACTAGCAAACAGGAAAGAAGGTGGGGTGGAGCAACAATGGGGAAACATCAAAACCGCCATCACAGAGGCAACAAGTCTTTGTGTGAAGCAAATAAATCAAAACGAAAGAAAAAAAAAAACAAACACTATGCTTCTCAAAAGAAGTGGCAGGGAAGGTAAGGGGGAAAGACAGCATTCAGGAAGTATAAGGAAACACAGAAGAAGCAGGACAGAGAACTGTACCAGTGGAAGCAGAAGGAAGCGGGGAAGGCAGTCAGAATAGCAAAGGCCCAAACAGAGGAAAAGATAGCCAACTTGGTTAAGAAGGGGATAAAACCTTTTATAGGTACATTAGGGAGCAAAGAAAGACTAAGGCAGAGATACTGAGGCTGAACAAAGAGGAAGGTGGTTGGGCAGAGAGCGACAGTGAAAAGGCAGGGATACTGAACGAATACATCTGCTCAGTATTCACAATGGAAAAGCAGGGGGAAAATACCTAATCAGGTCAATAGAAGCACTCTGGATAGGGGAGTTGATATTAGTCCTTTCACAGAAGAAAGGGTTCTGAAAGAACTCTTAAAACTGAAGGTGAGTAAAGCAATGGGGCCTAATGGGATTCACCCCAGAATTAAAAAAAAAAAAAAAAATTAGTAACATCACTGACTACCCTTTTTAATAAATCACGGGAGGATGGGGTGGTACCCGAGGACTGGAGGAGGGTGGAAGTGATTCCCCTTCTCAAAAGTGGGAAGCAAGAAAGAGGCAGGAAACTACAGACCTGTCAATTTGACCTCAGTGGTAGGGAAAATGATGGAATCCCTTCTGAAGGAAAGAATTACTGAGTACCTAGAGGCCAGTGGGGCACAAGACCCAAGGCAGCATGGATTCACAGTGGGAAGATCATGTCAGACAAATCTAATTGATTTCTTTGACTGGGTGACCAAAACAGTAGACCAGGGAGGGGCTGTGGACATGGCCTACCTAGACTTTAGCAAGGCATTTGACACAGTCCCGCACAAAAGATTAATAAACAAACTAGCCAGCCTAGGAGTGGGTCCTAGGGTGGTAGCCTGGGTGAAACACTGGTTGGACAACAGGACACAGTGGGTAATAGTAAATAGAGTCCACAGTGAAGAAAGGAGGGTTACTAGTGGGGTACCACAGGGTTCAGTACTGGGGCCAGGTCTTTTTTAATGTTTTTATAAGTGACATTGCAGACGGACTGGAAGGGAAAGTATGCCTCTTTGCAGATGACACCAAAATCTGCAACAGGATTGATACACAAGGTGGGGCGGAAAGGATGAAAAGGGACTTGGCAAGGTTGGAGGAATGGTCAAATGTATGGCAGCTTAGATTCAATGCAAAGAAAAGCAAAGTAATGCACCTGGTAAACAAAAACCCAGGGAAAGAGTACACAGTGGAGGGGAGAGAGATACTGACAAAAATGGAAAGGGACCTGGGGGTAGTCATATCAGATTACCTAAAGGTGGGCCAGCAATGTGAGAAGGCAGTAAGGAGGGCTGGGGAGATACTGGGATGCATAGGGAGAGGCATCACCAGTAGAAAACAGGAAGTTGTTGGCCCTCTGTACAGACAGTTGGTAAGACCACATCTGGAGCACTGTGTACAGTTCTGAAGACCCCATCTCCACAAAGACACAGACAGGGTGGAGGCTGTCCAGAGGAGGGCAACCAAAATGATGCAGGGTCTGCATCAGAAGACATATGAAGAAAGACTAAAGGAACTAAAGATGTATAGCCTCGAGAAAAGGAGAGAGAGGGGGGACATGGTAGAAACTTTCCAGTACCTCAAGGGAATCAACAAAGCCCAAGAGATTAGCATCTCTCAGAAAAAATATGTGCAAAAACAAGGGGGCACAATTTGAAGATGGAGGGGGGATGGCTCAGAGGTAATGTGAGGAAGTATTTCTTCACAGAGAGGGTTGTGGATACATGGAACAGCCTTCCTGAGGAGGTCGTAGAATCAAAAACAGTGGGGGAATTCAAGAATGCATGGGACAGACATAAGGCAATTCTAGTGGGGGGGGGTAGGAGGAAGAATATGTTGGTTAACTAGGATCTGCAGCTTATCCGTTAGGTAGGGAAATGGGCAGACTAGGTGGGCCAAGCAGTCCTTATCTGCCGTCAAATTATATGTTTCTATGTTACCTTTTGCTGCATTATTACAAGATGTGCCTACAGGTGTGTGCTAACAGATTACTGCTGTAATCTTCTGATTCAAATTGTATTTTGCAAGGTATACTGTATTTTCTGTTACTGCTTTATTTTTCTCCAGGGTTTTATTTAACTCTAAAAATTGATTAGCGTTTGCTCATAAAAGTTTTAAAACATTGTGAAAATGCATATCACTTGTTGCACTGTGTTTAACAAATACAACACTTCTAGAAAACCTATATAAATGCTTTCTGTATAGTTAGTATTGTCCCAAGAAAAAACTGCTAATAAATTATTTAAAACCCTGTTCTCTGTAGCAAAGTGTTTCTTACAGGGTATATTTTCTGTGAAATTATTACAGGTGGTGCTTTACAGGTTTTGCAGTTTTATCTATCATTAGAATAAGCTTTCAGGGTTACTCCATTTGTTGCTGACTGACTGTTTCTGCTCTTACCTCCTTGTTTCTTTCGTCCGTGGTTGTTCTTTTTCGGCAGGGGAAGGACCCAGCCACCCACCCCCATCCCCAACCACCTAAACTACACTCCTTTATAGGGTAGCACAGTCGTGACATTTCCTGTGGCAAAGCAGGAAGGGGTGGATCAGTGGGGTATCCACATTGTGACCTCATTTATAGGGGCACTAGTAATTTAACTTGTTATAACAAGTTATACAAAAACAAACAAAACACAACATAAAACTTTTGCTTTCACTTTCTTCCTTTTACTTACTCTGACCAGGTTAAAAGCCCAGCAAATGATCTGGAATGGATATCATTAACTGTAGGCACTGCAGAACACTTTTCAGAGGGGCAGTTTTACAGGATTTAAGACACTGTCTTACATGCTGGGCCATTGGAGATCTTAGGGCTCAGCTCCAGGCAGCATGGGCAGAGATTGCACACCTCAAATTTCATATTCAAGAGGAACTATATTATAAGAACCACCCGCCATTTCCACAGCATCCAACAGAAGCACCTCGATCGCAGAGAGTAGTTGGTCCAGGAGGTTGGCAGGTGGTTAGGAGGGGCAAATCAGGTGCCCCATCACTCGGTGCTCTCCAACATATTACCTCCACAAACCATATAAAAACTACAAACAGGTATCTGCCTCTATATCCGAAATCAAACAAAGGGGCAGAGGACACCACAGAGCAGGACACTGCAGCACAGGAGCTAGCAAAACAAAACTCACCCAAAACAGGAACCAAAACATAAAAAGGAAATCCAAAAAGCTTCTGATCATAGGAGACTCCATGATTTGGGGAGTTGATACCTATCTCCAGCGAGGAGTAATGATCAGATGTCTCCCAGGTAAATCAGCGTGGCGAGACACTGACCGCATTGCTAAAATTGTTCAGGAAGCAGGGGAAAACACTGATGTTCTGGTACACATAAGGACTAATGATCTCGCCAGCTGGTCAGTTGGAGACCAAACACCTGACCAGGCTGGGTGACAAACTATCATCCATTTCGTCCGGCATCTCCTTCTCTGAGATTCTGCCAGTCTGGGAAAGGGGAGCAGATGGACAGGAGGTCAGAAGGGGAGACAGGGGAGCTAAACATGTGGCTCAAGGGCTGGTGCCAGGAAAAAGGACACAAATTTGTAGGGAACTGGCTACAGTTTTGGGAGCGAAAGTTCTTTAAAATTTGATGGACTGCATCTGACTAAGGAGGGAGTCAGTGCATTGGGGCAGAAGTTTGACATCATTGCAGAATATTAAAACTAGCAAATGGGGAGAGGGGTGCAGCACCCCATACGTCGAATGGGAAGAACACCCCTCCCCCCTCAGTTAGTGGTCAAACAGGAGTTCAGCATGTTTGCAGTTCATCTGCATCACCAGGTAAGGAAAAAGGTCCGGCTCCCCATCGGCGCACAGGAACGCCAGACCTCACCCAACAACTAACACACCGAAATCTGGCCAATGGAAAATCATGTACACAAATGCTCACAGTCTGGGAAACAAGATCCCAGACCTGCAGGCAATAATGTCAGAGGCTAAACTGGACAGAGTAGCAATTAGCGAGACATGGTTTACCAGTAACCACACTTATGAGACTTCAGTACCTGGCTATGTACTGTTCAGAAAATACCGAAGTGCAAAGAGGAGGGGTGGTTGGCCCTGTATGTCAATGAAAATATCAAAACTACAGAAATTCAGAATACACATATGGAACCAGAAGAACTGTGGGTCACCCTGGAAACAGTAAATGGAACAGCCATAAGAACTGGGATTGTCTACAGGCCCCCAGACCAGGGGCAGGACATAGACACATTACTGTCAGAGGATATACAAAACTTGACAGCTAAAGGGGACGTTCTGATAATGGGAGACTTCAACATGCCAGATACAGATTGGTCAACACCAGCAGGAACATCTGCCAGAACTAGACATATGGTGGATTCCCTGCAGGGGGAAGGCCTCAAACAATTGGTACAACAACACACAAGAGACAGGGCTATCCTAGATCTAGTACTGACTAACAGGGAAATGATCACAGATCTCCAGGTAGAAGGTCACCTGGGGGCCAGTGACCATCATATGGTATGGTATGGTAGTTTGGCCACTACAACTAAATCATCCCATTCCAAGGCAAAAATATAGGGACTTCAGAGGAGTTGACTTTGATAAGATGGCCAACAGAGTTAAGCTAGCCCTGGCAAAAAGAAATACAGGTGAGGGAGTACAGGCAAAGTGGGCAAGCATTAAGGATGCAATACTTGAAGCAACGTCCCACTGTCTTAGAGAGAAAAGGAAGTGTAAAAAAAGAAGAAGAAACCCACTTTGGTTCTCAAAACACAGTAGCAGAAAAGGTCAGAACCAAAAGGCTGGCCTTCAGGAAATATAAGGGGACACAGTGCGATGAAGATAGGTAGGTATACCAAACTTCCCTAAGGGAAGCAGGGAAGGTAGTAAGGCAGGCAAAGGCCCAAACCGAGGAAACACTAGCACAAACAATAAAAGAAGGTGAAAAGACTTTCAATAGATACATTAGTGAAAGGAGAAATTCCAGGGGAAGTATTGCTAAGATCAAAGGAAATAAGGGTGTGTGTGAGGAGGAGATCCATGTAAAAGCATCTATCCTAAATAGATACTTCTGCTCAGTATTTACTGAAGAGAAGGTAGGGCAGGGCCCACAGCTCAGCACCATGGACACAGGGGGGAGGGAGGTGAGCACTAGTCCCTTCACAAAAGAAAGGGTCCTACAAGAGCTCGATAAGCTCAGGGTGAACAAGGCAATGGGACCTGATGGCATACATCCCAAGGTACTAAAGTAGGTAAGGGGTGGAACTAGCCGAGCCATTATCAGAACTGTTTAGTGAGTCTCTGAGCACAGGAGAGGTCCCAGAAGACTGGAGAAGGGCTCATGTGATCCCGCTTCACAAGAGTGGTAGCAGGGAGGAGGCGGGGAACTACAGACCAGTTAGTCTTACCTCAGTAGTGGGCAAGATTATGGAGACACTCCTTAAGGAAAGGATAGTGCAACACCTGAAATCCATAGGAGCACAGGATCCAAGACAGCATGGGTTTACAAAAGGAAGGTCCCATTAAACTAATCTCATTAGATTTCTTTGTCTGGGTAACCAGAGTGGTGGACCAAGAGGGAGCAGTTGATGTCGCCTACCTTGACTTCAGCAAAGCTTTCAATACTGTTCCACACAGAAGATTTATTAATAAGCTGGGTAGGCTCGGGGTGGGTCAGAAGTTGGTCAACTGGGTGGAAAACTGGTTGACGGGCAGAAAACAGAGAGTGGTGGTAAACGGTATACAGTCAGAAGAGATGCAAGTCACAAATGGGGTACCTCAGGGATCAGTCTTGGGGCCAGTACTCTTCAATAGCTTCATCAGTGACATTACAGATGGACGGGGAGGGTAAGGTTTGTCTGTTTGCAGATGACACCAAGATATGCAACAGAGTAGATGATCCAGATGGGGTGGGCAGAATAAGAAGAAATCTGGATAAACTAGCCAAATGGTCAGAAGAGTGGCAACTGGGGATTAATGCAAAAAAGTGCAAGATCATGCACATAGGGAAGAGAAACCCTGAAGCCACCTATAGGCTGGGAGGGGAGTTGCTGGCAGTCACAAGGGAAGAAAGAGACTTGGGTATCATCATCACCGATGACCTGATATCATCCAAGCATACCACTAAAGCAGCAGGTAAGGCTAGGGGGATGTTAGGGTGTATTAGAAGGGGTATCAAAAGTCGGAAGAGAGAGGTAATAATTCCTCTTTAAAAAAAGACACTGGTTAGGCCCCATCTGGAGTACTGCGTGCAGTACTGGAGGCTACACCTTCACAAGGACATTAACCAAATTGAGGCAGTCCAGAGAAGGGCAACCAAAATGGTGCAGGGATTGCATCAGAAAACATACGAGGACAGATTAACAGAGCTCAATATGCATACCCTAGAGCAAAGGAGGGAGAAAGGTGATATGATCGAAACATTCAAACACCAAAAGGGCATTAACAAGGTGAAAGAATCTAACATGTTTCAATATAAGTAAAATAGCAGGACAAGAGAACACAGCATGAAATTAGAGGAAGGCCGATTAAGGGGTAATGTGAGGAAGTTGTTTTTCACAGAAAGGGTGGTGGATGCATGGAATGGCCTACCTCAGGAAGTGGTGGATATGAATACAGTGCAGGGCTTCAAACAGGCATGGGATAGGCATAAGGAAGCAATACAGATGAGTATGAATAGATAGGCCATTGACAGAGCAAAGGCCAGTGGCACATTTATAAGGTGAAAAAAGAAATGGGGAGACTGGATGGGCCTTGCGGTCCTCATCTGCTGTTAGCTTCTATGTTTCTATGTCCTGGCGGACAGGGACCAGATCGGGGGCCTATAGGTAAGGGACCTGTTGGCGGGGAGCGACTATGCCATGGTCTGGTTCTACCAAGACCTAGGAGGGTTAGAAGACTGCACAAAGACAAAGATAACTGACTTCAGGGGGGCAAATTTCAAAGAAATCTGTAGGATCCTGAAGGAGCATTTGGATGGAACTGGGCCAGACATGGACACCGACAGTAGGTGGGAAATCATCAGGAGTGGGGTGCAGAATGCTACCAGCACCTGTGCAAGAGTGAGACGCAAATGGGGTAGGGCCCGAAAACTCTGCTGTGGACCAGGGAGGTTCAAGAGGTGATGAGGGGAAAGAAGGCAGCCTATAGGCAATTCAAGTGCTCAAGGAGGAAAGGGATAGAGGGGAGTAGGAGCTGATGGCCAGAAGGGCCACTAGGGTGGTGAGGGCGACTAAGGCAAGGAAGGAGCAGAACCTGGCCAGGGAAATTAGGAGAGGAAACAAGAGGTTCTTTAGATACACTGGGGAAAAACGAAGGGTGAAGGGGCAGATTAGCAGGATTAAAAACAAGGGAGGGATGGGCACAAGACCCGGGGAGCAGGCTAAGGTACTAAATGAGTACTTCGCCTCAGCTTTCACCAAGGAAAATGGGAGGCTGCATCATACATAGGAGGAGATGAAACTGGGGGGACCCTTACAGATCGGAGGGTCTGGGGAGGGGGGGCCACCACTGGCAGAAGGGGGAAAGACAAAGCAGGGGGACAAGGTAACAGAGGTGGAAATCACGGCAGAGAGAGTAGGGAAGCCCTCAGGTCCCTTAAGACTGAGAAAGCACAGGCGCCGGATAAATTACATCCCAGAGTGCTGAAGGAACTGGCGGATGTCCTTGCGAAACCCCTGGCGGAGCTTTTCAGCATCTCTCTGAGGACAGGGTGGGTACCCCAGGACTGGAAGGTGGCGCATATAGTGCCTATCCACAAGGATGGATCAAAAGAGGTGGCAGAGAACTACAGGCCCGTCAGCCTTACATTGGTGGTGGGCAAGGTGATGGAGGGCATTGTAAAGGAGAGGCTGGGGGGACCTGGAAAAGTCAAGGTGCCTGGACGATAGACGGCATGGCTTCGTCCCAGGGAAATCGTGTCAGACAAATCTTGCAGAATTCTATGATTGGGTGATGACTGCCTTGGACCTGGGTAGACCGGTGGACGTCCTCTTACTTGACTTCAGCAAGGCGTTTGACTCTGTTCTCACGGGGGCCTTTTGGGTAAGCTGGGGGAAATAGGGGTGGGAAACAAGATGATCAGATGGATAGGGAATTTGCTCCAGGACCAGAGTGGTTGGCGAGATAGTCTCATCCACAAGGAGAGTCATTAGTGGGGTCCCTCAGGGATCAGTCCTTGGGCCCCTCCTGTTCAACGACTACGTCTCTGACATAAGGAAGGGTATCATGAGTGAGACGAGTCTCTTTGCAGATGATGCAAAGCTGGGGGCAGTGGTGGATGGGGAGGGTGGCCCTACAGGGGGACCTAGAGGCTCTGGAAAGGTGGTCTAGAAAGTGGAAACCGAGGTTCAATGCAGGGAAATGCAAGGTACTGCACCTGGGAGCCAGAAACTTGGCCAAGTGTACACCCTGGGGGGGGGGATGCTACAAGTCTCGATGGCTGAGAGGGACCTGGGGCGGTGGTGGATGTCAAGATTAACAACTCGGAGACCTGTAGGAGGACAGCGGCCAAGGCCAACAGGATGCTGGGATTCATTGCTAGGGGGATTAACTCCAGAAGGAGGGAAGTGATACTACCCCTGTAAAACTGCTTGGTGAGGCCGCATCTCAAGTACTGCGTGCAGTTTTGGAGGCCACACTTAAAGAGGGACACTGAACTCCTGGAGAGGGTCCAGAGGAGTGCAACCAGAATGATCTGGGACTTGGGGAACAGGACCTACGGGGAGAGGCTCGAGGAGCTAAATATGTACACACTGGAAGAGAGAAGAGCCGGGGGACATGATGAGGTCTTCAGGTACATGAGGGGGTAAATAGGGGAGGTGAAGTCAGGCGCTCCAAGGAAGAGGAGGAGGAGGCAACTAGAGGGCATGGTGGAAGCTGGGGGGAGGAGGTGCTACTTCACTGAGAGGGTGGTGGAGCCATGGAATGTGCTGCCGGGGAGCTAAGCGGAGCGGTGGAGGGTTCAGAGGGGTGGGACAGATACAGGGGAAGGGTTCTCGAAGCAAAGTCCAGTGCAGCGAGAATATCCGGGACTGGGAGGGGAGAAGCCCGAGAGGGCAAGGGGGACAGCAAGGTCACCTCCCAGGGTGGGGGCTGACCAAACGAGCACACGCGAAAGACCAACAGGCATATTCTGCTGGCATTTTAGTATGTTAGCATGTATTTCACTGACTGGGTGACTAGGGGAAACAGATCAGGGGAGGGCAGTGGACGACACTGTGCCACACAGCAGACTGATAAGAGGGGTGGGATCCAAAGTGGTGAATTGGGTTAGAAACCTGATAGCAGACTGGCGACAGTGGGTGGTGGTAAACGGCACTCACTCTAATAATGGGAGAATGGCCAGCAACGTGCCACAGGACTCAAGCTCAGTACTGGGACCGGTCCCTATTTAATGTCTTCATAAGCAACATTGCCAAAGAAGTTGAAGGGAAATAACAGAAACAATTATTCTAGGAGACCTTAACTATGATTGGCTGACTAAGGTCTCGTTACCCCTGAAGCAATTCTGTGACTCCCACAGGTTCACACAACTTATTACTGAGCCAACTCGCATTAACAAAAAAAAAAAAAAAAAAAAACACCAATGAACAGCACCCTATTGGATGTCCTACTCTTAAGCAAACCATATTCCTTTTCCCATGCCGGAATTTTTTCAACTGATGTTAGTGATCACTGCTTTATTGCTGGTATAAGAACTGATGCTAAACCCTCACCAACATCTAAATTTTCCACTAAAAGGTACAGACAGAATTTCGATCCTCTTGCATACTTCAATGAATAAAAAAAAACTCTTTGCACTGGCAGAGATTTTACCTTGCTAAATCGGTTTGTAATGCCTACGACATCTTCCATGAAATTATAACCAGTGCCCTAAACAACCATGCTCCTCTGGTAAAAGCACGTATAAAAGCTAGAACATGTTGTTGGTTCTCAGCGGACCTCAAGGCTGCCTTACTAAAAAGAGATCATCTCTGGAAAAAGACTCGCAAATCACACACAGACGAAGACTGGTGTCTTTTCAGGACAGCTAAAAACACCTGCACTAAGATGGTCAGAGAGGCCAAGGCCAAATTTTACCGATCTGAGCTAGACTCTGCATCGAAATGCCCTACCAAGTTCAGGTCCACCCTAAAAGAACTGACTGGTCATTCTCCAGGAAATGTGCTTCCCTCCAAAATTACCACTGACAATGCTATAACCAATGACAGAAACAAGATCCTGCGGGCCTTCAACAATCATTTTACCACTGCAGACCTAGCATTCGATAACACACCGGTAAGCAGACTCCACCCACAGAGCAACACTCAGCTCCCGGAACCGAGCTACAATATCGTAACCATCTCCTTCTTACCCACCTCCATAAAAGAAGTTGAAGATCTTCTCCTAAAATTGGACACTAAAAAAAGTGCTGGGACTGACTTCTGCGACCCATATTACTTGATAATTGCCTATCACATCCTTGCCGCACCTATCTCTCACTTATTCAACCTGTCCCTATCGCAAGGTTCCCTCCCGCAGTTATGGAAAGTTGCTCACGCCATCCCCCTGTTTAAATCAGGGGATCCCTGTGACCTAAATGGGCCGATCTCCCTCCTCCCCATACTCTCCAAGCTCCTAGAAAAAAAACTGTGGCTACCCAACTGAGATCTTTCACAGACAACTCGAGCTTACTAAACTATGCAGTCTGGCTTCAGAGCAAAGCATAGTTTCATTACAGCCCTGGCAAAAGTAACCAACGACTGGCAACGGGACTTAGACAACAAAAAATTCATCTGTGCAGTTTTCCTGGACCTCAGTAAGGCCTTCAACACTGACGACCACTGTTTGCTCCTCTCCGCCTTACAAACAATAGGCCTAGACCGAACCTCTTTGTGTTGGTTCCATGACTATCTCACTGGTAGGCAGCAACAAATCAAAGCTGAAGGGGAGCGTTCTTCACTTAAACAGATAAAAAAAGGTGTCCCTCAGGGGTCCATATTGGGACCATTACTGTTTGCTCTCCATATCAACAGCCTGGATGTAGGCATTAAGGAAGCAAGCATTCACCTGTTTGCTGACAACACGGTGCTCTACATAAGCCGTGAATCTCCTGAAGATGCCTGTGGCGACCTGCAAACCGACTAACATCCTGCAGCACCAGCTCCTCAGTAAAAGACTACTACTTATTGCTAAGAAAACCAAGGCAATGCTATTCTCACCAACTGGCCAGGGGGCATATTCTGCCGCTGCTGGTCCATTACCTTCTATCTCCACCTTACTAGGTGAACATCTTGAATACGTACCAAAATTCAAGTATTTGGGTGTCTGGCTAGACAAACTCTCTTTTGTAGAACATATAGAAGAACTGCTGAAAAAATTGAGGCAGAGGCTTGGCCTCTTCTTCAGAATAAATTGCCTCCTGACCACAGACGCCAAAAGACAGCTTGTCCAATCCACGTTCCTCTCCTTAATTGACTATGCTGACTTCCTATATAGCCAGTGCCCGGCCTCACAGCTTGCAAAATTGGACACCCACCACTGTTCATTATATGCAGCTGTGGGGTGGCCGTCCCTTCAACACAGGCAGTATAGAAATACAGCCCTCTGGACACTCTGAGCCATCACCAACAAACTTCCGCAATACATTGCTGACTGTCTCCCACTAAGCCCGACTGGGAATTATGCCTTGAGAAGTCAATCAAATCTTTATTTATCCAGGCGAACATCATTGAGCATAGCTCATTTGCAACATGGACATGGTAAGGTCAAGATTCAGTTTACATAAGGATATAGTACAATTCAATGTACACAAACTTTGAGGAACAACATACTCAGGAAATACAATAGCTTCAAGGGTAATAGTACATAGGTAAAATACAATACAAAAAAAGATGGGCCAAAAAGCAATTAACACCATTTACATATTTACATAGATTATGGAATAGACAGCTCGTTTAATTGGTAGAAGAGAGGATGTATGGGTATTAAGATTTAAAGTGTAAAATATCAGGGGATTTGCCGGAGGTTTGGGAAAGAGGATGATGTGAGGTCTGGTCAGATGCTAAGGTGTTTCTACGAGGAGAGGTATGTTGGGGTATTTAAGAAGGGACAGGTGGCAGAAGAGATAGACGAATTATGGCCTTAATGGCAACTATAGGCAGGGGTGAGGAGAAGGAGGAGGGGTGGGGTGTAAGTGGGTAGTGAGGGAGGAGGAAGGAGGAAGAAGGCCAGTACTGGGGTAAGGAGTAACAGGGGGCATAGGGCAGTGATGCATAATAAAGGAATAAAGAGAAGAGGATGGAAGGAGAATGTGGGGACTGTGAAGGTATCGAATCTTGGGACTGGCGGATATCCTCCACAGATGAGTCGGTTAGTTGAGGAGGGAGAGGGATAGGATTAGGATTACTCTACTGTTGGCAGAAACGATTACATTTTTCTTTGATAAGCCTAGAGTACAGAGATTTGAAGGATGCAATTGATATCGGTTTGTTCACTTTCAGTAGCTTCTGAATAGTGTTCCATAAGGAAGATAACACATAGCTAATGGCAGATCTACCATAGCGAGAGTTGAATTTGGGCACTTTAAGCATGATGAAATTGTGACTTCTTAGGGCATATTTACTTGACGAGGCTTGTATGAAGCAATCTGAGACATATTTTGGTAACATCTGGGTTATGGCTCTGTAAATCCATAATGTGGCATTTCTGTCTCTTCTAAACTGGAGCGAGGTCCATCCAACTGCGGCATAGAGTGAACAGTGGTGAGTGCTGAAAGGTAGTTCTGTGATAAACCTCAGAGCTCTATGGTAGAGTGTATCCAGTTAATTCAGATATGAGATGAGGAAACGACCATATAAAAAGTCAGCGTAGTCGATTACTGAGAGAAATGTGGCCTAGACCATCTTCTTTTTAGATTCGCTTGTGAGAAAATGCTTTATTCTGTAATAGAGTCCAAGTCTCTGTCAAAGTTTTTTAGCAATTCTTCCAGGTGTTCTATGTAGTCGAGTCTGCTGTCTAGCCAGACCCCCAGGTATTTGAATTGTGTGACATATTCAAGGTTTTCACCAAGAACAGTGGATATGTGAGGGAGATTGCTTGGGCTGGAGTATCCTGCTTGTGTATGGGGAGAGAGAAACGTTGCTTCGTTTTTTTTTTTTGCATTTAGCAGAAGTTTCTTCCCAGTAGTTGAGGTTGGAGTAGGTTGAATTCCGCTTGTAGTTCTATGCATGCTGTCACAGGAGAAGGGTGGCTGACTTACAGTACTGTATCATCAGCAAACAGGTGTACAGTGGCTTTGGTAAGGTTGTCGTCGATGCTATTGATATAGATGGCAAAGAGGATTGGACCGAGGACAGATCCTTGGGGTACTCCTCTTTGCAGAGGTTTGAGTGGGGATAGATCTCCTTCGGCCTTCACCTACTGGGTTCTTCCCGTAAGATAGTTGTTAAACCATCTAAGGGAGTTTAAGTCGAGTCCTATGGATTTCAGGGAGGAGAGGAGCAGTTTGTGGTTGACCGTATCGAAGGCTTTACTCAGGTCTAAAAATACAGTGCAGACATTTTTTTTTTTTTTTTTTTTTTTTTATCCAGTTCAAGTTGTCAATCATTGGTCACTTTTGCAAGGGCTGTAATGGTACTGTGTTTGGCTCCAAATCCAGATTGTGCTGGATTTAAAAGATTAGCCGCTTCAAGGTATCCTCTTAGTTCGGTGCTCACGATTTTTTCCAGCAGTTTGGACAGCACAGGAAGAATGGAAATCGGTCTGTAGTTGTTGAGGTCCGAGGGGTCCCCTGCTTTCAATAGTGGAATAACTTGAGCGGTTTTCCAGATCGATGGGACAGTTCCTAGTTGTAATGAGAGGTTAAATAGGTGTGTTATTGGCACTGCTAATACTTGTATGGCAATTTTTAAAAAAAAGTAGGGGTCAAAGGAGTCTGCACCTGCACTTTTTTTGATGTCCAGTTGTGATATTGGTTCTTCCACTTGCTTCAGAGTGGCTGGTATGAAGGAGAAGGTACAGCCAGTTACCCGTGCTTCAGTGTTCTGTATACCTAACTGGGAGCGCATTTGGCTAGCTGGAGAAGTGTCGAATGCTAGCCCTGCAGTTGTAAAGTGATTGTTAAAGGACTCCAAGACTTCCAGTCTATCACTGATGGTTTTCGTTCCAATGTGTATCTTGGCTGGGAGTGAGTTACTTGGGTCATGTCCTGCTATGTCTTTTATAGTGTTCCAGAATTTGGCAGGGTTGTGGCAAGAGGAGTCTAGTTCAGCCATACAGTAAGCAGCCTTAGCATCTCTTACTTTCCTGGTACAGATATTTCTGGCTTTTTTGAACTGCTCCCAATCTGCTGATATCTTAGTTTTGCGTTCCTTTCTCCATAGCCTGTCTCTGTCTAGGAGGGCGGATTTAAGGTCTGATGTGAACCAACGACAGGTTTTACTTTTGATACGTACTTTAAGTACTGGTGCATGAACGCTAAGGGCTCCTGTGGTAATGCCATTTATAACATCATATGCTATCTCCACTGTATTTGCTAAGTAAAACTCTTGCCATCGTGTGGAGTACTTTATCTCTTCCAGATATGCATTAATGTTAAATTTTTGTTTTGATCTCCTCACTGTGAACTTAGTGGGGGATGTAGGCTTAAAGGATGCTCTTAATCCCGCAATAAGGCAGTGGTCGCTGATATCATTGAACAGGACTGCAACGTGTGAGAAAAGGTGAGGTTTACTCACTAGAATAACATCTAATACTGTGCTGTTACTTGTAATCTCTTTGTTGATTCTGGTAGGCTCATTTATGAGCTGTGTGAGCCCATATGTGTCACAGAATGATATTAATGGGGTAGCTGCCTTGGAGAGCCAGTTTAGGTTTAAGTCTCCTATAACTATAGTTTCTTCAGTCCCCTTTTTGATTAAGTCACCCAGATGGGATAGTAGCTTGAGACCAGCAGAAGGAGGCCTATAGCAGCCGATTAACTGCAACGATGCAGTATGGGAGAGTCACTGAGGGATAGGCATTCGAATTCTTTTGCCATGGAAGATGAGGCAAGGTAGGTTGCAGTTAGGCTGTCCTTTACATATATCGCTACACCCTCTCCCCTGGATTGACTGTCAACTCTGAATAGATGATAGTTGGGTAAATTTATACCTTTGTCGGCTGTGGCAGGCCTGAGCCATGTCTCGGACATTACCAGTATATCTGGTAGGGTATGATTAACCCAGGCTTGGATCATCGTGATCTTTTTTTAGCAGGCTGCACACATTAATATGGAGGAAGCTTAATCCTTTAATCTTGGCTAGATCGGATGGTGCAGTAATAGCCTCTGGGGGCCCTGGATTAAGTACACATTTCCTGAGCATATTAATAAAATCAATATTTTCATGATTTCATGAAGTCACTCTGTTTCCTTGAAAGTACCTAGGGTCGGCACCCGCTTTGGAAGAGCGGCCATAAGCTCTGTCCTGCCCACACTTTGGAACAGGATACGGAAATTGATGAACACAGCAAGATTAACAGGGGAGCTAAGTCTCAAGATCCTGAATGCCAAAACATTTGTGGAGCTCTGTAACTGTTTCCACTGCTCCTGGTTGTCCAGCTGACATTTCCGCTCAAACTAAGTCCTTTCCGTTCAAACTAAGTACTCCCATACCTAGATTACTCCCCCCTTCCCTCAGTCCATTCTAGTCCCAACGGTACTACGTACGCACTGCAACGCCCTTACATACCCCCCCATCGCCTACTCATATGCCCCGATACTATCTGCATAGTATCCCAAAATCTTTCTGTCAGCGTCTCTGCCTTCTATGCATGCGCTCTTCCATATCCCAGGGACTCCTATACAGGCTATGAACATGTTTTTGATGGACAGAATTATAAAAGACATCTTTGCATACACTAATTATCTATATTGCTACACTGTATATATTTTGTTGTATACATCTTGCTACTGTTTTAGGTATATTTTACTTGTACTCTATTCTGTACCCTTGTCCTTGCAAACTGCAGGGCCACCTTGTAAATAAGCTTGCTCAATGGTGATCGCCTGGGTAAATAAAGATTTTGATTGATTGATTGCATGCCTTTGTTGCAGACGATACCAATATCTGCTCTAGAGTGGACACTCAGGAGGAGCTGGAGAAAATGTACGAAGATCTTGGGAAACTCGAAGAGTGGGCAAGGGCTTGGCAGTTGGGGTTCAATTCCAAAAATTCCAAAATCATACAGCTAGGGCATAGGAACCGAGTACAGGGTGCGTGTGGGGGGGGGAAGGTATGGACGGTCACCAAGCCGGAAGGGGACCTTGGGATTATCCTAACTCATAACATCAAATTGATAGGGTAGTGTGACTAAGCAATGGCGGAGGGCTAGCAGAATGCTGGGGTGCACAGGGAGGGTTATGTCCAGCAGGAAGAGGGAGGTGGTACTGCCAGTGTATTGCTCACTGGTGAGACCCCACGTGGAATACTGTGTCCAGTTTTAGGGGCCGCACCTCAGAAAGGACACAGACAGGGTGGAGAAAGGCAACTAAACTAGCACAAGGCTTGCACGAGAAGTCCTAGGAGGAAAGACTGATGGCTCTCAAAATGTTAACCCTGGAAGAAAGGGGACATGATAGAGACCTACAAGTACCTTACAGGGGTTAGCAGTGTGCAGGAGTGGGTCAGGGTGTCTCTTTCAAATGAGAAACAGCACCAGGACCTGGGGACAAGTGAGGAAGCTGGAAAGGGGGGAGTTTAAGAGGGATGTGAGGAAGCACTACATCACTTAAAGAGTTGCAGACGCCTGGAACAGACTAGTGGTGGAGGAGAAAACAGTGAGGGGTTACAAGCATACATGGGATAGACATCAGGGTATATTAGTAAATAGGCAGGGAGTTTACAAATACATAAAGATAGCTATTGGTTAGTGCAATTCAAGATCCTCCAAAATATTTATTACATGCCTGAGAAGCTGCATGCTCGGAGGATTTTGGATTCACCCACCTGTATTAAATGCAACTCTGACTTAGCCACACTCAACATATGTTATGGGACTGTCCGCATGCTCGATTTTTATGGGGACAGGTTTCTCGCCTCTGGACCCTTTATTGGGGCTGCAAGATTGTTTTACACCAGAACGATGTCTCTTAGGTTTGGGAGTTGAGCAATTAATGGGGGACCGTAAGCACTACTTTACACAGACTGCCATGGTGGCCAAAAAGTTACTTTTACTGCATGAAGGAAAAAAAAAAATCACCTTCCCTACGCTTTTGGAATGGCATGCCGAAGTTATGCAAGTTCTCCGCTTGGAGAAAATGTGGGCTTCCCTTAACCATAAGACTGACAATTTTCGCTCACGTTGGGAAGTATTCTATATACTCTGCTGGAGATTTCAAATTTGGTGCAATTTGCATTAACTCTTTATTGCTGTATCCGAGTTTAAATACAGATTGGATGGGATTGCTTGCCTTGGTAAGGAGGCCATGTTAAAGAGCCACCAATGCCTTGAGAACTTTCAAAAAACATAATATTTGGACACAAAGCAGCTTATATTTCGCATCAGCTTAGTAATTCTTATCCTCAATACTCATTAGTGAGGTAATTTGCTTCAAAAACAGGACAGCTGTTTCTTAAGGGTTCATCAGCTCCTATTGCTTCTACCCAACTTGATGTCATAACACTCTGCTAGTGACAACATTGTTATTCCCACAGCAACAGACTGTGATGTCACAACAGGGCATTATGATTTCAAGTAGGAAACAAGCTAAAAAGACAGGAATATATTGTTTTTGTGGGGATTTTTTCAGTAAGAAATAATGGAGAGGAGAAATCTGTACAAGGTATATGAAATACAAGCTGATGCACGTCTAAATATCATATTTTCCAAACTTTTCCCAAAGGAGTCAGCTGCTCTTTAAGATTGCACCTGACTTAGCAAGATGGGGCCGAATCGGGGAGGGTGAATGGGCAGGGTAGGGAGGGTTGTTTAGGTTTCAATTTTATACATTGTTAGTTTTGTTTTTTCTATATTGCTCCTACTTGATACACGGTTGTATTTCTACATTGTATGTAAATTATCTTGGATGCGTTTCTAGTATTCGTCTTTATGTTTTCATTGTAAAATTAATAATGCACATTAAATTACAAAATAAATAAATAAACAGGCAGGGAGGTTGCCCGGAGATCAGTTAAGGTCTGCAGAGATGGATTAGAAACATAGAAACAGAGAATTTGACGGAAGATAAGGACCGCTTGGCCCACCCAGTCTGCCCATTTCCCTACCTAATGGATAAGCTGCAGATCCTAGTTAACCAGCAGCCTACTTCTTCCTACCCCCACCCCCTAGAATTGCCTTATGACTGTCCCATGCATGCTTGAATTCCACCACTGTTTTTGACTCCACAACCTCCTCCAGAAGGCCGTTCCATGCATCCACAACCCTCTCTGTGAAAAAATACTCCCTTAAATTACCTCTGAGCCGCCCCCCATCTTCAAATTGTGCCCCCTTGTTCTTGCACACCTCTTTTTTTGAAAGATGCTGCCCTCTTGGACTTTGTTGAATTCCTTGCAGTACTTGAAAGTTTCTATCATGTCCCCCCCTCGAGGGCTATACATATTAAGCTCCTTAAGTCTCTCTTCATACGTCTTCCGGTGCAGACCCTGCACCATTTTAGTTGCCCTCCTCTGGACAGTTTCCATCCTATGTCTTTGCGGAGATTGGGTCTCCAGAACTGCACGCAATACTCCAGATGGGGTCTCACTAGCTGTCTGTACAGAGGGATTTTCTGTAGATGTACTTTCTGTTGTCTACTGGTGATGCCTCTCCCTATGCATCCCAGTATCCCCCCAGCTCTCCTTGCTGCCTTCTCGCATTGCTTGCCCGCCTTTAGGTCATCTGATATGACTACCCCCAGGTCCCTTTCCATTTTTTTTGTTGTTAGTATCTCACCCCCCATTGTGTACTCTTCCCCTGGGTTTTTGTTTCCCAGGTGCATTACCTTGCACTCCTTAGCACTGAATCTAAGCTGCCATACATCTGACCATTCCTCTAACCTTGCCAAGTCCCTTCTCATCCTTTCCACCCCACCTTGTGCATCAGCTCTGTTGCAGATCTTTGTGTCATCTGCAAACAGACATACTTTTCCTTCCAGTCCCTCTGCAATGTCGCTCACAAAGACTGAAGAGGACCGGTCCTAATACTGAACCATGCGGTACCCCACTAGTAACCCCCCTTTCTTCAGAGTGGACTCCATTTACTATTACTCTCTGTGTCCTGTTCTCCAACCAATTCTTTAGCCAGGCTGTCATCTTGGACTTTTAGCCAGGCTGGCTAACTTGTATATTAATCTTTTGTGTGGGACTGTGTCAAATGCCTTGCTAAAGTCTTGGTAGGCCATATCCACAGCCCCTCCCTGATCTACTACTTTGGTCACCCAGTCAAAGAAATCTATCAGATTCATCTGGCATGACCTTCCCCTGCGAATCCATGCTGCCCTGGGTCCTGTGCCCCTCTGGCCTCTAGATACTCGACAATTCTTTCCTTCAGAAGTGATTCCATCATTTTCCCTATCACTGAGGTTAAACTAACAGGTCTGTAGCTTCCTGCTTCTGCCTTGCTCCCACTTTTGTGAAGGGAATCACATCTGCCCTCCTCCAGTCCTCGGTACCCCCCATCTTCCCATGATTTGTTAAAGAGAATAGTCAGTGGTGTCACTAGTTCTACCCTTAGTTCTTTTAGAATTCTGGGATGATTCCATCAGGCCCCATTGCTTTGTCCACCTTCAGTTTTAAGAGTTCTTTCAGAACCCTTTCTTCTGTAAATGGGCTGGTATCAACTTCTGTATCCAGAGTGTTTCTATTGTTTGTTTTAGGTACCTCCCCTCTTCATTTGTAAATACTGAGCAAAAATATTTGTTTAGTATCTCTGCCTTTTCACAGTCACCCTCTTGACCCCACCCCCTTATTAAGCCTCACTATCCCTCCTTGGTCTTCCTTCACTCCCTGAGTGTACCTATAAAGGTTTATCCCTTTCTTAACTGAGTTGGCCATCTTTCCTCAGTTTGGGCCTTTGCTGTTCTGACTGCCTTTCCAGCTTCCTTTTCTTTAACTGACACAGTTCTCTGTCCTGCTCCTTCTGTGATTCCTTGTGCTTCCTGAATGCTTTCTTTTTCTCTTGAACCTTCACTGCCACTTCCTTTGAGAACCATAGTGGTTTCTTACATCGTTTTGTTTTGTTTATTTGCTTCACACAAAGGCTTGTTACCTCTGTGATGGCAGTTTTTTATTATTCCCCATTGTTCTTCCACCCCTCCTTCCTGCCCATTTGCTAGTGCATTCCTTAAGCATTCACCCATTTGGGCAGTCAGCCCTCCTAAAGTCCAGTACTTTTGCATTGTATGGCTTGACTCTATTGCTGTGTTTATTGTGAATCATACTGTTCGATGGTCGCTAGTTCCCAGCTGGCTACTCACTTCTAACATACTAAAATGCCAGCAGAATAGGCCTAACGGTCTTTCGTGTCTGCTCGTTTGGTCAGCCCCCACCCTGGGTGCTGACCTTGCTGACCCCCTCGCCTTCTCCCTTCCCAGTTCTGGATATTCTTGCTGCATTGGATTTTGCTTCCAGAACCCTTCCCCTGTATCTGTCCCACCCCCTCTTGAACACCTCCACCGTCTCTGCATCCACCAGCTCCATAGGCAGCGCATTCCATGGCTCCACCACCCTCTCAGTGAAGCAGTACCTCCTCCTCCTTTCTCCCCTGAATCTTCCCCCCTCCAGCTTCCACCAATGCCCTCTAGCAGCCCCCTCCTCCTTCCTTCGAAGCACCCTGACTGTTCCTCCCCTATTTACCCTCTTCATGTCCTGAGGGACCTCTATCATGTCCCCGGTCCCTTCTCTTCAATGTGTACATATTTAGCTCTTCGAGCCTCTCCTCATAGGTCCTGTCCCCCAAGCCCCAAATCATTTTGGTTGCCCTCCTCTGGACCCTCTCCAGGAGTCTAATGTCCCTCTAAGTGTGGCCTTCAAAACTGCACGCAGTACTCAAGGTGCGGCCTCACCAAGTAGTTATACAGAGTTCTACATCTATGATCCTCTCTCCATCTCCACTTGAGAGAACCAGGTCTAAGACTGCTCCCTCTCAAGTGGGCTCCAATACTAGTTGTCTAAGGCATGCAGCCTGTAGGGCATCTAGAATAACCCACTCTTCGGAGTGGCTGCTGCAATGTCACTCCAGTTAACATCTGGCATATTCAGATCACCCATCAGCAATACCTCCCCTTTTTCTGCCATTCTAAGTATACTTTCTATCATTTCCTTGTCCATTTCCTCCCCCTGAGAGGGGGGTCTGTATGCAACCCCTGTGCAGATTGTGGTGCCATTGCCTGTCTCCAAATTGACCCACAGTGCTTCTTCTCCTCAGTTTACCCTTTTGTTCTGTTGCTTTGATTCCTTCCCTTATGTAAAGGGCTACTCCTCCTCTTTTACCCTCCCTGTCCCTCCTGTAAATAGTGTATCCTGGTACGTTTACATCCCAATCATGGTTTTGTGTGTACCATGTTTCTGTGACTGCCAAGATATCCAGATGTTCCTCCTCCATCAAGGCCACTAATTCAGGAAGCTTGTTACCCAGACTACGGGCATTGGTACTCATTCCTCTCCATTTTTTGATGGCTTTACCTTCTGTTGCAGCATCCCCCACTGACCTTTCTACCTCGGTCTTTTTCTCATTTAGTACCCTGTTTTGTAGGGGGAGGCTGGGATTTTCCTGCTGCTTATCAGTGCCTCCTCCCTTGACTAGTTTAAAAGCTAGATTAGACAAGGAACATCTGGGCAGACTGTGCGGGCCAAGTGGTCCTTTTCGACTGACAAATTCTATGTTTGTATGATCACTTGGCCACGGTCTTATTCGCCGACACTATGCAGTGTGAATGTCGACATGTTTTCTGCTGTTCACATCTACTCTGCGATACGTGGCTGTCTGACCTCATTGCACAGATGAGTTTGCACTGCTGCACTTTGGATATAACTAAAAAGACTCTACAAATAAGACGAGCTATCTGCAATTTTCTACCAAAGTGGTACTACTGGAATGATGCCACTGATGTGTGGGTTTCTATAGCAATGACAAATTTCTGCAGATTGGCTCTGATACAGTATGCACCAGGCTAGACATTCTGTTTGCAAGAATAAGAGACCCTCTTTCATTGTTTTGAAGAAATCTATTTTCTTTTAGTTAAATTGTCATTAGCTAGAATATGAAAGTTTGGTAAGGAAGGCAGAGTGCCTTTAAATGATTCCAGGACACACATATTTTGAAGAAACTTACAGTGTACCCTGCTGTGGATCAATCACTGCATAAATAAAAAAAATGAAAAAAAAAAGGCGAAAAACATTTTCCATTTAAAGGAAAACTGTCCACAACAGTGGGGGCAATCACCAGGGCTGCCAAAACGGCCGATTACAACAAAGTACATGGTTTAAAATGAATGCAGCCAACATTTCTCTAGTTACAGTATTTAGTTTCTTAATAGTTCTCCTTGCTGCGCCATGTCAAAACTGCAGCCGCATCGGAAGATGGAGTGTGCCCCAGGCATCCTGTCTTGTGCCGGAAGGCTCGTACAATGACAAGTGAGGCATAGCTACACCAGAGAAAAAGAAATATTGTGGCATGTAGAGGTATGTTAACCTCTACAGCCAATTCCCGGTGAAAATGGAGCCGTGTAAGGTACTTAAGATCATTCTTAAAGTTGCAGCCCAAGTTCACTCATGCACAGTAGCACCTAGTGCTCCAGGGTTTGGGCATGCGCAGTGGCGCTGGGGTGCTACTACACATGGTGTTCGAGAACTACAACTGAGAATGATCTTAGGTACCTTACCGCATTCCTTCACGGTAACTGTAGAGGACCGAGATATACCTCTACGCTAATATTCTTACCCGATATGAGCTGCGCCTGTCGTCATTTGTGACCTTCGGCGCGGACGGGATGCCGGGGAATTACTCAGTCTTCGGTGCAGTGGCAGTTTTGACATGGCGTATCCAGGAGAACTATTAAAGCCAAATAACCAGAGAAAGGTTAGCTGTATTTATTTTAAACCGTGTACATTGTTGTAATAGAAAAGTTTATTTTTAGACAGGAATATTTATAATACATCATTGGGAAATAATCCCTTTTTCAAGATGAACCTGTATCAAAATTCATTCCAAAGCTTAAATACAAAACATAAAACTTACAACACTTACATTAAAACTTCTATGTCTGTCCTAACAAAACAACATACATATTAATGCTCTCGTACTTACAATAGTCAAGACAAGGCTCTAACCATTATATATTCACTTCATTTTCAGATCATATCCAATCATATCCTTAAATTGCTTATATTTTTGTATTTTCCACTTTTCTACCTCAAGAGGAGCCCATAAATGGACCACTTTAAAACCAAAGGTCATTTTCCTATATTTATTCAATAATCTAGGAATTACAAAAGACTTGTAAATCAGGCGTTTTGGCAGTCCTGGTGATTGTCCACAACAGTGGGGGCAGTTTTCCTTTAACAGGAAAAAGATTTATTAACATTTAGTTAGGCTGCTGCTAGGTAAACTAGGGTTGGCTAGTTATGACCTCTGCCGTTTCTACAGAATATATCAACAGTTAGGTTATGTGGTTTAACCAATGAAGCTGTTAGAAGTGGTCACTTTCTTGAACCCCATTTTACGGGTCTCCTGACTGAGATGGCAGAGCGATCCAAATGAGAGGGGCTGGAACTGCAAACACCTCATCATTAGACTGCTTAAGGTGTGACCTAGGTATGGCCAGAAGATCATCCTCAGTGAAGCAGAGGGGGCTACCCAGAGCATAACAGGCCAAGACATTTTTAATGTACTCTGGACCCAGCTCATGCGCACTTTGCAAGTTAAAGCAATCCTAAAAGTGGAGCACCACCTGTTAGCCAGTGCAGCACAGATGAAATATGCTCCGAAACGACTACAGCAACCAGCCTGGACACAGCATTCTGCACCAACTTTCCAGATAGCTCAGATACAGTGCATTACAATAAACAAATCCAGACGTGGTCACCAGGAGGGTGGAAAACTGGTTGAAGGGAAGGAGTCAGACGGTGGTGGTAAATGGGACACATTCCACGGAACTGGCGGTGACCAGTGGGGTTCCACAGGGGCCAGTACTAGGACCAATACTTTTTAACATCTATGTTAGTGACCTGGCGGAAGGTCTGGAGGGACAGGTGTGCCTGTTCGTAGACGATACAAAGGTCTACAATAGAGTGGATTCACCTAGAAAGTGAAGTTTAATGCACTAAAGTGCTCGCTTATGCACCTGCGGAGGAGGAATAGGAAGGAAACTTACTCCTTTTGGAGGGGGGGGTGTGATTAAGGAGAAGGAAACGGAAAAGGACCTGGGGATTATGGTATCGCGTGACCTCAAGGTGGACAGCCAGTGTAGCAGGGCAGTGGGAAAGGCAAATGGAATGTTGGCCTGCATTGCAAGGGGTTTTTCATAGAAGGAAAAAGGAAGTGCTAATGCCGTTATATAGAACCATGGTCAGGCCGCATCTGGAGTATGGGGTGCAATTCTGGAGGCCTCACCTACGAAGAGATGTTGATATGATAGAAAGGGTACAGAGAAGGGCAACCAAAATAGTACGAGGGATGCAGGATGTATCCTACGAGAGAAGATTGAGAGGGCTGAATTTGTATCCTCTGGAAACTAGGTGGGGGGGGGGCATGATTGAGACCTTTAAGTATCTAATGGGAATAAATAAGGTGAAGAATGACAGCTTGTTCAAATTGAAAAAGGGAGCAAACACGAGGGGACATAGCCTCAAACTAGAAGGTGAGCAATACAGAGGTAATGGCAGGGGGCAGTTTTTCACGGAGAGGGTGGTGGAGGCCTGGAACAAGCTGCTGGAGGAGGTAGTGGCAGCTGAAACGGTGGAGGGGTTCAAGAGAGCTTGGGATAGATTTAAGGGGTTGGGAAAAGAGGGTGGAAGCATAAAAGAAGTGGGGGTAGGGTGTTGAGCAGACTAGATGGGCCGTGGGGCCTTTCTCTGCCATCACATTTCTGTGTAAGTGACAAAGGCACGCACCAAGGTTACCAGATCCTTATGTGTTAAACGGGATTTAATCCAAGCGAGATTCCTTTACTGGAAAAAGCAACTGCGAAGAACTGCTGCCACATTGTTATCTAGTGCCAGCTTGCAGTTCAGGTCTGGAGGACTCTGGCCTTCAATGTGGTACCATTCAAAGATGCTAAGACTGATACACCACCCGACTAAGCCAACCCATGAAAATCAGGTTCCAGCAAGGACAACTCTGTCATACCCAGATTTAAGCTCAGCCAGAGAGAGGCCATCCAGCCAAGAGATTTGTGGTGGCATCAGCTCAGCCCAGAGACTGCTTCATGTCCATAGGTGTAAAACAGGTACTGCTGAGCGTCATTCGCATAAGGATGCTACAACAAATTTCTAGTGCAATATTTGAGCAAAAAAATATCATGATACATTATCTGCACCATTTCTAGTTTTAGGGAAAAACAATTAAAATCTGATTGGAGAAAGTAAGGGAATCAGCAAAAAACGGTTACAAACTGGAGACTTACACGCTGCTGTAGTATTATATTAAGATACTAGATTTGTTTTTTCTTCCATAAAGGTTTTCAACCCTAGCCTCCTGAATGGCTCTTATCAGGCTTCAGTCGTGCCCAGACCTGTAGCTGCCATCCTCAGAACTAATCTGTTCTTCTAGGGCCCCATGAACTGCCCCTCGTAGTGGGGCTAGGGGTGGCCTGTCCCCTCCCCAGAGCACTATCCAGATACTGGAGAAGGTGCCCGGTTGGCAGATACAGGGCCTATGGCATACAAAGCCATTACTCTGTTCGGCCAGCTTGTCTGTCGTTTCTCTTCAACCACGCACTGTGCAAGGATGCAGGCGTGCCACCCCATCTAGTTATGGTACACACCCCTGTCCAGTAATAAACCACCACTACCCCCGCAGATTGGTCGCAGTTCAGGCCAGCACCATTACCCCTACCCTCCGCATCCAATTATGGAACATCACAGCCCGATTATGATACAGCACCATTTACTCCTCCCCCATGTCTGGTTATGGTACACACATGACTGCTCATACAGCATCACTACTCCTCCACCACCACCATGTCTGGTTACAGTACACCCCTGTGCAGTCAGACACCACAATTCACCCTCTTTCACGTGTAGTTACAGTACACCACAGCCTGGTTATTAAACACCACTACCCTATGTCTGGTTACGGTACACCTGCACTGGGTTAAACAGCACCACTCTACCACTGTATGGTTATGGTACACCCTAACCAGATTATTTACTACCACTCTGTCGAATTATGGTACACCTGGGTAGGTTACACGGTACCACTACCACCCCCCCCCCCCAATCCAATTATTCAGCACCACTACCCAGCTGTGTGGTTATGGTACACCCTGGCTAGATTATACAACACCACATCCCCCTCACCAGTTATAGTACATCCTGGCCCAGTCATTCAGCACCACTACCCCAGTCTGGTTATGGCAGACCCCAGGCCAGTTATAAAGCACCACTACCCATCTGTCTGGTTATGGTACACCCCAGCCCGGTTATTCAGCACCCCTACCCTTCTGTACAGCCATGGTACAAGCCAGCCCAGTTATTCAACACCACTACCCTTCTGTCCGGCTATGGTACACCCCGGTTATTCAGCACCAGTACCGTCTGCCTGGTTGTGGCACACCCCGGCTCGGTTATTCAACATCACTACCCTTCTGTTCGGTTATGGTACACCCCGGCCCGGCTAGTCTCTCATAGCTCTCACCTGTCCCCAATTTTGCCTCAAATTTGTTTTTTTCTGTCATTACTGAAATTTGTGTATTTGTAACTGAACAGTGAAGACTGTAAGCACAAAATAATGTCAAACCTGTAATATAGTTTTTCTTCATAAAATGCATCTGACACTAATCCCCCTCATTCTATTAGCTGAGTGAACATTACCAATTTTTAGATGCGTCCCTGATTTACGAGGCAAGAAGTCGAGACGTATGCTGTCTCTACCCTGCCACGAAATTCACCCTCAGATTTACCTTTGCCCTCCCAAGTCACACTCACCGAATATAGCCTCCTCCATGTCGGCTGGCACAGCAGCTGCTGCTCTCCCTACCGGTCGTCCACCCGCTCCGCAAGCCCCTAGGTCCTTCCCAACGGACGCCGCTCGCTAGCCCCTCAATCCGGGACCCGTATGTCCGATTCGGTAAACCAGCCGCAACCGGAAACGGCCGGAGCCAAGTAATCAGCACCGCCCACAGCCAATCACGCACCGAAACTGACCCCCCTCTCCCCCAAACTAGGGACTAGGTCCCGCCCACAGCCCATTCCCCCAGCAGGAGCGAAGGAGGGCGGGCGGCACTGACAAACAGCCAATGGGAGTATAGACTCAGGAAGCATCAAAGGGACTAGGCGGGGACAAATTGATTGATGCTAAATGCAGCCAATACAAGTCTGCTGGGACCCTCTCCTGAAGGAGACGCCCTGGGAATGAAGCGAGATGTGTGGTTCCGCAGTGTTTAGTTCCTGTGTTGTGGGCTTGAAAAAAAAAAGCTTTAATCATCAGAGCCAGACAGCACGTCTCACTATAGGAACAGTGTATTCCCCTTCCACAAGGCGCAACTGGGATGAGCCCTCCTTGCATAACTGGCAGTGGGGCACTCCGCCGCAGAAACGTCGACGGTCGGGTATGTTGCAAGCTCGACGGCATAGTCCGGGAGAGGAGGACTGCTTTACGGGGTCCGGAGCCCATCAGATCGCAGACGGCGCCATAGTTCTCAACCTTTTGTTTCCGAAGTGAGGGGGCCCAATCGGGACATTCAGAATGAAGGATTCATTCTCACAACATGCCTCTCAACTGTCCCTGATTTTTGCCTCAGAAATGTCTTCTGTCTCTCCTAAATTTGGCATTTCTGTCACTGAAGAGTAGGGATTTGAATAAGAAAGTAACGGCAGCCATTGCAGTCGCAGTCATTAAGAAAATACTACTCGTACTGAGAAGCATGTTGTACACAGCTTCTGGGACAAATGTAACTATTTTTTTCAGATGTGTCCCCGATTTTGGTTATTTGTTCGGGATCATTTTAAGCCTTGTCCCTGATTTGTGATGAGGGAGGGGAAAGGCATGCATGGCAATACAAGCTTCGAACAACCCAAGGGTGTGCTTGTACAGCGTGTAACGGATATGGCAACCCCTTGCAGTCAGCACACCAAAATAAGTAAAACAGAGGGCCTTCCCTTCCGCAGGGTAGGAGTCTGAAAGGGTGACACCAGCGTACCTGTAAAAATAAAGACAGGAAAGAGGTCACAAAGGAACCGCAGCTCTTATGGGGGTCCAGCAGGGCGGAAGGGAACGGAACGGATAGAAATAAAAATATACTTATGTGATAGGTGGGAGCCCTCCTCTTATCAGACCTGTGGAAAAGAAGAAGAAACAGGAAAGGGTGTGAGGTTTGGCAAAAGGGGAACTCGGCAAAAACCTTTTGCCCCTGGTGGTGGGCAGTAATATAGTTGGAAGCCCAGGTAGGCTAGTGGGGGGCTAGTAGCCCTTTTGTATAAATAAAGTGCCACTGGTTGTCAAAGGGACTTGGAAATGCCCTGGGGGGGCACAATATACAATAATATGCCCTGATGGTGTAGTGGGCTACCACTCAAGTGCAGGAGGCCAGCATTGTTTTAAATAAAAGTTAATACCCCTCTCCTTGGTCTAGTTGGGGCTCTCTGAGCCCTTTCAGCATAGATATGGGCACTGCTTGATGGTGACAGCAGGAGAGCAAATTGGGCTGTAAGTGGCAGCCTGCCATTGGTGCGACCGCGCTATAGAGAGTGCCTACAGGTATTCAAAACTCTAAGCCTGCACGGAGTGCAGGCTGCGGCCCACTCCACATGGTTGGGAGTTGGGGAAAGCAGATGGAGTCAGCGGGAGGTGGAGGAGGCAAGTCAAGCGCCTTCCTTCCACCTTCCCAACCACCGCTCCGGCAGCAGTGATTTATAATTGTTTATGCTCTATGGGGCTCAGAGGCAGGAAATGAGCAGCAAAGAACTGCTTTTAAGTGAAGCCGCACTGCGGCATTTGTGAGAGTCTGGTGGGGGGTTCCTGTGGAGTGACTGGGCAGCAGGAGCCGCTAGAATGCAATGCCGCACCACGGCAAATACAAAGCCTGGAGGGGGTGTTGAGTGAGGAGAGCAGCGGCAAGAGCATAGAGTGCCGCAGAAGTTAAAAGCCGCACCGAGGCTCAAGTGAAGGCCAGTGGGCCAGTGTTTAAAATATTATTTAAGCATCTGCAGTACACAGACAAAAGGAAAGTGCTCCCCGAGTGGAGAAAATGAATAAAGAGCCGCACGGTGGCTATGTGACAGCCCTGAGGGGCTGAAAGTGTAACCTGGGGGGGGGGGCAGAAATGGAGGCAATTTCAGGCTATAAGAACCCTCACAAGCAGTACAGCAGCAAAGCCAGAGAGGGGCATAAATACAAACTTACATATACGTGTAACCCACCTCCCAAAGTCGGGAGCTTACCTGACTCCTGCTGCCTCCTACAGCTCCAGCAGCTGTTTGTTCTTGCTCCCTCAGCCCAATCCTGGACTGCAAAAGGGCCGGGGAGTGCTGTAATTTGCTTTGGCGCCTCTTGTGCCAGTAATCTTCATGGCAAGCGAGCTGCCTTGTCCTCCTCGCTCCCCTGAACTTCAAAAGGGTCCGGGAAGCGGAAAAAAGTTAATTCCGGTGCCTTCTACACCAATCTACAAGTGGCTAGTGAACCGCAAAGTGCAGTTGCTCCCCCACCCACCGAACTACAGCATAGAGGGGTGGGGAGCACAGGAACATGGGCACATTGTTGGCCTAGCACCACCATGGGTGCTCAGAAGAAGTAACAAAAGCACTGCAAAGAGGGATTCATCTCCCCAGCCCCACCGGACTGCTTAAGGGTCTGGAGGGACCAGGAAGAAGAAAATTTTAACTTTTAAAAGCACTCCCTGACCCTACCAATGTCTCCAGTGGGTCAGGGAGTAAGAGAGAAAATTGCGAGCGCAAGGGACTACAAGTCCCATAATGCTTAGCGGCCGAGGACAGACGTTTAGAAACGCAGCTTCACCAGGAGAGCCCTTAAAACGGAGCCAGTGTCTCGGCTCCTGTCGCCAAAATGTACCCCCTGGCCCTACCAGTCCTTGGAAGAGACCAGGAGGGTGCTAGCCATGCAGCCAAATGCTGCCAACAGTAAGCACACATTATTTTATTTAACAGTTTATGGAAAGTGCAGGGCCATTGTCAGGATTTTCACAAGGGGGGTTCTTTTTATGCAGTCTGCGACCTTTTTAAAAAAAAAAAAAAGTTGTGGGTCTTGGAGCTACCAGTAACCTAGAAGCCATGGGGTCCTAGATGCTCTGTGGTGCATTTTGTGGCTTATTTGGAAGCTAAAGAAGTCATATCTGAGATCTCCTACACCCATTGCTCTAAACAAAATTATCATCTGGCTGGCTGCAGGGTGAAAATATATATGTATGTATATATATATATATATATATATATATATATATATATATATATATTGTCTTCAGTACCGGAGGGCAGCAAGATGCTATTAATCTAGTATACCTAAGGCATTGTCTCAGATATATCATGTTATGAACTTTAATATCTGCAGCTATATCTACTGGTGTGTAGGTAAGGGGTCTGGGGCTGCCAGGCCCCCAGAAGCTTTGGGGTACTAGATGTTCTGTGGTTCATTTTGTGGCTTATTTTAAACCAAAATAACTCATCTGTGAGCTTCCCTCCAGCTCCTGCTCTAAGGACAGGTATTACTGTCTGGGTGGCTCAGATTTTGTGTGTGTGTATGTGTATGTATGTGTGTGTATGTATATATATATATATATATATATATATATATATATATATATATATATATATATATATATATATATATATATATATAAAATGCAAAAAAACTGCATTAATGCATCATTTAGGGTTAAAACACAAAAGGAAAAGAAAAATCTTTAGGGTTGCCCTCCCCTGGACCCGCCCATCATCCCAAGATTGACAGCTGACAGGGTGTGTCATTGGGGTTGAGAGGCCTAAATGTCACCTCATTCCATCTGAAATTACATTCATAAGCCACAGTAAATAAGAATGGGGTGACATTTAGGCCTCACAACCCCAATGACACACCCCGTCAGCTGTCAATTTTAGGATGATGGGCGGGTCCGGGGGAAGGGGCAACCCTAAAGATTTTTCATTTCCTGAATTTTTGTGTTTTAACCCTAAATGATGCATTAACGCAGTTTTTTGCATAGAATTTCCTTACTTTTTGGAAAGAATAAAAAACTAAGAACTTGCGCAAGTTGGTGGGAGCGCGGGCCCAACTTGTAAATGTAACACTGTAATTCACATCCACGGGACATCCCGAGAGCACCCTCCAAATTTCAATGCGAAAGACCAAACCATGTCCAAGATATAACATGTTAAAGTTTGAAATTTTCATTCGTCAGAGTTGCAGAATTCCGTACCTGTTTTCATTTTACAGGCACAACTGACTACTGTCAAAAACCCACTCAGCAGGTCAGCCGTCTACTCCCAAAGTGCCAACCTCCGAGCGCAGTCTTGTGAACAGTTAACAGAAACAGGGTAACCCTCCTGTCTGTTTTGTGGGTTCGGATCAACCCTTGGTCTCAGTTCTGGAGGGATTCAAACTGTGAACCTCTTGCTAGTGTACACAATGCACAGGCTGAGATAAATCTGTCTTCGGGGGGGGGGCAGATATCTTTGCCTACGGGCACCTAACCAGGTGTACAGAAATGAACCCTTAAAAACATTAATAAAGACCTCAGATTAAATTACTTACCTTTTTCCAGTTTGGTATCGCCATTCAAGCTTATGTACAGTGTCTGCTTTAACCATATATACTCCACTTGTAAATGAAAGAAATTAAAGACAGACCAAGTAGGCTCTAAAAATATAGTTTTTTACTAAAATAGATACAAATATGTAAAACATAAAATACAGAATTATTATATCACAGGAACCATACAATCATTTAAAAGAACAAGGTTTTAACAGCCACAGCCACCTCCCTCAAACGTGTTACCACCTCCCTCAACAAAGCCTGTCGTCTCATTACTGGATCCCACCATCTCACCCATACCTGTGACCTCTACTCTCGAACTGGATGGCTGCAACTAAACAACCGAATAAAATACCAAACCTGCATCACAGCAAGAAAAATCATGCTGGGCAAGGCATCTCCAGGAGTCTTTACCCTCCTCAAACCCAAAACCAACAACTGCAACACCAGGACTTCAAAACCCCAAATCCCCCACTGCTGTACATCCCAAGGCCAAAGGTCGTTTGCATATAGGGCTCCCAGTTGGATGAACAGTCTCTCTAGTGACATCTTGACCACAACAACGCTTGGTGCTTTCAAAACCAAACTCCGCCACTCCCCACTAGGCACCAACACCTGCGACTGCTCCACCTAATTAAGCTGCTCCCTACGTAATGTAGGCTGCCCTTGCAGTCTGTTTTTATTTTTTCCCTTCTGTTTTTCTCTCTGCAAGCACTTGTCACCCTTTCTGCCCTGCCATTGCTCTTTCCCCATGTTTGTCTTGACAAAGCCTTCGGCTGCTCTACCCAGGCCCACACCGCTCTCTTCCACCCCCAGCCCCCTTTTTCCCTCTCTTTTCTTCCCCTTCCTAGTGTTTATTTTGTACTGCCATTAAAAAAATGAGTATGTCAACCGTAGTAACAGTATGATATCCTGTTCTTACATATTTGAGTTCTTATGTAACCAATTTGATGTTAATTGTCTGTACTCACTGACGTCGAACCTTTGTAAAAGAGCCTCGGCTCAAAGGTATTTTGTAATCCTAGAATCAAATAAATAAAAATAAACAGTGCCATTCCTACTTCAGTACTTAGACCTTGTCTCACTCTCTAAGTTTCTGCTTAAAGTGCTCAAAGATGTTTCTTTATCAGAGTGTGGATAAAAGTCTCTGAAGGAAAACAGAATTCTGTTTAAAAGCTGGCTTTGCCCACCTCTTTGCAAGAGGCCACCTAACTCCTCCTCTGGTTATGAAAAATCATACATCCAGGATATTTTATCATATTAGAAGGTAACTTAAGGTTACATCAGCAGAAACTCATTTTTCTCATGTGACTTCCCCAATCAAGTCTGTAAATTCCTTTCATCTATAAGCAGTATCCTCTCTCACACAGTCATCAAAGCATTTATGACTTTCTGCCAGGTCTCACGGAGGTGCAACATGCTTTGTATCACCATGTGAAAATTTAACTGTGTTTCCTCTGAACGTCTTAAACATTTATGATTTCCCTCTTAGCAACTACAGCTATAATTAACTCAGACAAACAGGAGATCCTCGATCAAGGCCTGTTCCACTCTGTAATTAGCTTCTGACCTTCCTGGTAACACCTTGTATCTCAAACCTGTGTGTGTGTGTGTCATACTCACATGCTGTTTCAGCATTTCTCATTGGAGACAGTCCATAACCCATTTTTATATTACAAGAAATGATACAGTGATCAGAACCAGCTGTCCAAGTGTCACAGTTCCTCCCCACCTAGACTGAATTTGGGGGCTCTATCCCCTGTATGGGATGAGCTTCCCAAATCAGTTCACTCCTCATAGACTCTACACAACCCATCTGAGTTCTGATTTTTGGCTCCAGCCCTATGTAATATTGTCATATCATACCCTTGCAAAGCAAGACTCCATCTTAGCAATCTACCATTGTTCTTTCCCATCTGCATCAGCCAAACCAGGGGGCCGTGGTCAGTCTGCACCACAAAATGCTGCCCATATAAGTATGGCTCCAACTTCTTTAGGACCCACAGTATGGAAAGACATTCTTTTTCCACCGTGGAGTGTGCCCGCTCCCTGGGAAGTAACTTCCTACTCAGGTACACTACTGGGTGATCTGTCCCTTGGCTGGATGTCTGACTCAGTACTGCCCCAATACCCACATCTGAGGCGTCAGTCTGAACTATAAAGGTTTTGCTTTAGTCAGGACTTGTCAAAACAGGAGCACTGCACAGTGCCTCCTTTAGTTTGGAAAAGGCTTCCTCACAGGCTGGGCCCCAGGTAATTTTCTTGGGCATCCTTTTCTTTGTCAGGGCAGATAGGGGAGCAGCCAGGGCACTGTAATTGGGTACACATTTTCTGTAGTACCCTGCTGTCCCTTGAAAACTCCTGACCTGCTTCTGTGTTTCTGGTCTGGGCCACGCCTGGATTACCTCTATCTTTATTTGGTTAGGACGGAGCTGTCCTCGGCCTACCACATGCCCAAGGTATGCCATCTCTCCCATGGCCACCTGGCACTTCTCGGCTTTGACAGTGAGCCCGGCCCTCTGTATCCTGCTCAGCACTTCCCTAAGGTGGGATAGGTGTTCCTCCCAGCTGGTACTAAAGATGGCAGTGTCATCCAGGTACACCACGGCATACTCCTCAGCGTTCTTGATTCCGAAAGGCATTATTTTAAACTCAAATAAGCCTATCAGAGTGATGATGGCTGACTTCTCCCTAGCTCTGTCTGTCAGCTCTACCTGCCAATACTCCTTGGTCTGGTCAGTAGTCGTGAGATAGGTCGCCCCTCCCAACTTGTCCAGGAGTTCGTCCGTCCGGGGCATCGGGTGGGCGTCTGACTTCATGACTGCATTCAGTCCACGATAGTCCACACAGAAACGAGTAGAGCCATCTGGCTTGGGCACAAGGACTACGGGTGAGGCCCAGGGGCTGTGAGATCTCTGGATTACCCCTAAATCCAGCATCTCCTCCACTTCCCACCTAATGTCCTTTTGGACAGCCTCTGACACCCGACATGCTGTCCGCCGTATGGGCGTCTGTGTCCCTGTCTCCAGATTGTGAGTTGCTAAGGGGGTTAGTCCAAGTTTGGCACTAAACAATGGGGCAAAGACTGCTAAAACCTCCCTTACTTTCTGGATCTTGTCCAGGGTCAGCTGGGGAGACAATTTAACTGCCTCCACAGAGGACTCTTGCTTACTTTCTTCCAGCAAGTCCAGAAGGGGGTCTCCTTCATCTGTCCCCTCCCCAGGACTACACACTGCAAACACCATGTCAGCCCTGTTTGGATATGACTTCAATATATTGACATGGTACATCCTTTCTGTCTGTCTTCGGTCAGGTAACTCCACAATGTAGTTCATGTCATTTACCTTCCTAACCACTTTGTATGGTCTTGCCCACTCAGTCTGCAGCTTGTCTTTCCAGACCGGAATAAGCAACATGACTTCCTGACCCACCATGTACGAGCGAGCTCTGGCTCTGCGGTCGTACCAGAATTTTTGTTTCTGTTGGGCAGCTGCTAGGTTGCTCTGGGCTGTCCCCATAAGCTCCTTCAGCCTTTCCCTAAGCCTAAGGATGTAATCCACAATTGGAGTTCCCTGGGTGGCACGCTTGCCTTCCCAGTCCTCCCAGATTAAGTCTAGGGGCCCACGTAGCCGGTGTCCATATAAGAGTTCGAAGGGGGAAAATCCTGTTGACTCTTGGGGCACCTCCCTGTATGCAAACAACAAGTGGGGAAGTTATTTCTCCCAGTCCCTCTCATGCTGTTCAGCAAACGCCCGGAGCACTGACTTCAGGGTACCATTGAATCTTTCCACAAGCCTACTGGCTTGCAGGTGATACAGAGTCATGCATCTCTGCACCACCCACACTTCTCCCATAAACATTTTATCAAGTCCGACATGAAGGAACCCCCTCGATCAGTGATTACCTCCTGCGGAAACCCAACGTGGGAGAAAATCCCAAGTAAGGCATCTGCCACTTTGTCTGTCCTCAGTGAGGATAGGGCGACTGCCTCTGGGTACCGGGTGGCATGATCCGCCACAGTCAGTATGAATCTCTTCCCTGAGGAGCTGGGGGTATTTAAAGGCCCCACAATATCCATTCCCACTCTCAGGAATGGCTCCTCCACTATGGGCAATGGAATCAGGGTGGCTTGGGTTTTCTTGTCCGCCTTCCCTATTTCTTGGCACCGGTGACAAGACCTGCAATACTCCTTCACCTGCTGGGTGAAGTTAGGCCAATAGAAATTCTGGGCCAGCTGCTGCGTAGTGCACGCGATTCCCAGATGACCAGACAAGGGAATATCATGTGCAATCTTGAGCAACTGCTCACGATACCCCTGGAGAATGACAAGCTGCCTGCCTAGCATTCCTCTCTCTGTATGTACTGCCTGAGTATACATAAGTCCATTTTGCCAATAAACCTTATGTCTGCCATCACCTCCCTGTGCGCTGTCTGAGTCTGCCCAAGCCCTCAGCTTCTCTAAACTAGGGTCACTTCTCTGAGCAGCTGCAAACCCCTCACACATTCCCAAGGCATGGGACTGGTTCCCTTCAGTCGCTAAACTAGGGTCCTTAGCACTAGCGTCAGGGCACTCAGGATCACTGTCAGTCCCAACACTCTGACTAAGGGTCACCCCTCCTTCTTCGGAGTAACTCTCTGTAGTTGTGTGGTTACTTGCTACTGGGGAAATTTCTACCCCCTTTTTATCAGTCTCCCCCTGTGGAGATGCAGGCTGGGGAACCAGCCTCTCAATGGTCACCACAAAGGCTTCTGTGAGGTTCAGGGAACTACAGTTTTCCCTTGCCGCTTGGCTACAGGTAACTGCACATACCATCCCCAGTTGGAGATTGTTGCACAGGATCACATCCACTGCTAATGTTTTGGCTACAGCCACCTGTTGCACAGTTCCCCCTGTTTCACCCCAGTCTAAGAGAACACTAGTGAGGGGCAATGTTTTCTCCCCACCTGCAAAGTCCTATACAGTGATGTATTTACTGGGTATAAGCTGACCAGACTGTACCAGATCCCCCTTAACCAAGATCAGGGATGCCCCTGTGTCCCTTAACCCCTGCGTCTGTACACCATTCACCATGATTGGGTGCATGTGTTCCCTCATGTTCACTGGCATGCTTCCAGGGACACACAAACAACCCACTTCTTTTCTAGCACCCAGTTGTATATTATTGCTCACCTTTTTGGGGCACTGTCTGGCCATATGCCCAGTTTCTTTACACAACCAACATTCATTTCTTCTCTCAGAGAAATCTTTTCTCTGAAACCTGGGGCTAACTGGTTTCAGTGGAGGCAGTGAGGGTTTTAGCTGCCCTGAAGGCACGCTTTTCCCTTTCTGTGCTGCCACGCCCGCCCCGTTCGCTCTCAGAGCAGGTCTGCTCTTGGCATAGCGGTCCAAGAGTTCAGCAGCCTCTTGCACTGTTTTGGGATCTTGGTCCTCTAGCCAGGTTTTTAGCTCTGCTGGGCATGCCCAATAAAACTGTTCTAACAAAATCACATTTTCAATTTTATCAACAGAGTTTGCCTCAATTCCTTCCCACCAACATTTTAAAAACTGACATTTCGTGGCTAGCTCCTCGTAGCTCATATCAGGGCTTCTCCTGAGCTTACATAATTTAGCTCTGTATGATTCAGCAGTTAATTCAAATTTTTTTTAACAGTGCAGCTTTAAGTTTGCTGTAATCATCACTGTCCTCATTGTCCATTTGACCCAATGCATTCTGAGCTTTCCTGGTAAGTAGCGGGGATAGCTGGAAGCTCCAGGACTCTCTAGGAATTTTAGCCTGAATACAAACTTTTTCAAAAGAATTTAAAAAGGCATCCATGTCCTCCCCCTCTTTAAATTTGGCTATCAATTTGAATTCAATTTGTAACCCAGTCCTGTAGTCCCAGTTAAACCCAAGCCACTTACCTGCTCTGGTGCCACTGGTTGGAGTCGTAGCTTCTCCAGTTTGTGTTGCCTCTGGCGCTCCTGCTCCTCACAGTCTGTGTCTCGGCATTCTCTCTACCTTTTCTCCTCTGCAGCTCGCTGGCACTCACGCTCAGTGTCTCTCTGTTCATGCTCTGCCTCCCTTTGTTCACGGACCCTCTCTCTCTCTCTCTCTCTCTCTCTCAAACTCCAGCTCCATCCTGCGCAACTCAGTTTGCAGCCTGAGTACTTCTGGATCCAGGATACTGGTAACCTTCCCCTGCTGCTGTGGCCCTTCACTGACAGTGGCTCTGCTGTCATCCTCACCAGATCTGGACACTGCACTGGCCGCTAGTCCTGCCACACTCAAGGGATTCAAACTGTGAACCTCTTGCTAGTGTACCCAATGCACAGGCTGAGATAAATCTGTCTTCGGGGGGGGGGGCAGATATCTTTGCCTACAGGCACCTAACCAGGTGTACAGAAATGAACCCTTAAAAACTTTAATAAAGACCTCAGATTAAAACGCTTACCTTTTTCCAGTTTGGTATCACCATTCAAGCTTATGTACAGTGTCTGCTCTAACCATATATACTCCACTTGTAAAGGAAAGAAATTAAAGACAGACCAAGTAGGCTCTAAAAATAGTTTTTTTACTAAAATAGATAAAAATATGTACAACATAAAATACAGAACTATTATACCACAAGAACCATACAATCTTTTAAAAGAACAAGGTTTTAACAGTGCAATTCCTACTACAGTACTTAGACCATGTCTGTCTCTCTAAATACCTGCTTAAAGTGCTCAAATATGTTTTTTTGTCAGAGTGTAGATAAAGGTCTCTGAAGGAAAACAGAATTCTGTTTAAAAGCTGGCTTTGCCCACCTCTTTGCATGAGGTCACCTAGCTCCTCCTCTGGTTATGAAAAATCATACACCCAGGATATTTTATCATATTAGAAGGTAACTTAATTAAGGTTACATCAGCAGAAACTAATTTTTCTCCCATGTGACTTCCCCAATCAAGTCTGTAAATTCCTTTCATCTATAAGCAGTATCCTCTCTCACACAGACATCAAAGCATTTATGACTTTCTGCCAGATCTCACGGAGGTGCAACATGCTTTGTATCACCATGTGAAGATTTAACTGTGTTTTCTCTGAACGTCATAAACATTTATGATTTCCCTCTTAGCAACTACAGCTATAATTAACTCAGTCAAACAGGAGATCCTTGATCAAGGCCTGTTCTACTGTGTCATTAGCTTCTGGCTTTCCAGGTAACACCTTGTGTCTAAAACCTGTTTGTGTGTGTCATACTCACATGCTGTTTCAGCATTTCGCATGAGAGACAGTCCATAACCCATTTTTATATTACAAAAAAATGATACAGTGATCAGAATTAGCTGTCCAAGTGTCACAACTGCTACATCCATGACACTACGACTGGGTAGCCTATCAATTTCAAGCCACCAGCACAATGCAAAACACTGTCTGCAACACATAAATTGAGTCACGTAATATCGCTGCAAAAAAATTTTTCTCCAACACGTAAACACCGTAATTCACATTTACAGGACATGCCAAGAACACCCTCCAAATTTCAAGTAAAAATACCAAACCGTTTCCGAGATATTTAAAGTTAAAGATTGATGAAATTGCCCTATCTAATGCATTATAAAATCTGGCCGTCCTGTCCCTCTCTTGCGATCAAAGAATCTCACAATCAAAGAATTTGCAGGCTCATGATCAAAGAATAAAAAATGCTGTAAATAAAAAAATTAGAAGGAATTCCGGGAAACCACTGCCATGGTTCGACAGAACGGAAGTCCCCTGAGCAACACCCACCCTCATTTGTCTTCCTAGGGCACCCCTGGGCTGAGAAATTTGATTTTTTAATTCGGTCATCTCTTCCCTCGCTTGCGATGCACAATCGCGATCAAAGAATTTGCAGGCTCGCTATCAAAGAAATAGTATGCTCACGACCAAAGAATAAAAAATGGTGAAACGCGAGTTTTTGACCGATTTGAATGAAACCAGCACCATGCCTCGATAGAATGAAGCCCCTGAGCAAAACCCACCCTCATTTGTGTCTCTAGCCCACCCTTGAGCTGAGATAATTGTGTTTTTAGATCACGATCAAAGAATCTCGCGATTAAAGAATTTGCAGGCTTATGATCAAAAATCGTTAGCGAGCCACGATCAAAGATTTTAAAAGCTTATATCTCTATTTTCTGACCATTTTGGATGAAACCAAAGGCATGGCTCAATAGATCGGAGCCCTCTGAGTCAAACCCATCCACATTTTACTTCAGGAGACACCCCTGAGCCGAGATATTTGTGTTTTTAAGATTGGAAATCTAAAAACAAGATGGTGGACCTCGTGATCAAAGAATTCTCAGGAACAAAGATTCTTGAACCGAGAGGATGTAAATTGTTTGACTGCCAGGCGGGACGAGATGGCCAGAACCCCATTCTTTGTTTGCAAAACATACATATAAATTTTCCCATTGACTTGTAATGGGAACTTAAAAAGTGGCATAGCTTTTGAATGCCTTAATATTTTTCACCTAATGAAAAGCGTGTTTGGGCACCAAAGCTCTTTCAAGCGAGCCATCTCGCAGAGCAGCACGCCACGCGAGAACTGTGCAGGATCATGCGTAGAATCCCAAAAGCTGCTCCAAAACAGATAATTTTGCATTTTTTCAGCGCTTTTCATGTAAAGATCGTAGTCCAACCGAAACTAAATTTGGCCGATCAAGAGATCTACCATGCCCTACCACGTGACAAAAATTTCAGGCAAATCCATTGAATGGGTCCAAAGTTATTAACGCCAAGAAAATTTTGACTTTAATATAGAGGTGACATCAACCTTAAATATAGTGGCGACCATGCCACTATTTTATATATATATATATATATATATATATACACATACATATATGCCAGCAATAAGACATGATGAGGTGTGAGTTATGGCCTGATAAGAGCATGCCCCAGGTGCGTTATGAGGCACGAGGCGCTTGCGCCGAGTGCCTTTAGCACCTGGGAAGTGCTCTTATCAGGCCATAACCCACACCTCGGAGTGTCTTATTGCGTTTATAAAATGGGCCCCCTAAGTAATCATCAAAAAAAATGTGGAAAATAGGAATTAGGAGGTTTAGATAGGTAAAATAGTAAAAAAAAAATAGTTCCCTATTTTTGTACTATGCTGTCTTATATTGGCTTGGTCAGCAGTGCAAGGTACCCCCCCCCCACCCACAGACACCCTAATATGTCTAGTCTCCCAGATACACACACAGAGAGTATGTATTTTGTTTAATTACTGTATTTTTTTTTTGTCTTGGTATGGATTCCTTTTACAGGGAGCGAGTGTGTCCCTTTAGCTGACCCGGCTTTCCCTGTCAGCATGTCTGAGAGTGAGCTTAGCCAGCGGATAACAGCTCTGGTTTTCGCACTGCCTGTCACGGACTCACAGTGGGGTGAAGATGATTATTTTAAAATTAAGAAAGAGTTATAGCTAACTGCAGTTCTTCCATATAGAGTATTGGAGCTGCGTTTGTGATTTTAAAGATGCGTTCTCACAGCACGTGGGATGTCCGTTTAATCTCGGTCAGCTTTTCGGCGTCAGAGCAGCACAGTTAGTGGGGCCAGTTTCTGGTCACTGACTGGAAAGTTGGATTCCAAGGAAAGTGGCTGTTTTTTTCATTTTTTGTTAAATGGTCTGGTCGGGGGAGGCTAGGGAATAAGTGTGATGTGGAGACGCGAGACTGTAGTGAGTGGGAACGAAGAAACAAAGTGGGGAACAAAGCCATAGCAGCAGTTCATCAGAGAGCCGTGGATAAGTGACGTACCACAAACTTCTCAACAAAAGTGGCAAGGTTAGATTTTTTTTTTTTTTGAAAGACACGGGTGGAGTTTCACTGAATTAGGAAAGAGACGATGCCGCGGGGTTGGGGGGCTGGCAGTGACCATAGATCACCAGGACAGCAGCTTCTATATTTTTGTTAATCTCTTCTGGCATGTATGGATTTCCAGAGGTGCTGCGTCCTGACTGGCTGAAGAGGTGCCGGTTGGCACAATATGTCCTGATAAGGACACGGCCAGAGGCACCTCTCAGCCAATCGGGATGTAGCATTGTTCAGACCCATTTTATAAATATATATATGCATACATATACACACACACGCACATATACTGTATCTATATATATATAGACAGCAAATGTTAATGCACTGAACCTTAGTGCAGAGTCTGCAGCTGGTTTTGGCTGGGTATTGTACGCTACTAACTTACTGCAGTGCTGGCTTGCTTTTAGGGTAGGGTTTGGGGCTGATAGGCCCCCAGAAACCATGGGCTACAGTATGCTCTGTGGTGCACTGTTGTGGCTTTTTCTAAAGCAAAATAACTCATCTGTGAGCGCCCTCCACCTCTTGCTCTAAGGACAATTACTACTATCTGGGTGGCTCAGATTGTGTGCGTGTGTGTGTATGTAAATATATACACACATATATGAGAGAGAGAGAGGGAGGGGGAAGAGAGAGAACAAATGCTAATGCACTGAACCTCAATGCAGAGTATGCAGCTGGTTTTGGCTGGGTATTGTACACTAACTTACTCAGTGCTGGCTTGCTTTTAGGGCAGGAGTCGGGGGCTGATAGGCCCCCAGAAACCTTCGGCTACGGTATGCTCTGTGGTGCACTTTTGTGGCTTATTTTACATCTAAATAACTCATATCAGAGCTCCTTCTACCCCTTGCTGTAACCCCCACCATCCCCAACTCAATATATCATTTAAGCAATTGAGTCAGTGTAACATGGCCTATAGCAAGGCTAGCAGGATTCTGGGATGCATCAGTAAGGGTACTGATCGAAGAAAGGAGGTAATACTTCCCCTGTAGAGATCCCTGTTGAGACCTCACCTAACAGTATTGTTCCCAGTTCTGGAGTCCTCACCTTAGAAAGGATAGGGATAGGTTGGAGACAGTGCAGTGCAGAGTAACTAAAATGATTCAGGGACAGCTGGGCAAATCCTATGAGGAGTGCCTCAAGGCAGTAAATATGTACTCCTTGGAGACTAGAGGGGAGAGGGGAGATATGACAGAGACCTTCAATTTCCTGAAAGGAATTAACAAAGTGAACTGCGGGGTACTATTTAGCCTTAGTATCAATTCGCTATCACATGGACATAAACGTAAATTAACAGGAGGTAGGTTCAGGAGAGATGTGAGGAAGTACTACTTTATGGAAAAGGTGGAACTTTGGAACAGTGTCAGCTGAATTGGTGGGTGCAAAAACAGTCAGAGGATTCAAGCAGGGCTGGGACATAATGAGGGGAACAGTAGTTACCGGGGGCAACAGGACCAGGGAGGAGAATAGATGATGGGGAGGGTTAGTACCCTGGAGGGAACAGTAGGTTCCAGGGATTATAGGGAAGTTAGGCAGACTGGATGGACCTCTGGTCTTTTTCTGCCGTCATTGTCTATGTTTCGGTGTTTCTATACCAGGCACCCTGCTTGGAAATAAATCTGTAACATTATTCTTAGTTCAGTATTGGGTACTACAGTTGTTGCCCCCACTCCATTCTCCAAAGTGGTAGGTATGACAAAGGGAGTGAGGGGAAAGGTAATTTGACAGTGGCGGGGATTCCCAGTGCAAAGTTACCATCTCCTAAATGCCTACCAAACCACCATGCTTCAAAAGTACAGTGGGTATGTTCATAACACTGAACTGTAGCAACACATGTCATTCTACTGACACGTGGTCATCTGGAGAAAATGCTTATCACAACTTATGTGATTTAACGGCATCTAGCACAGATGACAAAGACAAAGGTGGAACTGAATGTCAGTGAAAATGGGACCACAGTGAAGACCTCCCTGAACAGCACAATTAGGTGGCAGTGTATATCCCAGCCAGACCCTTCCAAACACTTGCATTGCCTTTCCACTGTGGTATCTCTTTTGCTTGACTTATGAAAAGATAAAACATGACAACTTTGCTTTTTGTATTGAGGGGTATTTAAGTAATTTATTTCTAAATTTTCAGCCCGCCCACCTGAAAAGCTCCCTTGCCCAACTGCACAGCCTATTCCTTGATATACAGTTATTAAGGAACACATCGTCGGCAATAGTGGCCAGCAAATTTACCTGCCGGTAACTGATAATATTATAAGTCGAGGTCCTCTGCTTCGTTTTTGCTGTCCCGGTGATGTCGTCTCTGTGCCTCTCCCGGTGATGTCGTCTTTGAGCCTGCCGCCATGCTCCGTCTTCCTCAAGTGCTAGCTGACAAGTGTGAATTGTGGGCAGCAGCTGTGCTGTATTCCGGTCACATTCACGATGCTGATGTGAGCTCCAATTGGCCAGCCAGTCATAGGGGGAGGGTGCGGAGAAAGACTCACAAAGCAGCTCCAGTCATCTTACTGGTACTGAGGGAGCTGACTGGCAGCAGATGGGGGGAGGGGGCACATGCAGCGAGAAATTGCTGGAGTTCAACATGTGTGCATTGGCACTCTGTGACAGTCACAAAATAGACAAAAATAATATAAAAATGCTACAAATAATGAAAAAGGAGGGTTCTTTCGAACCAGACGAACCACCCTCCTGGCAACAGCTATGAGTGCCTGAGCTGAGAAGAACCGTTTGATGGTGGCCATCTTTGCTGAGGTTGCTGGATAACAGCGTAGGATCCGATTGGAAGCTGCAGTACATCAAATCAGGATGAAGAGCTTGTGAGTTGTGTGGACCAAATCAGAGACTGAGTTTTAAACCTGAGGATTCTGAAGTTTACAGTTTGTCTGTGACTTTGAATGAGAGTTTGAAGTGATAAGAAGTGTTTCTTGTCAGCCCCTGCTGCTGACAGATAGAAATGCCTGCAATTTTGTGCCTTCTGCACAAGCTAGGAGTCTGAGTGAGACTTGCCAGTGACAGTGGAGAAGGTGTATTTTTTATATGCTCCTGCTGCTACCAGATAGAAGATCCTGTTGTTGGTGCCTTCTGTACAGGTCTGGAACTGGTGACTGGATCCCACAGAACTGGGATTTACCTCAGCCTAATGAACTGTAATATTTGGTGTTGCAAATGTCCAAAGCTTGCTAAAGAAATTGTTGCCAGCTGTGGAGAGTGAGGTAACCAAAGCAACTGACCCATTTTTCTACCAGTTCAGAGACTGAGTTTCCTGTCAGGACCTGTGCTCTGAGGTGCTGCCTGCTTGCTTGATTCTGCTGCCACCTGCCTAATGCTAAGGTGGGTGAAGAAAAGTCCCTATGTAGGGTGAAGAGTGCCTACCTACAGATGAGGTGGGTGAAGATTGCCTACCTACAGTTGAGGTGGGTGAAGACAAGTCCCTCTGTGGGGTGAAGAGGATCATCACCTGCATTCCAAGCCTTTCCTGCTTGTTCTTCCAAATTGCCTGAAAAGGGGAGACATCCCCCAACAACCTTCACCTATCCATTAAAGGTCGTGAGTACTGGGTTTTTACCCAAATACTGTGCTAATTGTTCAGCTAGCTAGCTTGTTAACTTTACAGCTGGGTTTCCTGTGCGACCTTAGCAACGCCCTTAGCAACTAGTACAGCCAAGAATTACAACTGTTTCACTGCACCCCCTGGTGTGGTTGGTACTTTGCTATGCAGCACCTCAGTGTTTCATCTGTGCTACACCCAGCTTTTCCACGTCACAGGCCTGCAACTGCTCAGTATGTGCACACCAAAACTGAGAGCTCTCACAGGGACTGTGGGGTTAACTGATGCACCAGTGGGGGGAGTAGAACTGGGGCTGGTAATCCTGGAATGCTTAGTACTGCCTAATTATAAATGTCACTGTGTTGTGATTTTACTGATTTGCATAGAGTTTAGCATCTGATTATTGAATGCTTTTATTTCCCTTTGCTTCCACTGCTCCCTACCTCTTTATCCACCCCAAAATAAACCCCTGTCGTTTATTTTCTGAAAACTGTTGCAGCCATTGCATTATTGTGTAATGTGATATTTCATGCTTAGAGTATAAGTGGGGAGTGGACTGTCTATTGTTTTACCTGTTTCCAAGGGAGGGAGCTGAATATCATTTCCTGTGGGGAAGCACCCTGGCAGTACGCTGTTGGAAGGATCCGCACAGGTGGAGGCATCGCGTCACTCACCCAACTAATTTTACCCATGAACCCAGGTGCCAACCTATATTCCCTGATGCAGCACCACCTGTGGATGGGTTTGCAGGTAGAAGGGAAGGGTGCACACTCTCCCACAGGCCATCACATCCAGGCTCCACCAGGCTGACTGCATAAGAGCTGTTCTCTGGCTCCACTAGGGGCACGGCTACTCGACCTGGTCTCCCCAGCAATGGACGCCCCCCCCCCGGGACACCCTTATTCTAACTATTTCTGGCTCCAGTTCTGTTCCCCATTGGACCCTTCAGCAGTACCCAACCAGGCCTAAATTGGCACCTCAAGACACTTTACAAAACAGCAAAAACATTTCCTATCTATCTACCTCTCTGTCAAACGGCTAGTAATATTCTAAGCTAGGCTACACCACCAGCGGGTGGCAGGCTAACCTCTAAACTTATTATTAGCTACTAAATACAGGTGGCTATCTTTAATCTGACTACACATTTTAGAAACGTTTTGACATGTTCCCCCCCGCACAGAAAATTCTAGCTGCTATTCTCACTACTGTAACCTACAGCTACCTCTCTATGCTAACCTACTTAACAGTGGGAAGGGGAAAGCACACTTTTACCCATTTACTGTTCTTTGCAGATTGCTCAGGTGCACATTAAAGTCTATGATAAATGTCTTTGTACTTTAAAAGTCCAAACAGCCCTGTCTTCAGCACCAGTGGGTAGGTGTGCTTAATTACCAGGGGTCCCTACTTAACATTTCCTAAAATTCCGATCTGACTAACTATGTGGACCACATTGCAAATGATGTTCAATGAAATGGTACATAAAAGTAAAAAAAGTTACAATTTTGTAAAAACTGGAAAAAAATTAAAAACACTAAATGTTCTTGTACAGTTTTCTTTTTTCTTACCCAGCACAAGCTGATTAGGCTACTATCCATGCTGAAGGCAAATGTTCAGATTTTTTTCAATTTCACTACAAACAACAGTTAAGAGTAGCAGTAGTCCTTAGATGCAGTCACTTGCAACGCGGGGGCATTTGGGCATCTTAAAGTGCTTTGGTTTTCTGGGGGGTGCGATATTTAGCTGCAGGGTCCTCTGGTGCAAAATAGAAACATGGGTCAGGTTTAGTGCACTCTCCCCCTCAGCAGTCATGGTTCACAACAAAATACTTTAGCCTGATATCGTGGCAGTCACAGAAACATGGTACACACAAAACCATGACTGGGACGTAAACATACCAGGATACACTATCTACAGGAGGGACAGGGAGGGTAAAAGAGGAGGAGTAGTTCTTTACATAAGGGAAGGAATAAAAGCAACAGAACAAAAGGGTAAACAGGGAGGAGAAGAAGCACTGTGGGTAAATTTGGAGACAGGCAATGGCACCACAATCCGCACAGGAGTTGTATACAGACCCCCTTCTCAGGGGGAGGAAATGGACAAGGAAATGATAGAAAGTATACTTAGAATGGCAGAAAAAGGGGAGATATTGCTGATGGGTGATCTGAATATGCCAGATGTTAACTGGAGTGCAGTTGCAGCTGCCACTTCGAAGAGTGCAGTTATTCTAGATGCCCTACAGGGGGCATGCCTTAGACAACTAGTACTGGAGCCCACTCAAGAGGGAGCAATATTAGACTTGATACTCTCAAATGGAGATGGAGAGAGGATCACAGATGTAGAAGTGGGTAGCCATCTGGGAACTAGCGACCATCGAACAGTATAGTTCACAATAAACACAGCAATAAGTCAAGCCATACAAAGACAAAAGTACTGGACTTTAGGAGGCTGACTTTGCCAAAATGGTGAGTGCCTAAGGAACGCACTAGCAAATGGGCGGAAGGAGGGTGGAAGAACAATGGGGAATAATAAAAACTGCCATCACAGAGGTAACGAGCCTTTGTGTGAAGCAAATAAACAAAACAAGACGATGTAAGAAACCACTATGGTTCTCAAAGGAAGTGGCAGTGAAGGTTCAAGAGAAAAAGAAAGCATTCAGGAAGTACAAGGAATCGCAGAAGGAGCAGGACAGAGAACTGTATCAGTTAAAGCAAAAGGAGGCTAGGAAGGCAGTCAGAACAGCAAAGGCCCAAACCGAGGAAAAGATAGCCAACTCAGTTAAGAAGGGGGATAAAACCTTTTATAGGTACATCAGGGAGTGAAGGAAGACCAAGGGAGGATAGTGAGGCTTAATAAAGGGAGGGAGGGTGGGCAGAGGGAGACTGTGAAAGGCAGAGATACTAAACAAATATTTTGCTCAGTATTTACAAAGGAAGAGGAGGTATATAAACAAACAGTAGTAACACTCTGGATACAGAAGTTGATACCGCCCATTACAGAAGAAAGGGTTCTGAAAGAACTCTTAAAACTGAAGGTGGACAAAGCAATGGGGCCTGATGGGATTCATCCCAGAATTCTAAAGAACTAAGGGTAGAACTAGTGACACCACTGACTACCCTTTTAACAAATCATGGGAGGATGGGGTGGTACCCGAGGACTGGAGGAGGGCAGATGTGATTCCCTTCACAAAAGTGGGAGCAAGGCAGAAGCAGGAAACTATAGACCTGTTAGTTTAACCTCAGTGATAGGGAAAATGATGGAATCACTTCTAAAGGAAAGAATTGTCGTATCTAGAGGCCAGAGGCACAGGACACTAGGCAGCATGGATTCACAGCGGAAGGTCATGCCAGATGAATCTGATAGATTTCTTTGACTGGGTGACCAAAGTAGTAGATCAGAGAGGGCTGTGGACATGGCCTTCCTAGACTTTAGCAAGGCATTTGACACAGTCCCACACAAAAGATTAATATACAAGTTAGCCAGCCTGGGAGTGGGTCCCAAGATGACAGCCTGGGTAAAGAATTGGCTGGAGAATAGGACACAGAGAGTAATAGTAAATGGAGTCCACTCAGAAGAAAGGAGGGTTACTAGTGGGGTACCGCAGGGTTCAGTATTAGGACCGGTCCTCTTCAATGTCTTTATAAGCGACATTGCAGAAGGACTGGAAGGAAAAGTATGTCTCTCTGCAGATGACGCTAAGATTTTCAACAGAGTTGATGCACAGGGTGGGGTGGAAAGGATGAGAAGGGACTTGGCAAGGTTAGAGGAATGGTCAAATGTATGGCAGCTTAGATTCAATGCTAAGAAGTGCAAGGTAATGCACCTGGGAAACAAAACCAGGGAAGAGTACACAATGGGGGTGAGATACTAACAACAACGAAAATGGAAAGGGACCTGGGGTAGTCATATCAGATGACCTAAAGATGGGCAAGCAATGTGAGAGGGCAGCAAGGAGGGTGGGGGATACTGGGATGCATAGGAGAGGCATCACCAGTAGAAAACAGGAAGTTATTATCCCTCTGTACAGACAGCTGGTGAGACCCCATCTGGAGTACTGTGTGCAGTTCTGGAGACCCAATCTCCACAAAGACAGAGACAGGATGGAAGCTGTCCAGAGGAGGGCAACTAAAATGGTGCAGGGTCTGCACCGGAAGACATATGAAGAGAGACTTAAGGAGCTTAATATGTATAGACTCGAGGAAAGGAGGGAGAGGGGGGACATGATAGAAACTTTCAAGTACCTCAAGGGAATCAACAAAGTCCAAGAGGGTAGCATCTTTCAAAAAAAGAGGTGTGCAAGAACAAGAGGGCACAATTTGAAGATGGGGGTGGCTCAGAGGTAATTTAAGGAAGTATTTTTTCACAGAGAGGGTTGTGGATGCATGTAACGGCCTTCCGGAGGAGGTTGTGGAATTCAAGCATGCATGGGATAGTCATAAGGCAATTCTGGGGGGTTGGGGTAGGAAGAAGTAGGCTGCTGGTTAACTAGGATCTGCAGCTTATCCATTAGGTAGGGGAAATGGGCAGACTGGGTGGGCCAAGCGGTCCTTATCTGCCGTCAAATTCTATGTTTCTGTGTCCAACTCTGTCCTGCACAAATGCAAAAGTTTTAAATAATGTGAGCCCTTCCCAGGCTGAAGAGTTGCACATGGTCCGAGCTATTCTGTTTACCTTGGTCTTATCATAGGCCGGGTCTCGGATGTCCACTTGGTTCCTGAGATGCACCTTCTCCGTGGCTCCTTGGAATACCCAATCTGACCTCCTGCATTCAATTAAGTCCCAAAGTGTCTCACTGACATGGGGTAATTGGTCCCAGGATTCTCCAGTTTTTCTCCACCTCACCCATCTCTCTGCCTAACTCCAGCTGGGCAAAGAGCTGATGCTCGGCCGTGGGGCTACTCCTCTCGGCAACCACATTCCTTCTCGGTAGTTTATCACTGTAAGGTCCAGCTGATGTCTGGCATCCATGTCAATCAAATGCCTTTTGCATACCTTTGGGAGAAAGGGGGTGAGCTCTAGGATCCCTAGAATCGGCATTGCATATGGCTTTGGAATATCTCTATAACCATGTCCTCAAACATCCGGGTAATACCTTCGTCTGACTGGTCATAAATAGAAATGGCTTCCATCGATCTGGTAACGCTCTCTTCATCTGACCCCCCCGCCTTCTACGGCTTCAGCGACCACATCTGAATGGTCAGGGCCAATGATCTATTCCTGCGCCTTGGGGAGTTGGGAAAGCAGCTTCAATGGCTGAGCTTCTTGCAAGTTCTTAGGCATAGTTTTCACCCTCACCGTGGATTCCTGGCTGGATTTGGCTTTCGATGGACTTTTCTTGGCTTCCTGCTCACCTCGCACCACAACCTCAAATGGGCCTGACTGCTCAGTCACGTCCCTCACGTAGCCTGCAGCAGTACTCCGAATACGTGAGACCCACCTTTGGCCCCTTCCTCTGCCATGGGGAAGTTCTGGGGCACTCGGCGGCGGTACGGGGCTGGGCAGACGGCTAGGCCCTGGTACCGCCTCTGGCTCCGTTTCTTTTTTGATGACCACGACTTCCTCCCACTGTTCAGATGGCTCCACAGTTGTGGCCACACCAACTGCTGGGGACACTCTTCCGGCCGATTGCTGCCACTGCCAGGGTGCAGGAGTTAATGGCTCAGGAGCCACATACAGTACTGTCTCTCTTGCTGCTGCATTTTGGCAGGCCTCACCACCCATGGAACATTTCCACAAGCACATGACATACATACTGGTTGCCTAATAACCCCACTTCCACATTGTCCACAAAACATGCACAACTCACCCGAGCTGCTCCTTTCCACAACGCTCCATAGCCAATTGACCAGTCCCTCTGGAACATTGATGGTCCGACCTCCAAATCCAGGGGCATAAGCCATACTTGCTCTCACAAAGTTCGGTGTAGCAGAATAATTCCACAACGGTTTGCCTGCAAGAGTCTCTCTAACTGCAAAGATTTTACTTTCATTCTTCCAGTCAGCAGTACTTTCTTTTCACAGCAAAACTTCTCCACCATGGGGTGGTGGACACTTGAAACAATTCAGCTCCGATAGCAACACTCCTTTCTCCTCAAGGTTTTCTAGCAATCTGGGCCTCAGACCACCTGACCTTCCTTTTCTAGTGCTGCATCTCATTAAACACATCCACCAGTCAAATTGCTTCCTTTCCTCATTAGCATTCATTACATTTTTCCTTCATGTCAGGAGGCGTCATTTTGTCTCCTCACAATGCAATAAAACAGTGCTTAAACTTCCAATACAGGTTTGCGGTCCTTCAGCATTCCAGTCCAGCATAACTGCCATCCCTCGTGCCAGGTAGGTGTTTTGCGCTTATCTTTAGAGTCCCGGACGACAGCCCCCATTTTTGTAACCTCCCCTCCCTCTTATTACTTTCCAAATGGCACTTTAAACTACTTGCAGGAAGATAAATACTTTTTATTTCACTCGCTCCTGCTCGAGTACTACTGGGGCTTCCCTCAAGCAGGCAGCAGCTTCAATCCAGGCTCAGATATATAGAGTTTCACTCTCTTATGAAGTGTATTCCTAGTATTTATGTACATATGTGTATTGTGTTTTCCTGTATAGAGTTTTTGCTCTCGTATGAATTGTATTTATGTACATACATGTATAGTGTTCCCTACGTCGATCTGTACTCTGTGTAACTATGTCTGAATTTGTATATACGATCTGTTTCCTGACAAGGAGCCTTTGTAAATGAGTCCCTGACTCCAAGGTTTGCAATTCCGATTCCTACTAATTAAATAAATAAAGATCGCAGACTCCAGAAAACGACCCCACTCCCCTCCCTGTCTAGGGGTTTAGATGGTATTCTGTCTCTGGGAAAGGGGAGGGGTACCATCTTGACTGTAAGCACATTCAGAAGGGAGTACAAAACACAGTACCTTTAAATTGTGGATTCAGATTCCTCCTGGTGATGGTTCAAGCTTCGTCGAAGCGCTGGCTCACTGATGACTGTCTCACCCCCAGCACTTCCGGTAGTAACAGGCTCCATTTGTCAGGCTGTAAAACAGTTCATTAGGCAAGCAGCAAAACAACACAAATGGTTTCCACCACAGATTAAATTATCTAGATCCAAATGATTTAAAATGCAAACCGATCAGCATTTATTTCTTTTCTCCACAAAAATGTTCAAGCAGTAATAACAAATTTGAGGATCCTCAATTGATATTTTAGCACAGTTCCAGATTTCTATGGCACTTGGCCATGGCACAGACTTGGGGGACCCAGGATTAGAACCTGGGACCTAGCAACTCTGTTCCTTTTCATTTCAAGCCAAAATGGGCTTAGATTCCTCTCAAAAACACTTTCTTACTTTCAAATCATCCATTTATGATTGCTACCCTGCCTGTGGGAGTGGAGGCACAATTACTGTAACTGCTGGTACACTTTCCTCTCTTTGGGGGGGGGGTACAGTGGTACACATACAGGCACTTCCAGTCCTTTCCACTAGTGGCCACCCACAATGAAAATCCACGGGCAGGGTTCTCTCAGATGCAGGGGCCTAACTCTTTCCTCACAGCAGTCCCAACATAAGAGCACAGTACGTTTAGAAGTGAACATGGTCAGGTAAAGGGGTATCTGTCACCTACCCCACCGTAGACATCACTGCCACCTTAGTCTCGGACGGGCCCCTCCATGGCAGCCACTCTCTTCAGCTTCTAGCAGAGCCATGCAGGCTCCTATGATCCCTCACAGACTACTGCTGCTCCTTCATGCTGCTTTTTCCCCCAACTGCCGCTTTAAGGGAATCCCTCTACACATTTGGGAGCCAGGGGGCAATCTCCCCACCCTGGTCCCGGGCTTCTCCAGCCCCGACTGAAGGCCACCCCTTTGCAGGCCTGCAAGCAGGTGCCTGCTCCTCCTCGCACACTGCCTCTCGAACTCCCGACTCTGACTGAACTCCTCAAACTAACTGATTCGTGCCAAGCGGCACTTTTTAAACAAGGCAGCATTACCTGAGTAAAACTCAGTATTCCACGCCATACACACATCCCTTGATGCCAACTGGGCATCAACACTAATAACCCCGATTGGCACAGAGGTTACATATATTAAAAACAAGTGGCTACCTGGAGGAGAAGCAAGCAGTCCTCCAGGTAGCATTCGGCCAGCCACGTTGCTGAGCAAGCTGGCTGGAGCGGACATTGTTGGGATGTCCTGACATCAGCACTGGAAGCAGGATCAGCCAGATGAAATAAGGTGTGGGGGGGGGCTGCATTTTGGTGGCTTCCGATGAGAAAGCAATTATGTAAATTGTAAAAGTGTGAGGTGGGGTAGCTGGGGAATCATCAGTCCTACCCTACCCACACCATGTCTGGGCAGTATTACTTCAGGAAGGGAGTGACAAGGGGCTTAAAAGTGGGGCAAAGACAGCAGTTGGGAGGAGCAGCTTGAGACGCTCCTGCCTCTATCGGAGCTCTCTCTCTCTCTGTCCCGATTGGCTTCCAGAGGCCTTGGCAGCTAAATGCTCCAATCGGGTGCCAAGTAGGGTGGGCTAAAGGTCAGGGGAGGAGGAGTAGCTCGAGGTTCTTTCTCTCCTCCTCACTAAACTGACAGGAGTGCTGTGGGAGGGCTCTGCCACAGGCAACTCCTCTGAAGAAAAATGTAGGGAAAGTTTAAAGTGACAGGATAGTCAGATGGGGGCTATCACTGCCAAGGTAAAAAAAAAGTATTTAGACAGGAAAAGTTAGAGTAATTGATTTACGGAGCTGTTGGACCTTGACAGTCCAACCAAAGGAGGAGTGAGAGGAAGTTTTATTTATTTTTCAGTCAACTGCCAAGACACTTCAGAGAGTTTATTTTATAGTTTAAAGTTATAGGGAGGTTCACCTGTCAACGGAGGACCGGAGCGGACCAGAGGTACAGCCGAGTGGAACCAGGACCAAGGGTGCAGTGGATTCATCACGAGACTCCAGGAAGATGATGCCTCATCAATCCCTGGCCAGGGCAGCGCATCAGAGAGCTTCATCATCCTTATGGATTTTACCTTTTTGGGTTGAGGTATCACAAGGTATGACTGCTAAAAGAGACTGAAATGTGCAGGATGTTTACAGTTTCTCGGGTGGGGGTGAAAAATGTGTGGCACAAAAACTTCTAGGTGTTTGTCAGGGAAAAGCAACTGATACTCATTTGTGCAAATGTTATTTCACTGTTTAGGCTGTGCAGCCATTTTCCTAGTCATTGATAGAGCCATTGCTGAAATAAGAAATAACAGTTATTTATAGTATGCTAAATAAACTGGCTCTAATTTTGAAAGAGATTTCTGCCTCTGTGGTATTTCTTGTAGCACTGTTGTTTATTGTTAAAATGTTTTTAACCCCAATTAATATCTGCCAAACTTATAACTAACCTTCCTTGCAGCTAGCTGGACTCCATCTCCCAGGTAGGTGAAAGCAGGGTACGGGCACGTGTTATAATCGTTTATTTTTTATTTGGCATCTTGGAATATTACACATTTTGGCTTTAAAGCCTGAATTTACAGTAGTGTCTCTGTGTGGGTAGAACCTTGTTAATGAAAGACACAGCAGTTTTGAGGGGCAAAATGAGGGCAGCCCCTGGTGGTGAGGGACAGTCGAGAGGTACGTCTGAAGCTATGCAGAATCAGGCCTGGTTAGTATGATGGGAGATCTCCGGTGAACATCAGGTGCTGCATGAAGTGGTGCTGGAACAGATAGCTCTGCAGGGGGAGGGGGGCACTGTCCCTGGCATTGGTGGAGGACAACAGACCACCATAACTAGTGTAGTGCAGTATGCCGCTGCACTACTGGTGATGCTGTGGTACTACGGAAGCATTTATCATCTTTTTGCTTTGTATACCATGTTGTCCCCCATCCTCTGTACCCTGCCCCAAGACACATCTGGAAACAAGCACATTTTGCTCAGTATGTCTTCCTGGTGAAACCTTTAAATAAATAATACTACGGACCCCTGTTGTGTGACTTTTCAGCTTAGAAGATATATGGTAGTTTCACATAATCATCTACGCTCATGTGCTAAGGAGGTTCTGAGTGCTGCACACTTGTCTGCGTTGATTTACTGATGGCTCTGCACCATCACAAAGCATGCTGTATAATAAAAATTAAATCTACTCACATAGCATGGAACGTACCAATCATCATAGTCGAGCAGAAATTGGAGATGTGGGGGCAGAGCCCCACCATGAAATAAAAATACTAAACATTCCAAACATCTTTCCATAGTAAAAATGGGAGGGGGGGGCACAGCCCCCCAATGCAAGCTGCAAATGAATAGTCAACATCAACAATAAATATGTATGGCAACTCTAATTAGGGTTGTCAGAACTACTTCATGAAATATTCAAACTCTGGAGTTTAAGTTCTAATTTAGAACTCTGACCACTAGAGGGTTTGAATGACAACACTTTTGCTCTGTAGTCTGCCTTTACTGTCGGCTCCTCCTCCCCCCGTCCGGTTGGTGGTGCTGCTGCTGTTTCCATGTTGAAGGGGGGGAGCTGACATGCCAGTCATCATCACCTGACCAGCTGCTATGCAGTCAGGGGGTGGCGGAGTAAGCCTCGCGGATCCATCATGCTCTGGGAGAAGTGAAGTGCGGCTGCATGCAGCCGTGGGCTGAGACTGAGGAGGACGTGCTGACTGCTGAGTCGTGCCGACTAGTGCTCTGCTGTGATGAGTGATCGCTGCCTTCAAATATTCAAAATAAAAAGTGTTTTTTTTCTGTCTTTTAATTGTTGCCTTGCTCGCAAAATCAAAAAATGTTGCCTAAGAGGGGAAAATAAGGAAAATGGCCAGAAAAACAGCGGGACAGTCAGGAAATGAAAAAGTGTGCCTAAGGGGGGGAGGGCTATGGAGGAAAGACAGCTGGGACTCTGGAGGAGATCACTGTGGCTGGGGGAGGGGAAGAGAAAGTAAATTAAGGGAACGAGAGAAATCCAACAGACTGGGAGGGAACAAATTAGAATACATCCTACAAAGTAAAATATTGTCAGCCAGGACTGTGCTAAGGGGGTCCTTTCACCAAACCTCCAACAATAAGGCAGTTACTTAGTTGTTGTTTTTTTTTGGGGGGGGGGGGCACAGTATTCACTGTGTTGTGTGACTCCATCTCCTGTGGCCAGCCCATCACCCTGCTGTGTGCCCTTGACTGCACTATACCCTACCCAGTGTGTGTGTGTGTGTAACATTGTGCAGCCCAGTAGCTAGTTGTGTGGTGGTATAGAAACATAGACTTTGACGGCAGATAAGGACCGCTAGGCCCATCTAGTCTGCCCATTTCCCTACCTACAGGATAGGCCGCAGATCCTAGTTAACCAACAGCCTATATCTTCCTGCCCCCCACAAGAATTGCCTTATGTCTGTCCCATGCATTCTTGAATTCTCCCACAGTTTTAGACCCCACAACTTCCTCAGGAAGGCTGTTCCATGCATGCACTACCCTCTCTGTGAAATAATACTTCCTCACATTGCCCCTGAACCGCCCTCCTTCTATCTTTAAATTGTGTCCCCTTGTTCTTGCAAGTCTCTTTTTCTGAAAGATGCTACCCTCTTGGATTTTGTTGATTCCTTTGAGGTACTTGAAATCCTTGGTATCCTAAAATACATGCCAGAAATATATTTCCCTTTTGGTAGGAGAGACAGAAAAAATCCCTTTCACTGTATTGTGTGACTCCATTTCCTGTGACGTACTGTGGCCAGGGCATCATCCTGCTGCAGTGTGTTCTTGACTGCACTTACCCAGCCCAGTGTGTTACCATGTGCAGCCCAGCACCCTGGTGTGTGGTATCTTTAAATACATGCCAGAACTATTTCTCTGTTGGGAGGAGAGACAGGAAAATCCCTTACTCATTACAGAACAAACACATATCTGTGGGTCATTGTGTTGTGTGACTCTGTCTCCTATGTGGTACTGGTGGGCATCCCATTGTCCTGCTGTGTGCCCTTTGCACTGTACCCTGCCCAGTGTGTGACCATGTGCCACCCACTGTGCCACCCAGCACCCAGTTATGTGGTATCTTAAAATACATGTCAGAAATATTTTCCTGTTGGGAAGAAAGAGAAAAATCCCTTACAGTACAGTCTCAAGGTCAGAGGGAATCAGAACCCCTCTGTGGCAGAACACACTGGCTATGCCTTAGCCTAGGCTACAGGATGGTGCATCTCTGCCCTGGAGTGCCCCAACCGACGACCCTGAGCCGCCCCGACCGAAAGTCTAGGCTACAGGAGGTCACACCTGTGCCCCAGAGCGGCCCCACCGACGACCCTGAGCCGCCCCGACCGAAAGCCTAGGCTACAGGAGGGCGCACCTCTGCCCCGGAGCGCCCCCACCGACGACCCTGAGCCGCCCCGACCGAAAGCCTAGGCTACAGGAGGGTGCACCTCTGCCCTGGAGCGCCCCCACCGATGACCCTGAGCCGCCCCGATCGAAAGCCTAGGCTACAGGAGGGCGCACCTCTGCCCTGGAGCGCCCCCACCGACGACCCTGAGCCGCCCCGACCGAAAGCCTAGGCTACAGGAGGGCACACCTCTGCCCTGGAGTGCCCCCACCGACGACCCTGAGCCGCCCTGACCGAAAGCCTAGGCTACAGGAGGGCGCACCTCTGCCCTGGAGCGCCTCCACCTACGACCCTGAGCCGCCCTGACTGAAAGGTAAACTTTTCTCCAATGAACAGCAACGCTCAGCCGGTCTCCCTTTGTCTTGTTTGAACTTGGCGCCTTTTTCACTGCTTGGACTCTTTATTCACTGCTCATTCCTCAAACAAGTGACATTTACTGAAAAGTGAAATGGAGCTTCTCCAGCTGCTGCCTAATTGTACTGAGGTTTTTTCTCTAAATAAGCGAGTGAGTGTGGACTTGGCACTCTGCTTAAAATCAGGGCTCTGTATTTAAAAGTGGCGCCAAACCCCAAATTCAAATCCTCCCTAAGCTGCCCACTGGCCCCTAAATTTCCAAAACAGCAAAATTAATGCAACAAGAAAGGCTGCTACTGAGCCAGAAACCAGGACTGTAAAAGTTTTTTGTCTGCTTTTACCTTGAGCTCTCAAACACTTTTACCAGCGGTCCCCAGTAAACCGAGTTGTCTCCCTCGCTCTACAATTTTCGGTGTAATAGCTGCTAGAACTGACTCGCGATAGCGCGAGTTCAGCTGAGGTAGAGACAAAATTTTTTAAATTTACCAGAAATCGCTCCCAGATACAGGGGACATATCGGAGACGTGCAGTCCATAACGGCTGCAAAACGGGAGGGAGACTTGAATTGTTTTTGCAGGAGCTCTAAAGTGCTGCTTCAGCTCCTTTAGCTTGAGAAATTGGCTTCCACAGACATGCAGTCTCTAATGCCTGTAACTCGGGAGGGAGACTTGACTGGATTTTCTTCTGCTTCATTTCGCCACATGCGAGTGCTGAGCCGGGCCACTGCTCTCCAAATACGCAGCGCTTTCCCAGCAACTGCTCCCCACCTGCCCCCCAGCACACCCACCCTTGGCTGGCTCTAGCTATATAGTATGAGGCCACGCCCTGTGCCCACACCGAGCTGGCTGTAAATTAACTATCTCCACAGTTTGCCATTAGCAGGTTATATTTTCCTACAGCTAGAGGGCGTCTGAAATTTATACCATTTCAACTAGCTCTAAATCTAACCTTGTAAGCTACATTAAACCTGTACTTCTCTCCCATGAGACATTTCTTTCCAAATATCCCATTTCTTATGACACTCGCTATAAAACTCAATATGGCCATTAAGACATGTGCCACATTTCTTCTAGTGTCAATTTTCCTTAACCTCTTATTGGTCCAAATCCTATACAACCTCCAAAGGAAACCATATGGCTGCACCCAAACTATCGACCCTAAGCTCTCCTTGATGCAAATGTCATTTCAATATCCCTGAGACACCTTCCCACTTATTATTCCACATAAGCTCATATACCACCTAGCCTACTCTCTTCATAAATCCTCGGTGATTAATATCACCCTGCCCACTCCTTTCACCCATCGTAAGTTATGGCACCTCCTTCTCCTAGCTTTACTGTTAGCAGGGGACATTGAGCTAAACCCGGGACCAGTAACTAACCTGCCACCAAATAATACAACATGGCAAGACTCCAAGGGACTCCGCATTGCACACATGAATATTAGGGAGCCTCCTTCATAATCTAGCCAAACTTGAGGCATGGGTTGCACAAAATCACCCTGATATCCTCTGCCTGTCGGAGACCTGACGAAAACTCTCCACTGCTGATTCCCTCTGCACTCTACCTAACTACAATCTCATCAGGCAAGACAGGCCCTCATCAAAACATGGAGGTGGTGTTGCCATCTTCTATAAACAACACCTGCTGCTAGTCCAAAACGTTCTACCTACCCTATCTCTCTGTGAAGCGCTCCACGCAACACTACAACTAGGCTCAAAGAAATTACACATAATCTGTGCCTATAATCCTTCTGCTGGAGGGAATAAAGGTCTAGAAGAACTCCTCTTACTAGTAGACAGCACCATTGGCTGCAATGAGGTCCTCATATTGGGTGACTTAAACTTAAACTGGGCTAGCAAATCAAATCAGTCCTCTCACATTTGGTACAAGGCCATAACCTCCATCAGCTGATCTCTGACCCAACTAGGGTTATGGCTGCCCCTTGGACCAGCACTCTTATTGATTGGATCCTTACAAACCGCCCTGACAGCATCATCAGCGCCGGTACCCTTCCGGATGTAATCAGTGATCACTCCCCAATCTATTGCATCTGGCGCTCTACTAATAGACCATCTCTGCCTCCAAAACTTATTACGTTCTGCAATCTAGCCAACTTCAATCCAATACAGTTTACATACGACCTCTCAGTGATTGACTGGACCTCCATATACACCTCAGCGAATGCCCAGTCTGCTCTTGACAGTTTCCTTGCCAAATTCGGTCCACTCCAAGACACCCATGCCCCACGTATCACCCAGCGTTTTCGTGGAACCCAGACGAAGTGGCTAACTAAAGACCTAGTAACCCAGATAAGGGTCAGGGACAAAGCCTGGCGGTGTTTTAAATCCACAGGGACTCAAACTGACTATTGCCACTACCGCTGTCTGAGAAACGCTTGCAAAAGAAACATCCGCTTATCCAAAAGCTCTTTCTGCAGGGACCTTCTAACAAAAGCCTCCGGGGACTCCCAAGAAATTCTGGTCCACCATAAAAACCCTCCTGGGTTCTAATCACAGGGCCCACACAAGTGACATGCTGTTAAATGGCATACAATGCAACAACCCGTTAACTATAGCCAATGCCTTCAATCGCCATTTCTCAGATCTAACAAACTACCTGACCTCCTTCCCTTCTGGTCACACTGCTCCGCCCCAATGTGATACCAAACCTCCACTCCTGCACCCCCCCTTCAGGTTTTGGAGCATTACAAAAGGAGAAGTACAAAAACTGCTGCTCTGCATTCCTGATAATACCAGCCTGGGGTTGGATGGTCTTGAGCCTAGGCTCCTGAAAGCTGCTGCCTCACTCATAGCCTCTCTTCTAACCAAAATCTTCAACCTGTCCCTATGCTGTGGTACAGTTCCAAATATCTGGAAAATAGCTAAAGTCACCCCAATTCCTAAAAAAAAGACCCCAAGGAAATCAAAAACTACTGTCCCATCGCTATACTCTCTGTACTGAGCAAAATCCTTGAAAATCTAGTTGCCACCCAATCAATAGAATACCTCCAGGAATACAATCTCCTTTCTAGCTCTCAGCATGGCTTCCATAAAGGTCACAGCACCACCACCGCCCTACTCAAACTGACAAGTGACATCTATACCTCCATGGACTTAGGCCTCTTGACAGGTGCAGTTTTCATTGACCTAACTAAAGCTTTCGACCTGGTCAACCACACATTTCTTGCAAAGCTACACTCCTTTGGTTTCTCCTCAGATACCATTACCTGGTTCGAAAGCTACCGGTCTGACAGAAAACGGGCTGTGGTTTTCAACTCGGACATCTCGGATCTTGCACCGATCCACGTTGGAGTACCCCAGGGCTCCATACTCGGCCCTCTGCTTTTTACTATATTCATTGATGACATCCCATTAGCTGTACCGAACTGCTCATCTCTGCTCTATGCTGATGACTTAGTTATCTACCACAGTGCTACAACTGCTGCTGCCCTAAACCACCCCATAGCCATGGACTTCACGAGTATTCAATCCTGGCTCACTGACAACAAACTAGTCCGCAACTCTAGTAAGTCATACTCCATGCACTTTGGCTCGCCTGCTAGACTCAAATTGAATCACAATCCCCTTATTATCTCGTGTGCGGATGGCTCCCCTCTGACTACTGCCAAATCCTTTACATATCTTGGTGTCACCCTTGATGAATTTCTTGGCCTAGACCTCCACATCTCCACTATCTGTAAGTCCGTAAATGCTAAGATAGGAAGTGCCTAGTGCACTAGCTACACCCTCACCCCCCCCCAGCCAGACTAGCTGTGGCACAAGGCTTCCTTCTACCGGCTCTAGCATATGGCTTTGCAATCTACCTATCTGCATCAAAGTCCTCCCTCCATAAATGGGACACCACTTACAATAGCATCTGCTGCTATGCCTCTGCATCACCGCGTTACAAGCACCACTGCCAGCTCTATATGGACCTAAAATGGCTTAGCCTGACCACCTATCGTCTCCAGTCCTTTGGCTCATTAATTGACTGTGTTACCAGAACAGGCCTCCCCCTATCCCTTGCCTCTGCTCTGGAATTGCAACCTCTCACCTATGAGCTACGATCAAATGACAAAGCCCTTCTGCACATCCCAAGATGCAGATCAAACATGGGCCCACGCGCCTTCTCTTGTACGGCTCCTAAATACTGGAACTCTATACCCACTTCTGTCCGTCAAGCAACCACCCATACTAGTTTCAAGAAACTTCACCGTGAACACCTGCATACCGTGAACCCCTGCGCTTGCTTTAACCCACCTTGAACCTTCATTTCTTTCTGCTTTCTTCTTCATCTCTAGATAATCCACCTCATTGATACCTCTTCCCCTCCTCTCTTATTTATCTATTTATTTAAAATTGTTGACCGGGAAAAGCACGCTGAGCCGAGGCTCATTTCCAGGTGCGACCTGGGTACATAGTACAACAGGGAGACATAAATATAGAAATATAGAGATACGGAAATAACAAGTAGCAGATGAAAAATGGTATAGTGTAGTAAATTACATGGAGATTGGTGGTAAGGTTAATGAACCCTCTGGTACCTCTACTACTTCCTGTCTCCCACCCAAACTCACTCCCCCCCTTTTTTCCTGTCCCCTCTCACTTACTCTCCTGCTCACCACCTTTCCCTCCTCTCTAGCCTCCTTTTGGCGCCTGATGATCACCCTCTCCCTGGAAGTTTCCTTAACCTCGAAATTGTCTACTCGCTTGAACCTGTTATAGCTTGTTTTTCTATGAAACTTAAAAACGTTACTGCCTTAAACTGTTAATAGCAAATTTATGATGTAACTTTCCTGTCTGGTTTTACCTGTAATGTGTATCATGCTTTGTTAAATGTTCTTTTTGACGTGAAACCTTTGTAAAAGAGCCCTGGCTCAAAGGTATTAATTCCTAGAAGGTTACACTTTTTGAAGAGCAACAGAGTGGAAAAAACAAATTTATATACTTCATTTCTAGAACATAAAATTCCCTAGATTTTCAGATATGAGTATATTTCATTTATTTACTGCAGTGGACTTCTCAAAAACTTGGGGTTACACTAGGTCCAGGTAGGGAGGGATTGGGTGCACAACTGTGGCAGGGAGTGGGAGGGAAGAGCCTGAGAAGCAGTTTGAAGACAGATAGGGAGGGGGGCAAGGTGGAGGTTGGGAGGGAGGTTGTTCCATAGGAGTGGGAGCCGGTGAGAAGGCAGCTTGCCCGGAGGCTGAGAGGGGCGTGAGGAGGTGGAAGGTACGATCATGTCTGTGGTGAAGTGAGTAGCCAGAGGGGTTGGCTTGAGAGAGGCAGGAGGAGAGGTAGAGGGGAAAGGAGCCGAGCCAATATTTCGCTATGAGTTTTCCGCCTATGTGAGAGTGGCATCAGTGATAGAGTTGAGAGTAGTTGGCAGTGATGAGTGAGTGGGAGGGAGGCAGTGGCGAAGCGGATGAAGGAGTTTAGCAGGACATCAAGTTTAGCAAGGGAGGAGGAAGGGGCTGTGCCATAAATGACGTCCGCGTAGTCCAGTACCAGTAGGATGGTTTTTCGTATGAGTTCACTCCGAGTAGGGAGGGGGAGGCAGGCTTTGTGGCGGTAGAGGATGGCAAGTTTGGGCCGGAGTTTGGTGCAGGTGGCGTCGACGTGGGTGGAGAAATTTAGGTTTGTGTCCAGCCAGACTCCCAGGTACTTAAACGTGGGTACAGTTTCAAGGGGTATTTCTTCCAGGGTGTAGATCGGAGGGGGGGCAGGCAGGGAGGCGAGTTTTTGTCTTATGCCGAAAACCATGGAGGCAGTTTTTTTTGCATTTAGTTTTAGCTGGTTTTTCTGGAGCCAGGCTTGTACTCAGTTGAAATCGCTTTTGGAGGTTTGGGTGAACGCTGCCATGGGAGGGGCCTGAGGCATAGATTATGGTGTCATCAGCGTATAGGTGCACGCTTGAGGTGAGACAGGCTGAGGGGAGGTCGTTTATAAAAAGGGAGAAAAGGATAGCACCAAGGATGGAGCCTTGGGGGACGCCCATGAGGATGGGTTGAGGGTTAGAGAGGGTGTCCCCGATTTGTACTTGCTGCATCCTGTTTTGGAGGTAGGAATGGAACCAGTTTATGGCCTGATTTGTGAGACCGAAGGAGTGCTATTTGCCGAACAGTAGAGGGTGGGAGACCGAATCAAAGGCTTTGGCTAGGTCAATAAAAATGGCAGTAGTGGTACGCCCTGAGTCCATGGCGGAGAAAATGGAGTCGGTGACTAGTAGTAAGGCGGTGGTGGTGGAATGGGATTTTCTGAACCCTGATTGAAAAGGGGAGATGGAGCTGTTTGTAGAGAGGAAAGGGGACAGCTTTGATAGCATGAGCTCTGTAACAGAGTAGACACACCAGAGGGTGTAGACAGAATGAGAAGGGACCTGCAGAAACTTGAAGAATGGTCAGGGGTTTGGCAGTTGAAATTCAATGCAAGGAAGTGCAAGATAATGCATATGGGGCACAAAAACCCTGGCACAATATATCAGTTGGGGGGTGAGGATATAGCGTGCACCAAGCAGGAAAGGGATCTTGGAGTTATCATCTCTGATGACCTCAAGGCAGGGAAACAGTGTGACAAGGCAGCAGGTAAAGCAAATAGGATGCTGGGATGCATAGGCAGGGGCATCACCAGCAGGAAAAGGGAGGTCATAATTCGCTATACAAGACACTAGTGAGGCCGCACCTGGAGTACACTGTGCAGTTCTGGAGACCTTACTCACGTAAGGACATAGACAGGGTAGAGAAGGTTCAGAGGGAGGGCAACAAAGATGGTGCATGGATTGCATCACAAGTCCTATGAGGACAGGTTGAAGGCACTGAACATGTACTCCCTGGAGGAGAGGAGGAGAAAGGGGATATGATGAGGACATACAAGTATCTTACAGGGAGGAACAGGGTGCAGGAATGCACTATTTTAAGCAAAAAGATGTTCCAGGACTAGAGGGCATGGGATGAAGTTGGAGGGAGGACGATTCAGAGGAAACATGAGGAAGAATTTCTTCACAGAACGGGTGGTGGACAAGTGGAACACCTTGCCAGAGGAAGTGGTGGGGGCTGAAACAATCACGGGATTTAAGAATGCATGGGATAGACATAAAGGAATTCTGGAGGTCAGGGGTTAGGGGCAACAGACTTCCTGGAAAACATAAACTGAACTTACAAACTTAAATGGGCAGACTGGGTGGGCCATAGGCCCTTATCTGCCGACACTGTCTATGTATCTATGTATGTATCTATGAGAGATTCTTGGATTTTGGCAGTTCCTATCATGCCCACTCTCTCACCACCTCCCTCTTTTTCTCCCCCTACCACTCTCTCTCTCCCTCTCCCCTGGCCACAAACCTCTCAGTTTGGGCACTTATTGTACTGTCTTGCACTGCCTATCTCCTTTTGATTTATTTTTCCTGTGTTACCTATTCTAATCTGTAATATAATTTTCACAGTACTGTAACTTTCATGTTCATTTTTGTCAATGCGATTGTCTCTACATTCCAAGTATTATTTCCTCTGATTTGTGCTGCTTTCATGTGCTGCGTCACATGTATCTTGTATGTCTGTAAACTGTCTTCTCCCGGGTCGTGCCTGAAAATAGGCATTTTTATGCCTAGTGCACTTACCCGGTTACCAAAGGCAAAATAAATAAATAAATGCATAAAGTTGCTCATCCTGTATTTTTTATAGTGTATAGTATTATGTGAAATGTGGGCATTGTGTTTTTTTTTCTCTTTCACAATGAAACTGACTTATGCAGTCTCTAGAGGTTCTAGAATGCTGTTCTACCACAGAAGGGTACAATCACATTTCCTGACCTTTGAACTGTGGTACAACAGCGTTTTGAAAAGGATGGAGTTCTATATAGAACACAGAGAATACTGGATGAGCAATCTTGCAGAACCAGTGTGTTCTGCCACAGAGGGGATTTTGATTCCCTGCGACATTGAGACGTCTGAGGGAATCAGAATCCCCAAGGTGGCAGAACAAACACTGGTTATGCAAGATTGCGTGTCCAGTATTTTTTATAGTGTATGGTGCCTAAAACTTAACAGTTTGAAATGGTATTGCTGCGCGGCAGTTCCTTGCGGTTCAATTCAAAGCACAGCTTGAGCTTTATCTTAAGAATGAGTGGAACACTGTTCTGCACATACAGGCTGAACAGCATTCTATGAACTTTTATCTGTGGCGGAACAGCTTTTCAGCATGGATAAAAAACAAGTCAGACAGCGTTCCATCATACACTGTAACACTCTACTGTACACTATTAAAAGAATAGGGTTTGAGTTCTAAAACAGATTAACAACCCAAAAACTTTTTCATAAGTTCTACACTAGAACTGGAACCCAGAATTCAGAGGGTTCTGACAACCCTAACTCAAATCAAAAACTACATTGAATAGTCACCTGTGCATAATATTCCAAAGCATCACCTATACATAACATTCCAAAGCATCACCTGTACATAACATTCCAAAGCATTACCTGTGCATAACATTCCAAAGCATCACCTATACATAACATTCCAAAGCATTGTAGCCAAAACTGAGACAGCCCCCCAATGCAAACCACAATCACCGTAGCACAGCAAAATCAACAGTAAATATCTGTGAAATGCATATTTCAAAATGACCCTTACAAAAATGTTCTCAATAACTCTGCCCTTCCACTGTGATTAAGCACAGTGCTTATGCGTTAATATGTCAAATTACAGATGCTAATGTGTGTAAGTAGGTAACAATTAAGCAATAAGTTACTCCTAGTGGATATGTTAATGTTCTAGATAATCACCCCTTGGCAGTGTGAAGTGCGCCTCGTGCCACTTGCCCCCAGGGGGTGATTAACATGAACATTAACATAACCCCTGGGAGTACCTTATTGCTATTAAAAGTGGATCTAGTAAAAAAAATTTGTTTTTGTAGAATAAAAAATTACTAGGAGTGGGATATTCAAAGCAGTTGCACAATGCACAACAGGGATGCGCCGGAGAGTGATATTCAGCGCCAGCACTTGCGCAGCACAAGTCCCAATATGCCAGTGCGCAATGGTAATGAATGCATGCGCAAGTGCAGGGGGCGTAGCCATGAATATGCGGCACAGTGCGATATTCAGCAGCAGGCAAATGGCGCAAGCGAGGAGCAAACGGGCGAAGAGAGCAGCGGCTGACCAAGATGGCCCGGCAGCACCGGGACACAATTGCGGAGGAGCACTATGGTGCATGCAGGTAGGTGACCATGTCCACACGCATGTCCCGGGGTCAGTGGCATAGCATAGAGGAATGCATGGGCAGGCCCTGTGACAGGGATGGCAGAAGGGGAGCGCAGACAGGCATGGGACCGGACACCGTGGATGCACGCAGCACAGCCCCGTACAACACCACCCACACACCCCTGCACGTGCACACAGGACCCATCATGCCCCACCCAGAGGCAGGCACCTGGCGTGTGTCAGACGCAGTGCACCAGTGCATAGTGGCAGTCAGCACTTTGCTGGCATCATCATCCACATGCCACAGTGGCCAGCAGCCGGGTGGGTGTGCACGAGGCCCATGTGCGGTGTCAACCATGGCTGCCATGTCCAAGGGACGCACACGCCACACTAATGTGCACACAGGGCAGCGGCAGACAGCGGACGGGGAAGTGGGCAGTTCAGGAATGCCGCATGGTTGCATGGCCGTCGCAGACACGTAGACGGCCCCACCGTAACCACCCAGCAGACTCAAGCTGTGCGATGGCCACAGGGGGTGTCTGTGCCGTTCCCCCAGGGGGTCTCACTGCGGGAATGAGACCGGGTCCTCGCAGGTGTCTGCAGGCTCCCAAACATGCCCGCTTCAGGCGTGCTCGGAATGCCCACAGTGGATCCTGGCATCGACACAGAGGGGGTCATTCAACGCAATGACCGAGGGGTGGAGAATACACTCCGCAGGGTATGCGGTGGATGGCCACACACCAGGGAGGCCAGTGGTGCCAAGTCGGCTGTGACCACAGCGGTGAGCCGATCCATGACTGCGGTTGTGTCCACCCGCATTCGTGTGTTCTCTACCAGGAGCTGGGCAAAGTCCCTGTCGCACCACTCCGCTGCCTGGCACAGCTCTGCCTGGAGCACTCGCACCCCTGCCACTACCAGTGCCTGTTGCTCAACGGAGGCCCATAGCAGACGGGTGTGCTCGGCCAAGGGGTTGGCACCCTGGGGCGCATGGGCAGTGTGCCAACCCACAGGTGGTGCCTGACCCCACAGCCCAGCCCCTTCGTGAAGGTGGGCGCTGCACAGCAGGACCCTCTTGGGGCTGTTCATTATGCGGTGCACCGTTGGCGGACGCTGCACCCAGCCCCTCTTCAACACCATCCAACTGTCATTGCTGGCCCTCCAGCTGCTGTGCACAGGGCAGCACCGGTGCGGCTGCACCACCACCACCACTGTTGGCCCATGCCGCACCAGTGACGCACATGGCAACACCGGGGGTGGTGGCCGGTGGGCAGGCAGACGCCTCCAGGGCACAGCCTGTGCTGCTGCTGTGGTTGTGTGGTATGGGTGCCTCCCCCGCAACCTCAACAGCGCTGTCCGGGATGATAGTCTCATCATCATCGGTCCACGAACCCGCCCCAATCTGTGTCTCAGCACACTGGACATCATGTTGAAACACAGCCAGGCCCTCATCCGCAACCACACCACGGGCATCCGGATAGACAGCGCTGCTGGGCTGCATGCAGCCCGGACAGTGGTGGAGGTGGACAGACGGTCCTCTGGGTCCAGGACCGCCCCCACATCAGACACCCCACCTTGGCCGCTGCATGCAGGTGCTCAGGAGCTGAAAGGTAACAGTCACATTAGTGCCGCTCTGACCCCCCTGCCCCATGCCCCCATCGCTGCCATACCTACTATGCAGTGATGGACTGCCTCCTATCTGGAAGCCTCCGCTGGGCATGCCCTCGAGGGTGCTGCATCGTATGGTAGCCACTACCAACTCCTCCTGCGGCATCAGTTGGAGGCCAACAGGCTGTCCACCACCTGTGGCAGCACGCGGTACCCGGATGGCTGCCACCTTCTCCTTAATCCTCCTCTTGTCTGTGCCTACCTTTTTCTTGCACTCCTGCACAGACCTTTGATGGGTGCCCTGCTGGTTCACAGCACGGCCCCACCCTCCCATGCTGTTGCCCGGGCCTGTGGAGTACCTGTCGAGCCACTCAGTAGAGGCTCCTGTTCCAGGTATACCTCGAATAGGGCATCCGTCTCTGCCCTGGTAAAGTTGGGCCTGCGCTTGCATGCAGGCCCATACCCTTCAACCTCCTCATGATCGGACATGCTCAGTCCTGTGAAGATAGACGTGTTAAATGTCTGCTGATACCCACACCACCTTCCTATTACACCGTCCCGATAGGCCCACAGTGTGCATTTCACCTCTGTAGGATGCAATACTGGTCCATACCCTGTGCAGTCCTGCGGGCCTATATAGCGCATCGCATGTAAATGAGAGCTTACACAACTGTAATGACATGCAAATGCCTCCGATGCGCTGCGGATATGCTAATAGACTAATCTGCATATGCCGGCTGAATATCGTGAAGTTGCACATTGCGCAATGGAGTTGCGCATGCACAAGTCGTGGCGCAACATTGTGACATGCGCAGCAGGTCCTGCAGTACGCATGTGCACACTGCCATCGCGTATGCCACCGGTGCACCCTATGCACAATGTGTGGTAGGCATTACAGCACTCAGCTGCTGTTGTGCATGTGGCGCTAGTGTGCTGTATGGCCTATGGTGCCCGGGCGCCATAGTACTGATGGCGCTGTGGCGCCATGTTGCTGATAGTGCTTCTGTGCTATGGGTGCCATGGCGCCCGTGCACTATTAGGCCATGCACCGTGGCACCCACATGCCCAACGGCGCTGTCGCGCAGGGTGCGCCTGCTGACCCTTGACCCCACGGTTGCCCTTTGCACCTTTGGGGATCTCTGCAGCACGTGCCAGTGCTGCATTGCATTGACTGTATCGCGCATCTCTGTGGCTGTGCGATTGGCGATGGGAGCACAATGCCATGCGAGGCATGCATCCACAGCATGTGTGGCACGTGCGCTACTGGGCACCATTTTGAGTTCCCGACCGAGATACAGCCATGCCGTAGCAGTGCCAGGACTCCCAAGTGGACACAGGTGCAGCTGGTGAACCTTGTAGCCCTTGTTGAGCCACTCGCTGGGAGTTTGTTTGGCCAAGTGCCCCTGAACAGGCCACGGATGTAGGTGTGGCAGGAGGTCGCCGATGGGCTGGAGGAGGCCACGGGTGCATGGCACAGTGGTGAGCAATGCAGGCACCACTATGGGGACGTACTGTGGAAGGACCCTGAGTGGCTTCGGTCTCTACAGGCCCGTGTCCAGAGGGGTGCTGTGCCACCACCAGGTAAGTGCACTATGCCCGTGCCCAACCTGCGGTCCGTGGGGCAGTCATGTTGTCATGCGATGCTGCCTGGGGGGGCTGGGGCTGTGCATCCTGTTGGCCAAGGTAGCGCTTCGTGGTCGCCCTGTGCTGCCGCACCGATGCCACACTGGGCAGGGTGGCACACTGTGCTGGGGGTGGGGGGGGCATGTGGTATTGCCAGGTACTGATGTGTCTTTATCCATATTTCTGTCCTAGGCCCTGAGGATTGGAGGAGGGTGCGACTGGCTGGTGCTGCTGCCGGGCCAGAGAGGCCCACTGCAGGGGCCCATGTGCAGGATGCAGGCCACATGGGCAGTGCTGCCGGATAGGCGCATGGTGTGCCACAGCATGCAGGTAGGCACAGTTTCATGCTACATTGTTGTGCAGGGTGGGCAGCGGGGGTGGGGATGGGACACGGCCCTCTATGCGCATGGCCACTCCAGCTGTGCACTACCCGTGGTGACCATTGCACTGTGCTGTGGCATTTGCACATGTGTATGGCTGCTGTAGGTGGGCTGTGGGTGCACCCAGGTCCAGGCTGTGCCACTGCCATCCTGCTGCTTAGCCATGTTGCCTGCCTGCCATGGCGGTAGTGTGCGGTGCATGGGTGGTGTTGGTGTTCAGTGTTCTGCACGACTGTGGATCGCCGGGAGGCAGCTCATGTGGGCACCCACACTGCGGGTGGCTGGGTGCCATCCCAAGGGTGCATGTCACCAATGTCCGTCGCGCACAGTGGGTGGGCTACAGTGTTCCGGACCTGCACTCATACTATTTTCCCTCCTTTGTCCTAGGTGTCCATGGCTCTGATGTCAACACCAGCCTCCTGCATCAGATCCTGCAGGTTAACACTGCCACGCTTCAGGTGGCATGGCTGATGGAACGGTCGCTGCACAGGCGGCAGCACCGACACTGGCGTCAGGCTCCAGTGGGGCGTGGATGGCTGTAGGGCCCATTGGCCTGCTTCAGTTCCTTTTCCCTTTAGCCATTACCCCTTCTCCTTGCCTGCCTTCCTTCCCAGGCCTCCCTGTTTGTTTGTGGCCTCCCCATTCCCTATTCCCGTTACCCTGTTACCTGTATATTTGTACATAGTTGTTTTATACCTGTTGCAATACACTTTTATATGGTTATCCATCTGTGTCCATGTCTGCTTTGCAGCTGGCATGTGGAGCCAAGCTGCAGTGGTGTGCATGGCTGCCGCATGGTACAACTGGGGTGGACTGGGGGTCGTACCTGGTGGTGTTCCTCCATTGGATGGCTGGGGTGGCTGTGGGCTCTCTGTTTGGGTTGTGTGGCATGTGCCTTGTGTGCTGCTTGCCTGTGTGTTGCTGGATGTGGTCCAAGTGGCGTATCTCGAGCCCCCCTGTGGGGGTTGCCGGTGCCTGCATGCCAGTGGCCACTGTTGCCACTGTGGTGCGCATGGTTAGGGGCATGCTGCTGCCCCATGCACACCTGGTGGTATACCTTCATGTGCCTACCATGCCTCTCTCCTGGCACACTCTGCGCCCTGGTGGCGGGCCCTCCCACCCCTGTGGCTTGCTGCTTGCTGTGCCTGTTGCCATTCCATTTGTGTCCTGGCACATGCCCTTCTGCTGCTTGCACATCCCTGGTTGCTGCTATTGTGCTTTTTGGCTTGCCCCCTTGCACATCCCTGGTTGCGCTGTTGTGCTTACTGACTTGCTCCCTGGCGCAACCCTGGTTGCGCTGTGGTGCATCTGTGCAATATTCAGCCGTGTTGCGCAGCCGCATCTTGTCATGTGCATCCTTTGGATATTGCACTTGTTGCACCATGGCACAGTGAAGTTGCGCTGCACCCCTCTTGTTCCTCCCTCTGACGCATTTCTGAATATCCCACCCCAAGTGTTTTTTCTTTATAATAAAATAGTCCATCCGCACCATGCTATGGCAACCATTCATTTGTGAGATCATGACATGGCATGTTACAGGCTTCTCAAGTGCATACTGAGATAAGATGTGATTTCATAAAGTGAGACTCTCACTGTTGGTCCTGATGTTGTGTTCCATTAGGCAGCTGCCTGTGATGCACACTGTGCATGCATGATATAGTCACAGTAAGTGCAGTCATGTTCATGTTGCCATGGAGATCGACTAGCGCGCTTGGTAGGAAAATAGCATTAAACCAAGTCAAATATACAAAGGCATTTACTGCTAACCACTAACATAAATAATTGAAAAGTTGTTTCGGTAATCTTTTTAATGCTATTTCACTACCACACGGAGCTGGTGTCCATGGCAACAGGTACATAAACGTACTTAACGCGGACTACATTTGACACACTTGCAGTATGTTTCCTGTTTGGCAGTAGGAAGGAAAGGATCATAGAGAGACATTGGTTTTGTCAACCCTAAAGGAAAAAAGTAGCTCACTCTCCCCCCCCCCTAGCTGCTGGTGGTCTAATATTAAGCAAGGAAGAAAGAGGCTACTGAAGAAGATAGGAAGTTGCTGTCCCAGAACAGGAAGGGTGAGAGTTGTAAGGAGAGGAGAGAATAAGCATCCAGAGAAACAGTAGAGAGGACACAAAATAAGACATGATAGGAGTGGTGCAGTGCAATGGCTGTGGGGCGGCAGTGTTCCGGGAGACATTCTGGAGGCTGCGATGCTGCCCTATTTGCAGGCACCTCTCTGGTCTGAGAGAGGAGGTTGCCCGTCTCCAGGCTGACCTGGCTAGGATTCATGAAACCTCTTCCCCACCCAGGGACCACCAGGGCCAATGCCACTACCTCAGAGGTTGCCAAGAAAAAGGAGAGGCTGGACTAGGGTAGGCTCAAGGAGGGAGAGGGTGGTGGAACAGAGTTGCATCCCTCCAGCTGTACCTCTCCACAATTCATTTGCTCTTCTGGTGGATAGTGGTTCCTCTATGGAGGCACCTGCAGTGGAGACCAAGGAGAATGCTGGGAACCTTCACAAAGGAGACCCACAGGAGGGTGGCATGGGACCCCACAGGGGAAGGAAACAACTCCTGGTGGGGGACTCAATCATTAGGGGGTAGAAATGGGGGAGGAAGGGGAGAGGGAGGTAAGGTGCCTTCCTGGCGCCATGGCTTGGAGGGACAGGAAGCGAATCCTCAGGATCATGGGAGGAGCTGCACGAGGGAGGGAGCTGGATGTCATTGTCCACCTAGGGACAATGACCTGGCTAGGGAATGGGATCAGGAAGCAGTGCAAGAGGATTTGTAGAGTTGGGAAGGGCCTTAGACAAGAAGCATACGGTAACCTTCTCGGAGGTGCTGCCTGTCTATGGCAAGGGAGATGCTAGGGCACTTCTCACCAGGGAATTCAATGAGTGGTTGAAAAACTGGTGTGGAGTTCAGGGTTTTGGCTTCATTGGGGACTGGGGAGCCACCTGGAGGGATGCAGACCTATACTGGTGTGATGGTCTGCATCTGTCCGGGGAGGGGAACCAGGATTCTAGGTGAGAGGTTTAAGTGCTTCATTGACAAGCATTTAAACTAGCCAAGGGGGGAAGCACTGAAAAGGAGCAGGGAAATCCGAGCCTCCCCCCACAAAACATGGTGATTAGTAAGGTAAACACCAAGGTACAGAAGTTATTAGGGAGTAGAACAGATTTAAATGTAAGAAAAGGCAAAGGCATTAAGGACAGAAATGGGGCTAAAAGGGGTAAGGCTATCAAAAAGTGGAGGGTGATGAGTACCAATGCCCGTAGTCTGTGTAACAAGCTCCCTGAACTAGTGGCCTTGATGGAAGAGGGTTGCGTGGATATTGTGGCAGTCACAGAAACATGGTACACAGAGAACCATGACTGGGATGTCAACATACCAGGATACACAATCTACAGGAAGGACAGGGAGGGTAAAAGAGGAGGAGAGTAGCTCTCACGTAAGGAAGGGATCAAAGCAACAGAACTAAAGAGTAAACAGGGAGCAGATGAGGCACTTTGGATCACCCTGGAGACAGGAAATGGCACCACAATCCGCATGGGGGTTGTATACAGACCCCCATCTCAGGGGGAGGGAATGGACAAGGAAATGATAGAAGGCTTTCTTAGAATGGCAGAAAAAGGGAGATATTGTTGATGGGGGACCTGAATATGCCAGATGTTAACTGGAGCACCATTGCTGCAGGCACATCCAAGAGCAGGGTCATTCTTGATGCCCTACAGGGGGCATGCCTCAGACAGCTAGTATTGGAACCCACTCGGGAGGGAGCAATCTTAGACCTGGTACTCTCAAATGGGGATGAAGAAAGAATCTCAGATTTAGAAGTGGGTAGTCATCTGGGAACAAGCGACCACCAAACAGTGTGGTTCACAATAAACACAGCCATGCAATCAAGCCATACAAAAGCAAGAGTACTGGACTTTAGGAGGGCTGACTTTGGGAAAATGAGAGAGTGCCTCAGAAAAGCACTAGCAAACAGGCAAGAAGGAGGGGTAGAGGAACAATGGGGAGTGATCAAAATAGCCATCACAGAGGCAACAAGTCTTTGTGAAAACAAATCAACAAAACACAACGAAGGAAAAAACGCTATGGTTCTCAAAAGAGGTGGCAGGAAGGTTAAGGAGAAAAGGACAGCATTCAGGAAATATAAGGAAACACAGAAGGAGCAGGACAGAGAACTTTATCAGTTAAAGCAGAAAGAGGCTGGGAAGGCAGTCAGAATAGCAAAGGCGCAAACCAAGGAAAGGATAGCCAATTCTGTTAAGAAGGGGGATAAGACCTTTTATAGGTACATTAGGGAGCGAAGAAAGACCAAAGGAGGGATACTGAAGCTTAATAAAGGGGAAGGAATGTGGGTAGAGGGTGACAGTGAAAAAGCAGGGATACTGAACAAATATTTCTGCTCGGTATTCACAAAGGAAGAGGAGGGGGAGTTACCTAAACCAAACAAGAGAAACACTCTGAAGACGGGGCTCAATAACAGTCCATTTACAGAAGAAAGGGTTCTGAAAGAACTAATAAAATTGAAGGTGGACAAAGCAATGGGGCCTGATGGGGTTCACTCAAGAATTCTAAAAGAACTAAGGGTAGAACTAGTGACACATGACTACTCTGTTTAACAAATCATGGGAGGATGGGGTGGTACCGAGGACTGGAGGAGGGCAGATGTGATTCCTCTTCACAAAGTGGGAGCAAGACAGAGGCAGGAAACTACAGACCAGTTAGTTTGACCTCAGTGGTAGGAAAATGATGGAATCACTTCTGAAGGAAAGAATTGTTGAGTACCCTAGAGGCCAGTGGGGCTGGGACCCAAGGCAGCATGGATTCATGATGGGAAGGTCATGTCAGACAAATCTAATAGATTTCTTTGACTGGGTTACCAAAGTAGTAGACCAGGGAGGGCTGTGACATGGCCTACCTAGATTTTAGCAAGGTATTTGATACAGTCCCACACAAAAGATTAATACACAAGATAGCCAGCCTTGGAGTGGGTCCCAAGGTGGTAGCCTGGATAAAAAATTGGCTAGACAACAGGACTCAAAGGGTAGTAGTAAATGGAGTACACAGTGATGAAAGGTGGGTTACTAGCGGGGTACCGCAGGGTTCAGTACTTGGACCAGTCCTTTTTAATGTCTTTATAAGTGACATTGCAGAGGAACTGGAAGGAAAAGTATGTCTCTTTGCAGATGACACAAAGATCTGCAACAGGGTTGATACACAAGATGGAGTGGAAAGGATGAGAAGGGACTTGGCAAGGTTGGAGAAATGGTCAAATGTATGGCAGCTCAGATTCAATGCAAAGAAGTGCAAGGTAATGCACATGGGGAACAAAAACCCTGGGGAAGCGTACACAATGGGGGTGAGATACTGACAACAGTAAAATAGAAAGGGACCTGGGGTAATTATATCAGATGACCTAAGGTGGGCAGGCAATGTGAGAAGGCAGTAAGGAAGGCTGGGGGATACTGGGATGTATAGAAAGAGGCATCAATAGTAGAAAACAGGAAGTTGTTATCCTTCTGTACAGACAGTTGGTGAGACCCCATCTGAGTACTGTGTGCAGTTCTGGAGACCCCATCTCATAAAGACATAGACAGAGTGGAGGCTGTCCAGAGGAGGGCAACCAAAATGGTGCAGGGTCTGCACCAGAAGACATACGAAGAAAGACTAAAGGAGCTTAATATGTATACCCTTGAGGAAAGAAGGGAGAGAGGGGACATGATAGAAACTTTCAAGTACCTCAAGGGAATTGGCAAAGTCCAAGAGGGTAGCATCTTCCGGAAAAGGAGATGTGCAAGAACAAGGGGGCACAATTTGAAGATAGAAGGGGGACGGCTCAGAGGTAATGTGAGGAAGCATTTTTTCACTGAGAGGGTTGTGGATGCATGGAACGGCCTCCCTGAAGAGGTCATGGGGTCAAGAACAGTGGGGGACTTCAAGAATGCATGGGACAGACATAAGGCAGTCCTAGTGGGGGGTAGGAGGAAGTAAGCTGTTGGTTAACTAGGGTCTGCAGCTTATCTGTTAGGTAGGAAAATGGGCAGACTAGGTGGGCCAAGCGGTCCTTATCTGCTGTCAAATTCTATGTTTCTATGTTTCTCACAACCGCAAGGGAACACCAGATCGGGGCATACACTTGTTTTATCCTCACAGTCTCATACAATAAGAGTCTGAAAAAAAGTCTTTAACACAGGAGTTTTTCAATTTTAGTATTTATGTTCTTCCAAAATAGTATTGAATTTAACAGCTGAAAATCACTTCCATGTTGTTGTGGAAACTGCCTCGAGCACAGAATGGTAGTCAGGCAGTTTGACTATCCCTTTTTTACACTTAACAAAAGAAATAAAAAAAATTTCACAGATCTAAGGTGATAGACTGAGTTTCATCGGCACGGGTCAGCTACAAAATATAGGATAGTGCATGGGGAACGGTTGACAACAGGGCTATTCTTCCACCGAGTTGGCACTATGACAGCGGCACCCGAGGCGCGGCTCGAGAGGTAGCCCATGTCTATGACAAACCCTGGTAATCGCGATTCAACTCTTCTTCCTCAGTGTGTATAATGGAGCGGCGTTTTCTGACAAAAAAAAAACAATCAATGCCTGTGCTCGTCATTGTCTGAGGAAGCTATGGATCTGCCGAATGTCATTCGGGTTTTTTGCCGTTTTTATTCTCCTGCTCAAGGATGAATGTATCCCGCTCAAAAGTGGCTTTGAAAGTATCGCACCGACATTGCTGCTAACGCTATCTGTAATGTCAAATCATTGAACTCTGTCAAATTGTGCTCGAGGACATGGTTTGTGACGTGCGCAGTGCAGTGAGACTAATAGTTCTGCTGCTCTGTGATCGTCACTACTGTGTGACTACAAGGTTTAGAAAACGATCGATTTCGGTGGAGAACGACATTCCACCATACACTATATCCCGACACACCGTCAGCACAGCAGCTTCAGTCAGGTGAACGTGCATGTAACAAAGCTGGCCATGTTTAGGTTACGCACACTCACAAATCATGCAGTTCCTTCATGAGAAAGACTAGGATCTGAGTTTTAATGGGGTGGGGAGAACAAAGCACTGACAGCAAATTCAGATTTTTTTTTCCAGGTTTAGATTTGCTGGGGGGCTTGTCAGTAGTTTCAATGCTCCTCGGAGCACATCATAAAACCCTGACTGTCCTTACAGTCTGCATCCTACCTGGTCAAAAGGCAACTGGGCTGGACTCTCTAATGGAATGCCTAAACAGCCTAAATCTCAACTCGGAGACGAGCTGCTATCCCTTACAAGGACGTAGTCTCAGCTGTCCACCTGTCATAGCAAGGTGACGCACCCACTAGGATGAACTACAAGACTGGAACATCTACACTACTGGATTGGGTACTATCTAACCGACCGGAACATATTTCTAATACAGCTGTACTACCTGATGTCTGTAGTGACCACTGGCCTGTCCTTTTCCATTGGTCTAATCACTACTCCAAACCCCCTGCTAGAACTGTTACCAATAGAGTTTTTAGACGTGGCCACCTAGACCTGCTAAAAGCAGATCTGCACCATCAGAACTGGTCCTTGGTCTGTGCCTCTTGCACGGTTGACTCTGCCCTTGACCAGCTTATTCACCAGTTTGACACCGTCTGTGATAGACATGCACCAATCAAAGGACTTAGCAACCCATGGTTCTCCCTCGAGCTCCATGAGATTCTGAGATCAAGAGACCACCTCTGGCATCGAGCCGGAGCCTCAGGCAAGCAGGCCAACATTCAGGCCTATAAAGCAGCCCGAAATGGCTGCACTGGAGCGATATGTGCTGCAAAAAACAGTATTATAAGGATGCCCTTACAAGGTGTTGGAGTGGCGGACGTAAATTTTGGTCCAACCTGATAGAAATCATGGAGAAAGATAATAAAGCAGCCCCCACAATGCTGGACTTCAGTGGTGAACCAACTCTGGATCCACCAACTCTGGATCCTTGCACTTTAGCAAACAGGTTTAACAAAGCCTTCTCAGACCTGAGTGGTGTCCTACCCCCAGACCTTTTCCTTCGCCCCAACCAAGGGAGAAGAACCAGGTCAGTTAACCTCCCCTGTTCCATTTGAGAGCCATCACGATGCGTGAAGCAAGGAAATACCTCCACAAAGTTCTCGGGAAGTTCAAACACAGTGGCGACTCCCTTGACCTCAAATTTGTGGCATTAACCCTGGATGAGATACTACCACCCCAACTCACATCATCAGTATCTCTTTGAGACTCTCACAATTCCCACTTAGGTGAAAATCCGCATTGGTCACTCTGATATTTAAGAGTGGTGATCGTTCCTCACAAGGTAATTATAGAACTATCTCAATCCTCCCGCCACTTTCAAAAGAAAAAATTACTCACCTTAGTAATGTTGTTTCTTCTAATGGAGTCTTGCTATATTATGACATATGCAGTGAGTCCCAACCTTCGAACTGCTCCGGAGGTGAAAGAGTTAACTTTCCATGCCAGGCATGGAACTTTGAGCTCGAGCTCGGTTGAAAGCTCTATCTGTTGTTCTTCAAACTCAAACTGTCAGATCTTTATGAGCAAAACTCACTAAGACTCTGTGTGGAAGCTGTAAACCTACACTAGCCAACTGGCTACTAAATATATGAACACATATTTTGGTGCCAAAACAAAGACTCAAGTCAGGAGACCCAAAAAATGACAAACACAATACCAGTCACCCCAAAAGGGAGGGGTGAAAAACAAGGTGGGCATCTACTAAGTGCCAACACTACTGTGCCCACCCACATCCCAAAAGTAAAGGTTCTGAGAGGGGCAGGCGGGGGGAGGTCATAATATAGCAAGACTCCATTAGAAGAAACAACAGTACTAAGGTGAGTCATTTTTTCTTCAAACAACATGAAGTCTTGCTATATTATGACATATGCAGACTACACAGCAGTACCTCCATGGAGGAGGGACAGAACCTACTTAGGAAATAGGCTCTGAAGCACAGCTGTGCCAAACCGTGCATCACTTCTAGCCTGGATGTCCAGGGAGTAATGCTTGGTAAAAGTGTGAACTGTTTTCCAGGTAGCTGCTTGACAAACCTCTAGGATAGGGATGTCCTTGGCAGCAGCCAGAGACACAGCTGTACCTCTGGTAGAGTGAGCCCTCAGGCCTGAGGGAGGAACCTTACCCAGTTTTTCATAGCAGAATTGGATACAAGAGACAATCCACCTGGCAATGGATCTTTTAGTGGCAGGTTTCCCTTTGCCAACCTCACCATAAGTGAGGAGCAGTTGGAGGGAGTCAAACCTGTGACCCTTGGTACAATCTATGTAGTAGCTAAGGGCTCTTTTGACATCTAAACTGTGCAATCTCCTCTTGCCAGAGGAGGAATGGTCAGTGAAGTACACAGGAGAGACATAGATTGATTAAGGTGGAAATCTGAAACCACCTTAGGCAAGAACTTTCTGTTAGTCCTGAGGACCACCTTATCTCTGTGAAAGGAGATAAAATCAGGCTTCACTGACAATGCTTGTAACTCACTTATCGTCTGGCAGAAGTGATGACTATCAAAACACAGTTTCCAAGTCAAGTACTTAGCTCTGCTGAAGACAAAGGGCTCAAAAGGGGTTGCATAAGCTGGGCAATGCAAATATTAAGATCCCAGGCAGGGGCAGGATCCCTGAATGGAGGGTTGGTGAAGCAACCCCTTGAAAACTTAGAGAATACAGGATGAGCTGAAAGAGAAGAGGTTTACCTGCTGATAAGAAAGCAGACACGGCTGCCAGATGCACTTTAGGGTAGCTGGTCTCAGCCCTAAAGTATTTAGATGGACCATATAATCCAGGACTGTGGGTAAATCAGCAGATTCTGGGAAATATGCTCGAGGAGCACCATATGAAAATCTCTTCCATTTGGAATTATAAGTAGCCCTGGTGGAAGGCTTCCTAGAAGCCTTCAGGATATCCAGTACACCTTGGGAGAGGTGTAGGTCAGCAGACTCTAACTCTTCAAGAGCCAGGCCTTGAGATTGAGAGATTTGAGGTTCGGGTACCAAACTCTCCCCTGAGCACAGGTTAACAGGTTGTGATTCCTGGGAAGACACAGGGAAGGTGGACTGCTAAGGACATAAGGAGTGGGTACTAGGGCTGTCTGGCACAGTCTGGAGTAATCAGGATCATCTTGCAGGGTTGAGATCTGATTTTGACTAGCACTTTCAACAGGAGAGGGAAGGGGGAAAAGCATAGAGAAACTTCCCTTCCCAACTGAGAAGGAAGGCATCCAGGGGGACTGAGCCCAACACTGGGGGCCTGCAGCAAAAAAGGGGAAGTTGGTGATTGTCTGGGGCTGCAAAAAGATCTATCTGCGGGGTGCCCCATCTGGCAAATACTAACATACTAAAATGCCAGCAGAATAGGCCTAACGGTCTTTCGTGTCTGCTCGTTTGGTCACCCCACCCTGGGTGCTGACCTTGCTGTCCCCCTCGCCTTCTCTGGCTTCTCCCTTCCCAGTTCCGGATATTCTTGCTGCATTGGATTTTGCTTCCAGAACCCTTCCCCTGTACCTGTCCCACCCTCTTGACCCCTCCACTGTCTCTGCCTCCACCAGCCCCCTAGGCAGTGCATTCCATGGCTCCACCACCCTCTCAGTGAAGTAGCACCTCCTTCTTTCTCCCCTGAATCTTCCCCCCTCCAGCTTCCACCCATGCCCTCTAGTGGCCACCTCCTCCTTCCTTCGAAGCACCCTGACTGTTCCACCACTATTTACCCTCTTCATGTACCTGAAGACCTCTATCATGTCCCCCCGGTCCCTTCTCTCTTCCAATGTGTACATATTTAGCTCTTCGATCCTCTCCTCATAGGTCCTGTCCCCCAAGCCCCAAATCATTTTGGTTGCCCTCCTCTGGACCCTCTCCAGTGGGTTAATGTCCCTCTTTAAGTGTGGCCTCCAAAACTGTATGCAGTACTCAAGGTGCAGCCTCACCAAGCAGTTATACAGAGGGAGTATCACTTCCCTCCTTCTGGAGGTGATCCCCCTAGCGATGCATCCCAGCATCCTGTTGGCCTTGGCTGCTGCCCTCTTACAAGTCTCAGAGTTGTTCATCTTGACATCCACCACCACCCCCAGGTCCCTCTCAGCCATCGAGACTTGTAGCATTTCCCCAGGGTGTACACTTGGCCTGGGTTTCTGGCCCCCAGGTGGAGTACCTTGCATTTCCCTGCATTGAACCTCAGCTTCCACTTTCTAGACCATCTTTCCAGAGCCTCCAGGTCCCCTGTGGGCCACACCCTCCCTTCCCATCCACCACCGCCCCCAGTTTCGAGTCATCTGCAAAGAGACTCATCTCCCTGATTCCTGTCCTTATGTCAGATACGTGGCGTTGAACAGAAGGGCCCAAGGACTGATCCTGTGGGACCCCACTAATGACCCTCCTTGGGGATGAGACTATCCACAACTCCGACCCTCTGGGTCCGGTCCTGGAGCCAATTGCCTATCCATCTGATCATCTGGTTCCCACCCCATTTCTCCCAGCTTATCCAACAGGCCCACGTGAGGAACAGAGTCAAATGCCTTGCTGAAGTCTAGAAAGAGGACGTCCACTGGTCTGCCCAGGTCCAAGGCACTTGTCACCCAGTCATAGAACTCCACAAGGTTTGTCTGACACGATTTCCCCGGGATGAATCCATGCTGTCTATTGTCCAGGCACCCTGACTTATCCAGGTCTCCCCCTAGCCTCTTCTTGACATGGCCCTCCATCACCTTGCCCACCACCGAAGTCAGGCTGACAGGCCTGTAGTTCCCTGCCACCTCCCTTGATCCCCCCTTGTGGATAGGCACTATATGCACCACCTTCCAGTCTTGGGGCACCCACCCTGTCCTCAGAGAGATGGTGAAAAGCTCCGCCAGGGGTTTCGCCAGGACATCCTCAAGTTCCTTCAGCACTCTGGGATGTAATTTATCCGGCCCCGGTGCTTTCTCCGTCTTAAGGGAGCTGAGGGCTTCCTCCACTCTCTGCTGTGATTTCCACTTCCGGTACCTTCTCCTGCTTAGCCCTCCTCCCACCTGCCAGTGATGCTTCCCCTCTCCCCAGACCCACCGATCGGTGAGGGTCCCCCCTCCTCAGTATCTCTGTCTCCTCCATGTAGATGCAGCACCCCATTTCCTTGGTGAAAACTGAGGTGAAGTACTCATTTAGTACCTCAGCCTGCTCCCGGGCTTGTGCCCATCTCTCCCCTGATTTAATCCTGCTAATCTGACCCTTCACCCTTCGTTTTTCCCCAATGTATCTAAAGAACCCCTTGTTCCCTCTCCTAATTTCCCTGGCCAGGTTCTGCTCCTTCCTTGCCTTAGCCGTCCTCACCACTCTAGTGGCCCTTCTAGCCATCAGCTCATACTCCCCTCGATCCCTTTCACTCCTTGAGCACTTGAATTGCTTATAGGCTGCTTTCTTTCCCCGCACCACCTCCTGGACCTCCCTGGTCCACCAGCAGGGTTTTTGGGCCCTACCGCATTTTCGTCTTACTCTTGCACAGGTGCTGGTAGCATCCTGCACCCCTCTCCTGATGATTTCCCACCTACTATCAGCGTCCATGTCTGGCCCAATCCCATCCAAATGCTCCTTAAGGATCCTTCCCATTTCCTTAAAATCCACCCCACTGAAGTGGTTACTTCGTCTTTGTGCAGCCTTCTACCCTCCTAGGTCCAGGCAGAACCAGACGTGGCATGGTCACTCCCCGCTAATGGGTCCCTTACCTCCAGGCCCCCAATCTGGTCACTGTCTGCCAGGACCACATCCAGTACCTGTGCCTCCCTGGTCAGTTCCCTCACCTGCTAAGTTAGGAACGCGTCTTGAAAGACATCCAACAACCTCTGTTCCCTGGTCACAGAGGATGTCATAGTCTCCCAGTCTGTTCCTGGCATGTTTAAGTCCCCCAACACCACCACTGCCTCTGCCCAGTCTGCAGTGCCTCCCAACATCTGCCACCAGACTGTCCTCCAGCTCCTCCACCAGGGCAGGGGGTCTATACACCACTCCTATTTTTACTCTCTTGCCCCCCCTTGTTATCAAGGTGGCCCAAATCGCCTCCACGGTTCCCTCTGCCTCCTCTACTCCCCCTATGCCAATGCAGTTTTTGACCATCATTGCTACCCCTCCTCCCCTTCCCTCCGCCCTGTCCTTCGTGAACATAGTGTAACCCTCCAGGTTCAGGTCCCAGTCATGTCCTGCAGTGGCCCAAGTCTCAATGACCGCTGCCACATCCACTGCTCCCTCAGTTAGCATCGCCTGGAGCTCAGGCATTTTATTGCCCAAGCTCCTGGCATTTAGCAGGACTACCTTCCACCCTTTCCCTATAGTTCCATTTCCCCTGCTCGTGTTCCCATGGGGATTCTGTTTTCCCCTGGTCTGCACTTTGCCAGTCAGCATTTTCCTGCAATCCTCCTGGTCCCTAGGGGGGTGGAGACAGAGTCCCTCCTTTATCGGCACCCCCTTGACAGCCTTTTCTCCCATCCCGCCCCCCTTCACAAGTTTAAACCCCACTTTTCACCAATGAACCCCTCTATTTTCAACTTAAGGATTCTCCTCCCCTCCAAATTGAGATGTAGTCTATCTCTAGCATACAGCTCCTTATCCTCCCAGGTCTCCCCCAATCCCCCATCAACCCATACCCTCTGGCCTCACACCACTCCCTGAGCCACTGGTTTATCTCCCTAATCTTCCTTTTGTGTTCCCCACTAGCCCTTGGCACCGGCAGGATTTCTGAGAAAGAAACTGTGCATCCTGTGTCATGACAGACCCTGGCAATCTCCCTGAATCTTGCCTGTATCTCTAGCTCGCTATTTCCTTCAATGTCATTTGTACCCAGGTGGACCAGTATGTCCGGGGAACCCCCACAATCCTTTGCCAGCTGATATACCTCGTGCTTAGCCCTGTGCACCATTAGTCCAGGGAAGCATTTTGTTCTAACTGGCCAGGCTTCTCCCTCCCTATCCCATTTGATACCCCTGATCATAGAATCCTCCAGCAGGAGCACTCTGACCGCCTTTTCCTCCATCCCCCTTCCATGTCCCTCATCCTTTCTACCGCCCCTCCACCCAGCTGGCTCCTTGTTCCTCCCCTATCTGGGTGCCACGCCACCCCTCCTTATTTACCATGGCCACCTCCTCCAATCCTATGCTTCTTCTCCTCCTGAGTATCCTTCTGTACCTTGCTAATTCCCCTCACTGCTCATGACTGGTCCTTCTCCCCATCTGCTAAACTAGCCTGACTCATCCTCCCTTCCTTCCTGTCTCCATTTAGTTCATCCTTGCTCGTCGTGCTCCCTGGCCTAAACTCTCAGCTCCTTTACTGAATCCTCCTTGTACTTCTGGTCCTTCTCCTTTACCTTTCCTCCCAACTGGTCCTTCTCCTCGCTTCCTCCCTCTTCCCCTGCCCTCCTGCTCTGATTCACTGCTCCCCATTCTCCTGCATTCCAGGTCCCCCTGTTCTTCCTGCTATCTGGCCCTGCCTCCTGCCTCCCACTCCTTTTCCGTCTCTAACCACCCTGTCGTGGCTTCACCCCCCTCATCCTCGAGCAGGCCGAAGACAGTTGGCGGTTATTGAGTGTAAGGTCTGATCCACCTCCCGCCTTGCTTCCTTCTGTCCAGCCCTGGCCATCTGCCTACTTCCCTGAGAATGTTGTCCCTCCGTCCCTCCTTTGTGAGGGTCCCAGTAACCTGCCTGCTTCCTTGGTAGTGTCCTTTGGACCCTCTGCCAGGGTCCCTATGTGACCCCTGGGTATTCTCCTGCACTCCTTTCCTATGCCCCCACCCCAGTGCTTGGTGCAACCCCGTGGGAGATTCCCAGCCCTTCCCAACCATACCACCCCTTCCAGCTTTCTCCTAATCCCTGCAACCTCCTCCCTAAGCTGTGCTAGCTGGTAGCACACTGGGCAACCACCAACTTCCAAGCCCAGTCCAGTATCATGGCTGCTCCACACCCTGTGCACCCCACCACCCTCCCAAAGATGCCGGCCCTAATGACGTGTGGTTCCATCCCCTTCCAAATAGGTTTCCTTGGGTGAGCCACCAGTTTCCCCCCCAGTCCAAGATACACCCTACTGCCTAATCAGGTCACCCACTAATCTTAGAGACAGTCCCACTGTACACCAGTAACCCTGTTACAAGGTGCAGTACAACACATTAAACTTATAAGGGAAATGAACAAATACCACCTCCAGTACTAGGGGATCCAGTGACCATTCGTGATGGCCCTGGGAAATCCTGCTGAGAGCATCTGCCAGGACATTGTCCCTGCCTGGGAGGTGAACTGCCATGAGGGAGGTGTTCAGAGAGTAAGCCACAGAAAACAACTTCATTGCTTCGGTGTACAAGGCCGTAGACCAAGTGCCCCCTTGCTTGTTGATGTACCACATTGTGGTGGTATTGTCTGTTCTGACCTGAATAACTTTGTTCTGAACAGATTTGGAAAAAACTTGAAGTGCTAGAAAAACTTCTCTAAGTTCCAACAGATTGATGTGGAGCAGAGATTCCTGAGGGGACCACAATCCCTGGGTAGTGAGGTCGCCCATGTGAGCTTCCCAACCCATGAGGGATGCATCTGTAGTAAGGATTAAGGAGTGAGACTGGGGGGTGAAGGGGAACCCCTGTCTCAAATTGCCCTGATCCTGCCACCACTGAAGGGCCTGGATCAGGGTTCGAGTCACTGGGATTAATTTGGTAAGAGGGTCCCTCCTTTGAGACCAAAAGGCTCTCAAATGGAACTGGATGTCCCTCAACTGAAATCTGGCTCCCTGCACTACTGCTGTCGAAGCAGCCATGTGTCCCAGGAGCTGGAGAAAATGCCTTGCTGGTCGAGAGACCTGCAGGGTGAATGAGGAGGCCAGAGAGATCAGGGTCCTTGCTCTTTCCAGAGGAAGGAAGGCTCTGGCTTCTTTTGTGCTCAGTTCTGCACCTATAAAGGTGAGAAGCTGGACAGGCTCCAGGACTGACTTTGGAAGACTGAGAAGGAAACCTAGAGAAGTAAGCAGTTGCTGAGTTACCTGAAGATGTAATCTGACTTGGTCTGGAGACTGGCCTACTATGAGCCAATTGTCCGGGTAAGGAAAGATGGCAATGTTTTGCCTTCTTAAGTGGGCAACTGCTACTGCCAGGCATTTTGTGAATACCCTTGGGGCAGAGGTGAGGCCGAAGGGCATTGCTCTGAACTGGTAATGGCCTGAGGGCAGTTCGATTCGGAGGTACTTTCGATGGGAGCTTCTGATGAGAACATAGAAGTAGGCATCCTTGAGGTCCAGGGACGCTAGCCAGTCCCCTGGCCTTAGAGAGGGTAAAATAATTCCCAGAGTCACCATTTTGAATTTTGGTTTTAAAAGGTCCTTGTTTAAGTATCTGAGATCCAGGATGGGCCGCCATTCTCCTGTCTTTTTTGGGGTAAGGAAGTACCTGGAGTACAATCCTTTGCCCTGGTGTAGTGGTGGAACCCTTTCCACAGCTCTGAGAGCCAGAAGGGTAGAGACTTCTGCCTCTAGGGCAAGTGCCTCTGATGGATTTGCAGGTGGAAAGGATCTGGTTCTCATCTTTGGAAATTTTTTGAAGCTGAGAACCAGTCCCTGGCTTACTACTTCCAGGACCCACTTGTCTGATGTTAGAGACTTCCAGTCCTGGACAAAATAAGCCAGCCTGCCCCCTACAGGTAGTGGAGAATCGACCCTGGACACCCCATCAGGGTGCCTGCTTGGCAGGGGGCTTTAGGCTGAGGAGTGGAAGCAGGTCTGCTTGTACCCCGTCTGCTTCTCCCTCTAAAGAACCCCCTCTGGGCATAAGCTGAAGAGGAGGCCTGGGCTTGGTAAAAAGGCCTATGAAAAGGCCTGCCCCTGCCCCTGGAAGGCTGCCTTTGAGGAGTGGCCTGCCTTTCCTTGGCCTGTGCACTCCTATAGGTGGTCCTATATTCATCCATTTTCTTCATGTAATTCTCTGTTTGCTCCCCAAACAGAGATTTGCCCACAACAGGAAAATCCATGGCCTTAGTCTGGGTATCCTGTGACAGGCTAGTACATCTGAGCCAAGCCATTCTACGGAGAGCCACAGATATAGCCATGACTCTTGATGACACATCATTAGAGTCCACTGCAGCATGGAAATTGCACTTTAGATGCCTCAATACCGTCAGCAGCCACCTGCTCCAGCTACTTGGCAAGCTGGCCAGGGACCTGCTTTGCTAGAGCCAAAATAGTATCCCATCTGGATTTCTGGTATCTAGCAACATAAGCCATATAATTTGCCTGTCTGAGTCCCAAGGATGCTGCCATGTACTGTTTCTTTGCCATGGCATCAATCCTTCTGGAGTCCTTGTCAGGGGGGTGTGAAGCCAGGGGAATATTTGCCTTGTCACAGGCTGCAGCCTGCACTACCCCAACATGGCTGCATTGTTGTGTAAGGAACTCCGTATCAGAGCCTGACAATGTATACCTTTTGTCCATTCTTTTATCCACAGGAGGTATAGTGTGAGGAGTTTTTAGAATGTTTACTGTCTGTTTCCCAAAAGATTTATGCAAAGGAATAGACAGTCTCCTAGACTCTGGGATATCCATCATTTCTACGTAATCAGGCTCTTCTTGATCATCCACAGCTTCCTCCATAGGGAGCTGGAGGGTTTCAGCCACTTTTTTATAAAACATAAAATGAGAAGGGGACTCAGAACGCCTAGGAGGAGACAATCCTGAAGGTCTATCTGGAGAGATGTCCGGTTCAATGGGCACATCCAGACTTTCAAATCCACATTCACTCTCCTCATACTCCTCTTCCCCCTCCTCCAGTTCATAAAATTCCTCTAAATCATACTCTTGAACTGGTGGAACCGACCGAACCGTACGCTTACCTGATGGTGCTGGGTCGGTCGGAACCGGGGAAAGCGACTGGACAATTTTAATTGCTTTGGCTATTTCTTCAGCGGTTGGAGAGGGAAGTTTTGGCTCCACACCAGCTGATTTTCTAGTTCTCTTTGCTGGAACCGACTCCTCAGAGTCGGCTCTCCTTTTGGCCGAGGAAGTCTCGCCCTGGTCAGAGGGCACTCCCTCTGGTTCGGTTTGAACCGAACCAGGCTGGCCATCCAGTTCAGCAGACTTTTTGGCCTCCCTTTCCCTGAGCCTACCAACTCTTTTTATCCAGGGTAGCTGCAGGAAAACTTTTACAAATCTGGCAGTCTGCATTGAGGTGGTCAAACCCCAGACAGTAAACACAGATGGTGTGGGGGTCAGCCTTGGCAAAGGCTTCCCCACAGACACTGCAGTGTTGAAACCCAGTGGGCCCGGTTTTTCTTTTGGGTTTCTCAGACATAGTGCCAGCCTAACCAAAACTTGCCTGTTTATGGCAATCCGCCAAGCGACTCCCCTTATCGGTTCCCAACCGTGTCGTGGGTCGTGGAAAAAACCGTAATGAAATCCATTTTTTTTAGAACTGATAAGAACCGGGAACTGCACTTCTAAAAGATAGATAATGTATTTAAAAACAACCTGATCGGTTCAAACCGAACCGATAAAACCGTTTACAAGTTCCACACAGAAAGTAAATGTAAAACCTATCTAGTATTACAAATACCACAGACAGAGCTTGAACTGACCGGTTGCGGTTTAAATTCGGTTAAAAAAACGAAAAATTAATACTTTAACTGACAAAATGAACCGAGCAGAAGGAGAAATCTCCGGAGTGACTGTTCAGTGAGGCGGAATAAAGAATCTTACAGTTTGAGTTTGAAGAACAACAGATAGAGCTTTCAACCGAGCTCGAGCTCAAAGTTCCATGCCTGGCATGGAAAGTTAACTCTTTCACCTCCGGAGCAGTTCGAAGGTTGGGACTCACTGCATATGTGATAATATAGCAAGACTTCATGTTGTTTGAAGCACTCAGTTGCAGATCAACTGGTTGAGTATTTAGAAAAAAATCAGATTTAATGCCTGCAGCAACACGGCTTCTGCAAAGGTCATAGCACCACCACTGCACTACTAGCTCACTTTAAAAAAAACAACTTTCCGTACACACCATTATATACTGTACAAATTAACTAGTTGGTTACCACCACTTCAGAGTAGTGTCTACAGCCTGAATTGTTTGACTCATAAGGTACCGGGTTTAAGAATCTTATCTCCACTTTATCCTTTGTTACATCAATGTAAAACAGCTAGGAACCTTCGATCTAATACTTCTACCTCACTTATGGTCCCAATGGTGAAAACGTGTGTTGGTAAGCAAGCTTACTGTGCTTCCGCTCCTTTATACTAGAACAACTTACCTTTACCCATACAACATTTACAGAATTATTATAGTTTTAAAACTTCATTAAATAAATTTTATGCTGATTCTTTTGTATGTAAGTGTTAGTATATATTTGTATTGTATTAGTTGGATCTGTATTGTTTGTATTTTATGTGTTTTTGTAACATCTTGACTATAATTTTTTTATGGTCCTGGGTCGTGTTTGAAAAAGGGCCTCGGCTCATAACACTTACCTGGTTAACAAAAGTTTAAATAAACTAGAGTTTACTGGGTTCATCTACAAGGCACTAGACCAGGGTGCCCTTGTTGGTGCTGCTTTCATTGATTTAACGAAAGTGTTCGACATGGTTAAACACTCCCTTCCTTCTTGAACAGCTCGCAACCATAGGCCTCTTAGGTGATACTGTTGCTTGGTTCAACAGTTACCTTTCCAACACGGTCACAGCAGGTGAAGATTAACAATGTCCTCTCTGAAAGCAGACCTGTGTTCTCTGGGATTTCCCAAGGCTCAGTTCTGGGCCCATTATTATTCAGCATTTTCCTCAACCAGCTCCCACATTCCTGTCAGTGTCAAATCCTGCTTTACGCTGAAGACGAAGTCCTGTTCACGAGTGACTCTGACCTCAAGCAACTGGAAAGGAAGCTACGAGAAAGTTTTTTGGATGCAGAACATTGGTTCAGTTTCAAAAACTCATTTTGAACTACAAGAAAACTAAAAAATATGTTGTTCTCCAGCACCCAAAACGGGCATCGTACTTGCCCCCTTAACAGCACAAGTGTGGCTGGTACCCCGTTGGAACTAGTCAGTAATTTAAATACTTAAGGATATTGTTAGACGGCACCTTGTCTTACTCCCAACACATTGACATTATTGCTAAGGCAGTAAACGGACGCATTGGCATACTCCATAGACACAAGAAATGTCTCACCCCTGAGGCTCTTAATCTGGCCATCCACAGCTCAGTGATTTCACTGATCGACTATGGCTTAGTAATCTATGGTTCAGCAATAACCACAGCCCTCCACCGTATTATCGTTGCATTAAATAAGGCATGCCGCCTGGTTACTAGCTCACCAAGACTAACTCACACCTGCACTCTGTATGAACAGATACATTGGCTGTAGCTGGAAGGCAGACTTAGGTGCCAAACCTGTCTGTTGGCCAAAAAGATCTTGCAAGGTCTGGCTCCTGTTGGTGTTCAGAAGCGCTTTGCCCTCTATCTACATAATCGCTGCACAAGAAGCACAGGCAACAAAGTATTCAAAGTACCGTGCTGTCTGTCATACCTCGTTAGGTCAGAGGGCATTTGTCCACCGAGCCCAGAACTGGTTGAACTCTTTACCTCAAGATATTTCATCTGTAGCCTCAATAGTATCCTTCAAACAAAAGCTGAGGAACCACCTTCTTTCTATGGTCAGCTGTGGTTGCTCCCAATAACATGTATGGTTCACTCCAGCTGTATCCTGCCTCTCCACCCCCTGGAGCATCCGTTGCTCGACCCACTTCTTATTCAAATCCTGTCTGTCTCCTTGTAGATATTCTGTACTTCCCTATGCTCTGACCTCCTCCCCCTTCCCACCCTCCCAACTCCGCTGTCACTGTGACAACTTCACCCTTAGCCCTCTCCCACGATCCTACCTCTCTCTCTCTCTTCCCTCCTCCCTGACCATCTATTGATGAGGCCCCCTGGGCCAATGTACCACACACCCTGCTCGCATACCACTTCCTTAACCCCTGTACCCTCCTTGTAAATTCTTGCACTTATTGTAGATCGACTGCTTTGTTGCTTTCTTTTGTTAAGTAGTTCTATAATGTACTGCATTGTAGGCACTTGATTGTTAATAACTTGTTTACCCGTAATACCAAAATGTTGTCAATGTATTTGTTTTACCTGTCGTTGAACCTATGTAACTACCTTATTACCTGTTTAGTTGTACTACTAACTGTTATCATTGTATTTGTTTTACCTGACGTGGAACCAATGTAATGAGATTATTCTCAAAGGTATTAATCCAAGATTTGCAATAAATAAATAATGGTTGCTCAACGTTCTATTAATGGAATGCTTAAAATCTAGTACCTGCTAAATCACTACTCCTGTAATCAGGCTGTACAAGTATATTAATTAAAGATTAACATAAGGCTAATGAAATGTCATCAAAAAATCAAATTTCTCTATTTCATGTACCCTTTTAATAATGGCAGATATCCTAGGTGTTCACTGTAACAAAAATTCCCTCTAAAGGGGTTCACCATAGTGAAGGAGAATTGCATTAGCAGCTCTGCAATGTGCACACACTGGCTATTTTCACCGCTGGAGCAATATCTTCTGCACTGTCTAGAACTATAAACTTTTTACATGAAAGAGGGCTAATTCAGGAACACAGAAATTATCACAGATGTGGAACAGAAATGTCTATATTGGATGCTTTAGCTGGGCAGAATGAACAGAATTGGCGGTGCAAGAGTAAGACCTGCAGGGCAAAAAGAATTATCTTGGCAGATAAATTTTGCTAAAGCCAAACTATCCTGCAGAAACTCTTAATGTTAATTTACTACTGGGCCTTAAAAACATTTGTCACCATGGCAACCGAGCAGGTATTGGTAAATGAAAAAACAACCATCGACTGGTACCAATTCTTAAGTGACCTATGCAGCTGGAAGTTGATGGCAAGAACCCGTACAGCTGGGGGTGAGGGTAAAACCGTTCAAACAGACAAATCAGTTATGGTATGGGCAAAAATACACTCAGGGAAGAAACAGACAAATGCCAGATCGATGGGTGTTTGGGATATACGATGTTGAAAAATCCTTAGGATTTTTAACATTTGTTGAAAGGAGGGATGCGGTCGCATTACTGCCAGTTATTGAGAAATGTGAAAACAGGAATTGAAATACACACAGACCGTTGGGCAGCATACATCGGCATACCTGACACAGCAATTAAGAACTACATTCACAAAACTCTAAACCATTCTCAAAATGTCATAGACCCAGTGTCCGGAGTACATACACAGTGGAGTTATTGGTCTCATGTCAAAAAAACAATTTAAGCAAATGAATGGGATTCAGACATTAACAGTACCCTCTTATCTGGACACTTTTATGTGGTTTGAGAGGTACAGAAGGAGCAGCACAGAAGCCTTTAATATAATACCTTGTGTCACGTTGCATTATACCAAGAGGCAGCGGCTGAAGAGCAGAATGAAGAATAGGTGCCTCCTCCTGTGTAAGTAAAAACAGTTGTTTTTTTCAATGATCCCCTCCACGTGGTAAGCAATATCAAATATATGTGCCCTTTGTTTTCTTTCCGCAGAATTTGAGTAACTACCATGCAGAATGAAGAAAATCGGATGCAAGAGATAAGACAAAAACAAAAGTGCATAAAAATCAATTGATAAAAAAGATTTTTTTTAATAAACTTTTTTAACAGTGCAAGTAGATGACCATCTATATCATTTTAAATAGTTGTGATATCCATTTCTGTTGACAGATGTTGGAAAAAGTTTTTGTTATGGCCATACCGTGTTCTTCTCTGATTGAAACGTCTGCAATAAAGTATTCCTTTTTCGAAAGAGGTTGCAGTCCACACTTTTTTTAGTGTAACCCCCCTGTTACCTGGGGTTACAACAATCCCATTTAGATCTAGTGGCAGGCAGGGAAAGGCTGCTTGTGAAACACCAGTTAAATGGATTTCACACTGTCTCAGTCTGTCTTCAGTCTCAGCTGAGCTGGAGGGATGACATCATATAGAATTTCTGCAGCAGCATAAGCCACTTTGGAATGTTGCAGCAGGGTGTTAGAACATTGGGAGGGTTTGAATTTAGTCTTGTGCAGTCTGTAGTGGAGGGAGGACGTGCATTGCAGTGTGCAGTCCCTCAGAGCTCTCAGCTCTGATCAGAGCTACCAATTGTAGTGGGTGTGTGATCTCGCCGCAGAGAAGGACACAGAAGAACACTTGTGAAGTGGTTGAGACCATCTCCCAGTTGTTCCAGGGCCCCATCCTTGAGAGGGATGGGGGGGTAATCAGATCAGCTCTTCAGGGGCAATCCCTTGGCTCTGCTGGAAAAAGAGAAGCTGCCTAAGAAGATTTGTGCTGAGGCACCGAGAAGTATGTTTGTGTTTCCTGTGAGAAGCCTGTGGGCACCTGCGAACCAGGGCGAGTCAGCTCTGCCAGAGAGCCTATGTTTCACCGAGACTGTTGTGTTAAGTATCTGTTACCGTGGGTCAGGAAAGGACAGCCAAGTACAGTACTTAAGTTGTGTATGGCTTGGAATACCTCTAATCAGTAGGGGTTTACAGGGATGGACATAGCCACTTAAAGAACATTACAAGTCAAGACACTGTTTTCCAGAGACTGTAGATTGTTAAGTGTGATATACATTTTGAGATAGCAGTCTACAACCAGAGAGGTTTAAATGGAAAGGTGTTGATTCCAAATGAATGGCCGGGTATAGATTTGGGAGCAAAAGGTGGGAGACCCCCCCATCTGGAGGAACCAGATTTACCTCTACAGGTTCAGTTTGGGCACCTATAGCTTTCTCCCGGGCACTTGGCCAGTGTTCACAGAAAGTACCCAGACATGGGATTAGATGGAAGATTTTTCCCTTAATGGAGCCAGTCTGTGCTCATGGGTGGTGTAGGGAGCCACCAATAAATATCCATGCCATATGGAAAGTAGTCCAAGTGCTGGCTGGATGTGCCATGCCAGGGAAATCCAGAGAAGAGTACAAGTTCGGGCTGAGAGCTCAGTGTGTTTCAGAACCTGAGGGTTACAGTGTGTAAGAAGATGTGTTCTGGTCTCCGTTTGTCTGCATTACCAGGGAGTGTAGCCCCATGGGGGTCCATCTATGCTTTATTGTTCTGTTGCTGTTGAGAATAAAAGCCACACTCTAGAATCCCACTCCTGGTTTGGACATTACAGTTATTGCTTCCTGTGTCTGGAGTTACTTGGGTGCCCCTGACTAGAAGTCAAACTTAGCCAAAATGCCGAGCAACAGTTTTCTTCCCGAACCCAGGCAGCCAGGTAGTGGGTTACATAATGGAGGCTAATAAAACCAAAAATAACATCAACCCAAGCCCTGGCTGGTTACATTAGCATTTCTGGACAGTTGCATAATAACATGTACACACTGTAGCGGAACCATCAGACAGTGGCAGAGGCAGTATTGTGAAGCATGGGAGTGTCCACATCACGACGCTGATGGCTACTGTTGTGGAAGAAATACCGTTTATTTGCTAAACACCAGAGAAGTGTGCTGAGGGGTCTAGAGTGCTACAATATCACCACACTACTTAGGCATAGCTAGTATGGTTGTGCTGTTTCTTTTGTTTGAAATGAGGAGACGCTGTCTGCCTTTTTTTTCTATTTGAAAGGGGGGAGCCCCCAACTCAAATTAATAAAGGAAACATCACAGCCATACCATCTAACCCTAAGTAGCTCAAAAAGCATAGGGTACCACTGTGCTACGCCAGTTACACTGGTCCATAGTCCTTCTCCCTTTCGCTAGAAGTAGCCATAGTATTCCCTTAGAATGGTGTTTAATGGGGGACACTATGCAGTTGGAGTGCCACCTTTGGATGAGATCTTAAACCAAGGTCCTTTCTGCCTGTTCTGGTGGTTGTTCACGTGGATATTAAGGATCCCATGACAAGCCGGTCCAGTTGGGGAAGCGGTTGAGCATCCACAACCCAGCGCTGGGAGTGGAGACGGTCGCTCAGTGGGGTGACAGGGTGTGGAAGGATCAAGCGCTTGACAGCTGCTCTCCTTCCTTGGGAAGGGGTGACTCCAGTTCTGCTACAGATTTCACCATCTGGCAGAGGCCCAGCAGCAGGGCAGCACTCAGAGGGGGAAGAGCTGGAGAATTGTCTGCTGGCATACACGTCCCTACGCTGCAGCTCGGGGAGAAAACCAAGGTGGAAAATGGCCAGGCTGCTGCACGCCTAACCCCTGCAGGCTGTTGCATATAGAAACATAGAACATAGAAACATAGACTTTGACGGCAGATAAGGGCCACTAGGCCCATCTAGTCTGCCCATTTCCCTACCTACAGGATAGGCCGCAGATCCTAGTTAACCAACAGCCTATTTCTTCCTTCCCCCCCACAAGAATTGCCTTATGTCTGTTCCATGCATTCTTGAATTCTCCCACAGTTTTAGACCCCACAACCCTCCTCAGGAAGGCTGTTCCATGCATTCACTACCCTCTCTGTGAAATAATACTCTCACATTGCCCCTGAACCGCCTCCTTCTATCTTTAAATTGTGTCCCCTTGTTCTTGCAAGTCTCTTTTTCTGAAAGATGCTACCCTCTTGGACTTTGTTGATTCCACTGAGGTACTTAAAAGTTTCTATCATGTCCCCCCCCTCCTTCTTTCCTCAAGGGTATACATATTAAGCTCCTTTAGTCTCTCCTAATACGGCTTCTCTTGCAGACCCTGCATCATTTTAGTTGCCCTCCTTTGGACTGCCTCTATCCTGTCTATGTCCTTGCGGAGATGGGGTCTCCAGAACTGGACACAGTACTCCAGATGGGGCCTCACCAACTGTCTGTACAGAGGATAACAAATTCCTGTTTTCTGCTGATGATGCCTCTCCCTATACATCCCAGTATATCCCCAGCCCTCCCTACTGCCTTCTCACATTGCTTGCTAACCTTAAGGTCATCTGATATGATTACCCCCAAGTCCCTTTCCTTTTTTGTTGTTGTTACTACCTCCCCACCCATTGTGTATTCTTCCCTTGGGTTCTTGTTTCCCAGGTGCATTATTTTGCACTTCTTTGCATTGAATCCTAGCTGCCTTACTTCTGACCTTTCCTCCGACCTTGCCAAGTCCCTTTTCATCCTTTCCACGCCTCCTTGTGTATCAACCCTGTTGCAGATCTTTCTGTCATCTGCAAAAAGGAATACTTTTCCTTCCAGTCCCTCTGCAATGTCACTGATGAAGACATTAAAAAGGACCGAACCCAATACTGAACCCTGCGGTACCCCACTAGTAACCCCCCTTTCTTCAGAGTGGACTCCATTTACAATTACCTTCTGTGTCCTGTTGTCCAGCCAATGTTTTACCCAGGCTGCCACCCTGGGTCCCACTCCCAGGCTGGTTAATTTGACTATTAATCTTTTGTGTGGGACTGTGTCAAATGCCTTGCTAAAGTTTAGGTAGGCCATGTCCACAGCCCCTCCCTGGTCTACTACTTTGGTCACCCAGTCAAAGAAATTATTAGATTCGTCAGACATGACCTTCCCGCTGTGAACTCATGCTGCCTTGGGTCCTGTGCTCCACTGGCCTCTAGGTACTCAACTATTCTTTCCTTCAGAAGTGACTCCATCACTTTCCCTACCACAGAGGTCAGACTGACAGGTCTGTAGTTTCCTGCCTCTGTCTTGGTCCCACTTTTGTGAAGGGGAATCACATCCGCCTTCCTCCAATCCTTGGGTACCACCCCATCCTCCCATGATTTATTAAAAAGAGTAGCCAGTGGTTTCACTAGTTCCTCCCTTAATTCTTTTAGAATTCTGGGGTGAATTCCATCAGGACCCATTGCTTTGTCCACCTTCAGTTTTAGGAGTTCTTGCAGAACCCATTCTTCTGTGAAAGGACTGGGATCGACCTCCTATCAAGAGTGCTTCTGTTAATTGGATTAGGCACTTCCTCCTCTTTTGTGAATACTGAGCAGAAATATTTGTTCAGTATTCCTGCTTTTCACTGTCCCTCTGCCCACCCACCGCTCATTCTATTCAGCCTCACTATCCCTCCTTTGTCTTTCTCACTCGCTGATGTACCTATAAAAGGTTTTATCCCCTTCTTAACTGAGTTGGCTATCTTTTCCTCAGTTTGGGCCTTTGCTATTCTGACTTCCCTCCTGCTTCCTTCTGCCTTAACTGGTACAGCTCTCTGTCCTGCTCCTTCTGTGTTTCCTTATACTTCCGGAATGCTATCTTTTCTTCCTGACTTTCACAGCCACCTCTTTGAGAACCATAGTGGCTTTTTCTTTCATTTTGATTTGTTTATTTGTTTCCACAAAGGCTTGTTGCCTCTGTGATGGCAGTTTTGATAATTCCCATTGTTGCTCCACACCTCCTTCTAGCCTGTTTGCTAGTGCTTTTCTGAGGCACACTCCATCTTGCCAGAGTCAGCCCTCCTAAAGTCCAGTCCCTCACTTTTGTATGGCTTGACTCTGTAGCTGAGTTTAACGTGAACCACACTGTTTGATGGTCACTTGTCCCCAGATGGCAACCCACTTCTAGATCTGAGATCCTCTCACTGCCCCGTTTGAGAGTATGAGGTCTAAGATTGCTCCCTCACGAGTGGGTTCCAAACTAGCTGTCTAATGCCTGCCACCTGTAGGGCATCAAGAATGGCCCTGTTTGGATGTGGCTGCAGCAAATGTGCTCCAGTTAACATCTGGCATATTCAGGTCTCCATCAACAGTATCTCCCTTTCTCTGCCATTCTAAGAATGCCTTCTGTCATATCCTTGTCCATTCCTTCCCCCTGACATGGGGGTCTGTACACAACCCCTGTGCGGATTGTGGTGCCCTTTCCAGTCTCCAAGGTGACCCACAGTGCCTTCTCTCCTCCCTGTTTACTCTTTTGTTCAGTTGCTTTTATCCCTTCCTTTATGTAGAGAGCTACTCCTCCCCCTCTTCTCCCCTGCCTGTCTCTCCTGTAGATTATGTACCCTGGTATGTTAACATCCCAGTCATGGTTCTCTGTGTACCATGTTTCTGTGACTGCTACGATATCCAGGCATCCCTCTTCCATCAAGGCCATCAGCTCAGGGAGCTTGTTGCCCAGACTACGGGCATTGGTACTCATTACCCTCCATTTCCTGATGGCATTACTCCTTTGCCACATCCCTGTCCTTCTTGCCTTTGTCACTTTCTCCATTTACCCCTGCCCTCCCTATCGACACCTCTATGTTGGTATTTGCGCACTTACTACTGTGATTATTTGGGGGCTAGAAGTTTCTGCTCCTTTCCAGTGCCTCCCTCCTTGGCTAGTTTAAAAGCTTGCCAATGAAGCATTAAACCTATCACCTAGGATCCTGGTTCCCCTCCCGGACAGATGCAGCCCATCATGCCAGTATAGGCTTGCATCACTCCAGGTGGACCCCCAGTCCCCAATGAAGCCAAATCCCTGAGCTCCACACCAGTTTTTCAACCACTGATTGAATCCCGTGGTGCGTAACACCGTAGCCTCCTATGCCATCAATGGGTAGCACCTCCGAGAAGGTTACCGTGCGTGCTACTTGACTAAGGCCCCTCCCAATTCCACAAACTCTTCCTGCACTTCTCTAATCCCTTTCTTAGCCAGGTCATTTGTCCCTAGGTGGACAATGACATCCAGCTCCCTCCCCTGTGCAGCTGCTCTGGCAATCCTGAGGATTCGCTCCCTGTCCCTCCAAGCCATGGCGCCAGGCAGGCACCTTACCTCCCTCTCCCCTTCCTCCCCAGTTCTACCTTCCTAACAGTGGAGTCCCCCACCAGGAGTTGTTTCCTTCCCCTGCAGTGTCCCCTGCCACCCTCCTGTGGGTCTCCTTTGTGGAGGTTCCCAGCATCCTCCTTGGTCTCCACTGTGGGTACCTCTATAGAGGAACCACACTTTGCCAGAATGGCATAGGAATTATGGAGAGGTACAACTGGAGGAATGTGCCTCTGTTCCACCACCCTCACCCTCCCTGAGCCCACTGTGGTCCAACCGCTCCTCTTTCTTGGCAACCTCTGAGGCAACGGCAGTGGCACTGGTGGTCCCTGGATGGAAGAGGAGGTTCCACAAATCCTGGCCAACTCAGCCTGGAGATGAGCAACCTCCTCCCTCAGCCCAGAGAGGTGCCTGCAGATGGGACAACACTGCATCCTCCAGAACATCTCCCGGAAGACTGCTGCCCCAGCCACTGCACTACCACTCAATCATGTCTTATTTCTGGCCCCCTTAACTGTTTGCAGTCCTTACTCTTTCCTCTGTTTTTTTCTCTCTCTCTCCTTACTTTCTGCCTGTGTGCCCTTTAAGCTCCTGATTGTCCTGTTCTGAGACAAGAATATCCTATATTTCTCAGTAGACCACTTACTTGCTCAGAGGCAGACCTCCAGCAGCTAGAGGGGGCCGGAGAGCTACTCTTGCCCTTCTAGGATGGTGGGTCCTTGGTGGTTCTGTGATCACTCACTTCCTGCCCCTAAACAGGAAATTCCTGTTGTCAGTCAAATCCTGTGCCTATAAAAATAGAACTAGCTTTGGGTGGAGGGGAAGGAAGGAGGGCAATATAGTCCCAGCAGAGAAGTTCAGTCACACAGCAGTCCTTTCTCCTGGTGTCTTCTGCCAAGCTATTTGCAGAATCTTTCTAAGGCAGTCTTTAAATATGTGACATGGCTGGCCACCCACTAAACTAGGGTTCTGTGCAAGTGGTGGATAAGCAGTGAACCCTGACAAGGATGGTGATGGGACTGGGGGTGCCACTGGGAGAATAAAATACTGATTATTAAAAAAAAAAAAAGATCCCATGAGCAGAAGTGTTTCTAACCTCTGAAAAGATTATGGGCCTGAGCTCCCGCTCTTCCAGCCCAGAGAAAAAACTAACAGCTAAGCTGGGGGCAGTTTTAGGAATTGGGAATCTTGTTTTTACAGGGCTAATGAATGGAAATATGGAGCTCCAGACCCTGATGCCCCTTCAAAAGAGTAGGTGAATTTCCTCGGTGTCCTGGCCCAGTTTCCCCCATTCAGCTAGAAAACGCCCAACAGCTTAACCTGTTCCCCAGAACAAGCTGGCTAAAAACATTAAGTACTTCCCAGTCTTCCTTTTCTGTTCAATAAAAAAATTAAAATAAACTTGGTGTGTCTGCTTTCTAGTTCAAACTTCCCCCTGAATGTACTGTATATGGAAATGAGTTGTTACTAGCTCTGTGTGTCTACACTGATAAAACTTTCAAAATAAAGTCCCCTACTACAAGGGTGTAGCAGGCATATACTCACTGTACGCATTTGTGTACGGTTATTTTGAGTACCTGACCCAAATCACATACCTTTTTGTTACCACTATCATTATAATCTCTAGTACTGGAGTAGCGTAGGCCACTTAGCGTCTGCATCTTTAGGACATATATATGTGTGCGACCTATTTAGCAATTAGTTAAGTCATCAGATAATCTGATTTGCTTTGAAACTGGTGGCCACAGTTTGATAGGGTGTGTATGTAACCCCCCTGCAAATGGGGGTTCCCAGAAGTCTTCCAGGAGCTTGCTTGAATGCTCCAAGTCTGGAGGTGTTCAGCAGTTAAGCTGCTTGAGTGTGAGTGCTTTTAGAGCCTCTGGTACTGTCTCTTTAAGAGCTGCCTGCTTGTGATCATAATTAATTGAGGAGGGGGGACTGTGTGTTCTAATGCCCGAATCCCACCCAGGCTGCTGCCAATTCGCTCCGTTTTTGCAGTCGCTAAGAGTGCAAAGGGAGCCCATCTGAAAGCTGTAACTGTTTGCCTGTAATCATTTAGCAGCATTTGCGAGATTGCAGTTTATCTAACCTGTTTTATTGCAGCTGGGACTCTGTGTGCGTTTCCCCTCTATGTTGGAATTGAACTGCTGAACTGGACCAATCAGCGTGGGGGACCTTTAAAACGGAGCCTGCTGCTGGCAAATCAGAACTTGGACTCTTAAGTTGAGCCAGCCACAATGGAACTGTATGGCAGATGCCTCTGGGAATTGTAGTTTGGACTTCGGGGCCTTTTTGCACCAACAGGGGGAGTTTATTGTGAGTGACAGCCAGACCAGCCAACTGAACTGGGAGGAACTCAAAGGAAATGCCCGTCTCTGTCTACTGAAAAGATCAGATGAGTTTTGGCAGTGGAGACAAGGAGCTCTGTGCTTCTGCGGTGTATAGTTTCGTGCGGGAAGCACGTGTAAGGCCCTGAGTTTCAGTCTGCAGCTTGTGCAAGCACCTGTTCGGACTGAATCCGACCTGTGAAGAGAATCAAGGAGATCTGAAGAGTAGAAACCAGGCTCACCCTGTAGAAGACTGGAGAAAATTGCTGAATCACGCTCAGTCTGTCAGGAACTGAATCTGCTGTGTGTTCTCCTGGGTATTGTGCAGTAATTGCGATTGGGATAGAGAAGCAGCCTGCCTGGTATAGTACTTTCCTTTTACATATACTGTAAATGTGTGTAGTGCTTGTGGGAAATCACGTTTCAAATCCCCCTGCACAGTGAATTGAGTGCATGAAGCTGGAAGTAAACCCCAGCTTAATTCAGACTACATCCATTTGCTGTAAACTGCAGTGGGGTCCAGTCACAAGGACCTTGTCCACATGGTCTGCTCCTCCTGGCAATCCAGGACAATCTGCCTTCCATCCAGTTCCCAGCATTGAGTTTGCGAGTAAAAAGCAGGGTAGCTCCCTGCCATCTGTTTATCGAACTGCAAGTGTGTCATCTAATTGTTTTTTTTTTTTTTTTTTTTTATTTCTTCATGAACTGAGCCAACCGGCTCCGGATTACAATTTGGATATCGTGCCAGTGTTTTTCCATCACAGGGCCCCAACCAGCTGCACCGATCCTGGCTAGCCCCCCCCAATCCAATCCTGGGTACCCAGTGAAAGCGACAATTTGGGACTCTGAATATGTGCACAGTACTGTGATTATTAATGTGTTTAACCTAATTAACCTGATTTCCCCCTGTCCTTGTTACAGCCCCTTAAATAAATCAGATGTTTGTTTCAGCAAAGTTACACTGACTGAGGTATTCATTTATGTTAAAGTATTGTACTATGTTTTTTGCACTGCACTGTGTCATCTTGTTTTACAGGGGGTCCCCAGAGTCCAGTCGACAGAGCCAGTCCTGGGGGTAAGTGTACATTGTGAAGATATTCCTAATGCATTGTGTGGGCCACTAGTGGGAAGAAAGGGGGTTACAGTGTCCCAGAGGGCTGTGACCAAGCTAGTTTAACTACTGCAAACCCTGACCTCTGGGTGGAGGCACTTGCCATTGGACCTAGGCCCCTCACCCTGTTAGTGGTTAAGCAGTCAGGGGTAGTATCCCTTGGGATAGCGCCACCTAGGTGTTACATGTACATTTTTGTAATGGGGGGGGGCAGCAGTTGAAGAAAGTGTGTACAAAATGGAAATATCTGGCTACACCCCTGCCCTACTACCCAACGTTCCCATGTAATGTGTAACTGGTCTGCTACAGAATCCCAGAACTCACTTTCCTGACTTACAATAGACCAACACCGATTGCTCGTCACTGGAAATTTACTCGACGCGGAGGTAATTTTATGTTTCGGGGGGCTTTGCCCCCGCACCCCTCATACTTAATATAATTACCTCTGCCATGGGCAAATTATGTGGAACAGTTACCACTCCTCTGACCTATGGCTGTTGGCATGGGGCGGGGGTGGGCTGGTGACAGGACCAGGATGTGTATGTTATAACCTCAGTGCAAGAGTTATGGGGAGGACATGGACATCAGGGAACTTTTGGTAGCTGTTCAAGTACCTACTACTCTATTTTCCCTCAGACATGTGATGTGCCTAACAGTTCTCACTTAACATCTCTGGGGGGAGGGGGAGTGATGAGTAAGGCAGGACCAGGGTGTTCATGTTACTTCCATGATGGCATACTCAAAGGGGAGGAGCTGTGCGCCAGGAAGCTTTCTAGTACATAGATACACACAATTTGATGGCAGATAAGGACCGCCAGGCTCACCTAGTCTGTGCATTTTCCCTACCTGCTGCAAAAGCCGAAGACCCTACTTGATCCTTGGCTTTGTTCTCTTACCTATCGTTAAGGTACCCCTATGCAAATCTCGTGCATTTTTGAATTCCCCTACCAAATTTGCTCTCACCACCTCTGCTGGGAGGCTGTTCCATGCATCCAGCACCCTTTCTGTGAAAATAAACTTCTTCATGTTACCCCTTAGTTTACCCCCTTCCAACCTCATGTCATGTCCCCCTTGTTCTAGGACATCTCTTTTCTGAAAGAGGCTACCCTCCTGTACCTTATTTATGCCCTAGAGATATTTGAAAGTCTCTACCATATCCACCCTGTCTCCTGTCCTCCAGGGTGTACAAATTGAGGTTCTTCTTTCTCTCCTCATATGACTTTTGGTACAGGCCCTGCACCATTTGTGTTGCCCTTCTCTGAACTGCCTCCACCCTGTCTATGTCTTTACATAGATGTGGCCTTCAAAACTGGACACAGTACACTAGATGAGTTCTCACTAATGATTTATATAGAGACATCACCACCTCCTTTCTTCTGCTAGTGATACCTCTCCCTATGCACCCCAGTACCCCACTGGCTTTCCCCACAGCCTTGGCACATTGTCTGGTTACCTTTAGATCATCTGATATGACTACCCCCAGATTCCTCTCCTGTTTGGTTGCCATCAGTATCCCTCCCCTCATCATGTAAGCCTCCGCTGGGTCCCTGTGCCCCAAATGCATCATTTTGCGCTCTTTTGCATTGAATCTTAGCTGCCACACTCTTGATCATTCCTCAAGTTTCCCTAGGTCCCTCCTCATTTTATCCCCCCCTCCTGGAGTGTCTACCCTATTGCAGATCAGTATTGTCTGTAAATAGGCATACCTTTCCTTCCAGACCCTCTGCAATGTCACTTATGAAGACATTGAATAGGACTGGTCCCAGTACTGACCCCTGTGGCACTCCACTGGTTACCCTCCTTTCCTCAGAATGAGCTTCATTCGGCGCCAACCTCTGTGTTGTATCCCTCGACCAGTTTCTATCCCAGTGTACCACCTTGGGACCCATTCCCAGGCTGCCGAAGTTGCTTACAAGCCTTTTATGTGGAATGGTGTCAAAGGCCTTGCTGAAATCCAGGTAGGCCACATCTGCCCACCTCTCCCCCACATCCCTGGTCACCCAGTCAAAGAAATCTATAGATTTGTTTGGCATGACCTTCCTGCTGTGAATCCATGCTGCCTTGGATCCTGTGCTCTGCTGGATTCAAGATTTTCCACAATCCTTTCTTTTAGCAGTGATTCCATTATTTTCCCCACCACCAAGGTCAGGCTGACTGGTCTACAGTTTCCAGCCTTCTCCCTGCCCCCCACTTTTGTGTAGGAGAGCTACACCAGCTCTCCTCCAGTCCTTTGGAACCACTCCTGTTTGGAGCGATTTATTGAACAGGGCTGCCAGTGGTTCTGCCAGCACCTCCCTGAGCTCCTTTAGTATTATAGGATGCATCCCGTCTGGTCCCATTGCTTTGTCCACTTTCAGTTTTGCAAGTTCCTTTAGAACGCTCTCCTCCATAAATGGACTGGGGTACACCTCCCTGTCTTTACTGCTCCTGCCACTTAATTGTGGTCCCTCCCCCTTCCCCTCTTCTGTGAACAGTGAACAAAAATATGTGTTCAAGATTGATGCTTTTTCCAAGACTCCTTCAACACACTCCCCGTCTTCCCCTTAAGCCTTATGAACCCACCGCTTGTCTTCCTCCTTTCATTAACATGCCTATAAAATGTCTTGTTGCCTTTCTTTATTGTCTGGGCTATTTTTTCCTCTGTTTGCGCCCTCCCTACTGGCTGCCCTCCCTGCCTCCCTCTGCTTGTTTAGATACACTACCCTGTCCTCCTTCAACCTGTGTTTCCTTGTACTTCCTGAAAGCCACTTGAGAACCACAGTGGCTTTCTTTTTCTCTTACCTTTATTTGCCTAACACAAAAGTTTGTTGCCTCCACTATGGCTCCTTTCAGATGAGCCCATCGTTCCTCAAACCCCAGACCTTCACAGGAATTATCCCCAACTTTGCAAAAGTCTGCCCTCCTGAAGTCCAGGAACCTCGCTTTCGTGTGGCAGGACTCTATTGCTGCACCTATTAGAATCACACCGTGCCATGGACACTGGACCCCAGGTGTCTCCCCCCCCCCCACCATGACATCTGTAATTCTGTCCTCGTTGGTGATTACCACATCCAAAATCTCACCCTCACAGGTGGTCTCTAGCATTAGCAGCCTGGGGCAGGCCCCTTGCAGGGTGTCTAGCATGTCCTTGCTCCGGGCTGTGGCTGTGGCTGTGATGTTTCAATCAACATCTGGCAGATTAAAGTCACCTACTAACAGAACTTCCTCTTTAGTCACCATCTTATGGATGGCTTCCACCAGAACCTTGTCCATCTCTTCCCCATGTGCTGGAGGTCTGTAGATTGCTCCCGTGTGAATAGCAGTGCCATGGTCCGTCTCTAGGGTGACCCACAGGGCCTCCACCTCCTCCCCGCAATCCGTTCCTCAGTTGCTTTTATACTCTCCCTGATGTAATGAGCTACCCCTCCTCCCTTTCTACCTTCCCTGTCTTTCCTGAATACAGTATAACCTGGTATAGCTACATCCCAGTCATGGTTTCCATTATACCATATCTCGGTATGAGCGACAGTATCCAGGTCAGCTTCTGTTTCCCAGGTTTTGAGCATTCACACACATGGCCTTCCAAATTTTGTTGCTTCCTCTCCTGTCATCCCCCCTATTATCCTCATGCCTACCCTCATTACCCCCCTCGCCTTTAATCCCTCCTCTTCTTTTGTCCACCATTTTATTTTTTCCTAGTTTATTTACTATCAGTGATTTCCCAACTTTAAGGTCCTCCCTGCTGACTACATTAAACTTTGGGAGGTAGGCAGTTTGATTCTCCCTGCTTCTTTCCGCCACCCCTCTTGGCTAGGTTAAATGTTTGCCAATGAAACATTTTAACAGCTCACTAAAGACATTGGTCCCCTTCCTGGACAGATGCAGGCCATTGCCCTTGTACAGGACCACACCCCTCCAGGTGTGTCCCCAATCCCCAATGAAGCTGAAACCCTTCTCTCTGCACCAGGTCCTCAACCATACGTTGAAGTCCCTGGTGAGGAGATTCCTAGCCTCCCCATTGCTGTGGACAGCCAGCAGCTCCAAGAAGGTCACAGAGATTGCTACATGCCCTAGGCCCCTCCCCAATTCCCTGAGCTCCTTCTGCATTCTCCCTATCCCTGTCTCATCCCTAGCCAGGTCATTCATCCCCAGATGGACAATGACATCCAGCTCCTTCCTCCTTGCTGCCACCTTAGCCATCCTCCAGATCCACTCTCCATCCCTCCAAGCCATGCTTCCCAGCATGCAGTTTACCTCCCTTTCCACCCTACTACCTATCCCCAACTCTACTCCCCAGACTGTGGAGTCCCCCACCAGGAGTTGCTTCCTCCTCCTCTGGGGTACTCTGCTACCCCCTTGAGGTCTCCACCCTGGAGGACCTCCACATCCGCCCCAGCCACTACTTTGGGTGCCTCTGTGGGACTGTCCTGCCTTGCCAGTGCAGTGTAAGAGTTCCATAGTTGTATGGGAGAAGAGATGTGCCTTTGCTCCACAATTCTAACCCTTCCCGAGCCCACCGTTGTCCATCCGCGCCTCCTTCCCAGCATCCTCTGAGGAAACGGAGCAGGACTTGGTGGTCCTTGAGAGGGGGAGTTGGTCCTCTTAACTCAAGCCAACTCGGTCTTGAGTCTGGCAACCTCCTCCCTCAGCCCAGAGAGGTGCTTGCAGATGTGGCAGCACTATAGTCTTCAGAAGGTCTCACTGAAGACTGCTGCCCCACAGCCGCTGCACAGCACCACTCCCATCATGTCTGCTCCTTTTTGCTAGACCTTACCCGCTAACCCTGAATAAAAGAAACTTTTTTTTTGGGGGGGGGGTTACTTCCCTACCCAAGATTTGAGGCAATCAGCTTACCATAGTATGTCAGATCCTACCTTTATGTGGCCTGGTGGTTCTGCCCTTCCTGCTCCTTGACAGGAGGTTCTCCCTCTGTCAATCAGATACAGCTGCCTATAAATTGCAACTAGGCTTGGGTGGGTTGGTGGAGAGGTGGGAGCCCAATGATGGCACTCTCTTGGCACTGATGTACGCATCCACGTCATAAAAATCACGGAAAAGGGGTGTTTTTAAAAGTGAAAACCCGGATGCTTGCCTCCGTATATTTCTATAATGGGGTAGTGTTTTTTATGTTTCCCTGCATTGTAGCTCCTTGATTTCTTATCTTAGGGGTGGACTGGAGAAGAGCTGGGAGAGAAGGACAAGTGATAACTCAGGATGTGTTGTGTTTGCTGTACTCTCCTCCCTGACTCATCTCCCTTTGATGGTCACCGCAGGGTGCTGGTGCCACTTAAAGATCAACAGCAAATGTGTAAATGTGCTTTCTTCACTGGTGGTGTTTGAATGTAGATATGCAATAAAACATGCATTTCTTAACCATATTTATGTGCTTCTTTACCATTTTCACTGTCTACATGCTGTAATTTATAAAGTAATGTCGGTGTCTGGCGAGCGAATCTGTCCTTAGTCTGGTCAAGTCTCCGTGACCAGTAACTGCTTGTTGGTCACAGCAGTCATGACCTGATCACTCTGCACAGTTTTTTTTCTCTTGTTTAACTTTATTGGTGATTCCAGTAAGTGACAGCAGCGGGGGAGAGCAGGAGCTAGCTTGAGTGAATGCTGACGAGGCAACACTACCCTCTCTCCTAACTGCTGTTCATCCGCCTATATGACAGTCCGGGATGACAGTCATCCTCAGTCACATAGTACATCTGCCAGTGAAGTTGTAAATGAAACTTGTATTTCTTTTTAATCATTAGGTAAAACATGTTATTTGTGTTTTCATTCGTTTGTACTGAGAGTCTTCTACCTCTGGCCTCTATAATCGTCTTATTAAGTTACGCTTATCTGTGTAGACATACTTTGTCAGACATACAGCTCCGCTGATGTACTTGTCTTTAGCATAAAACTATACAAATGCTATGTTTGGGATGGTGGTTAAGGAAAACATGTGACACACCGTCCATTTCTCCTCATTGCTACAATCAATAAATAACAGCCAAGTTGCTTACCTTGTGCAAATTCAGTTTTGTGGTTATTTAGACTACTGAGCTCTCCCTTTCCAAAACTTGGATTGTTGCTGAAAACAGAAACGGCATCATGCTCTTGTGTATTTGACAGTTGGTGTGTGGTTTTATTTGTGTACAGTATCTAAAGGGTGGCAGGAAATGTACCATGTAATATATTCACAGGACTTGACAGCTGTCACCTCTCGGAGATTGTGGTCAATTTGTTTCTCATTTTTACAGTGATATTATATTGTCACATTGCAGCAACACCATCCTGAATGGGAGCAGTATGATTCCCAGACATGACTGCCCAGCAATTTTTTTCCTCGACATCATTTTCCCCTAATGGTCGGGTGCCCAACAATTTAAATCCTGACTAACAACATACTGATAATTCACCTTCCCGAACAACAAAATACCTGCACACCATTAATTCAGTACTTGTACTATTGGGTGGGGGGTACACTGTCAGAATCTATGTCAGAGGTTGGAGGTACACATTTCGGCAGTAGCTGCAGATAAAAATCAGAATGCTCCAACCCGACTTCGTTCATGTGCAATAGTTTGGAGCAGGTAATAACCGGTAATGACTGCAGCGCTCACTGTTGTGGGGAGGGAGGGCATCGAAACTAAGGGAAACCAAGTCAGTTCAGCAGCAGATCCAACCTGACTTCATTCATGTGCAATAGTTTGGTGCAGCTTTTACTGTTGTGGGGAGGAAGGTCACTGAAACAGTCTTGTATGCTGCATTTAAAACAAAGCTTCCTGATTAACTAATTGCTAAACTGTAAGCGATGTACCCTGATGCCACCTGGTAACAATCTGTGATGGCCGCTGCACTGGTAGACCTCGGGGTTCTTCACTCGGAGTGGTGAAGGGAACTGTCTCACTACCAGCAGCGCCAGCGACACCCTCAGCAGGTGGGATGGCGAGGGGCTGCTTGAGGTCCAAATGGGGTTGGGCTAGTGGAATCACCTGACAAGGAGAGGCAGGAGTCATACACAGAGATTGGATGAAGCAAAGACATTTATTAGACAGGAGGGGATGGCGGACATGGTCGTACAGGAACATACCCACCACAAAAACAGTAGGGCGTATGGACAGCATTATGAATATCTAAACAGTTACAACTAAACTCTAAAATGCCTAAACTCTATGTTATTCTTCTCTTTGGACGCACCACGGCTTATTGCCACTATACGCCTACAATCCTTCAACAGTAACCTATACTTATTACTAAACTTAGGCGAGAATCAGATGCTATGTACTACCCACAACAATATTTGGTTTAGCTTTGACCACAGAGTTCTACTGAAGTCCAGTGTCACCTAAGTCCAGAGGTCTGACGTCTTCGTGTACACCATCATTCTACATTGGTAGCTACAAGGGAAGTAAAACAGAACAGTAGAACCTTAAACACAATTCCCAGCAAGGACCTTGTAAAGGCCACTGGGTGGTGAGAGGTTTGGTAAACAGACCATATGATTCTTTGGCAAAAGCCCACTCTCTCCAAGGCTGCCGGAAAGAAAGAACCAGAGCAACTGGTTCCTGGAATAACCCCTTACAGGCTGTCAGATTCCAAACTGAAGACAAAGGGTTCCTTGGCCAAAACCCACTTTCAGGGCCGCCAAGGGCGAGGAGAAACCAGGATCTGCGTAGCGACGAATCCGCTCGAGGACTACCACGACATGAATGATGCTGCAGCACTCCAAGGGCCAGCTAGAATCTGAAGGATCTCGGGTGAGGATGGATCTCTGATAGGACCAGGAACCAGAAGAATCTGTAGAAAGGATGGATGATTCTGCAATCTTGTCACCAGAACCTAGAACAAAATAAAGAAATAGCAGAATGCGTCCCGAACTGGGCTTCGACGGACTTGACTCTCAGCGAACGACCAGGGGCACAGACCAGGTTCTCCAGGATGTGCACACTCTTCTGTGGAGGGTGACCAACTTCGGGACATCGGATCAGGAACCATACGAACGACACTGGCATGGCTGTCGTGATGCACTTCGGTGGACGTAACTTTGAGCTGTGGAAAACAAGAAACGGCGGGTACAACTTGTACGAATGGCGATGGACTCGACTTCGGTGGAGAACACAGACGGAGGAGATGATCTGATGGTCGACCCCACTTGGGTGAAGAATGATGAGAAGACGTCCCCTTCGGGGTGGAGACTGTTTCTGAGTATGTAGTATTACAGACCACACTATGGGACTGCAGTGTGGTAGAAGATTGAGACTGTCCCCTTCTGCTGGTAACACTGTAGCTAAAAGATGCACCTTTCTGCAATGCCAAGATAACTGTGGAATGATCAGGTAATTTGCCAGGTGAAGGGCAAATTATACATTTTTGAGGTAATTATTACTTGAGGGGCAACTGTTCAGATGCTTGGAGCAGTAGTTCAGATGCTTAGGACAATAGTTCAGATGCTTAGGGCAATAGTTCAGATAACCAGGGGCAAATAACCACAATCCATATACAATACAGTCTTGGTGCTTCTTGGCAATCTCACAGTTTTTCAGATACTTTAGCAATAAACAATTGCATGAACAATACAGTTGTTACAGTTACTTTGTGGTATTTGTGAGCTAAGCACCCTTGGATGAACCCTTTTTCCTGACTGTAGGGCCTTCCTGAATAGGATCTGGCTACCTCTGAGCATTTTGCTATGGATGCCCAAACCACTATACTGAGGGTACCACTTGCCCTATGCTAATTGCCCGGGCCACTAAAGGCCTAAATGCCTTATTTGCTATGGGGCCTATATGCCCTACTTACTACCACTAGGCTGGCTTGCCTTAATCCACTAGGTCGGGGCTGCCCTTACTCCACTAGGCTGGTTTGCCCTAATCCACTAGGCCGGGCTGACCTTACTACGACTAGGCTGGCTTGCCCTAATTCACTAGGCTGGGGTCTGCCCTGGAACCCTGCTTTACCTCGGGCCTAATGCCCTACATTTACCTCGGGCCTAATGCCCTACATTTACCTCGGGCCTGATGCCCTACCTTGACATTGGGCCTGGTAGCCCTTTTACCTCTGAGTCTGACACCCTCACTATAATGGGCCTGGTGCCCTCTCTTAACTGGGCCTGGCACCCTCTGAAATGGGCCTGGTGCTCTCTCTTGACTGGCCTGGTGCCCTTCTCCAATTTGGGACTGATGCCCTCTTAACTGGGCCTGGTGTCCTTTTACTGTGGGCCTAAGAGCCCTTTTAAAACTGGGCCTAGTGCCCTCTTAATGTTGGGCCTGGTGCCCTTTGAAATGGGCCTGGTGCCCTCCTATTCTGGGCCTGAATTGCCCCCCTCTTTACTTTGGGCCTGGTGCCCACTATTTTACATTGGGCTAGGTAGCCCTTCCTTTACTGTGCCTTGGCTGCCTCTTTCTGAACTGGGCCTAGTGCCCACTCTTAATTTGGGGCCTGATACCCACCTTACTTTGGGCCTGAAAGCCCTATTCACTTTGTTTTGGGCCTGACTTGCCCTTTTAACTGCGTGGCCCTTTTAATCCTGCAGCTCTCTGCGATCTGTCACTCTTTTTGCCTGTCGCCGCCTTAATCACGCCCCTTTCATGAATATTTAACAGGCCCTTGCTAGGCCTTACTTGTCTTGGCTCCTCCTTGTGAGCGTTTCTCACTCCCACCCCTCCTGCATACTAAATTAAGGTCCTAGGACCCAATTACACTGCGGTGCTCAGCCGCCTTTCTTCAAGCGCCTACTGCGCCTTGTCCAGGGAAAGAAACAGTCTCTCTTTTTTTTTTTTTACAGGCAGTCAGCACACTTCAAGTGCTGCCGCCGATGCACCACTCCTCAGGCTGCTGCTCTGGTGATGGATCGGGAGGTAGGAGGTATTCTGGCAGTGGGAGGGAGCACACGAGGCAGCAGGCAGAGCAAGGGATGGCCAAGGGGGCCTTGGAGGGCTGACTGCAAAATGGTCATGATGCAGCTCTTCTATGCTGCTGACGGTGGACCAGAAATAACTTTAAAACACTCGGGGGGGTCAAAACAATAAAACGGCGGGGCTCCCAAGCCCAAACAGCAGCAAATGGATGATTACTTTCTTCTGGTGCCCCGATGGCACCGCGGACCAAACCGGAGCATCACAGAGTCTTCGCCAGCTGGAGCCCAGAGCAGGCACACCACCAAACCCTCAGAGAAATGGCTTCATCACCAGGTAAGCCCTAAACAATTTTCTCCTTGGTTTGTGGTGCCCTCTCTCCTCCACAGCCTGGCAGGAACTACCCAGAAAAAACTGAAAACTTTTCAAAAGCTAACACTTCTAATTCTAGAGTGGCTGAAGTGGAATGCTGTACATGAGCAGCTCAGCACAGCATTCCATCCAAGCCATTGTTATTTGTGCTGCAATTACATCTAATTTTTGACAATACTGTAAAGTGCACAGGGCACTTTTCCTTATTAAGTAACCCCCCTGCAAATGGGGGTTCCCAAAAGACTTCCAGGAGCTTGCTTGAATGCTCCAAGCCTGAATGGTGTTTGGCATTTAAGCCATTTATCAGTGAGTGTTTTTAGAGCCTCTGGTACTGTCTCTTTAAGAGCTGTCTGCTTGCAGACATAATTAGTTTGTATGGGGGACTGTGTGCTTCTCTGCTTGAGTACCACTCGAGCTGCTGCCAATTCACTCCATTTTGCAGTCACTAGAGTGCAAAGGGAACCTATCTGAAAGATGTAACTGTTTGCCAGAAATCATTTAGAATAATAATGAAAATACAGTTTGTCTAACCTGCTTTCTTTGCAGTCAGAACTGTGTTTGCCTAGTTCCTCATTCTAGTTTTGAACTGCTGAACTGGACCAATCAGTGTGGGTTAAGGTAGCTCTAAAATGGTGCCTTGGACTAATCAGAACTTGGACTCGTAATCTGAGCCAGCCACAAGAGGATTGTATGGGCAGTGACTCTAGGAGATGTAGTTTGGACTTCGGCGCCTTTTTGGACCAACAGGGGCAGTCTATTGTGAGTGACAGCCAATCCAGCCAAGAACTGGGAGGAACTCAAAGGAAGTGCCTGGTTTTGTCTGCTGGAGTTTCAGTTGAGCTCTGGCAGTGAAGAGGGAAGGAGCCCTGTGCTTTTTCGGTGTGCAGTTTTAGTCGGGAAACGTGTGTAAGGCCCAGAGTTCCGGTCTGCAGCTTGTGTAACTGCTTGTTAGGACTGAATCCGTCCTGTGAAGAGAATCAAAGGATATCTGAAGAGTAGAAACCAGGCTCACCCTGTAGAAGACTGGAGAAATTGCTGAATTGCACTCGGTCTGTCAGGAACTGAATCTGCTGTGTGTTCTCCCGGTATTGTGCAGTAATTGCGATCGGATAGAGAAGCAGCCTGCCTGGTATAGTACTTTCTTTTACCATATAAATGTGTGAGGAGGCTTGTGTAGCTCAAGTGAATCCTGCTGCCATTAAAGGACTTTTGCCTGTTACTGTTCACCATATAAATGTGAGGAGGCTTGTGTAGCTCAAGTGAATCCTGCTGCCATTAAAGGACTTTTGCCTGTTGCAGTTTGCCATATAATGTGTGAGGAGTCTCGTGGAGCTCAAGAGTAGCCTTGCTGACATTGAAGGACCCTATCTTGTTTGGAGGCGTGAGTACTAATTCAGAGGTCGCACCCTGTTGAATTGCCACATTGAATCCAAATGGAATTACTGTACTGCTGACTGTTTAACTAATTTTTCTTTCTCTGTGTGAAAGGGCCCTACCAGCTGCCACGGTTTGGACTAGCCACTAGGGCTTGGGTACCCAGGGACAGTAACTGGTAGGGATAGGCCTGCACAGAGCCATAGGTAGATGAGTAAAGTGATAAGCTAATTAACCTGATTTCCTGTCCTTGTTATATCCCCTAAATAAATCAGAGCTGCTTGTTTCAGCAAAGTTATACTGCCTGAGGTATTTGTCTATGTTAAAGTATTGTACTGTGATTGTTGCACTGTATCTGCTTATTTTACAAGGGGTCCCAAAGCCTGAACCAGTCCTGGGGTAAGTGTATACTGTGAAGGTAATTCTGATATACTGTGTGGGCCACTAGTGGGAAGAAAGGGGGGTTGCAGTGTCCCAGAGGGCTGTGACCAAGTTAGTTTAACTATTGCAAACCCTGACCTCTGGGTGGAGGCACCCGCCATCAGATCCAGGCCCCTCAACCTGTTAGTGGCAAATCAGGCAGGGGTAGTAGCCCCTGGGATAGCGCCATCTAGGGGTTACATCTTGGAGGCTCACCGCTGGGATTGTGTGTCCTCTAGTGGCCATATTTACGAACCACTGTTAAGAAAAAAATGGGTACCCCGACAGAAGTGGCTGTGCACCGGCTGGTGGAGTGGTGTACTGGGGAGGAGATTGACCCCAAAATGCTATGCTTATCCTGGACATCCCCCTGGGTATCAATACGGACACTGTACAGGGAGTACTTTCCAAGGTGGAAGGTTTACAAAACCCTGTGGTGGTGGGTCGGCATGCTAATCTGCTCACCCAGACTTTCCTGGCCCTAGTAGAGTTTAAGGATCCCATAGATAGCTCCAAAGTGCCACAGACCATTACCCCAGAGGGAGCCCTCACTGCCTGGAGAGTGATAACTAAGTACAGTAAAGACCCGGGGAATGAGCCCCACCACTGTCTGAAACTTTTGAGGAGAAATTTGCAAATGGTTGCTGGGGAAGGGAAAACTGTGGAGGACTTGAAGAAACTATTCTTGCCACCTGGGGGTGTTCCTCCCCCAACACCCTCTCCCGCTCCAGTACCCGTAATGGTGGCTGAACCAATGCAGACTCCTATTTCTGCACCTGCCATTAGTCACGACTCTTACCGAAGGTTGAGGATCTTCTCTGGCACCCTCCCACCCCCAAGGGGAGGATGACTGGGAGACCTGGATAGACTATGTTGCCCCCCAAGTGCTAGAATGGCAATGCTCTGAAGCCGAAAAGTGAAAGAGGGTTAGTGAGAGCCTCCGAGGTCCTGCCCTGGCTACCATCCGTGCCAAACGGGCCAGTAACCCTGAAGTGACTGCACAGGCCTATCTTGAGGCCCTGGAGAATGTGATGGGAGCCCAGATTCTGATGAGGACCTATGGTGGAGAGTAAGAAATGCACAACAGTACCAAGGGAGTTGTTGTCTGTGTATGTATCTCGGCTGGAAAAATTGTTGCAAGAATGCCTCAGAAAGGGTAGTTTGCCAGCGATTGAACTGGACCGAACCAGGCTGGACAGGATCCTTAAGTCTGCCCCTTCTCAGAACTGCTGTTGCTTCAGTTACGCCTGGCAAATCGACTGAATCCCCACCTCCTATGATGAGTTAATGAGAGAAATCTGAGGAGTTGAGAAAAGGCGACCTTGGGAGGGACCTGCACCAATAGCTGCGGTGTACGATCGAGTGACTGAGGGTGACCCATCAAGTGAAGTTCAGGGCAGAGGTTGGCAGTCAATGAGTGCCTGACAAGGAAAAGATATGCCACAATGGGGCAAACTGTTGAGAGAGATCCGGAATTCAAAAACAGTCCCTTTATGAAGGCCACGCCTGCAAGTACGGGGCCCTGACCTATATCCCGACTGCATCTGCTATGGGGTGGGAGTACCACCCATGTATCTCCTTGCTGATAACAGCTCCAAACTCAATTCCTGACCATGGAAGTGGAGAAACTGACGAGATGTCTCCAAATGCTTATCACGCCGCAGACAGAGATGGCACCAAGGTTTCCAGTTAGTAGTACCCCTGCCCTGGCTCCCAGTGTGGCGCCGCCAGCTCAAACTCCAGAAAGTATGTTTTGCTATAATTGTGGGAAGGATGGGCACATGAAGTGGGAATGCCGTCCCCAAAAGACACTGACAAAGTTGCATATAGGCTACAAGGAGAGCTTCGAGAACAAATCAGTGGTTAAGAGGTGCATGAAATGATCCCAGTGAGGGCACCAAAATGCTAACTCACGCCCTTTGTGGCAAGGTCAGTTGCCCAGGCCCCACTACCGCCTCTCCAGACTGGTCCAGAATTAGTGGGTCCTCCATGGAGACCACTGTAAAAGTGAATGGAGTGTCTACAAGAGCTGTATTAGACAGTGGCTCCCAAGTGACAATTATGTTCCAGGATTGGTATCAGAAGCATTTGTCAGATGTACCCTTACAACCATTAGAAGGACTGCATGTATGGGGGTTAAGTGAGAAGGCCTACCCCTATTCCGGGTATATCCGAATTTGGCTGTCTTTCTCCACCTCCGTGGCTGGAGTGGCTGAACAAGTAGAGACCCTAGCCTTAGTGTGTCCCCCCACTGGACTGTATGATGGTGTCCCTTTGTTGATTGGAACAAATGCTCATATGTTCGGAAGGCTGGCACAGTTGTGTTATGAAAAACAGGGGTCAAAGACTAGTAGAGCTTTAAGAGTTCGCTTTAATTAAGAAGGCCTATGAGGCACAGAGAGATGTTGAAAAATAGAACCAGAGGAACCGGTCAGAATTGTATGGAAGAAGGATCCTGAGTCTCTGATCCTGGCACCAAATGCCCAGTGTACCTTACAGGAGGAGGTCCATATCAGAAAGGATGTTAAGAATAAAATATTAATGTTGGATGCACCAGGCGATGGAAAATTGCCAGAGGGACTGCTGGTCAAGCCTAGTATTTTGCCCGCTAGAGCCCATGCTTATGCCAGAAGGGTAATGGTCCAAGTTCATAATGTGTCTGAAAGAGACATTCGAGTAAATAGAGGTTGCATCCTGGCTAATGTGCATTGTGCAGACACTGCAGTGCTACCCAGCAGCAAGAGTTCGAGGAAGAATGACAGAGTAACTCTGACTTGTTTGATTTGGCGACCCCGTTGCCAGCTGAATGGAAAGTGAGGATCAGTGAGAAGCTTGCCCAGAGAGACCAGGTGTTTTCTTTAAAGGAATGGGACGTAGGATGCGTGCAAGGAGCTGAAGCACAATATCCGCTGCATGACGAAAGACCATTTCATGAGAGGTCTCGATGCCTGGCACCTGCTGACATAGATGATGTGAGACAGCATTTGCAAGAGATGTTAGCTGCTGGTGTAATACAAGAATCCAGAAGCCCTTATGCTTCCCCCATTGTGGTACTGAGGAAAAAGAATGGGACAGTAAGGATGTGCGTGGATTATCGCACCTTAAACCGCGGACTATCCCTGATCAGTACACAATGCCCCGCATTCAGGACGCTTGGACTGCCTAAACGGGAGCAAGTGGTTCTCTGTGTTGGATCTCCGCAGTGGGTACTACCAGATCCCGATGGCCCCAGAGGACCGTGTGAGAAGACAGCCTTTATCTGTCCGCTTGGCTTCTATGAATTCATGAGGATGCCTCAAGGATTTCAGGTGCCCCAGCCACTTTTCAATGATTGATGGAGCGTGCAGTGGGGGACATGAACTTACTAGAGTGCCTGGTATACCTAGATGATGTTATTGTGTTTGGCAGCTCACTGGAGGAACATGAGAGCAGATTATTTAAGGTATTGGACCAACTGGAAGACTTTGGCCTTAAACTGTCCATTGATAAGTGTCAATTCTTTCAAACATCAGTAAAGTATGTGGGACACATAGTATCCACCGAGGGAATAGAGACCGACCCAAGTAAAGTTGAGGCCTTGACCACCTGGCCACAGCCCAAAAATCTAAAAGAACTGCAAAGATTCCTGGGATTCTGTGGTTATTATCGGCATTTCATCAAGGACTATTCAAGAGTGATCCGCCCTTTACTTAACCTTACTCAAAGGTATCCCCCAATCCACAAAAAATACCAAAAGTCAGCGTCCCTCAAGACTGAAAGAGTGTATTTTCGTCTGAGTGAAGTATTTGGGGCCCGCTGGACTCCTGATTGTGAGACTGCTTTTCATGAGATCATATATCAACTTACCCATGCTCCAGTGCTGGCCTATGCCGATCCAAGAAAACCTTATGTCCTGCACACTGATGCTAGCTTGCAAGGGTTGGGGCTGTGTTGTACCAAGAGTTAACGGAATGGCCTGAGACCAGTGGCCTTTGCCAGTAGAAGCCTGACCCCATCCGAAAAGAACTATCCTGTACATAAGTTAGAGTTCTAGCTTTGAAGTGGGCTATTGTTGACCAATTCCATGAGTACTTGTATGGGGCTAAAATACTAGTAAAACTACAATAATCCTTTGACCTATGTGCAGACCTCAGCTAAGTTGGATGCCACTGTACATAGGTGGCTTTCTGCATTATCTACATACGACTATGCTCTCGATACCGAGCAGGTCTGAACCACATAGATGCTGATGCTCTCTCCCGGAGGCCTGTTCCCAGAATGATTGGGTCAGATTGGCAGAACCTGACATTCGGCACTCTGCCGAAATTTGACAGGAGGAACAAATGTCCACGGACACAGTGGACTGCATGGTGGATTGCTTGGGACCCTCTGAGAATTGCATACCTGCTGCTTATTGCCACTTTTCGCAATAGACATTGGTGCACTGCCTCAGCTGGACAATGACAGTATTCAGGCGCTCAATCACGATCCCATGATCAAATCAGCTTTAGAAGCCCTCTATGCAGGAAAAGATGTGTCCAAATTACGCTCCACTGATTTGAGAACTGCGCTGTTATACAAAGAAGGTCCTAAGTTGAAACTGATCAATAAACTGTTATACAGAGAAACAGTAGACAGAGGGAAACAAGTAGACAAACAACAACTAGTGCTGCCCACTGCCTTTCGAGACTCAGTACTGAGGTCCTTGCACAACCACATGGGGCACCTTGGTATAGACAGAACACTTGACTTGGTGAGATCCAGATTCTATTGGCCTAAGATGGGGGCTGATGTGGAGCAACACATTCAAACTTGTAGTCACTGCTTACAGAGGAAAGCTTTGCCCCAGAGGGCTGCCCTTCTTGTTAACATCACCACCAGTGCACCCATGGAGCTGGTCTGTATTGATTTTCTGAGTTTGGAGTCAGATCAAAGAAATATCAGTAATGTGCTGGTGGTCACTGACCATTTCACAAGATATGCCCAAGCTTTCCCCACCAAAGACCAGAAAGCATCCACTGTGGCCAAAGTACTTGTAGAAAACTTTTTTTGTTCACTATGGGGCTCCACAAAGAATCCATTCTGATCAAGGGAGAGACTTTGAGAGTCGTCTGATCAAAGAGATGCTTTCTCTGTGGGGAGTGCAAAAGTCCAGAACCACTCCTTACCACCCCAAGGGGGACCCACAGCCTGAACGTTTCAACCACACTTTGCTAGATATGCTAGGCAGCCTGCACCCAAAGGACAAGCCTAGATGGAGCCAACAAATTAGCACCCTGGTACATGCTTATAACTGCACCAAAAGTGATGCCACTGGGTTCTCCCCCTACCGCCTGATGTTTGGAAGAGAAGCTCGACTACACGGTAGATGTGTGTTTTGGGGTCTCTCCTGATGGGGTTCAAGCTGACAACTATTTACAGTATGTGCAAAGTTAAAGGCCCAGCTAACTCATGCATACCAACTGGCTCAAACCATGGCTGCCAAAAGAAATCTGGCCAACAAAGAAAGGTATGATAAAAAGGTGAAAGCACAGGAACTCCAGGAGGGAGATCGGGTATTGCTAAGAAATCTGGGACTGCATGGCAAACACAAGATTGCTGACAGATGGCACCATCTCCCTCACATTGTAGTGGGCAAACTAGATGATCTGCCAGTGTACAAAGTAAGGCCTGAGAATAATTCAAAAGTTGTAAAAACAATGCATAGAAATCATTTACTGCCCATTGGACAAATCTTGATTGAGTCTGAGCCCCCAGAAGATGCCCCCTCTGGACCAGTGACTAGAGATGCTGCTAAGAAAAGATCAAGAAAGTCTGCACCTACCGAAGCAGAGTTAAAGTGTTCCCCTCCACAAGTCCCAGTTGAGCATGACTGTCAGTCCATATCAGAAGAAAGTGAGAGTGACTTTGAATACTATCCTTCTTACGAACTGAGTCAATTGTTTCGGGGCAATCCCCTAGTCAATACTAAAGATGAAGCTGGGCCTTCTGGACTGTCTAAGCCCCCAGCTTTGTCCCTGGAGCCAATGCTCCCAGAAAGTAAAGTGCAAAGTATCAGATCAGATGAAATGGAATCATTGTGCATGGTTGAACTGTTTGAGCTTTCAGGGGAGGAAAATGATGGATTGGGGCAGACTGGTGATACACCAGAACAAGAAGAGTATTTTGAGTGCCCTGACAGTCCACTGCCAGTGTCCGAAAGCTCTCCATGTGAGCCAAATGTTGTGGACTCAGAAACTGTAACTCCTGGAGCTGAAAGTGCCCCAAGTTCTAGCCTCTCTACCCCCATGGAGACTCCCCTGACAAGTGAGGACAATGCTGAAAATGAGGCTCAGAGTGCAGAGACTGTAACAGTTCCCCCTAGAAAGACTGGTCGAGCTTTAAAGCCTGTGGTGCACCTCAGTTATGATTCCCTTGGGAGGCCTGTGGACTTGCCTCTCAATGTTGTCCATAAAGGAGTGTATGTGTCCCCGAGCTCATTGCCCAAACTGAGCATCAGTGCTAACTCCAAGTTACTTGTGTTGCCCTCTAAGTATAGTGCCCTTGCCCCATCCAGCCCCAAGGTAACTGATAGGGAAGGGCCCCCTCTCTTCAGGTTTCATGTACAAGAGGTAATAACTTGAGTTATGGTACAATGTGTGTGTAATAATGTGTAAAGAGTGACGTACTGCAATGTTTCAGAAATGTGTTCTTGGTAAAATGATATATTGACTGATTATTACATGTGTGAGCCTAATGCAAATGTATATGGTTGCAGTTAAAACTTATTTTATTTTATTTATTTAGTTTTTGTTGACCGGGTAAGTGCACTAGACAAATCCTGCCTATTTTCAGGCACGACCCGGGGGAGGGGGATACAGATGAATGCCAACTGACTTTGAACCAGATTAAGCTGTTGGTGGTATTTATAGTGAATGAGGGAAATTTGGCCAGGACACCGGGGAAATTCCCCTACTCTTTTCGATAAGTGCCATGGGATCTTTAACATCCACCTGAACTACCACCAATCCAGGCAGATTGGACCTCGGTTTAACGTCTCATCCGAAAGACGGCACCTCAGAAGTGCAGCACCCCTCTCATGCTGCATTAAAGTGTCAGTACTGGGATATTAACCCAAGTGCCAGATGTGGGAACTGAACCCACAGCCCTCTGATCTCCCGGCCTCTTGCTTGACGCGAATGTCAAGCTTTCCCAGGCCAGGAAGGGTGTAACCCCCTGTAAATGGGGGTTCCCAAAAGACTTCCAGGAGCTTGCTTGAATGCTCCAAGCCTGAATGGTGTTTGGCGTTTAAGCCATTTATCAGTGAGTGTTTTAGAGCCTCTGGTACTGTCTCTTTAAGAGCTGTCTGCTTGCAGACATAATTAGTTGTATGGGGGACTGTGTGCTTCTCTGCTTGAGTACCACTCGAGCTACTGTAATTCACTCCATTTTGCAGTCACTAGGAGTGCAAAGGGAACCTATCTGAAAGATGTAACTGTTTGCCAGAAATCATTTAGAGTAATAATGAAAATACAGTTTGTCTAACCTGCTTTCTTTGCAGTCAGAACTGTGTTTGCCTAGTTCCTCATTCTAGTGTTGAACTGCTGAACTGGACCAATCAGTGTGGGTTAAGGTAGCTCTAAAATGGTGCCTTGGACGAATCAGAACTTGGACTCGTAATCTGAGCCAGCCACAAGAGGATTGTATGGGCAGTAACTCTGGGAGATGTAGTTTGGACTTCGGCGCCTTTTTGGACCAACAGTGGCAGTCTATTGTGAGTGACAGCCAATCCAGCCAAGAACTGGGAGGAACTCAAAGGAAGTGCCTGGTTTTGTCTGCTGGAGTTTCAGTTGAGCTCTGGCAGTGAAGAGGAAGGAGCCCTGTGCTTTTTTCGTGTGCAGTTTTAGTCGGAAAGCGTGTAAGGCCCAGAGTTCCGTCTGCAGCTTGTGTAACTGCTTGTTAGGACTGAATCCGTCCTGTGAAGAGAATCAAAGGATATCTGAAGAGTAGAAACCAGGCTCACCCTGTAGAAGACTGGAGAAATTGTTGAATTGCACTCGGTCTGTCAGGAACTGAATCTGCTGTGTGTTCTCCGGGGTATTGTGCAGTAATTGCGATCGGGATAGAGAAGCAGCCTGCCTGGTATAGTACTTTCTTTTTACCATATAAATGTGTGAGGAGGCTTGTGTAGCTCAAGTGAATCCTGCTGCCATTGAAGGACTTTTGCCTGTTACTGTTCACCATATAAATGTGTGAGGAGACTTGTGTAGCTCAAGTGAATCCTGCTGCCATTAAAGGACTTTTGCCTGTTGCAGTTTGCCATATAAATGTGTGAGGAGTCTCGTGGAGCTCGAGAGTAGCCCTGCTGACATTGAAGGACCCTATCTTGTTTGGAGGTCATGAGTACTAATTCAGGGTCGCTCCCTGTTGAATTGCCACATCGAATCCAAATGGAATTACTGTACTGCTGACTGTTTAACTAATTTTTCTTTTGTCTGTGTGAAAGGGCCCCTATCAGCTGCAACGGTTTGGACTAGCCACTAGGGCTTGGGTACCCAGGGACAGTAACTGGTAGGGATAGGCCTGTGCACAGAGCCATAGGTAGATGAGTAAAGTGATAAGCCAATTAACCTGATTTCCCCTGTCCTTGTTATATCCCTAAATAAATCAGAGCTGCTTGTTTCAGCAAAGTTATACTGCCTGAGGTATTTGTCTATGTTAAAGTATTGTACTGTGATTGTTGCACTGTATCTGCTTATTTTACAGGGGTCCCAAAGCCTGAACCAGTCCTGGGGGTAAGTGTATACTGTGAAGGTAATTCTGATATACTGTGTGGGCCACTAGTGGGAAGAAAGGGGGGTTGCAGTGTCCCAGAGGACTGTGACCAAGTTAGTTTAACTATTGCAAACCCTGACCTCTGGGTGGAGGCACCCGCCATCGGATCCAGGCCCCTCAACCTGTTAGTGGCAAATCAGGCAGGGGTAGTAGCCCCTGGGATAGCGCCATCTAGGGGTTACAATTATTTTACAGTTTCCCCATTATAGGGAAGGGAAATTCACTTAAGAAGGGCACCTTTATCATTGTACCCTGCTGCCCACACCTCTGCAGGCACCCTGGGTACCTGTAAACCCCATAGTGATTTATTTAACTTGTTTTCTGGGATGCCCCAACTTTGGGGCATTACAAATCTGACAGTATTGCTAATTAACTAATGAAGCTATCACTGGGGGGGGGGGGAGCGCACAGGCAGTGGATGAGCTGTCATTTTGATGCGTTGTTGTGTGAACCATAGAAAATGGGATATAAAATATGTACCCTCCTCCCCGTAAAAGCTTTACCTGCCTTCCATAATGTAGCAGCAGATGCCACAGCGTCTTCCTTAATCAAATCTAAATATTGTGCCCACTGCTACTTTATCTGGCCTCTCACAGTAGGGAAGGGGGAAATGTGACAGTGCAAGTCCAGATGCCTGCAGGCAGTTTCAGCTGATGTTCGTTCAGTAGACTGAATCAGGTATTTTAAGGAATCACTGGAAACTCTAGTTTGCCTCATGCCTCTCCCATTAGAGAAGGGGAAATGTGACTGACAGTGAATCCGGAGGTGAAGGCAAGTATTTTGGTTAGTCGGGAATGATAGCATCGGTATATTGTACCGAACGAGATGTGGTGTCAGGGTGGGGGTGGGGTTGGGAAGATGCCCGTCGGGGAAATCAGTGTCGGGCAATCATACCAGACCCTACTGAATATCACACTCCTGTACTCTCTCTCCCACACCATTGCCACTTCCCCATACGTACTCTACATGACCTTCCTATCAGCATCGGAAGCGTGAATGGGGAGACAGCATCACTAAACTGATTTTGCCCTAATCTAAAAAATGTCAGGCCTGGGTGTCAGGCACAGGGTCAGGTTCTTCTGACATTACTCTCTTTCAGATAATTGCGGGCAGTACATATGTAATCCACGATCCAGGTGGTGGTAAGTGGGTTGGTTATTAGGGAATCAGGGTGCAAGTGTACGTAGTAGGTTGTGTGGACACCCTTATTTTCTTATGGATTTAATAATGAGGGGAGAAAAACAAACTGTACAGCGTGATCACGTCATGACTGCTGTGACTAACAGGCAGTTACTGGTCACAGAGAATTGACCAGAGTATAGACAGATTCGAGATTGTTAGAAACTGACATTTAAGCTATAAGCCACAAGGGGGTGTGGGTTATTGGGGGATTTACCATGGCTGGAGTGGTTTGCCCACGAAACACAGCCGAGTGGGTAAACCCTCGCCAGCCATGGTAAATCCCCTGATAACCCACATCCCCGAGTGGCTTATTACAATTATAACATTTTCTTGTTTTTTAAAGAATTTAAGATTAAAAGTGATTTTACTTGAAAATATATATTTTCATTGATTTTGCCTGTAATATCCTTCCCCCATGTGTTAAATAGTTCCCTGTTGCTAGGTAGAATATTTTCAGTAGATGGCAGTCCCCTCCCCCCAACTCCAGACCACTTTTTCCAGCTCTGGGCAAAAGTAAAAAAAGAGAAAGTCTTTATCATGTATGTCATCACACTATTGTGTGTAGCTGTGTGTCTCTCTCTTGGAGGTGCTTGATCTTGGTTTGATTCGGGAAGCAGCATGGTAACAAAAAAGTAAGAACATCTTTGCTGGTCTGTCTCGGTCAGGGGGAGACTACGGTATTCCATGGTTTTATTTGAGCAGTCCACAGGGTTATTATTTACATTTTTAGTAATAAAAAAAGACAACTGTCTCCGTTCTGTTTTAGTGGTGGCAGAGTGCGGTGCAAGTGTTTACAGGCTGTGGTGCATCTGCACGTTTACTTCTGGGTGTAGTTTTGTGGTGAACGAGGACAGTAGTTTGAATTGGCGGCATTTTTTTTATTACATATATGTTTGTGGGGTTTTCTGCTCTTTTCTTCAGTCCAAGAAGACTGGGAAGGATCGGAGGACAGAGGACGATAAGCGGCAATGGCGGGAGATTCAACGTACGGGACACTGATGTTTGTGCCCTCCTGTTGCCCCATCTTCAGCAGTGTTGGGGCAGGTGGGTGCAGATTTTGGGAACGGGCTAGAAATGAAGTAGGGAAGCATGAATTTGATGTGAGGGGTACACCTTTGTTTGGGCTGCACTGTTTTAAAAAAAAAATGCTGTTTCTGTGTGTCGTTTAGCGAGGTTTCAAGATGGTTTCAAGAGGTTGCCTAGTATGAAGAGCAGTTGGACCACAGTGGGTTTTGGGAGGGTGCGGGTGGTGGACCAGAGGCGAAGCCCCCTAGTTCTACCTCTACACAAATTATATGCCATTCTGGCAGAGCAAGTTTCCTCTATGATGGCACCCTCAGTAGAGACCCAGAAGAATGCTGAGGACATCCACAAGGGAGACCCACAAAAGGGTGGCAGTAGACACCACAGGGGAAGGAGACAGCTTCTGATAGGGGACTCAATTGTTAGGGGTGTAGACCTGGGGAAGGGAGAGGGGAGGGAAGTAAGGTGCCTGCCTGGTGCCATGGTTTGGAGGGACAGGAAGTGAATCCTCTGGATTGCAGAAGCAGCATCACAGGAGAGGGAACTAGATATCATAGTCCACCTTGGGACAAATGACCTAGCTAGGCATGGGATCAGTGCAGTGCAGAATGAATTTGTGGAGTTGGGGAGGGGCCTCAGATGGGTAGCAAGCACGGTAACCTTCTCAGAGGTGCTACCAGTTCATGGCAGGTGTGAGGCTAGGGTACTGCACACCATGCAGTTTAATGAATGGTTGCAAAACTGGTGCAGAACACAGGGCTTTGACTTCATTGGGGACTGGGGGGCCACCTGGAGAGATAACGGTCTATACTGGCATGATGGTCTGCATCTGTCTATGAAGGGAACCAGGCTCCTAGGTGATAGGTTTAAATGCTTCCTTGGCAAGCTTTTAAACTAGCCAAGGGGGGAGGCACTGATAAAAGGCAGGAAATTTCAAGCCTCCCCCCACAAAACATGGCAGGTAGTAAGGTAAACACTGAGGTACAGAGCCCAACACAGGGTAGGATAGGGTAAATGGAAAAATAGACGAGGACAATAAGAGCAGGGATGGGGGAAAAAAGAATAAAGCCAACATTAAATGGAGGGCAATAAGTACCAATACCTGTAGCCTGGGAAACAAGCTTCCTGAGCTAGTAGCCCTGATGGAAGATGAACAATTGGATATTGTGGCAGTCGAGGAAACATGGTACACTGAGAACCATGACTGGGATGTCAACATACCAGGGTACACAATCTACAGAAGGGACAGGGACGGTAAAAGAGGAGGTGGAGTAGCTCTATACATAAGGGAAGGGATCAAAGCTACAGAACTAAAAAGTAAAGGGGGAGGACAAGAGGCACTCTCGGTCACCTTGGAGACAGGGAATGGCATCACAATCCACACAGGGGTTGTATACAGACCCCCGTCTCAAGGGGAGGAAATGGACAACAAAATGATAGAGGACATTCTCAAAATGGCTGAAAAGGAGGAGATACTGGTGATGGGGGACCTGAATATGCCAGATGTTAACTGGATAGCATGTACTGCAGCCACATCCAAGAGCAGGGTCATTCTCGATGCCCTGCAGGGGGCAGGCCTTAGACAGCTAGTGTTGGAACCCACACGGGAGGGAGCAATACTAGACCTGGTACTCTCAAATGGAGAGAAGATCACAAATTTAGAAGTCAGTAGACATCTGGGAACAAGTGACCACTGCACAGTGTGCTTCACAATGAGCACAACCGTGGAGATAAGCCATACAAAAACTAGGATACTGGACTTTAGAAGGGCTGACTTTGGCAAAATGAGTGAATACCTGAAAAATGCACTAGCAAATGACCAAAAAGGAGGGATGGAAGAACAATGGAGAAAAATCAAAACTGCCATCATAGAGGCAACAAGCCTTTGTGTGAAACAAATAAAGAAAACAAAGCGGAGATAAAACACTATGGTTCTTAAAAAGGGTGGCAGGGAAGGTTAAGGAGAAAAAGGCTGCATTCAAAAAGTATAAGGAATCACAGAAGGAGCATGACAGGGAACTGTATCAATTAAAGCAGAAAGAAGTGGGAAGCAGTCAGACTAGCAAGGCCCAAACTGAGGAAAAAATAGCCAACTCAGTTAAGAAGGGGGATAAAACCTTTTATAGGTACATTAGGGAGCATAGAAAAGTTAAGGGAGGGTTAGTGAAGATTAATAAAGGAGAGGGGAGGTCGGCAGAGGGAGACAGTGAAAAGGCAGAGATACTGAATGAATACTTTTGCTCAGTATTCACAAAAGAAGATGAGGAGGAGTTACCTAATCCAGATAATAGAAGCACTCTGGGTAGGGGGGTTGACACCAGTCCATTCACAGAAGAAAGAGTCCTGAAAGAACTCCTAAAACTCAAGGTGGACAAAACAATGGGGCCTGACGGGATTCACCCCAGAATCCTAAAAGAACTAAGGGAGGACCTAGTGACACCACTGACCACGCTTTCTAACAAATCATGGCAGGATGAAGCGGTACCTGAGGACTGGAGGATGGCAGATGTGATTCCCCTTCACAAAAGTGGGAGCAAGGCAGAAGCAGGAAACTACAGACCTGTAAGTTTGATCTCAGTGGTAGGGAAAATGATGGAATCACTTCTGAAAGAAAGAATTGTTGAGTACCTAGAGGCCAGCGGGGCACAGGACCCAAAGCAGCATGAATTTACAGCAGGAAGGTCATGTCAGACGAATCTAATTGATTTCTTTGACTGGGTGACCAAAGTAATAGACCAGGGAGGGGCTGTGGATATGGCCTACCTAGACTTTAGCAAGGCATGTGACACAGTACCGCACAAAAGATTAATAATCAAGTTAGCCAGCCTGGGAGTGGGTCCCAGGGTGGTAGCCTGGGTAGCAAACTGGCTGCACAACAGTACACAGAAGGTAATAGTGAATGGAACACATTCCGAAGAAAGGGGGGTTACTAGTGGAGTACCTCAGGGCTTAGTACTGGGTCCAGTCCTCTTTAATATCTTTATAGGTGACATTGCAGAGGGTCTGGAGGAAAAGGTATGCCTCTTTGCAGATGACAAAGATTTGTAACAGAGTTGATACACAAGAGGGGGTAGAAAAGATGAGAAAAGACTTGGCAAGGTTAGAGGAATGGTCAGACATATGGCAACTTAGATTCAATGCAAAGACGTGCAAAGTAATGCACCTGGGAAACAAAAACCCAGGAGAAGAGTGCACAATAGCAGGGGAGGTGCTAGCAACAACAAAAATGGAAAGGGAACTGGGGGTAGTCATATCAGATGACCTAAAGGTGGGTAAGCAATGTGAAAAGTCGGTAAGGAGAGCCAGGGGGATACTGGGATGCATAGGAAGGGGCATCACAAGTAGAAAAATGGAAGTAGTTATCCCTCTATACAGACAGTTAGCGAGACCCCATCTGGAGTACTGTGTGTAGTTTTGGAGACCTCATCTACACAAGGACATAGACAGGATGGAAGCAGTCCAGAGGAGGGCAACTAAAATGGTGCAGGTTTGCATTAGAAACCATATGAAGAGAGACTGAGAGAGCTTAATATGTATACCCTTGATGAAAGGAGGGACGGGGGGACATGATAGAAACATTTAAGTACCTCAAGGGAATCAACAAAGTCCAGGAGGGTAGCATCTTTCAGAAAAAGAGATGTGTAAGAACAAGGGGGTACAATTTAAAGATAGAGGGGGGACGGCTCAGGGGTAGTGTGAGGAATTTTTTTTTCATGGAGAGAGTGGTGGATACATGGAACAGCCTTCCTGAGGAGGTCATTGGATCTAAAACAGTGGGGGAATTCAAACATGCATGGGACAGACATAAGGCAATTATAGTGGGGGGTTGCAGGAAGTAGGCTGTTGGTTAACTAGAATCTGCGGCTTATCCAGTAGGTAGGGAAATGGGCAGACTGGGTGGGCCAAGTGGTCCTTATCTGTCATCAAAGTCTATGTTTCTATGGCCGTTTGCCACTGCCAACTTCGGGGTTTGGATGGATTTTAGAGATGGGGCTGACTGGCACCTTTGCCAGTGATTATTATAGGATTTACAACAGGGCTAAGGTGCCAGTCTGCATATGTGATTGGCTGTTACTTTATGTACATGGTATAATACTTATAAATTACAGCTTGTAGACAGTGAAAATGATAAAGAAACCCATAAATATGGTTAACAAATGCATATTTTATTACATATCTACATTCAAACACCACCAATGAAGAAAACACATTACACATTTGCCACTGATCTTTAAGTACTATGGGAGTGCTATCCGGGAGAGCTACAGTGTACAATAAATCAAACATAAATGTGGTGCGGACTCACAGGAAAGACACAGCCCCCCCCCACCCGCACAGCCTCCATAGCACCCCCATCCCCACAAACCAAACATTGTGATGCCCTCAGTCATGCCCCTTTCACGCCTTCCTCTTGCATGCCTTTATAGCCCATCTTTACAGTGGGCTTTTCTGTTCCCAGTTTCAGTTGCAGGTCCAGTTTGTTGCTTACCAGCAGTCTTACAGTGCTTAGTGCTTGGGTTAGTGATTCTCTGGCCGGGTTCACTGGTAGTTTCTTTGGGCTTTGCCGGTGGTGGTGGTGGTGGGGGGGGGGCTTTGGCAGGTGCTAGAGAAGAAGACTGGGGAAAAAGAGCTGGACCCCTGCCCAGAACTGAGAAGACCATCAACCCCGGGATCAGGCCTGGGATCATCCTGGACTATGGGTTGGACCATCCAAAAGGTGCCGTGTGGTGTGATGACAGAGATTGGGCGAGGGCCAGGAAAGGAGGTCGAGTCCTGGAGTTGAGTACTTCCCAGGAGTACTTCACAGCTGAAACCCAGAGCCGAAACAAGAACGAGAAGAAAACCCATTAATATTGAGATAGTTTTATGTCCCTGTTTTATGTATTCCATGCAGCTGGGGTATCAGAGCGGGGTGTGAAGCTATCAAAATCCAAGTGTGACTGCTTCATACCAAGGCTTTGCCATGCCCAAGGCCATGAAACTTAAGAATTCTGTCTGGTGATTCCATCAGTTATGCTGCTGCCCGTTCCAGGTGCCCAGTGCTGCTGTAAGTTACAATTGGTCATGTGTGAAACATTTTATCTGTTTTAATTTAATATCATAGCCAATGAACAGAAGCATGACTGGTAACATGACAGAAGGTGTTACATATGTACAGCATGAAATACTGTTTGATGCCGTTAACCCGGTGCATTAAACAGTTATATGAAATGTGCTAAACATGCACACTATTTGGGATATTATTGGGATCCTTAAACAAAAGGACACCACCCCGCTACCCACCCAAGGAGAGGAGAGGAGAGCAGTCCTACAACACACGATCCTCTCCTTCCCCTGGCATCCTAAGTCTGTTCCTGTAGCTGGTGTGGTTCGAGGTAAAGGCGCCAATGCCTCAGCCCTCTGTGGCACCGGGTCGGCTTTATGCCTGTTTTTGAGTAACAGAATATTTATGCTTCCTCCTGCACTGCCCTGCCTGCCTAGTCACCGAGGTAGCTACACTGCAGTGGATGCAGCAACTCAGGGCAGCAAACATCCTCCCTGGAGGACAGAATTTCCTATGCCATTCCCTCCTGTCCCACCCCCCCCAGCAGACAACCTAGGCTGAGTTCTGAACCTGGGTCACTAGTGTCACAGGAGGCAGCCTTACCACTGTGCTGATGGGCAGACCCATTTCTGACTGTAAAGCACATCACCATGCCACTCAGCACTTAACACATGTAGTAGTCTGGTGCTTGTGTTATATGGCGATCACCGTGTTGATGTCCTTCATAAGTCACATAGCAAGTGGAGGGTGTGAGAATCAAACCCAGGTCTGCTAAATGTACCAAGCTGATTCACAACTCATTACTCTAAACTTCACTGCCAGCTATTAAATCCTGCTCCCCAAAATGCCCTGCTTGGCCAGAATGGTAACTCAAATGTTGGGGACACAACACCCACCCCTTTCCTCCTCCCAGCTGCACAAGTTCCAGGCCTTTTCATAAAAGGTAAGATTTTTGAAACTGAATTTATATGTTGGAGACAGTGAGCCCAACTGATTCATTTGATGCCACTGGACAAACACTGAAGTAAGCATTAATCCACGACGAAGGTGGCATCTAATGGGGAGTTAATGCATGGTTGGGGCCATTGTGGTATGAGACTGCAGGCCGAGTGCCTACAATGACCAACCATGCATTAACTTCCCATTAGATGCCACTTTCAGAGTGGATTAATGCGCTTGTAACATCGCAGCTGGAAGCGAACTATTACGTGAATACTCTTTCACTTCCTTTGACACAGAAATGATCACTACGACTAGTTTGACTTCTATTTTCCTGGTTCACATCTCTTACTTTTAAGCTTGTCTCAAACTAGAGCCATGAGCATGCACTTTGTACAGGCCACATTCAGTAATGTGGTGTGTGCCAGTTTCTGCACGACTGCAACTTTGCTGTACATTCTTACATTCCAATTTCATGATGATCATACCTGCAAAGTTCCTGCTTCTAATCGACTGCTCTCTTGCTGACCCTCCATTTTGGCATACCATTCATGTCGTGCTGCATTGTGGGGAGGCTGTACTCGCTACATCCTTTAGTATGCGCGAGCCATCACTGCAGTTCTCTCAGCTATGTTTCTTGAAGAGCGGTGACTGTCCCGACCAACAGGTGGCGCTTTTACCATGCCATGACAGTTTTCCTCTCCACTACATATCAGTTTCTGTCCTTTCCTTGTACTTTTCTAATACAGCACTGCTCACAGTACTATTCCATGACTGTGTTGCATCGCTTCAGCGCAAAGAGCGCTTCTGTTACTTCCATGTCTATTCTCTTTCCTCGCCATTCTGTCCATTGCTTCACTATTCGACTACGATACAACACTTTTGCCACACCACTTCCTCCTTTTGCCGACCAATAGGTGGCGCTGTTAAGCACGAATGAACATTCCCTTTTCTTTCCACTTCGTTTCTTTCGCTGTTAGCCTTGCCCCTGATCTCTTCCGCTGTGCTCCGAGTGTTACTGTTTCTAGTCACTGGATGGGACCGGGTGGCTCCCAACACCCCGACATTCTGCCTCCCCTTCTCTCTCCACTTCTTGACGTATCCTACACCTGCAACCAGCCCCCTCCACTGACTCTCTTGGTGCCATCCCTTGTACTTCAGAGTCCCTCTTCCTAGCGCCACCTATTGGTCAACATTGCCCTAGAGCATTTCATTCTCCCTTTCTCAGCACATTCACGAGCTCAACAGGGCATTGTTGCTCTGAACATTCTGAAGCAACACGGCATTATCGTCTCATAATGTTGTGTTGCTCCTGTACCAGCCGATGCCTTTTGTCCTATCTCTGTTCCTTCTCAACCTTCTAACATTTTTGCCATGTTACGAAGCTAATTACTGCCTAGCATTCCAGTGTCAAGTTTAGGAGATTCATAGTTTATCTGGTGGTGGTGGGGTGGGGTATACACTTTATTATGGGGTCTACACAAAGCTTATATAAGCTTGGCATGGACCCCTAAGTAGAAAGTATTAACCTGGGTATATTGTCTACTGCAGGACTGAAAGCAGGCTTATTTAAATTACCAGAAAGTACTGTAAACCTATTTAAGAAAGCATGCATTCAAAACACGTGAACAAGCTTTGACATACAGTAGATTACTGTTTAACAACATTATGTGTACATATGATGCAAACCCATAATCACGTTCCTCATTTCAAGCGAAGGGGGCAGGAGAAGGCCATAACTGGCTCCTTGTTTTGTATTAAAGGGGTCTATTGTTGGGCCAGCAAAAACAAGGAAAGCGGTCATTTCAAAAATGTGCAGACAAGCATGGGTACAACTTTTTCCAGAGAATGTCACCACCGGGGGTGGGAGAGAGGGAACTACCAGTCCCTAGAAGAGATCAAACTGCAAATACAGCAACTGCAAAACCTGTAAGCCCAAAACAGTGACTCTGCTTAGCCTAAAAAGAGATCAAACTGCTAACCTGTAAGCACAAAACAAAGTAGTAACAACAGTAACTCTGTTTAGCTAAAAGAAGCCTTAATTTTTCTGTCTGCCTTTTGCTTTGTCCTTTCAAGGAAACCTAGAAGAAAAAAAGATCAGGTAAAGCCAGGTGCTTTCATTCCCCTCTATCAACAAACTCTAGTCTCCCATTCTCAGCTTGGAGGGTCCCCACTACCCACGTTCCCTTAGACATGTAATGTGTATAACAGTTACCACTTGCCTCCGATCCATGGCTTTCTTGGAGGGGGTGATCCCCTGTTGGCTTGTGCTGTGCCCCCCCAAAGCCTCCCAAATGCCATGCTGGGTGCCCACCCCAGCGTGGCAACTCATAGAATAGCCGACGGGGGTGCCCAATCCCCCGTTGGCTTCACTTCTCTCCCTCCCCATACTGCTGCTGACAGGGGTGCCCAATCCCCGTCGTCTACTCCTCCCAGTACAAGGTGCCACGCTGGAGCCCACCCCAGTGACAACAAATGCCATGGCCGACAGGGGTGCCCATCCCTGCCAACTGAACACCCCCCATCCGCTCCTTGTGCCATGCTGGGAGCCCACCCCAGCGTGGCAAATGTCCTCGTCCTTTTTTTTCAACCTGAAAAGCAAAAGCGGTCCCCGTAGTCTCCAGCCCCTCTCCCACAACCCGCACCACCACTGTGCCCACCTCCCACCCCCACCCCATACTTACCACGGAGCTCAAGCGCAATGATCTTGATGGACCAGGAACTCGTCTGCACTCTTCAAAGCGACTGCGAACTGAGAAATCGCGTAAGCTGTATAATGGGCTAGTTAAGGTTTTTCAACTTTGTTGCATATCTCAGGCATTTTTGGGAATTTTTGCACCAAATTTTCAACATGGGGTTTTTGGGACCTCTTCTCATGAATGATGTCACTGTCATGGCGTTATTCGGGCCCGAAGGGTGATTTTGCGCAGTGACCGTGCAGTGACTGCGAAATCATCCTTTGGGCCTGAGTAACGAAATGACACTGCCAGTGTTCATAAGGTGGGCTCTCAAGAAGCCCATGTTGAAAATTTGATGCAAAATTTCCAAAAAATGACTGTTTTACGAGTGTGCGTTGCACAGTTCCTACGCAGGCTCGTAAGTTCGAGAATTTTCAATATTTTCACTCCAGATTTTCAACATTGCCATTTTACCACACCTTCTTATGAGTAGTACAGCTGTCATTTTTCACATCTCACCCAAAATGTGTTTCCTCCCATGTAGCGCACAATGGCGCGATCGATTGTCTTGAGATCAGTGTCTGGGACAAATTAAGAAAACACACTGTTCATGAGCTGAGGTCTTAAAATGGCTATGTTGAAAATTTGGTGAAAAATTCAAAAATGACTGTTTCTGACGTGTCGTTGTGCAGTTCGGCCTTTTACTCGTAAGTTCGCGAATTTTCAATATTTTCCTCCAGATTTTCAACATTGCCATTTTATCACACCTTCTTATGAGTAGTACAGCTGTCATTTTCACATCTCACCCAAAATGTGTTTCCGCCCATATGCGCACAATGGGCGCAGTCGATTATCTTGAAATCGATGTCTGAGACAAATTAAGAAAATCACAGTGACACTGTACATGAGCAGAGGTCTTAAAATGGCTATGTTGAAAATTTGGTGAAAAATTCCTAAAATGACTGTTTTACCAAGCGTGCGTTCTGCAGTTCCTATGCATGCTTCGTAAGTTTCGCAATTTAATATTTTCACTCCAGATTTTCAGCATTGCCATTTATTACACTTCCTTATGAACAGTACAGCTTCCATTTTTCATATATACGCCCAAAATGTGTTTTCGCATATATGTGGCGCACAATGGTGCTGTTGGTGGTAAAGCAATGTTTAGGACAGAGTAAGAAAATCACACTCACTGTTCATGAGCAGAGGTCTTAAAATGGCTATGTTGAAAATTTGGTGACAAAAGTTCATAAAATGACTGTGTTACAGTGAGCATTGCGCAGTTTCCACGCACCCTCGTAAGTTCATGACTTTGTAATATTTTCAGTCAGATTTTCACCAGTGGCATTTTCCACACTTCCTTATGAACAGTACAGCTGTCATTTTCACAACATGGCTGAAGTGTGTTTTTACACTTTCAGCGCAGAGATGCGTGGTCGCTGTGGGAAATCATTGTTCGGCACAGATAAAGAAAATCACAGTGACTCTGTTCATGATCGGAGGCACCAAAATGCCTGAGTTGACAATCTGCTGTAAAAAATCCCCAACCTAATTATATTACGGGTGTGCGTTGCACAGTTTCTATGTATGCTCTTAACTTCACCATTTTTTAAATATTTTTACTGCAGATTTGCAACATTGCCATTTTTTACACCTCCCCACGAACAGTACAGCTGTCATTTTTTACATCCTGTTCGGAATGTTTTTGCACCTGTGGTGCTAAATGCCGTAGTCGCTGTGCATAAGCAGTTTTCAGCTTACAAACTGATATTCCCCCTGTTCATGAGGTGGGGTCACAAAAAAACCATGTTGAACATTTGGAGCGAAAATACCAACGAATGCCTGAGGTATTAGGGTTTCCAACCATAACACCCAACCCTGTAGAGAATGACAGGCATCAGGGGTGTAACTTGGGATTCTTGCCTGTGATGCTCATACCATTCCACACCCTGCAGCCAGTGAGAGGCATCGAGGTATGCCTTGGACTCTTCGGCTGCAAGGTTCACCCCATTCTCATATATCGCACCCATCTCACCATATTTCCTAATGGAATGGGGTGCGCATAAGGGCCAAAGACCCCAAGGAACACCATGACACTTGTCAGTGTTTGCAGGATGGGGTGTGGTGAAATGGCATGACCGTTATGCCTGACGACCCAAACGCACACCCCAATGCCTGTCACTCTCTGCAGGGTGGTGGTGGGGTTGGCTTCAGTTCAACACTTCACTGCCATTCCTATTACGCAGCTCTGTAACTTCTACACTACCACTGCCAATGCCAGCAATCAAACATTCGGCATTGACAAATGCTTGTTTTTAGTTGTTTAAAGCACACTAAGCTGAAAGCTTTTATACAGGTGCACCTGGGAGCATAGGGAAGTTAAGTCACTTGCTTAGGGTCACACAGTATGTCAGTGGAAGCTGTGGGATTCAAACCCAGGTCTGGTCTGCTGGATGTTACCAGATTTGCAGCTCAGAGCCTTAAACCACTGCGCTATACTGATTACTAATACTTCCCCTCTACAAATCCCTGCCAAGTTCTGGAGTCCTCACCTCAGAAAGGTAAGGATAGACTGGAGACAGTGCAGCGCAATGTAACAAAAGTGATTCAGGGCCAGCAGGCCAGATCCTATGAGGAGCGCCTCAAGACACTGATCACGTACTCACTGGAGACCAGAAGGGAGAGGGGAGATATGATGGAGCCCTACAAGTTCCTTAAAGGAATTAACAAAGTGAACTGTGGGGAATTTAGCCCGAGTACCAATTTGCCATCACGTGGACACAAATGGAAATTAACAGGAGGTAGGTTCAGGAGGAATATGAGGAAGTAGTACTTTAACGAAAGAGTGGTGGAACCTTGGAACAGTCTGTTGGCTGAGGTGGTTGGTGTGAAAACAGAGGATTCAGGCAGGGCTGGGACATAATGAGGGGAACAGTGGTTACCGGGGGAAACAGGACCAGGGAGGAGAATAGATGATGGGGAGGGTTAGTACCCTGGAGGGAACAGTAGGTTCCAGGGATTATAGAGAAGTTAGGCAGACCGGATGGACCTCTGGTCTTTTTCTGCCATCATTGTCTATGTTTCTATACTCTGCTGAGTCTGTCTCTGACTCACTAACTGTTGTGTAATATCCAAGGTTGTTAGTCTTCAAAAAAGAATGCAGCTTTGACCTGGTTCTACTACAGCCCCTTCTTGTAGTGTTCTGCTTCCAGATGAACACCTGGTCCAATGCATAGTTCTTGTAGTCTCTTTTAAATTATTTATTTTTTTGTGTTTTGATTTTATAGTCATGTTTTGCAGCCGTAAAATTCCTTGTAATCAGAAATGTGACTTAACGGCTGTAACGGTCTATTTCTTTGCAGAAAGTACAGTTTGTATTTCTCCCTGCTGTGCTTTGTTATCCTCAATGGTATGTTCTGCAAACTGTAAGGAAGCAAGTTTACATTCTGCAATTCCAATTTTTCATGAGTGACCACCTCTGTAGTCCGTAGCCAGGCCACTTTAATACTCATGTAACCAGGTTGCCATGTAACTTTTGGTTACTACCCCTGCCTTGTGGGCTCACCAAGGTTGGGGGTCCTGGGCTTTGTTTCTGGTAGAAAAGGGGGTTCTTTCCCAAACAGAATATAAATAGTGTAGTGCCTCCACCCAGAGTAAAATATAGTGCGCCAGATGTTTGAGCTGTACAACCCCCTGGGATGCTGTAACCTACCCACCTCCCCTCGCAGTCACACCACACATGGAATGTCATTCTAAACTGTAAAACACATTTGGTTAAAGACTGTAGCTAATAATATGCTCATGGACAGTACTGAACAACAACCGTCAAAAAATTATTAAACCGGATAAAGGGGATTAGGATACAAAAATAAAACATTTGGTAGTATTTGATAGAGCTGGTATAACCATTAACAATAACAGCCACTGTGCACAACCCCAATAACTACACCCAACAATAAACCCACTTCCCCACTGGTACCAGTGCCCCCTAATGTCTTATCTGGGTACCCAGGTGGGGTGTGCCATTGTGAGGGTGCGGTCATGTGGGCACTGGAACAAAGTTGTGACAGAGGTGTTCTGGATTTTAGAGCACGTGGCACTCATACCGTGTTCAGTGGCTCCACAATTCACCCACCCTTCACAGCATGCTTGACCCAGAGTAGTTATATTTAGTTTAGGGATTGTCAGTGATGTGGGGGCAAAGCCGCCCCACTAAGTCTTCCAGGGAACAGTCCTTTGGTGTGATAACTTTCTTGTGGTGCAATGTCACTCACGATCATGATGCAGTGACATTTTTCCTGTGCCCTAAGTTTCCGTGTCCACGTGTCCTGCACACTAGCATGGATGAATCCCCAGGTGGAGAAACAGGTGCAGGCCTGAAACAATGCAGCTGGTTGGCCGGCATTTTTGCACTTTGAATAAACAGTAGTTGTTGGCAAATTATTTAGAAAATTCTCAGGTGAGACTAAAAACCCCGCAGTTATGATCCTGGGGATTCCAGACAAATGGTCTCTGGCTGAAAGATGAACTAGACTCTGATCTGTAGCTCTAGGAACTCTGGCAACTTTCAAGGGCTTTGGCTGGGATGCAGCTGGGTCTGCCTATCCCTCTGCAGCTTTCAGGATCTCGTGCACCTTGTCACCTTCTTTTTTGTGGCATCACCGGACTGGAACAGATCAGTACTGGGGACCAGAGCCACACGCTTCACCTCACCTGTCCAGGCATCCAAACCTCAGGGGGAGATGACAAATTACGCCATGGTTTCCCTGTGGGGAAAAAGAGGAAGACATTAATTATGGTGCAATAACATAATAACATAATGATACATAATAACATAGAGCATAATGCCTGATGTACAGGTGATAACCATGGTATAATTAATGGCTTCCTCTTTTTCCCATAGGGAAACCGTGCTGTAATTTGCCGATATAAAGGAGCATTTATAACGGCAAACACATGCACAGTTTTCCCCACTCTGCGCATGCTCAAACTCCTTGATCGCTGTCTGCTTCCCGAACAGGAAACCTTCCCGTACCGCAGACCCAACATGGAGAGAAACTGGCACCGACACTCGACATTAAGTAACTTTTAAAAGTAACTAAAATGTTGTACGTGGCTACTGGATCGACCACCCTCAAAATATTTTGGGAAAAAACTTAAGTAAAAGTGAAGTCGACCGCGAGCCATGACTCAGTTGGACTGCGGCGGCACAACAGTCTTTTTTATTTTATCTTATTTTATATAATTGCTGAGGGAAAAAGAAACCCAACAATTATAAAATAAATATGGGTCTGGTAGTGTTAGCGAGAATTTCACACACACCCTCTGGAAACTGATGCTACGCATAAACCCCTTGAGCTTCGCTTGGGGTTTATGTAGCATCAAACCCCTCGAGTGTGAGTAAATTCTCATTACACATCCAAACCCATACTTTATTCCATATGTAATCAGCTCACATGGTTGCTAGGGCATCAGTAAACCTCAAGAGTGCAGCTCGAGAGGTTTACCATTGCCCTAGCAACCACGAGAGTTGATTACGCCATGGTCATCACCCTGTACATCAGGCATTGTCATTTATAGTGTATGGGACTTGACACAAGAAGTCACCCCCCCCAAACACAGGTAATCTAGCCTTACCTTAGTAATGAATCTGCACTACAGCCACATGATTGTGTAGGAAAACTATTTATTAGGATACATGGACTGAACAACAGCAGGCTGAAATAGCACCAGAATTAAAATCTCTGTCACACATAATGATTGCTAGATTCAGTAACAGTTAAACTGAGACAATTGGAATGTTATTTGAATACTGTACCAAGACTAACAATCACATTCTGGGTGTGCAGAATTAAGCAATAAGGCATGACGGGGGTGTGTTATGGTGGGATAACGGCCCACCTTGGGCGGGTTGAAGCATGAGGCGTAGCTGAGTGCTTCCACAACCCGAGAAGGGCCATTAGCCTACTATAACACACCCCCTGGAGTGCCTTACTGCGATCATGAAATGGGTCATTTTAAGTAAATTTGATGCATTTTTAAACATATTTCTTTCAGCTGGGCCGTTGTGCTAGGATGACGGCCCAGCTGAAAGCAGCTCTCAGCCAATCGGAATTCAGCATTCTTTCTACCCATTTCATAATACTGAATAACACTGGCATTCTGTTTTGTAAACCCCACTGCTGTGACATAGATGAGGTAGATTTATAAGGTTTTGACATCACAACAGTGGGATTACAAGGTTGTAATCTGTTTGATTTCAGTGGGTAATAAGGGCTACCCATGCATTATATAATGATACAATGTTAGGAATACAGCGTGCAGGCTAAGTGGACACTCAATTCACATTCCTGAACAAAGCCAGCCATCTATTCTTAGGATGTGACCGTCTTACACATACCTGCTCTCTCTATAGTGCTACAAACTGGCTTAATCTTGACAACAGGATTAGGTTCCACACCTGTCTGATGGCTAAAAAAAATCACCCTAGGCCTCTCCCCCTCTGGACTTGCCCCTTTAATCCTCCTAAGCATTAAAGGTAAGTGTACCTGTAGCTCAGCCCGCCATCTCTTTTCTATTCCCTCCAGCCCTACCTCTCAATTTCAAAGGTCCTTCAGCTATAGGGCCCCCATGTGGATGAACAGCCTACCTGCTACCCTGGCTAATGAACAAAGACTAGGACAATTTAAAACCCTACTTAGGGCCCACCTTCTATCCTCAAATAACTGTAACAGCAACTGAACCCCCGTCCTCCTCCTTAATCTATGACAATGGCCACTGGCCTGCCTCTTCCCTTACTGACCATATAGTTTCGCTTATGTGCTATAATATATCTACATTGTATGTGTACTGTGTAAATACTCTAATAAGTAATCCTAGTATCTTGGATGTTAGCTTAGCTGATTCCCTGTAAACAATCTGTATCTGTCTCTGAGATCATTTGCTGTTATGTCTGTCTGTATATAACCTATGTGATGTGGAACCTTTGTAAATGAGTCCGTGACTCAAAGGTACTTTCCAAATCTGTAACAAATAAATAAATAAATAAACACTCCACAAAAGTGGAGCTGCCACTGCAAATGTTCTGTCCCTGGACTGTTTCAAGCGGGAACATGGGACACAGGATCAAATGGTTTTATCAGGAGGTCCACAAACACAACACTGGTTAGGGCACCTTTCTCTGCTGTCCTGTAAACTTTGTCCATGAACCTAAGCAATGCAGTACTTGTCCTGTGTCCCTTTCTGAAGCCGTGTTGGCAGCCATTCATTAATCTGTATGTGTAACATGGGAGGGCAAATACATTTGTTGAATAAAACCTTTTGTTCTACCTGTTATCTTACATACCAGTAAAACAACATTGCAAAACTATGCTATTTTACTAGTGGTTTCAATGTTATTTCACTAGTAGCTTTGTTATTCAAATCCTGTGGTATATGTCGGTGAGGCACAGGTCAGGAAGCATAGGAAAACCAGGAGAAGTAATACAATTCGTAAGTAGTGTTTCATTATCAATGAAATAAAATAATAACATTGCGTAGGACAGCTCTTATACAGGTAGTGCAAAGAAAACAAAGGCCTTCATCTGAGGGTATCTAATTCTAAATCTCTCTCATAGAAACATAGACAGTGACAGCAGAAAAAAAAAACAAAGGTCCATCCAGCCTGCCCAAGTTCCCTAAATCCCTGGAACCTTCCTTGGAACCTGACGTTCTTCCAGGGCACTAACCCTCCTGGTCCTTTCCCCATTCTATTCCCTCAATCTTTCAGCCTGGGCAACCACCATTACCTTCATTCTGTCCCAGGCCTGCTTGAATCTCCTGACCATGTTCAGTCCCACCACCTCAGCTGACAGACCATTCCAAGGTTCCACCACACTTTCCGTAAAGAAGTACTTCCTCGCGTCCCTCCTGAACCTCCCACCTGCTAAATTCCACTTGTGTCCATGAGTTGGTATACAGACTGAATAATTCCACGCAGTTCATTTTATTAATTCCTTTGAGGAATTTGAAGGTCTCAGTCATATCCCCCTCTCCCTTCTGATATCCAAAGAGTACATATTTAGTGCATTGAGGCACTTCCCATAGCATCTGTCCAGCTCTCCCTGAATAATTTTGGTCACTCTGTGCTGCACTGTCTCCAGCCTATCATTGTCTTTTCTGAGGTGAGGTCTCCAGAACTGGGCACAGTACTCCAGGTAAGGTATTTCTACCAGGGATCTGTAGGGGGGAAGTACTGTAGTAGTGTACCTCCTTTCTTCTGCTGTCAACCCCCCTCCCGATACACCCCAGCATCCTGTTAGCCTTGCTATAGATCTTAATGCACTGACTCATTTGTTTAAGGGGAGTTACTGATGATATACTTGGTTAAGTCCCCCTTAACCATGTTTTCACAAACCTCGACCTGAGCACTCGACCTCTTTCATCATAACTTGGCACTCTTGCCTCCTACCCATACCCCCTGCAGCCCCCCATCAACCTCTCCAACCTTCCTCCTCCTCCCCTTGCCCCACCTCTCCTCACGTCCTCCACCACCCCCCTTACTCTTCTCAGCCCACCCTCCCACATCCCTTCCTACACCCTGTGCCCTGTTTGTCTTGACAAAGCCTGCTGGCTGATATCAATGTACTGTATGCATTTTCCTGTGCCTGAAACTGATTAGCATAATGTGTGTCTGTTGTTTTACATTGACTGTCCATTATGATTTTGTGTCCATTATGATTTTTGTACCTCCTATTTACACTTTATTGTACCGTACTTTACTGTCCTGTTTAATCTATTGTCCTTTCTACTGACGTGGAACCTTTGTAAAAGAGCTCTTAGCTCAAAGGTGTATGTAATCTGAGACTTAAATAAAAAAATAACTCCTAGATCCCATTCCTCTTCGGTAGTGCTAAGTCCCCTCCCCCCATCCAGGATTCCGTCTTTTCCCCTAGGTGCATTACCTTGTGTTTTTTCAGTATTGAATTTTAACTGCCAGACCTTTGACCACCCCTCAAGCTTTTGTAGGTCCTTCTGCATATACCTTATTCCCTCTTCACTACCCACCCTCCATATAGTTTTGTGTCATCCATGAAGAGACACAACTTGCCCTAGATTCCTTCACCAATGTCACTAATGAACATGTTTAAGAGGATCAGACCCAGGGCAGATCCCTGTGGAACCCCACTCCTTACCTCTCCTCTGACTTAACTCCATTGGCCTTACCTATAATGAATCCCTAGTCAATGAAATAATTGACATGACTAACAAAGGAAATACTATCATATTAGGTGACTTTAATATTCCAGAAATAAACTGGAATACCCTAAAAGGGTTCAGTGAAATGGAAAACAACTTCATTAACATACTAACTAATACTGGATTGGAACAATTAATAAAACAACCTACCCGTGGCAATAATATTTTGGATTTACTTATGACCAATAATAAACAAATATAACTAATATTAAAATCACGGAACCATTAGGGGAACAGTGGTCATAATTCTGTCTTGTTTAGCATGTCCATTAAAATCATTAAAAATACGACATCAACAAGACTGATAAACTATGATAAAGCAAACTACGTACAAATAAATAAACAATTAAATAATATAGACTGGGGTACAGTACTCCATCATTTAACAATTGAAGAAGCTTGGAATTATATAAAACAAATTATATTGGACTTGGAAACTAAGTATGTTCCCACTAGAAACAAATATAATAGAAAAGGTAAAATTCCCCTCTGGTACTCTAAGTCAATACGCAGACTAATAAAAACAAAGGAAAAATAATTAAAAAAATCCCAGTCTATCAAACATTAAACAATATAAACAATCGGTTAACATCCTAAAGAAAACAATAAAGAAAGTAAAATGTAGATTGGAATTCAAACTAGCACACTCAAAAAATAGTACAAAAGCCTTACATTCATATTTGAAAGGTAAAAATCAGACTGTTAAAACCATAGGTCCTATTCATGAAAATGGATCAATAATTGTAAATGAACAGGAAATATCTAATAGCTTAAAGAACTATTTCTGTTCAGTATTTAAGCAATAAGGCATGACAAGGTGTGTGTTATCATATAATAACGTCACTGCTGGGGTGGGTTGAAGCACGAGGCGAAGCTGAATGCTTCCACCACCCCAGGAGTGATGTTATTACACAGTAACACACACCTTGGAGTGCCTTATTGCAGTTATACAATGGCTCGATGTTATACAAAATAAAAATATTTAAAAAACGTTTTAGTAGATTTTTAGTGTAGCAATATATCTCAGTTTCTTAAAAGTAGCTCCAAACAATCATCCAAAAAATCAATACAGTGCTGTTATTGTGTAATAACATCACTGTCTCAGGCATACACTGACCAATCAGAGCCCTGTAAATTTTCTTGCCATTGTATAATTAATAATAAAACACCTACCTCAAATATTAACTACATCCCAGAATTAGACCCTAAACTGATAAAACAAATCTTCATAATAACACATACAGATGTCTTATCAGCTTTACATGCCATTAATAAAAACAGGAATTCTAATCCGGGACCAGATCACATTTGTCCAAGATTTCTAAGAAATACTGCCATTGCAATTTCCATACCCTTAACTATTTTATTTAATTAATCATTATCCGATAAACAAATACCATCAGATTGGCACAAGGCTATGGTCATTCCCATATTCAAGAAGGAAAATAGGGCAGAGGTCAGAAATTATCGTCCTATAAGTTTGACCTCAGTGGTCTGTAAATTAATGGAGAAAATCATCAAGAAATTCTTTGAAAGTGAAATTAAACATCTTGGTATTACAGATAAAACACAGCATGGATTTAGAAAAGGTTATTCATGTACCACCAATTTAATTTCTTTTTACAAACATATTAGTAAATAAATTGACCTAGGGACACCTATGGACGTAATACTATTAGATTATAGCAAGGCCTTTGATCTTGTTCCCCTCCATACACAAATTGATCAATAAACTTATTAAATCTGACTTTTCATCATGGCTAATAGATTGGGTCAGGGAATGGCTATCCGATAGAACCCAACAGGTAAAAATAAACGGATATGTGTCTAATCATGGAAAAGTAACTAGTTGAGTACCTCAGGGATCCATTTTTGGCCCACTTCTATTTAATATTTACATTTCAGATATGTCCATAAGTAAAAATAATATCCTCTCCAAGTTTGCAGATGACACAAAATTAGGAGGTAAAGTGGATAGTATAGAAAACATAAAATTAATCACCAACGATCTGCTACAGATTGAGAAATGGGCAATTGATAACAGCATGTTATTTAGTATTGAAAAATGCAAGATTATATATTTTGGTACAAAAATTCCATGTACCGATTACCACCTTAATAACCGGCCAATTTCTAAATCAACTTGTGAGAGAGATGTAGGTATGATGATTAACAACAAATTAACATCATCTGACTACTGTATCAAAATCTGCAAACAGTCGAATGGCCTACTAAATAGAGTTAGGAGGACATTTGTTTCCAGGAATAAAGAATGCCTTATCCCACTTTATAGGTGCTACATTTGGCCACATTTGGATTATGGTACACCCTTCTGGAATCCCTACCAAAAGGATGATATAGCAATGTTGGAAAGGATCCAAAGGAGGGCCACCAAAATGGTATCCAAGCTAGCAAATATTGATTTTGCTAGTAGACTAAAAAAAACAGGCATGTTCCCACTACAGTTGAGAAGTTGCGGAGGTGATTTACTTCTGCTGCATAAAATTGTGAATGATAGTGATATGATGAACCTCCTATATATAAAACTAACTGATAGACGTGTTGTGGGCAGATCTCATAACAAAATCGTAGATGTAATGTGGGTAAACACATCTAAAAGATATAATTTTTATAACATCACAGTGGCCAAACTCTCCCACAAGACTTAATTGAATTGGACAATTTTAATTCCTTTAAAAAAATTGGATAAATGGCTCCTGACAACTGTTTAACTGTGAATAAATGGCCCACAAACGCGGGGGACAATCACGATGGGCCCTTGGCCTCCTTTTGTTCTACCAAATCTAAGTAACCACCACCCTCTGTTGCCTCCCTGCTAGCCAATTATCCACCCAGTTCACTAGACATTTAGCTGCACCCAGGTCTTCCATTTTCTTAAGCAATCTCTTGTGCAGTACCAAATCAAAGGCCATTCTGAAATCAAAGTACAGCAGGTCCACTGCATAGCTGTTGTCTATCTCTGTAGTCACCCAGTCAAAGAAAACTGTAAGGTTGGTCTGACAAGACGTTCCTTCCACAAAGCCGTGTTGTTTGCTATCATGGAGTCTGATGCTCTCTAGATAGTCTACAAGGTCCTCTTTGATGAGAGATTCCACCAGCTTCCCTACACTAAAGGTCAGACTGACAGGCCTGTAATTCCTTGTTTGCTTCTTATCCCTCCCCCCCATAGGTAGCAGCACAACGTCTGCTATCTTCTAGTCCCCTGGAACTTCCCCAGACCTGAGTGAATAATTGAACAGTGCAGTCAGTGAAGAAAAGATGGAAACAGCAAATGAAGGCATGGAGACAGCGGGAGGGAGAGAATCGGGAGCCTGTCAGGGTGATCAGTTTCTAGGTCTCACAAAAAAATTTAACTGTGCAATGAGACAGGCGAGAGATGGAAAAGGAGAGGATAGAACAGATCCTTGCTTTTAACTCTTTCTGCATAACAAGTGGGACAGGATCTTATTCAACCCTGTCACAGTATGCACTGGATATTGTATGAGGTGGCTTAAAAAGATGATTGCTTTCCAGTGTAGACTGTTGGTGTCACTGCTTCCTTGCACTCTTGGCTTCACTTCACTCAGCCACTCACTGCAAGGGAAGAAAGACTATGATATTTTATGCTAAATAACAATTGTATCAGAAGCTACCTCATAGAATATTCCCTGTACAACCATCACAGTATCATGTTATATGAGTGAGTATTTTTTTTTAAACTTTATCTTTATTGATTTCTCTTAAACACAGAGTTCCATATTACATTAGTCAGATATCGACAGACTAATACAGGAAGAACTAGTAGCTAAAGGATATCTTAACCTAGACAAATAGGTTATGAATTTGGGGGTATTGCAACATTGCTAAACTAGCGTTCCATGTTTAGAAGTCCCAAAAAAGCTACACTTCCACATTGCAGGTGGTCAGTCCAAATATTGTAGTCCAAAGAATTAGAAAGAATTCAACATCCAGTGTTGATTAGACCCCTTAACCAAACATGGGAGTCCCAAAATGTAAGCGTGTCCCCACACACTCTACCAACTTGAAATCAACATCTTAAGCCACTACAGCATATCTTGGAGACTCGAACATTCCCAGTTAGTTAAACTGATTATTTAATAATAATAAACACTTGAGCCAAACACTCCAAATAACTGGAAAATATGAAACCCTCACTTTAGTGTAAACACAGCATGTATTAAGCTCTACAGTCTCATAAGGATATCCAATTCAATAATATTTTAAACTAAAAGTCTCATTTCAGGGTTGTTGATATGGCAAAATGTCTGTGCTGCTACAATGAACTCTGAGCATTCAATTCTGTACTTTACCCCCTACAGGTGTCGTCATCTTCCGATTCCTGATCCGATTCAGCTCCAGTTCTAGTTGCAGATTCTGAGGCCTCAAACTCCCGTTGGATCTGCTGCATGCATTTGCCTGCTTCTCCCGGGTCGGTGAATTGGAATGTATGGCCCCCATAAAAGATTCTCAGGCGTGTGGGCATCATCAAGAAATGGGCCACTCCCAGACTTCTAAGAGTGGCATGGACCCTGTCAAATCGTTTTCTGCGGGTCCTTGTAGCGTAGGAGAGATCGGGAAAGCAATGCAAGGTATGCCTCTCAAAATTAAGATGGTCTGAATTTCTGGCCACTTGAAGGATCCTTTCTTTCACAGCTGAACTTGCTGTCACCAGCAATGCAGTTTGGGGCAATTCTTTTTGCGCTCCTGCAGAGTGATGGGATATTTGGTAGGCCTTGATAAAATGCATCTCCAAGTCCTGTTCCAAATGTAATGCAGTAGGGAGCCAAGCTTTCAGGAAGGAAAGGAGGTCAGGGTTTTCAGTCCCCTCTGGCAGTCCGATAATTCTAACATTTGGCGCCCTGGATGCATTTTCTAGCGCTTCAAGACGGTAACTGAGCTGCCATTTTTCTTGAACTAATTTAGCTGTTGTTGACATGGCTTTTACTGCCTGGGATTCAGCCAGGGATGTGGTTTTAGTGGCAGCCTCAATTTTTAAATCTTGCTCCCCCAGTCGCTGTAAGACTGACTCCACCTTTCCATCTATGGCCTGCATGGCTGCCTGTAGAGCCTTCCAGGGCGGCTCACCGGAACTGAGAGCTGTCGAATTGGATGCGGCCTGTTGCTCTACTGTGGCCTGATTGTTTACACTTCCAGGCCCACTTTTATTCGTTTGGCCCATGGTCGAATTTTGTATCCAAAGCCGCAGTCCAATGTCAGGAATTCAGAGGTACCAATTATTTTATTCAAAATGTCCTTGGAGCTGTAGAAAATCTAAGTTTATATCAATCAGCTGTAGAGCAGGTAGGAGCCACGTCTATTTAGTAGAAGTGCTCAATAGCACTCCCATATGAGCGAGTATTATTAAGCATGTCAGTATGAGTGACTCAATAATACCACTCACACTGAGAGCGAGTGGAGAAAACCATTGACCTATCCTGTAGAGCGAGTATAGCAGGGAGCTACGCTCGCTATTACAGGATATAGGATGTTGTATGGCCAAACCCTGCTGAACTGACCATTTAGTGTAGTGGTGTAAGCCACTACTTGTGATGCCAGCAGACCCAGGTTTAGGTCTGGTTTCAGAAAAAATAATTTTTTGCCTTTTTAAAAAAAAAGTCACTTTCCCCTAGGTCCGCACCCCTTGTGGAGTTGATTATTTTAAGTTTGGTTATTGTTTTGCTTAAATGTAGTGACCGTCACTATTTACAATGGTCATTGCAAATTCAGTCGCCCTTTTGACAATGGGCTCTTTTTTAGTCTGTCTATGTCAGGGTTTCTCAAATGGTGAGGCCAGCCTCCATGGAGAGGCCTCAATCTGTTCCAGGTGAGGCTCAAGCAACTCTGAAAAAGTACTTTCTTTAAATTTTGAGTTTTAGATATTTTGATGAGGCAAATAGTAGATGGATTTATGTATTTATTTATATATCAGTGACCAGCAATGGGACACTGAGCCAAGACTCATTTCAGGTGTACCTGGGGGAGTGTAGGGAGTGCATACAATTTAAAAGATAACTGCAAAACAGCTAAGTAATACAAAATAAACGGTAGTGCAAACAAATAAAAACAGTAAGCAAATAATGAGTTAATAATTAACCAGTTTGGCTAGTAGGCTAGCCGAACGGCCCAAATACAAGGGTTCAGCAGAACGTTTCTAGGAGCAAGAGCAGGAGGGAACTACATGATTCTTCAGAAGTTGCTTAAGAGCAGGGTGGGAGAGGCAGAGGTGGGTAGGAAGGTTATTATAGATAGAGGGGAAACAGACAGAGAATGCTGTCTGATCCATCAAGGTACTGCAATGAGGTACGAGGTAAGAGGAAGTAAGCTGTTGATTAACTAGGATCTGCAGCTTATCTGTTAGGTAGAAAAATGGGCAGACTAGGTGGGCCAAGCGGTCCTTATCTGCCGTCAAATTCTATGTTTCTATGTACTCCATCAATGAGCTCAAAATTTTTTTTAGAGCAAACGATATTGTGTTATATGAGCGAGTATTACTGAGCGTGTCAATGTGAGTGACTCAGTAATACCACTCACACTGAGAGCGACTGGTGAAAAACATTGATATGTCCTGTACAGCGAGTATAGCAGGGAGCTACACTCGCTGATATAGGATGTTGTTTGGCCAATCCCTGCTGAGCCGGCCATTTAGCATAATGGTATAAGCTGCTGCTTGCAATGCCAGCAAACCCAGGTTCTGGCCTGGTTCTAGGGGAAATAATTTTTTGATATTTTTAACAATAGTCACTTTCCCCTGGGTCTCCCTCCCCATGGAGTTGATTAGTTTAAGTTTGGGGTTTGTGGGGGCATGCCTCCCACAAGGGGGGGGGGCACCGAGGGCATAGCCCCCTGCATAAAAATTCTTATTTTGATAGTTTTTTTGTTTGAATGTAGCAAGCATCGCTATTTGCAGAAGTCGTTGCAATATCAATCATCCTTTCGACAACGGGTTCTTTTTTAGTTGATTTTTGTGATCGGTGGTCTTTCAGACTTGCCGTTATCACGTATAACCGAGCAAACTACTCAAAGGAGTTTCACTTTATTCCTGATGAACTGTGCACAGTATGCTAGTTTTCTATGGGGAGGCCCAAGATTATTTCAGTATTTGGGGGAGGCTTAAGAACTTTTCCATGGTGTGGGGAGGCTCACTATCACAAGGTCTGAGAACTCATGGTCTATGTGATCGGCAGTCTTTCAGACTCGCCCTTATCACATAAAACCATACATCACTCTAGTGCCGAATAAATCTGTTAAATCGTGTTATTTTGAGATGAATATTTATTTTCACTTAGAACTCATGCTATTTCACTTAGAGTACATGTTGTTTTACATGGAACATGTTATTTCCATTTGGAATCTGGAAACACAACATGGAGAACAGTGTACCAGATACAGAGTTTACAATGGAAAGAAAGGTAGTTTTAAGCTGAAACAAGGTAAACATTACTGAAAGCATTACAAATAGTGTGGTAAATCTGATGGGTTGCAGTGGAATAACACATTTGTCTCAACAGGTGAGTGGTAATGGCTTCTTAACTAACTCCTGGCTCCACCACTCGTGAGCTATGGGTCTTACCACTCACTGGTGGAGATATAGTGGATAATGTATGGGCAACCATTCACAACAAGCCTGTGTCTGCATTGAAAGGTTTCTATGGCAACCAGGAACCTCAAAAATAAAGCCCTGTCTGTGTGTGGATGCCCATATACAGTACAACCCTGGTTAACTGAACCCCGGTTAACCGAAACTCCTGATTATCCAAAATCACATTATGTCCCCTGATTAACAGCAGCTGCTTTTCTTTGACAGCTGCTTAGCAGTTGTGATTGGCTGACAATTAAACACTTAAATAGCCAGCCTGAAGTAGTTAGTGTAATCAGGCAAGCAGCAATGGCCACAAAGAGAAATCAGAGTGTCCTAGATATCTCTTAGAAGCTGCGGGTGCTCCAGTGTTTGGAGAATGGCATCCCTATTGTTGAGATTGCAAGGCATTTTAACATTGGAAACGTGACAGTGTGTGACATTCGCAGAGCCAGAGAAAAGATACCTGAATGCGCCACAGCAATGGATAGTGGTGAGGGTCCCACTCAGAGAAAGTTAATAAAAGGCAGCAAAGATGAAGCCCTGGATCGAGCACTTTATTTATGGTTCATTCAGAACCATGTTAAAGGCACTTCCATTTCTGGCCCCATCCTGAAAGAGAAGGTGATTCACATTCACAGAAACCTGAATGGAACTGATGATGCCTTTGGAGCAAGCGAGGGGTGGCTAAGCAGATTTAAAAATCGCCACGGCATACGGCTACTGTCAATTGAGTGTGAGCTCCTATCTGCATCTCCTGCCAGCATTGCACCTTTCCACCTTAAAATGTGAAAGCTGATGGCTGCTGAGGTGCTAATGCTGATGAAACAGGCAGCTATTGGAACATGCTGCCCCAAAAAACATTAGCCTGTTCTACAGAAAAGTCAGCACCTGGTTTTAAAACAAGCATTTTTCAATGCCGAATGTTGCGTGCTTCTATGTGCTGTTTAGGTATTTGGAAGTCATTGGAGTGCAAATAGTGAAAATTTGCGAACTTACGAGCGTGCGTAGGAACTGCGCAACGCACGCTCGTAAAACAGTCATTGTTAGGAAATTTTTCACGAAATGTTCAACGTAGCCATTTTAAGACCTCTGGTCATGAACAGTGTCAGTGTGATTTTGTTAATGTGTCCCATACATTGAGTTTGCACACCGACTGCACCATTGTGCGCTACATGGGCGGAAACACGTTTTGGGCAGGATGTGAAAAATGACAGCTGTACTGCTCATAAGGAGGTGTGGTAAAACGGCAATTTTGAAAATCTGGAGTGGAAATATTGAAAATTCGCAAACCTACGAGCGTACATGGGAACTGTGCAACGCACACTCGTAAAACAGTCATTTTTAGGAATTCTTTCACCAAATTTTCAACATTGCCATTTTAAGATCTCTGCTCATGAACAGTGACACTGTGATTTTCTTAATGTGTCCCATACACTGAGTTCGCACACCGACTGCGCCATTGTGCGCTACATGGGCGGAAACATGTTTTGAGCAGGATGTGAAAAATGACAGCTGTACTGCTCATGAGGAGGTGTGGTAAAATGGCAATGTTGAAAATCTGGAGTGAAAATATTGAAAATTTGTGAACTTATGAGCCTGCGTAGGAACTGCGCAATGCACGCTCGTAAAACAGTCATTTTTAGGAATTTTTTCACCAAATTTTCAACATAGCCATTTTAAGACCTCTGCTCATGAACAGTGTCACTGTGATTTTCTTAATTTGTCCCGTACATTGATTTCGCACACCGACTGCGCCATTCTGCACTACAAGGGCAGAAACACATTTTGGGTGAGATGTGAAAAATGACAGCTGTACTACTCATAAGAAGGTGTGGTAAAATGGCAATGTTGAAAATCTGGAGTGAAAATATTGAAATTTCGCGAACTTACGAGCCTGCGTAGGAACTGCGCATCGCACGCTCGTAAAACAGTCATTTTTTTGGAATTTTTGGACCAAATTTTCAACATGGGGTTTTTGGGACCACTTCTCATGAATGATGTCACTGTCATGGTTGTGTTCAGGCCTGAAGGATGATTTACGCGGTCACTCGCGGTCACTGCGAAATCACGCCGGGCCTGAATACGTCATGACAGTGACATCATTCATGAAAGAGTCCTTAAACCATGTTAGTGATGCAAAATTCCCAAAACTGCCTGAGATATGCAATAAAGTTGAACCCCTCCTATCTAGCACATTATACAGCTTACCGGCATTTCCTCAGTTCGCGGTCGGCTTTGAAGAGTGCAGACGTGTTCCCGGTCCACCGAAGATTGTCGCGCCGGAGTCTGGAGGTAAGTATGGGGTGATGGGGGTGTGGGGAGGCTGGGTGCGCAGTGGGTGGAGTGCGGGTTGTGGGGGGTCGGGAGAAGCGCTGTGAGACATTTTGTTTACAGGTTTAAAACAAAAAAAAGGCGATCAATGGGACCCGTTTGCCACGCTGGGTGGGCTCCCAGCGTGGCACAAATCTGAGGGAGCCGTTCAGCCGACGGGGATTAGGCACCCCGTCATCCAAAGAACTGATTGCCACGCTGGGATGGGCCCCAGCGTGGCACCAGCTAGTGGGGGGACGACAGCAGCTCAGCCAGCGGGATTGGGCACCCTGTCAGCTACACAGGACGTGCGGGGGCGCGCACGCCTGCGTGTGGGGGGAGCTATGCTTATCGGTGCTCACTGAAGCGTAGCTCCCCCTTTCAACTGTATGCCACTGCATTTTGGAGTGTGTCATAGACAGCTCCAAAATGCATTGGCTTACAGGGGCCATGCCTGCCAGCTCACTGACTGAATTGGAGGAGGAGGTGACACACCTCCGAAATCTCCGATGATGGCACTATGTTTCTTGCACATGCGTGCAAGCAACATAAAAAATGGGCAGACTTCCAGTCCTTGGTTGTGCTAATGCCACCGGCACACATCATATTAAACTTCGTGTTATCAGCAAGTCTTTAAAACCACACTGTTTCACGCATATTAGCATGAACACTGTACCTGGCACATACACAGCACAGCGTAACATGTGGATGAATGCAAACATTTTCAAATTATGGTTCCACAATGAGAGTGTACCGGCAATAAGAGTCCGCATGCAGTCAGTTAACCTCCAACCCCGAGCTATTTTACTCACCGACAATGCCGGAACACACACTGATTCAGAACAGCTGTGCACACCAGATGGAGCCATTCGATGTGCTTTTCTACCTGCAAACACTACGTCTAAGTTACAGCCCATGGACCAAGGTATTTTGGCCACCCTTAAAAGACTGTACTGTGGGAAATTGCTAGCTAGTGCTCTTGCAGAGGAAAGCAATGATTTGACACTAACTGGTGCAATAAAACAGTTTAGTGTGAAAGACGCCTGTTATCTGCATGTTGAATCCTGGGCTGAGATGAGGCAGGACAGGATACAGAAGTGCTGGGAAAAATTCCAGGTGCTGACTGTGCCAACACCAGAGGTCATCAACAACAAAATTGGTTAGTTGCCACTGGACTAGCAACTAGAGGCTACCACAGTTATTCAACAGTTGGCACAAGAAACAGAATGCTGTGCCGAGGTAACAGAGGATTGGATTACCTGTGACAAGCATGACGGTGGATTCGGAGATTTAACAGACGATGACATCCTAAACATTGCTCAGAATATCCCCTCCATCATGGATGCACCCGATGACAAAGACGAAGAAGACGAGGAGAACAGACAGCCTGGCTTTGTTGCTCCGATCCCCATAACATCCGAGGACATCGCAGCATTCAACAAATGCATTGCCTGGGTTAAATGTCAGGAAGATGCAGATTGCGTTCAGACACTGCTGCTAAGAAAATTAAGAATGCAAGCTCTAGAAAAAACAACAGCAAATCTACAATAAGTTTTTTAAAGTTTTTGAGTACACTTTATCAGACTTTCTATCTATTTATTCAGGTACAGTACTGCTTCACTTAATATCACTGTGATTACTGTCCTGTACTTGACTGTTTAATGCAGGGCACTCTGTTTATTCTGGTACAGCACTGTACAGTACTGCTTTTTAATTAATTCAGCTGAGATTACTGTCCTGTAATCAACCGTTTTACTCAGTGTGTGCAATGTAATAAAAACTTCAATTTTAACATAGTTGCCTGTCGACTCCCATTTATCCCTCCTTCCTCCCTTTCTTTGGTCCCAAGGGTTCTCTTTGTGTTTGTCCCAGGCCCTCTTGAAATGTGCATACCATCCCTGCTGTTACCACCTTCTCTGGGATTTCATTTCAGGTGGTCACCACCCTTTCTGTATAGAAATGTTTCCTTACATCCCTTCTGAATCTACCCCCATCAATTTTAGGCTGTGCCCCCTAGTGGTGTTTTCCCTCATGTTAAAGAGACCCTCCTTTTGCACTCTGTTAATTCCCTTCGTGTACTTGAAGGTCTCTATCATACCCCCGCCTCCTCTCCTCCAAGGAGTAAATCCCCAGGGCTCCCAGCCTCTCCTCATAGGACCTATCCTGTAGTCCTTCTATTATCTTGATTGCTCTCTTGGTTGCTCTTCTCTGGACCCCCTCCAGCATACAGATTTCCTTCTTAAGATAGGGATGCTTCCCCCCTTCAGTTCCCTCCCTTCTCCCTATATGTTGCACCAGTCAATATAGAAAATTTTGTATAAGCAATCATACACAGTAAGGCTGTATTTCAGTTGAGAGGTTTCCATGGTAACAAGAGACTTTGAGAGTGCAGCTTGAGAGGTCTCGTTAACACAGAAACCTCTAAATTGAAACACAGTCTTGTATGTGTATGGTTGCTCATACACAATCTTTTATAGTGTATGGGCAACCATTAATACAAGCCTGTGTCCAGCAATGTCCCCCCATAGTCCCCAAATGCCTTACTTTAGTGGTTCTATCAGACGCCACTCACTTCCTGGGCCAGCTCTCACTGCCATGGCCGCTTCATCAAATGCAGTGGTTCGAACACCATGGCCATGTGAAGACATTCCATCTTGTTGTGCTGCAGTAGCAACGTTGCTAGTGTAGCACAACAAGTCTGTTCTAGGGATGGAATTCCACACATAACAGCATTCCACCATACACTATTTTTTATTTATTGAATTTTGGTGACCCGGTAAGCCCACTGGGCCTAGAAGTCCCTTTTTCTGGGGTGACCGGGGGAAGGGGGATACAGATGGTAAGTAACTGAAATTGAACCAGATTAAGCTGTTGATGGTATTTTTAGTGACTGGGAGAAATTTGGCCAGGACACTGGGGAAATTCCCCTACTCTCCAGTAGGGATAACCCTTGTCGGCTTGGTGGATGGATTCTGTCAGTCCAGTGCTGGAGTTGCGTGGAGGAGGAGGTGGTGTGGACCAGAACATGGAACAAGGAATGAGTGCTGCTTTGCCTGAGAGGAAGCTTCTTAACCCGGAGCTACAGAACGTTATGGAGGGCGCTGTACGGCTGTGTGAGGACTTTCTTATTGATAGTGACCTACCGAGGTTTGAACCTATGGCGAAGGATGTTATGTTTCACTTGCAGCTGCAAGGTATGGAAGATGAAAAAAAAAACAAATCATTATGAGTCCCTCTATGGGTTTTTTGAAGAAAAGTCTTCTTCACGATGTCATTGTGGACAATATGCAACCTGACTCCTTGCTTGAGGCAGCATCAGTCCCCTTTCCTTTTTCTGCATTGGACGCTACCTGGAAACCTGAAGAAGCTCTTGGGCAGGCTGGTTGGATTTTTTCTGATGGTATTTGGATCTCGGATCCGAGTATTCCCCTAGCTGGGTCTCCCCCGGAAGCAAGCAAGTCCTTATCTCAACATAAAGCTGTTGTGGCTCAGACAGATTCTTTGGATGGACTGCGGTGTGCAGGTTGTGATGCATCAGCAGGAGCTCAGGGTGTGGTTCCATGAGCTCTAGGTGCTACGCCAGATGCCGACTTACAGGCTCCACTCCTAGGGAGGGGTGAGGAGCAGAATCAGCACCCTACTGAGATTCGGTTCTCCTCTGAACGTGGTGCACAAAAAGAGCTGAATCCTGATTGTGACCGAGAAGGTACATCCACTATACCTACAGCTGTTTCAGGGGGTAAAGGTACTTTTGGGACTCAAAATAAGAAAATTAGTTACGCTAACTTATTTCGAAAACCTGAGGAGGAGGCAAGACGCCGTTTTGTAGCACACATTTATTATAAAGGTGGGCTGGAGTTCCCTCCGGACAGGAATTATGTGGGGAAACACTTACTTATTGAATCTTTACAGTTCACTCCTGCTGAAGTCTATGCCCTAATACATACACTGGGGGACCACAATTTCGATGTTAGTTTTTGAATGGCGGGACTATTGGATAAATTCTGGGCTACCTACTATGAGGTAAAAAGTAGTTTGGAATGGAAACCGTTTGTGGCAATCCCGATTACCAGGCCTACTGCTAAAGTGATCACAGTATTGTTTCGGAATGAAGGGGTGAACGTCTTGGATATTGTATATTGGTTGGAGAAATGGTGTATGGCGAATGGGATACCGAGGGCCATCATTGATGATAATGGGTTCGACGGGAGGCTGGAAGTGCACTGTGCACCTGAAATTGTCCGAGGATGGTATTCAACATTTACCAAACTGTTTTTATATCGGTAGAGATCGAGGCATCTTGTTTTATCAAGGGCAGCCACATACATGTTATAGATGTGGTTCACCGTCACATTTAAACTCAGACTGTGACCAGCTTAAGTGCTCGGTCTGTGGGGTGTTAGGTCACTCGGCCACGACCTGCACTGTTCCCCCTTCCTGTAATTTGTGTGGAGCTGAAGACCATGTTTTTTTTCTCTTGCCCTTGGGCTGCTCACAATACTTCTGACTTTGTGGAGCATGATTTTTATATTCACAAGGTTGCAAAGGTGAAACAGGCTTTGTCAGGGAGTGCTGATCGGTCTCCACCCCCTAGTTTCCCAGCCTGTGCTCTGGGAAAACCTAGACGACAAGATGCTCCGAGACACTCAGGTCACACTGAAGTTTCCCTGGATCTTGCAAGTGTTCAGCCACTGATGGATTCACTCCTCCCCTGAACCCGAAGCCAGAGATGAGGCTTCTGTGCCAATCACGGTTGTTCAAGATACTGTGGATTTCCAGCTAGTCCAGAGAAAAAGAACAGCTGCTACACCGTCCTTCAGTACTGCTCCCCGTCCTCTTGTTTTGGTTTCCAATCAGTATGTACCCTTACAGAGCTGGGGTGATTTGATGGAGGAGACCGATTCTGCAGTCACATATATGCCGAGTGATCCTGTAGATAGTGTGCCTCTGACTCCATGGACCTTTAGTGTCGGTCGTGAAGAAACGAGTGACGAGGTCAAGCAAGAAGAACATTTCTTAACTAACTTTTGATTATGCCTTTTTGTGGTTTCAGTATTGCTAGCTTGAATGTTAATAGTATTCGGTTGGTCTATGAACAAAAGGCCACTTATGCTGTTTTGCACTTGCTGCTTTTTACTGTTTTTTTATTTGTTTTTTTTTTACCAGATACCAGGTAGTACTCTCTTCATGATGCAACCCAAACTTTGGCTGCTTGGTTTCTGGGGAGGACCTTCTGGTCTATGGGTATGGACACTTGTTCTGGGGTGGGTTTTTGCTTCACATTGGAGGAGTGTCTGATCCATAAATTGATAGACATTGAACCAGGTAGAGTATTGTTGTTAGATGTTGGGTTTCAGCAGGTACTCTATAGATTAATAAACATCTATGCACCTCAGCAAAAGGCAGCCAGAACTGCCCTATTTCAGAAAGTATTACCCTACCTCTGCACTAGTCAGTCAGTGTTATTGGGGGGGGGGCTTTAATACCAGCTTAGATATTAAATGTAGAGGCAAGCCATATTGTGACACTAATGAATTGAGATGTATTATCACTACTACGGGGTTGAAGGATGCCTTTGTAGCTGATCTGCATTTTACATATATGAGGGTGTCTTTGCGATCTAGAATTGATTTTTGGTTAATTTCGGCTCATGTGCGGCCTTTGGTCATATCGACTTTACCAGTTGAAACTTCTGACCATAATTGGTTTGCTGTTCGCATTTCTCTGTCTCCCACTGCAGTTAATGGGAAGGGGATGTGGAGATTGAATGCTAGTTTGTTGAATAATTCAGATTTTTGCCAGCCCCTTATAGAAGTGGTTGCTGATAGGAAATCTGTGTTTTTTTTATGATTCTCCTATTGATTGGTGGGTAGATACGATTGTAACCCCTTTGTTACCCGGGGTTACTAGAATCGCAGTAAGACCTAGTGGTAGGCAGGGAAGGCAGCTTGTGAAACTCCAGTTAAATGGGTTTCACACTGTCTCACTCTGTCCTCAGTCACAGTTGAGACTTGAGAGATGACATCATAATAGAACTGTCGCAGCTGCATGAGCCACATTTGGAATCTTCAGCTGAGAGTAAGTTTAGAACCTTGGGATTTTCAAAGTCAGTCTTCAGTTTGTCCTTAAGCAAACAAGAAGGACACCAGTAGTTGTCTGTTTACCTCCCTCCCTCTGGGGGGGGGGGGAGTTCTTTGTGGGTTCCAGGGGCAATCCCCTTCTCCCACCCTGGGAAGGAAGCTGCCTGTTTTAATTTAAGTTCAGTCTGTTCATGTATAACAGCAAAGGTTACATTTCTTCGCCTGTGGGGCACCTGCAATGAATGGGTGAGTGTTTGGCTCCATTGGAAGGGGCAAACAACTTCTTTTCTTCAGTTGGATTTCAAGTAAATGTGGACTGCTATTTGGGAGGACTATGTCAACTAGGACAAACAAATAAAGCAGTCCGTCAGTTTAAAGTGTTAATGGATTTAAAGTTCACTGTAGAGGGGGTGCTTCAGATCATCCACCGTCAATCTACATTTAAAGTCTAAAGTTCTGTGTGTCCAGAGAAATGGCGGGTATGGGCTGTGGGAGCTGGAGGGGGAAACCCCTTTAGTAACCAGGTCCACCTCTACGGATTTCTTCTGTGTTTTTGCTACTTGCCTCATGCGCTTGGCCAGTGATGGGGTGGGTACTCAGACGAGGTCGCAACTTGAAAATCTCTCTAGGAGTCGCAGACTTCAAGTGGTGTGGGGAGCCACAGGATGGGAAAATTACTCCTTGTTGGATGGGAGTACTCCTTGTTTGATGGGAGTTTCGATTTGGAAGTACAAAAACAAAATCTCTCTAGGAGTCGCAGACTTCAAGTGGTGTGGGGAGCCACAGTTTGGGAGCCTCCTTGTTTGATGGGATGTCTTTCCAAGTAGAGTTTGGGTTCATTCGCCAAGTGGACTGTCAGTCGAGTGGCCGGCAGGGGAGCTGGGCCAGTCAGGCTATGTATCCAATGTGCATGCAAAGTCCGGGCTGAGTGCCTGGTGGGTCCAAAGCCAGACATCTGTTGTAATGTGTTCATTCCTCAAATGGACCGCTGTGTTTAACCTCTAATCTGCATTACAGTAATGTAGCCCTTTGGGGGACCATGCAGTGCTTTGTTTATGTTCAGTGAGTTAATAAATAAAGCCACACTGAAAAATCCCAATTCTGGTTCTGGACATTACAGTTATTGCTTCCTGTAGTTGGATTTACTTGGGTCCCCCTGTGCAGAGTAGCCAAACCTAGGTCTCTTGTGTCAGGTAACCTCATCCTTCCCCGAACCCCTAGATACCATATGTATATCCATGTTACAAAAATGGACATATGGGTTACAAAAAATGGAGGCACCGCTTTGGATTTGTTCGGGAAGGAAGGTGCTTGGGCAAGTAGGCTAGCGTTTTGGCTATCTGGCAGTCGGTAGCCCAAAAAGGTTGAAGCAATTTCCCTAGTGTGTGCTGTGTGCTGTGAATCTTGTGCTGCTGTTTAAAAAATGCCAACTGTTTACCAAGGAGCTGTAAAGCCAAAGTGTGTGTCCTTGTCCTGCATCAACATAGTTTACAGCATTTGTCAGTTTTAAAATAAAGTTCTATGAAGGAAAGTGTGGAAAACTAGGGGTGGCAACAGAGAAATTATGCCCTGGATGTTGGAAATGCTTTCTGTGCAATACTAGAGACTGTAGAGCTAATGGCAATGTTACATGGTTGAAATGGGCTCCCGCCGTGGAGTCAGTTGAAAAAAAAAAGTGCATCTTTTCAGTTTAAATTTGCCTGCTCGACAATCGCCGTGAGGAGAGGAGCCCTCGTGAGGAAGAAGAGGCTCATTTGCATGGCATTGTGTGGTTGGTCAGTTTGCCATTAGTCCCGCCCCTCAGCCAGCTCTTATGTGTCTGCTTTAGCATTCGAGAGGGAGACAGAGAGTAGTGCGTGTACTGGCAGTGGAGGAGCGTTCGCGAAGTGTTCAAAGTGCTGTAAACAGTAGAAAAGTGACTTTCCAGTTAAAAATCGTTCTCAACCCACTTATCGATCGTGGGATCAGTGAACTGTGTGGTTAATACTACGATCGCGGAGACTGCCCGCCCGTTTGCAATCTGAGGCCTTCAAAATCTGGCTGCAGGCCGTTTTACCCCATTGCAGCAATCTGCTTCAATAACAGTGAGTAAATGATTTAAAACTGCTCAAATCAGTGATTTTCAGAGAATGCCTTATAAAATGTGTGTGCAGCTGTGTAGTCGCTTTGCAAGTAGCGATTGTGTGATGTCCTGCTAGCAAGTGCAAGTCTGTAAAGCCATTAAATGTGTGCATAGCAATGAAAGTAGCCTCAGTTTAAAGTCTGCAGCCAGAGAGAGACTGTGGGTTGTAAAATAAGTGCGTCACTAGTAAAAGCAGGCAATCCTGTGCTGAAACCTGAAGTTTTAAAAGGGACTGTAATTAAATGAATGTTGCCAGCAGTGAAAAGTCTAAGGAAAATCCTGTAAATGTGAGAACAGCCAGGACAGAGCAAGTTGTGCAGTTTGAATAAAAGTTATTAGTAGCTGATGTAAATCGGGTGCGCAGTGGCTTGACCCAGAGTCTGAATGTTGATGCACAGGAGTGCTGCCGCCGCCATTACAGGGTGGGGTAGTAAAGTAAACACAGCAGCAGAGGAGCCATTTTGAGGCTACAGAGTGTGTTCATTTAAAGTGAGACTTTCAGTTACAGTGAACTTTTGTTTGTTTTTCTGCAGTTACGGCCTCAGGACCAGCTCGTTACCCGGATCATGCCCGGGTTGCAGTAACAGCAGCAGTAAATAGATTGAGAGATATTGAAAATTGGTGCTATAGAGGGCAACTCCCTCCTGATGTGGCAATTCCTAATTATCCAGTACGTGTATGCCAGATGTGCTTGAGTGCTGGAAGAGATGTCTTCATGATTCCTCACTGTGCTGGATGTCTACAAAAATATGACTTGTATAAAGTGCCTCAAATTCATTTGGCTCCCACATGGACACAACTTCAAGAATCTGCAGTTGGCAGCACACAGCATCAGGCGGAGCCTGTAGAGGAAGGTCCCTCGGGGGAGTGTGGCACAAAGTTAGACAATGCAGAATTAGAGACTGAATCTGAAATTTCAAGAAGGTGGTGATGCCACTGCTCTGGCTTCACCAGAAGGAGAAGAAGTCAGGGATCCGTTTTTAATTTCATTGAGGATGTGAAGCTGGCAGAACCAGGACTGGCCACCCCCAAGCCAGGCCAGCGGTCTTAGATTGACCAAAGCAAGTAAAGGGGAGAGACTGGTTCGTAGAAAGGCCAATGAGATCTATGGTATGACCTTTCCTACCTTTCCTCATAGAGTCTGGGAGGAGATTGAGAACTGCAGGAAATCCTGGATCTGGGATGAAGCAATGAAACATGTGCATCCTTGGGCTAACCAGCATGTAAAGAATAGACTGTTCCATGAAAAGTATACGCAATGGAAGAGAGGCAGGACACTGTTTATGGACAGAGTGAGAATAGTGGACGGAGAGGGACACGAAGTCTCCCACTGTGTGAATTATGTGTGTCCAGATGGAGTAATAATTCAAGCCTCTGACCCCCTCTACTATTGGCCTCAGTGCAAGGATCTCCCAGTAATTAAGCCCGTGCCTACAAAATGGAGAGCCGAGCAGTGGTAGTCAATACTGCCACATCTACACTGTGAAGTAACCTTATTGAACTGACAATATGAATAAACAAAAAAATCAGGTGCTCCACATTCATCAGTCCACAGTGTACAGCCCTATTCAGCAACCATCTACTGGTAACACCAGATGACTTCCGATCCAGAGAGGACACCAGCCCAGCTGTTTGCCTGTTCATCGCCTGGTAATCGGATGACGCCGGACCAGCTGTTTCTCTTTTTTTGTTCCTGTTCTAAGGTTTCTTCTCCAGTTATGACATCAGGCCAGCTGTTTCCAGATGTGCACTCCTGTGGGTTCCCGGAAGATGTTCGCCCAGCTGTATCAGAAGAAATGCTGCCAGGGAGAGTCTTCGGCAGGGACCAGGTTGGTGACGTTCCAATACTTCAAGAGGCTGGTGAGTAAAAATCTCTTTTTATTCTATCTTTATGACATTGCAATACACAGCCTACACTACAGACTTCAAACAGTGTGTGAACTGTCCGCAAAGACTCTCCCCTTTGGGGTTATTGCCTTAAAGAACTATGCTTCACGGGGCTCCGGCCCAGGAGAGACTCTTTAATGGACTGGCCTTCGGGCCTTGTAGTCACTAGTGGGACATTTAGGGCATTCCATCCCCCCCCAAAGGTGTATTGCTACCAATGTCATTGTACTTTAATGTAAATACTCTGTTTTCTACCTTTTTCACAAAAAAAATTTATTTTTCTTTTTTGGGATTGTTCAGTGCTTTTTCTGTGTGGTAAGGGTTGTTGTTGTTGTTGTCATTGTTGTTGTTTAGATAGATTGTACATGCAGATTAGGATGTGTTTTTTTTTGTTTTTGTCTTTTCTTACAGGTGCTCCTGGAAGACAGAAGAGAAGACAAGAAGAGGAGGAGGGGCTCATCGGAGTTCCTCGTCAGTGCTTATGGTGTAGAATTTAAATGTACTGTGTTGTTATTGCTAATGGTTGTAGTTGCAGGCTGCCCAAGGTCGGGGAGGTCCCCGGGTTTTTGTTTTTATTTGGGAATATTATGTTAGAGGCAGATAGGTTTTCCCTAGAGGGTTAGAGGGGATAGACAGGCTGTGTTCCTGAGCAGCCGTAGGGATTGCAGTGCTGATCTATCAGGGCTGTGCTCTGGACGGTTCTACCAGAGCCACTAGGTGTCCATAGTATGTGGATAGAGTAGAGGCTGATATGTCAGCAATAGGCCTCTAGACCCTTAGTGTCATCTGCCTGTGCTTGCACATGGTAGGAGGGGGCCTGATCACCCCCCTCCACAGGTAGCACATAGGGTGGGATGGCCTAAGGCCGGGTGCATAATGAGTGGGGACAGTCATTTTCCTGGTCAAGGGTGAGTGTAACCCCTTTGTTACCCGGGGTTACTAGAATCCCAGTAAGACCTAGTGGTAGGCAGGGAAGGCAGCTTGTGAAACTCCAGTTAAATGGGTTTCACACTGTCTCACTCTGTCCTCAGTCACAGCTGAGACTTGAGAGATGACATCATAATAGAACTGTTGCAGCTGCATGAGCCACATTTGGAATCTTCAGCTCAGAGTAAGTTTAGAACCTTGGGATTTTCAAAGTCAGTCTTCAGTTTGTCCTTAAGCAAACAAGAAGGACACCAGTAGTTGTCTGTTTACCCCCCTCCCTCTGGGGGGGGGAGGAAAAGTTCTTTGTGGATTCCAGGGGCAATCCCCTTCTCCCACCCTGGGAAGAAAGCTGCCTGTTTTAATTTAAGTTCAGTCTGTTCATGTATAACAGCAAGGGTTACATTTCTTTGCCTGTGGGACACCTACAACGAATGGGTGAGTGTTTGGCTCCATTGGAAGGGGCAAACAACTTCTTTTCTTCAGTTGGATTTCAAGTAAATGTGGACTGCTATTTGGGAGGACTATGTCAACTAGGACAAACAAATAGAGCAGTCATCTGTTTAAAGTGTTAATGGATTTAAAGTTCACTGTAGAGGGGGTGCTTCAGGTCATCCACCGTCAATCTACATTTTAAAGTCTAAAGTTCTGTGTGTCCAGAGAAATGGCCGGGTATGGGCTGTGGGAGCTGGAGGTGGGAAAACCCCCCATCTTTAGTAACCAGGTCCACCTCTACGGATTTCTTCTGTGTTTTTGCTACTTGCCTCATGCGCTTGGCCAGTGATGGGGTGGGTACCCAGACGTGGGTCGCAACTTGAAAATCTCTCTAGGAGTCGCAGACTCTAAGTGGTGTGGGGAGCCACAGGATGGGAAAATTACTCCTTGTTGGATGGGAGTCTCCTTGTTTGATGGGAGTTTCGATTTGGAAGTACGAAAACAAAATCTCTCTAGGAGTCGCAGACTTCAAGTGGTGTGGGGAGCCACAGTTTGGGAGCCTCCTTGTTTGATGGGATGTCTTTCCAAGTAGAGTTTGGGTTCATTTGCCAAGTGGACCATCAGTCGAGTGGCCAGCAGGGGAGCTGGGCCAGTCAGGCTATGTATCCAATGCGAATGCAAAGTCTGGGCTGAGTGCCTGGTGGGTCCAAAGCCAGACATCTGTTGTAATGTGTTCATTCCTCAAATGGACCGCTGTGTTTAACCTCGGGTCATTCCTGAAAATCGGCATATTACTTGTCTAGTGTACCTACCCGGTAAACAAAAGCTAAATAAATAAATAAATAAACCTCTAATCTGCATTACAGTAATGTAGTCCTTTGGGGGCCATGCAGTGCTTTGTTTATGTTCAGTGAGTTAATAAATAAAGCCACACTGAAAAATCCCAATTCTGGTTCTGGACATTACAGTTATTGCTTCCTGTAGTTGGATTTACTTGGGTGCCCCTGTGCAGAGTAGCCAAACCTAGGTCTCTTGTGCCAGGTAACCTCATCCTTCCCCGAAGCCCTAGATACCATATGTATATCCATGTTACAAAAATGGACATATGGGTTACACGATTAGGAAGATTTGTTGGATTGATTTTTTTAAAAGTAGATCCCGTCATATTTCGGATGAGAAGCACCAACAATATTTGTTATGCTGGGATCGTATGTATGAATTGGTCTCTTTAAGTAATTCTAGAGGAGAAGACCATTCTGGGGAATTGTCTTGCATAAAGTTAGAGTTAACTAAATTACAGTATGATAGACGTACATCCTTGGAATTGGAACAGAAATTTGGGACACAAGGGAGGAAGCTTCAGGTAAACCCATTTGATGATTGTCACCATCGGGCTCACAAAAAACAGATTGGAACACTTAGGAATTCTTCTGGGTTTTTAATTCAGGGATCTCCAAATATTCTTCGAGTTGTTGAAGATTTTATGTGCACTAAATGTGGTACTGTGTTTGGGGTCAATGATGGGATGGGACTGCTTCTCGCTGCGGCAAATATCCCTACCGTCACTACAACGGATCAGCAGAAGCTTTGTGCTGCCTTTACTGTTGAGGAGTTAGGTATGATTATAGGTAGTTTGAAGGATCTTATAGCTCCCGGTCCAGATGGCATTCCATCTGAAGTGTACAAAATGTTGTGGGAGTTAATGCCAGTTAGGTTATTACAGGTTTTCAATGCACTTCTGAGTGAAGATTGGATTACTAATTCAGTGTATGATGATCTGATTGTATTTTTGTTTAAAAAGGAGAGAATTCGAACTTAGATAACTGGAGCCCAATAACATTGTTAGATACTGATTTTAAGATTTTTCCTAAACTGCTTTGTCACAGACTGAGTAAAGGGCTGGATTATTTGATCTATCCTTCTCAATACTGCTTGGTGCCTGGCCGCAATATTCAGGATGCTTTGCTTTTATTACGTGGCTTATTTTCTCATGGTAGGGCAAATAAATTGTCAGGGCATTTATTTAGCTTTGATTTGGCCAAGGCTATTGACAATTTGGCTCAGGAATTTATTTGGCTAACATTTTTGGTTTATGGGTTTCCTGTGGAATGTATTAATTGGTTGCAAATCTGTTATTTTTTTGCTTCCGTTTGACCTTATGTGAATGGCTGGGTTGGTAACAGATGTTACATTAAATGCGGGTTATGACAGGGATGCCCCTTAAGCCCTTTATTATTTATTTTGGCGATAGATCCGATAATTAGAATCCTTTATCGGTCTCCGCTTCTGAAGGGAATCACTTGTGGAGGAAGGGGAAATGTTAAAATTGATGAGTATGCAGATGATTTATGTGTGTTTGTCCCAGATCTGGACGCTGGGACTTTGATTTGCAATATTTTGCCCCCATTATTGCATTGTATTGGCTCTAACATAAATGTGGATAAAAGTATTTGTTTGAATTTATCACGCATACAGAGAACAGATACTACCATGGGAGGAATAGTGATTGAAGATGCCCTTCAGAAAATTCTTGGGTTGCATTTCGGTGAGATATGCCAGCAGATTATAATTGGGAAATATGTATTAATATAGGTCGTGGGAGAATTAGTAGATGGGCTGCTTGGAAAATGGGGAAGAAGAAGAAGGTATATTTAATTAAAGCCTTTTTACTACTGTTATTTTTATTTGTGAGTCACATTTTTCCTTTGCCCAAACATTTGGTTACCCCAGGTTTTGGATTTTTCTTTTCCTGTTTCTGGGGGAGTCGACTTAATCCAATAAGGTGGAATGTTTTATATTTGCCGATATCTGAAGGTGGTATACAGATGCTTAATCCTATAGTGTTTTTTTTTTTTTTTTTTTACAATTTTTCGTTAATACAGACCTGAAGCCAATTCTCGTTACAGGCACTAATGTGTGGACGGAGTGGGCATCTGCAGAAATATTAGACGTTTGGACTGAATGGAAGTGTGGCCAGTTTTTGCATAAAAACAAACGTAAATACAAATTGTTACAGGATTTGGAGGTAATTTTTGATCTTATTCAGGGTTGGAATGTTTCTTTTTCTGATTTGCAGCGGCTGTCCAGAAAGCAACTCTATCAGAGTATTTTGCAGAGTTGTTTTTTGATGACCCCATTCAAGACTTCACTGACTTCAAAAGAAATGGATTAGTACTCGATTATTGAACAACGGAATACCTAAGGCAGTGTGGGATATTGCTTGGTTGGGAGTACATAGGGTATCAATACCAGAGGAAATCATAAACATAAACAACTTTCAGATAGATATTGTTTGCGCCCAAATTGTGTTCAACAGCTAGAAATGATGGACCCTCTGTATTTTGAATGTCCATTTATTAAGGAATTTTGGGACATGTGGGAAGTGTATTGGGACCCTCATCCCTGGAAGAAAGGGAAGCTACACAGCTGTATTTTGGTATCTTTCTGCTGGAATGGGAGAGGTATAATTGTGAAACTTTGAATCTTGTTTCCATTTTTATCTTACACTGGGTCTGGCAGTTCAGATGTGGTTTTATTTTTCAACAAAAGCGTGATACTTCAGAATTACTGTTTTTTGTCATTAAGGATGGGTTGGGCTGTTTGCAGGAGGCAGAAGCTACCTTGCTCAAAATGAGCATATTGGAAACGTATTGGAGATATTGCCCTTGAATTTGATGTTCCCTTTTCTTGCAATTTGTTTTTACCACATGGGTTAATGCTAGTTTCTTTTTTTGTTGTTTATTTTAGTGTTCCAAGGGGTGATGTATAGTTTTGTAGCTTGATTTCTTTTTGGGATGTTTATTTGGGGTCGCTGGATTCTGCATCTGTGGGTCTTGTTTTTGTGTATTTTATTTGGAGGGTTTGTTGTTGTTTTTGGATCTTTCTGACCTGACATTCTTTTGATTTTTTGTTTTTCCTGCTTTGTATGCTAGTATATTTGTTTGTGTTATTTCTTTTAATGTTTTAAAAATAAAAATTCCCCTACTCTTTTCGATAAGTGCCATGGGATCTTTAACATCCACCTGAACTACCACCAATCCAGGCAGATGGGACCTCGGTTTGACGTCTCTTCCAAAAGACAGCACCTCAGAAGATCAGCACGCCCCTCATGCTGCACTACAGTGTCAGTATTGGGATATTAACCCAAGTGCCAGATGTGGGAACTGAACCTACAGCTCTCTGATCTCCAGGCCTCAGAGGCGAGTGTGCTACCTACTGAGCCACTGCCACTGACTATTTATTGATTTATTGAACAGTTTCACCAGGAGGGCACACTGAATCAGGAATAAGGGGTTGAGGAACAGTGGGCAGTATTTAAAATGGGGGTTACAAGAACAACAGAATTATGTATTAAGCAGGTTAGCAAGAGGAAAAGGAAGAGGAGACCATTATGGTTTTCCAAAGAGGTAGCAAAGAAAGTGAAAGCCAAAAAGATTGCATTCAGGCAATACAAAAAGACACAGGCAGAAGGGGATAGGGAGAAGTACCAGGAGAAGCAAAGGGAGGCAGGAGGTCAGTAAGGGAAGCCAAAGCTCAGACAGAAGAACACATTGTAAAATCAGTGGGTAGAGGGACAAAACCTTTACAGGTACATAAGTGAAAAAGAAAGACAAGGGAGGGATAGTGAGACTGAAGGGGAGGATGGGGCCACGTGGAGGATGACAACAGTAAAGCTGACATACTGAACAGGTATTTCTGCTCAGTCTTTACTGAGGAAGAGGAGGGTAATGGGTCTGAAGGGAGTACAAGGGGTGAGAATGGTGCAGAAATGGACACAAGTCCCTTTACATGAGAAAGGGTCCTGAAGGAACTGGAAGTAATAAGAGTTGATAAAGCAATAGGGCCAGATGGGGTGCACCCCAGGGTCCTTAAAGAACTAAGAGAGGTGGTGGCTGAACCTCTGGCTATCCTGTTTAGCCGATCACTGGTGTAACCCCCCTGCAAATGGGGGTTCCCAAAAGACTTCCAGGAGCTTGCTTGAATGCTCCAAGCCTGAATGGTGTTTGGCATTTAAGCCATTTATCAGTGAGTGTTTTTAGAGCCTCTGGTACTGTCTCTTTAAGAGCTGTCTGCTTGCAGACATAATTAGTTTGTATGGGGGACTGTGTGCTTCTCTGAGTACCACTCGAGCTGCTGCCAATTCACTTCATTTTTGCAGTCACTAGGAGTGCAAAGGAACCTATTTGAAAGATGTAACTGTTTGCCAGAAATTATTTAGAGTAATAATGAAATTACAGTTTGTCTAACCTGCTTTCTTTGCAGTCAGAACTGTGTCTGCTAGTTCCCATTCTAGTTTTGAACTGCTGAACTGGACCAATCAGTGTGGGTAAGCTAGCTCTAAAATGATGCCTTGGACGAATCAGAACTTGGACTCATAATCTGAGCCAGCCACAAGAGGATTGTATGGGCAGTGACTCTGGGAGATGTAGTTTAGACTTCAGTGCCTTTTGGACCAACAGCAGCAGTCTATTGTGAGGTGACAGCCAATCCAGTCAAGAACTGGGAGGAACTCAAAGGAAGTGCCGGTTTCGTCAGTTGGAGTTCAGTTGAGCTTTGGCAGTGAAGAAGGAAGGAGCCCTGTGCTTTTTCAGTGTGCAGTTTTAGTCAAAAACGTGGTAAGGCCCAGAGTTCCGGTCTGCAGCTTGTGTAACAGCTTGTTAGGACTGAATCCGTCCCTGTGAAAAGAATCAAAGGATCTCTGAAGAGTAGAAACCAGGCTCACCCTGTAGAAGACTGGAAGAATTGCTGAAAATTGCACTCGGTCTGTCAGAACTGAATCTGCTGTGTGTTCTCCCGGTTGTGCAGTAATTGCGATCGGGATACAGATGCAGCCTGCCTGGTATAGTACTTTCTTTTATATGGATGTGTGAAGAGGTTTGTGTACCTCAAGTGAGCCCTGCTGACATTGAAGGACCCTATCTTATTTGGAGGTCGTGAGTACTAATTCAGGGTTGCTCCCTGTTGAATTGCCACATTAAATCCAAATGGAATTACTGTACTGCTGACTGTTTAATTCTCCTTTTCTATGTGTGAAAGGGCCTACCAGCTGCCACGGTTTGGACTAGCCACTAGGGCTTGGGTACCCTGGGACAGTAACTGATAGGGATAGGCCTGTGCACAGAGCCATAGGTAGATTATTAGAGTGATAAGCTAATTAACCTGATTTCCCTGTCCTTGTTATATCCCCTAAATAAATCAGAGCTGCTTGTTTCAGCAAAGTTATACTGCCTGAGGTATTTGTCTATGTTAAAGTACTGTACTGTGATTGTTGCACTGTATCTCATTTCACAGGAGGTCCCAGTGCGGAACCAGACCTGGGGTAAGTGTATACTGTGAAGGTAATTCTGATATATTGTGTGGGCCACTAGTGGGAAGAAAGGGGTTGCAGTGTCCCAGAGGGCTGTGACCAAGTTAGTTTAACTATTGCAAACCCTGACCTCTGGGTGGAGGCACCCCATTGGATCCAGGCCCCTCAACCTGTTAGTGGCAAATCAGGCAGGGTAGTAGCCCCTGGGATAGCGCCATCTGGGGTTACATCTTGGAGGCTCACCGCTGGGATTGTGTGTCCTCTAGTGGCCATATTTACGAACCACTGTTAAGAAAAATGGGTACCCGACAGAAGTGGCTGTGCACGGCTGGTGGAGTGGTGTACTGGGGAGGAGATCGACCCCAAAATGCTATGCTTATCCTGGACATCCCCTGGGTATCAATACGGACACTGTGCAGGAGTACTTTCCAAGGTGGAAGGTTTACAAAACCCTGTGGTGGTGGGTCGGCATGCTAATCTGCTCACCCACACTTTCCTGGCCCTAGTAGAGTTTAAGGATCCCATAGATAGCTCCAAAGTGCCACAGACCATTACCCCAGAGGAGCCCTCACTGCTTGGAGAGTGATAACTAAGGACAGTAAAGACCCGGGGAATCAGCCCCACCACTATCTGAAACTTTGAGGAGAAATTTGCTGAATGGTTGCTGGGAGAGGGAAAACTGTGGAGGACTTGAAGAAACTATTCTTGCCACCTGGGGTGTTCCTCCCCAACACCCTCTCCTGCTCCAGTGCCCGTAATGGTGGCTGAACCAATGCAGACTCCTATTTCTGCACCTCCCATTAGTCACGACTCTTGCAGAAGGTTGGGGATCTTCTCTGGCACCCTCCCACCCCCAAGGGAGGATGACTGGGAGACCTGGATAGACTATATTTGCCCCAAGTGCTAGAATGGCAATGCTCGGAAGGTGAAAGCGAAGAGGGTTAGTGAGGCCTCCGAGGTCCTGCCTGGCTACCATCCTGCTAAACGGGCCAGTAACCCTGAAGCGACTGCACAGGCCTATCTTGAGGCCTTGGAGATGTGTATGGGAGCCCAGATTCTGATGAGGACCTATGGTGGAGAGTAAGAGATGCACAACAGTACCAAGGGAGTTGTTGTCTGTGTATGTATCTCGGCTGGAAAAATTGTTGCAAGAATGCCTCAGAAAAGGTAGTTTGCCAGCGATTGAACTGGACCGAACCAGGCTGGACAGGATCCTAAGTCTGCCCCTTCTCAGAACTGCTGTTGCTTCAGTTACACCTGGCAGATCGACTGGAATCCCCACCCTCCTATGATGAGTTAATGAGAGAAATTGAGAGTTGAGAAAGACGACTCGGGAGGGACCTGCACCAATAGCTGCACACGACCGAGTGACTGAGGGTGACCCATCAAGTGAAGTTCAGGGCAGAGGTTGGCAGTCAATGAGTGCTCTGACAAGGAAAAGATATGTCACAATGGGGCGAACTGTTGAGAGAGATCGGAATTCAAAACAGTCCCTTTATGAAGGCCACGCCTGCAAGTACGGGCCCTGACCTATATCCGACTGCATCTGCTATGGGGGTGGGGTACCCACCCATGTATCTCCTGCTGATAACAGCTCCGAACTCGATTCCTTGACCATGGAAGTGGAGAAACTGACGAAGATGTCTCAAATGCTTATCACGCCGCAGACAGAGATGGCACAAGGTTTCCAGTTAGTAATACCCCGCCTGGCTCCCAGTGTGGCGCCTCGGCCAGCTCAAACTCCAGAAAGTATGTTTTGCTATAATTGTGGGAAAGATGGGCACATGAAAAGGAATGCCAGTCCCCAAAAGACACTGACAAAGTTGCATATAGGCTACAAGGAGAGCTTCGGAGAAGAAATCAGTGGTTAAGAGGTGCACGACATGATCCCAGTGAGGGCACCAAAATGCTAATTCACGTCCTTTGTGGCAAGGTCAGTTGCCCAGGCCCCACTACCGCCTCTCCAGACTGGTCCAGAATAGTGGGTCCTCCATGGAGACCACTGTAAAGGTGAACGGAGTGTCTACAAGAGCTATATTAGACAGTGGCTCCCAAGTGACAATTATGTTCCAAGATTGGTATCAGAAGCATTTGTCAGACGTACCCTTACAACCATTAGAAGGACTGCATGTATGGGGGTTAAGTGAGAAGGCCTACCCCTATTCCGGTATATCCGAATTTGGCTGTCTTTCCCCACCTCCGTGGCTGGAGTGGCCGAACAAGTAGAGACCCTAGCCTTAGTGTGCCCCCCACTGGACTGTATGATGGTGTCCTTTGTTGATTGGAACAAATGCTCATATGTTCGGAAGGCTGGCACAGTTGTGTTATGAAAACAGGGTCAAAGACTAGTAGAGCTTTAAGAGTTCCGCTTTAATTAAGAAGGCCTATGAGGCACAGAGAGATGCTGAAAAACAGAACCAGAGGAACCGGTCGGAATTGGAAGAAGGATCCTGAGTCTCTGATCCTGGCGCCAAATGCCCAGTGTACCTTACAGGGAGAGGTCCGTATCAGAAAGGATGTTAAGAATAAAATATTAATGTTGGATGCACCAGGCGATTGAAAATTGCCAGAGGGACTGCTGGTCAAGCCTAGTATTTTGCCCGCTAGAGCCCATGCTTATGCCAGAAGGGTAATGGTCCAAGTTCATAATGTGTCTGAAAGAGACATTCGAGTAAACAGAGGTTGCATCCTGGCTAATGTGCATTGTGCAGACACTGCAGTGCTACCCAGCAGCAAGAGTTCAAGGAAGAATGACAGAGTAACGCCTGACTTGTTTGATTTCCGACTTCGCTGCCAGCTGAATGGAAAGTGAAGATCAGTGAGAAGCTTGCCCAGAGACCAGGTGTTTTCTTTAAAGGAATGGGATGTAGGATGCGTGCAAGGAGCTGAGCACAATATCCGGCTGCATGGCGAAAGACCATTTCGTGAGAGGTCTCGGCGCTGGCACCTGCTGACATAGATGATGTGAGACGGCATCTGCAAGAGATGTTAGCTGCTGGTGTAATACAAGAATCCAGAAGCCCTTATGCTTCCCCATTGTGGTAGTGAGAAAAAGAATGGAACAGTAAGGATGTGTGTGGATTATCGCACTTAAACCGGGCGGACTATCCCTGATCAGTACACAATGCCCCGCATTCAGGATGCTTTGGACTGCCTAAACGGGAGCAAGTGGTTCTCTGTGCTGGATCTCCGCAGTGGGTACTATCAGATCCCGATGGCCCCAGAGGACCGTGAAAAGACAGCCTTTATCTGTCCGCTGGCTTCTATGAATTCATGAGATGCCTCAAGGATTTCAGGTGCCCCAGCCACTTTTCAACGATTGATGGAGCGTGCAGTGGGGACATGAACTTACTAGAGTGCCTGGTATACCTAGATGATGTTATTGTGTTTGGCAGCTCACTGGAGGAACATGAGAGCAGATTATTTAAGGTATTGGACCGACTGGAGGACTTTGGCCTTAAACTGTCCATTGATAAGTGTCAATTTTTTCAAACATCAGTAAAGTATGTGGGACACATAGTATCCACCGAGGAATAGAGACCCGACCCAAGTAAAGTTGAGGCCTTGACCACCTGGCCACAGCCCAAAAATCTAAAAGAACTGCAAAGATTCCTGGGATTCTGTGGTTATTATCGGCGCTTCATCAAGGACTATTCAAGAGTGATCCGCCTTTACTTAACCTTACTCAAGGGTATCCCCAACCCAAAAATACCAAAAGTCAGCATCCCTCAAGACTGAAAGAGTGTATTTTCATCCGAGTGAAGTATTTGGGGTCCGCTGGACTCCTGATTGTGAGACTGCTTTCATGAGATCATATATCAACTTACCCATGCTCCAGTGCTGGCCTATGCCGATCCAAGAAAACCTTACGTCCTGCACACTTGATGCTAGCTTGCAAGGGTTGGGGCTGTGTTGTACCAAGAGCACGAGAATGGCCTGAGACCAGTGGCCTTGCCAGTAGAAGCCTGACCCCATCCGAAAAGAACTATCCTGTACATAAGTTAGAGTTCCTAGCTTTGAAGTGGGCTATTGTTGACCAATTCCATGAGTACTTGTATGGGGCTAAAATACTAGTAAAACTGACAATAATCCTTTGACCTATGTGCAGACCTCAGCTAAGTTGGATGCCACTGGCCATAGGTGGCTTTCTGCATTATCTACATATGACTATGCTCTCGAATACCGAGCAGGTCTGAACCACATAGATGCTGATGCTCTCTCCCGGAGGCCTGTTCCCAGAATGATTGGGTCCGACTGGCAGAACCTGACATTCGGGCACTCTGCCGGAAGTTTGACAGGGAGGAACAAATGTCCACGGACGCAGTGGACTGCATGGTGGATTGCTTGGGAGCCTCTGAGAATTGCATACCTGCTGCTTATTGCCACTTTTCTGCAATAGACATTGGTGCACTGCCTCAGCTGGACAATGACAGTATTAATGGGCTCAATCCCCGATCCCATGATCAAAGCAGCTTTAGAAGCCCTCTATGCAGGAAAAGATGTGTCCAAATTACGCTCCACTGATTTGAGAACTGCACTGTTATACAAAGAAGGTCCTAAGTTGAAACTGATCAATAAACTGTTATACAGAGAAACAGTAGACAGAGGGGACAAGTAGACAAACAACAACTAGTGCTGCCCACTGCCTTCGAGACTCAGTATTGAGGTCCTTGCACAACCACATGGGGCACCTTGGTATAGACAGAACACTTGACTTGGTGAGATCCAGATTCTATTGGCCTAAGATGGGGCTGATGTGGAGCAACACATTCAACTTGTAGTCGCGCTTACAGAGGAAAGCTTTGCCCCAGAGGTCTGCCCCTTGTTAACATAACCACCAGTGCACCCATGGAGCTGGTCTGTATTGATTTTCTAAGTTTGGAGTCAGATCAAAGAAATATCAGTAATGTGCTGGTGGTCACTGACCATTTCACGAGATATGCCCAAGCTTTCCCACCAAAGACCAGAAAGCATCCACTGTAGCCAAAGTACTTGTAGAAAATTTTTGTTCACTATGGGCTCCACAAAGAATCCATTCTGATCAAGGGAGAGACTTTGAGAGTCGTCTGATCAAAGAGATGCTTTCTCTGTGGGGAGTGCGAAAGTCCAGAACCACTCCTTACCACCCCAGGGGACCCAGCCTGAACGCTTCAACCGCACTTTGCTAGATATGCTAGGCACCCTGCACCCAAAGGACAAGCCTAGATGGAGCCAACAAATTAGCACCCTGGTACATGCTTATAACTGCACCAAAAGTGATGCCACTGGATTCTCCCCTACCGCCTGATGTTTGGAAGAAGCTCGACTACCAGTAGATGTGTGTTTTGGGGTCTCTCCTGATGGGGTTCAAGCTGACAACTATTTACAGTATGTGCAAAGTTAAAGGCCCAGCTAACTCATGCACCAACTGGCTCAAACCATGGCTGCCAAAAGAAATCTGCCAACAAAGAAAGGTATGATAAAAGGTGAAAGCACAGGAACTCCAGGAGGGAGATCGGTATTGTGCTAAGAAATCTGGGACTGCATGGCAAGCACAAGATTGCTGACAGATGGCACCATCTCCCTCACATTGTAGTGGGCAAACTAGATGATCTGCCAGTGTACAAGTAAGGCCTGAGAATAATTCAAAAGATGTAAAACAATGCATAGAAATCATTTACTGCCCATTGGACAAATCTTAATTGAGTCTGAGCCCCTAGAAGATGCCCTCTGGACCAGTGACTAGAGCTGCTGCTAAGAAAAGATCAAGAAAGTCTGCACCTACAGAAGCAAAGTTAAAGTGTTCCCTCCACAAGTCCCAGTTGAGCATGACTGTCAGTCCATATCGGAAGAAAGTGAGAGTGACTTTGAATACTATCCTTCTTACGAACTGAGTCAATTGTTTGGGGCAATCCCCTAGTCAATACTGGAGACAAAGCTGGGCCTTCTGGACTGTCTAAGCCCCAGCTTCATCCCTGGAGCCAATGCTCCCAGAAAGTGAAGTGCAAAGCATCAGATCAGATGAAATGGAATCATTGTGCATGGTTGAACTGTTTGAGCTTTCAGGAGGAAATGATAGATTGGGGCAGACTGGTGATACACCGAACAAGAAGAGTATTTGAGTGCCCTGACAGTCCACTGCCAGTGTCCGAAAGCTCTCCATGCGAGCCAAATGTTGTGGACTCAGAAACTGTAACTCCTGGAGCTGAAAGTGCCCCAAGTTCTAGCCTCTCTACCCCATGGAGACTCCTGACAAGTGAGGACAATGCTGAAAATGAGGCTCAGAGTGCAGAGACTATAACAGTTCCCCTAGAAAGACTGGTCGAGCTGTAAAGCCTGTGGTGCACCTCAGTTATGATTCACTTGGGAGGCCTGTGGACTTGCCTCTCAATGTTGTCCATAAAGGAGTGTATGTGTCCCGAGCTCATTGCCCAAACTGAGCATCAGTGCTAACTCCAAGTTACTTGTGTTGCCCTCTATATGGTGCCCTTGCCCCATCCAGCCCCAAGGTAACTGATAGGAAGGGCCCCTCTCTTCAGGTTTCATGTACAAGAGGTAATAACTTGAGTTATGGTACAATGTGTATGTAATACTGTGTAAAGAGTGACGTACTGCAATGTTTCAGAAATGTGTTCTTGGTAAAATGATATATTGACTGATGATTACATATGCGAGCCTAATGCAAATGTATATGGTTGCAGTTGAAACTTATGGGGTACTTGCTTGACGCTGACGTCAACTTTCCCAAGCCAGGAAGGTGTAACCCCTGCAAATGGGGGTTCCCAAAAGACTTCCAGGAGCTTGCTTGAATGCTCCAAGCCTGAATGGTGTTGGCATTTAAGCCATTTATCAGTGAGTGTTTTAGAGCCTCTGGTACTGTCTCTTTAAGAGCTGTCTGCTTGCAGACATAATTAGTTTGTATGGGGACTGTGTGCTTCTCTGAGTACCACTCGAGCTGCTGCCAATTCACTTCATTTTGCAGTCACTAGGAGTGCAAAGGGAACCTATTTGAAAGATGTAACTGTTTGCCAGAAATTATTTAGAGTAATAATGAAATTACAGTTTGTCTAACCTGCTTCTTTGCAGTCAGAACTGTGTCTGCTAGTTCCCCATTCTAGTTTTGAACTGCTGAACTGGACCAATCAGTGTGGGGTAAGCTAGCTCTAAATGATGCCTTGGACGAATCAGAACTTGGACTCATAATCTGAGCCAGCCACAAGAGGATTGTATGGGCAGTGACTCTGGGAGATGTAGTTTAGATCAGTGCCTTTTGGACCAACAGCAGCAGTCTATTGTGAGTGACAGCCAATCCAGTCAAGAACTGGGAGGAACTCAAAGGAAGTGCCCGGTTTCGTCAGTTGGAGTTCAGTTGAGCTTTGGCAGTGAAGAAGGAAGGAGCCCTGTGCTTTTTCAGTGTGCAGTTTTAGTCAAAAACGTGTAAGGCCCAGAGTTCCGGTCTGCAGCTTGTGTAACAGCTTGTTAGGACTGAACTGCCCTGTGAAAAGAATCAAAGGATCTCTGAAGAGTAGAAACCAGGCTCACCCTGTAGAAGACTGGAAGAATTGCTGAAAATTGCACTCGGTCTGTCAGGAACTGAATTCTGTGTGTTCTCCCGGTATTGTGCAGTAATTGCGATCGGGATACAGATGCAGCCTGCCTGGTATAGTACTTTCTTTTATATGGATGTGTGAAGAGGTTTGTGTACCTCAAGTGAGCCCTGCTGACATTGAAGGACCCTATCTTATTTGGAGGTCGGAGTACTAATTCAGGGTTGCTCCTGTTGAATTGCCACATTAAATCCAAATGGAATTACTGTACTGCTGACTGTTTAATTCTCCTTTCTATGTGTGAAAGGCCCCTACCAGCTGCCACGGTTTGGACTAGCCACTAGGGCTTGGGTACCCTGGGACAGTAACTGATAGGGATAGGCCTGTGCACAGAGCCATAGGTAGATTATTAGAGTGATAAGCTAATTAACCTGATTTCCCTGTCCTTGTTATATCCCCTAAATAAATCAGAGCTGCTTGTTTCAGCAAAGTTATACTGCCTGAGGTATTTGTCTATGTTAAAGTACTGTACTGTGATTGTTGCACTGTATCTCATTTCACAGGAGGTCCCAGTGCCGGAACCAGACCTGGGGGTAAGTGTATACTGTGAAGGTAATTCTGATATATTGTGGGCCACTAGTGGGAAGAAGGGGGTTGCAGTGTCCCAGAGGGCTGTGACCAAGTTAGTTTAACTATTGCAAACCCTGACCTCTGGGTGGAGGCACCCGCCATTGGATCCAGGCCCCTCAACCTGTTAGTGGCAAATCAGGCAGGGGTAGTAGCCCCTGGGATAGCGCCATCTAGGGTTACACTGGAAACAGGGAGGTACCCAAAGACTGGAGGACAGCAGATGTAGTCCCCTTATACAAAAGTGGGAACAAAGAGGAAGCGGGGAACTACAGACCAGTCAGCCTCACCTCGGTAGTGGGGAAGATCATGGAAGCACTATTGAAGGAGAGATTGGTGGAACATCTGGTTGTCAATGGACTGCAGGACCCAAGGCAGCATGTATTCACCAGGGGGAGGTCATGTCAGACCAACCTCATTGAATTTTTTAACTGGGTGACTAGGGAGGTGGATCAGGGGAGGGCAGTGGACATGGCCTATCTGGACTTCAGCAAGGCCTTTGACACTGTGCCACATAGAAGACTATTACACAAACTGGGGAATATGGGGTGGGCAGGACAGTAGTGTGGTGGGTAGGTAACTGGCTGGGTGGCAGGACACAGAGGGTGGTGGTAAATGGCTGTCACTCCACAGAGGGAAGAGTGACCAGTGGGGTACCACAGGGATCAGTGCTGGGACCGGTCCTATTCAACATCTTCATCAGTGACATGGCGCAGGACCTAGAAGGCAGAATTTCACTGTTCGCTGATGACACAAAGCTCTGTAACAGAGTAGACACACCAGAGGGTGTAGACAGAATGAGAAGTGACCTGCAGAAACTTGAAGAATAGTCAGGGGTTTGGCAGTTGAAATTCAATGCAAAGAAGTGCAAGATAATGCATATGGGGCACAAAAACCCTGGCACAATATATCAGTTGGGGGGTGAGGATATAGCATGCACCAAGCAGGAAAGGGATCTTGGGGTTATCATCTCTGATGACCTCAAGGTAGGGAAACAGTGTGACAAGGCAGCAGGTAAAGCAAATAGGATGCTGGGATGTATAGGCAGGGGCATTACCAGCAGGAAAAGGGAGGTCATAATTCCGCTATACAAGACACTAGTGAGGCCCCACCTGGAGTACAGTGTACAGTTCTGGAGACCATACCTACGTAAGGACATAGACAGGGTAGAGAAGGTTCAGAGGAGGGCAACAAAGATGGTGCATGGATTGCATCACAAGTCCTATGAAGACAGGTTGAAGGAACTGAACATGTACTCCCTGGAGGAGAGGAGGAAGAGAGGGGATATGATAGAGACATACAAGTATCTTACAGGGAGGAACAGGGTGCAGGAAAACACTATTTTTAAGCGAAAAAGATGTTCCAGGACTAGAGGGCATGGGATGAAGTTGGAGGGAGGACAATTCAGAGGAAACATGAGAAAGAATTTCTTCACAGAACAGGTGGTGGACAAGTGGAACACCCTGCCAGAGGAAGTGGTGGGGCTGAAACAATCACGGGATTTAAGAATGCATGGGATAGACATAAAGGAATTCTGGAGGTCAGGGGTAAGGTGCAACAGACTTCTAGGAAAACAAACTGAACTTACAAGCTCAAATGGGCAGACTGGGTGGGCCATAGGCCCTTATCTGCCGACACTGTCTATGTATCTATGTATCTATGAATTATCAAGTTGCTCATCTCCTGGTGCATCCTGGGGAGAGGGTAAGGGAGTACAAAGAATCGAACATACAGTTTCCAACAACACAGTACAATGAGAACATTTCTGGTACAAAACTAGGTACATAAAAGCAGGACAAACATATGGCCTCCAATGACCATGGCAAGGGGGCCTACCTCACAGGAAGGGATCACTGGTAAGCAACCTGCTGGGGGGGATCCCGGTCTCAAAAAGGTACTTGTCATTGGTGGACACCATGGAAGGGGGGCCTCAGAAGATGCAGGGGATGCAGCCAGCAGTGGACGGAAGGAGAAGGAGATGAAAGTGAGGGGGTTGGGGGCAAGGGCACTGGGGCTAATAGAGGAGCCGGGATGGCACAGGAAGGGGAGCTAGGAGTAGGGAGTGCCAGGGAAGAGAGGATGAGGGGACAGTAAGGAGGGAGCATGGATCCCAGGGGGAAAGGGACCAGCAGGGATTAAGTGTGGGGGAGAGCAGAAAAAAGGACGATAAGGGTGTAGAAGCAAGAGCCCCTGGTGGTCAGGCAGGGCCACAAGTTAACGGGAGTGCTGCTGGGACAGACCAGAGTGGTGAGGCGGGGTGGGGGGAGCTAGGAGTAGAATGGTTGGACAGGAGAAAAAGCTGGAGTGGGGGGGTAAATGCAGCCGATGGCAATCAAATTGTTGGGATGGCCAGAGAAAACGGAGAGGTAGTGGAAGTGAGGGTGTATATGGCAGAGGAAGGAGGTAGGCTCAGGGGAAGGAGGAGGTTAAAGTGCTCCTGCTGGGGGACTCCATGATCAGGGGTATTAAGTGGGAAGGAAGGAGTGAGGGGCAAATCTGTGCTGTCAGGGTCAAGAGTATATCTGGCTTGACTGTGCACAAGGCCAAGCACTTGGTTTATGCTTTGGTGAAAGAATGCGGTGGATCTCCTAACATATTAGTGCTTCTGGGCACTAATGACAAAGAGGGAAATAGTGTGAAGGAGATACAGGCAAGGTTGCGGGAGATAGCCAGGGTGTGTCTTGCTGTGGGTTGCATGGTCTCTTTTTCAGACGTCTTCCCAGTGCCTAGAGCTAGTGTGGGAAACAAACAGAAAATCAGGGAGGTTAATGAATGGCTCAGAGCATGGTGTGTAGCTAGGGAGTATGGGTTGGTGGGAGACTGGTGTGCAACTTGGGAGGACAAGGGGCTGTATGCTAGGGATAGGCTCCACTTAAATTTGGGGAGGAAGGAGGTTTTGAAACTAAAATTGACCGAGTTCATCAAAGCTAGGTGGGGTTTAAACTTGTGAGGAGGAGGGCTAGGGCTTTAGGCTGCTGCTGGCAGACACATCAAAGGAGGACTTAGCCTTCTCCACCCAGCGGAGGGGAAGGGGTGCCAAACTGGGGCACCTGACTGTGCACAAGGGAGCAGGAGCATGCAGTTAACTTGGGGATCTCGGGTTGGGCGGATGGGCGAGGGCAAGGGGCAGGGATGGAGGGTGGTCCTGATTAACGCCAGGAGCATGGGTAACAAGATGCCCGAGTTTCAGGTGATGCTAACTGAAGGGAAGATGGATGTGGTGGCAGTCACTGAAACTTGGGCTACTCCTCGGTACAATTGGGACCTGAACCTGATGGGATACACTGTGTTCAGGCAGAACAGGGCAGTGGGCAGGGGAGGTGGGGTAGCACTCATCATTAGGAATGGCATCGATATATGCAGGGTGGAGGGGGCAAAGGGAAATGCAGAGGCATTATGGGTTACCTTGCAGCCGCCTGGGGGAAAGAGGGTAAATCTGGGGGTGGTTTATAGGCCGCCCATGCAGGCAGAAGAACTTGAGGAAGGCCTGGTGGCAAATCTCAGGGACCACTGGGGGAAGGTAGAACTATGGTGCTGGATGACCTTAACAAGCCTGGAGTTGATTGGGGAACTATGGCATCCTCATCGACCAGGGAGCACCTTCTGCTGGACATATTCCAGGATGCATTCTTTTCCCAACTGGTGGCTGTCCCAACAAGGGATGGTCATATCCTGGATGTGGTGGTCCTGTCGGATGGCAGTCTGGTTAGGAACCTAGTGGTAGGGGACCCACTAGTGGGGAGTGATCATGCCATGGTCTGAGTTTCCCTAGACCTGGGGAAGGGGAAAAATCACACTAAAACTGTGGTGGTTGACTTTAAGGGTGCGGACTTTAAGGGTATGGAAGGGATCCTCGAGTGGTATTTGGAGGGGATTAGACCAGACATGGACATGGAGAGCAGGTCGGAAATTATTGAAAGAGGGCTCCTGGAAGCTACCAAGGCCTGCTTGAAGGTCCAATGCAAGTTTGGTAGAGCCAGAAAGCAGAGCTAGTGGACCAGGGAGGTCCAGGAGGTGCTGAGGGAGAAAAGAACTGCTGATAGATGATACAAGCGCTCACATGGGGTCGTGGACATGGAGGAGTAAGATATGATATCCAAAAAGATAACCAGGGTGGTGAGATCGGCCAAGGCGAGGACGGAGCAGAGGTTGGCACTGGGGATCAGAAGCAGGGAAAAAGGGTTCTTTAGATATATCGGGGTTCTAGGTATGATACATAGCTCAGTGCTTTGTAATACGTGAGAGCTGAATGAGATATGGTTGGTGCTTAAATACAATTGAACTGGCCCAAAAGCTATTAATTACCGTGTGATTACCTCCTCAGCTCCGGAGAGTGTGACCAGTAGCACGCAGGAGAGGGAAAAAGCCCTTTGGGGAGAAACCTCCGAGGACCCATGGCTACTGACCTGCCTGTCCTCTGGGCATACTAAAGAAGAGTAATCCGAGTAGGCTAAGTACTAAGCCAGTTCTGTGAGTGCAATTCAGATATTGGTAGTAGAGGAACATCCTGATTCGGTGACGAGCAGAAGAATCCTGGAGAACGAGGTACTGGAGGAATGACTCCAACATGGAGATGTTGCATAAGTAGTTGGTTAATCCAAGTCCATAGTATCCATATGAGATGACGGTGAGAAGCAAAGTTCCATCTGAGAAGGCAAGACCCCCACGTGGGTCGGCCAAGGTGACAATGGAATGCAATTGAGCAAGCAGCCAGACCCCATGTGGGGCGATGCAGGAACACAAAGCAGAAAGCCAGGACCCCTTGTGGAGTGAAGCAGAAATGGGTTGAGCAAGTGGCCAGGCCCCCTTGCGAGGCAAAGCAGGAATGCGTGAGCAGGAAGCCAGGCCCCCATGCAGGGAGAAGCTGAAGAAATCTCCAGGCCCCCTTGTGGGGTGAAGCAGGAATATGATGAGCAGGTAGCCAGGCCCCCTTTATGGGGCGAAGCAGGAATGGGTTGAGCAAGCAGCCAAGCTCCCTTGCGGGGTGAAGCAGGAATGGGTTGGGCAAGTTGCCATGCCCCCCTTGCAGGGTGAAGTAGGAATGCATGAGCAGGTAGCCAGACCCCCATGCGGGGCGAAGCTAAAGAAACCTCCAGGTCCCCCTTGCAGGGTGAAGCAGGAATATGATGAGCAGGTAGCCAGGCCCCTTTGCAGGGTGAAGCAGGAATGGACTGAGCAAGTGGCCAGGCCCCCTTGCGGAGCAAGGCAGGAATGCATGAGCAGGCAGCCAGGCCCCCATGTGGGGCAAAGCTAAAAAACATAAAGGCCCCCTTGCGGGATGAAGCAGGAATATGATGAACAGGTAGCCAGGCCCCCTTGCAGGGTGAAGCAGGAATGGGTTAAGTAAGCAGCCAGGCCCCTTTTGAGGGATGAAGCAGAAATGCATGAGCAGGTAGCTAGGCCCCCATGTGGGGCAAAGCTAAGAAACCTCCTGGCCCCCTTTCTTGGGGCGAAGCAGGAATATGATAAACAGGAGCCAATGAAGTGCAGCAGAGAAATGGTACACGTAGCAGTAGATTACATGTGCTGTTGATAGCAAAGAGCTTCATCCAAGGAGTCAAGTGAAGTAAGTGCCATTCAGACTAAAATGATGAAGGCAGGAATCTGTGTCAGGGAGTAAGAGGCACAGTCCGGACACTGAGGAAGGACTGCGGTGAATCCAGGAAGCCAGGGTGGCAGCAGCAGAAGACAGGAAAAGCAGCACTGGTCTGGCGCTGTGGTGTGGTACGAGGACCAGTGGTAGGAACTGGAGTAACTGAAGACAGTTCTGGAGACCAACTGAAGCATGGCAGAGCGCAGAGATGTGATGCCAGGAGGGGAGATGCCAGGAAGTGCAGGCAGGCAGCGGGATGCTGTGGTCCGGAGGCTGAAGATCAGGAGCAGAGCCAGAGCAGCAGCAAAAAGCTGTAAATGAAACAGAGCAGCCTCAGGGCGGAGGAGCAAAACAGATGGCTGATGGAGGCACTGTGGCATGGCCGGCAGATGAGGGAATCCCCAAGAAAAGAACAAAGGAGAATGGAAGGTCCGAGGTGCAGAGGGGAGCAAGCCCACGAGGAGAGAGGGGAGGAAGGGGGAAACAAGCAAGGCAATGGGCGAGAAGGCAGTTGTCAGGGCAGACAACAGGAAACACGAGCGGACACAGGAGGAAGGGGGAAGGTACCCGACAAGCCACGCCACTGAGGAGTGAGTGCGGCTCACTCTGAGCAGAAGGGGCATGAGCAGGAAGTTTAAGTAGAGGATGGGGGAGGAGCTATCCCCCCCATAGAACTACAGGCTACAGCCTTCCAAAAAGAAGGAAAGTGAAAGGGCAGACTAGCAGACTGAGGTCAGGGAGTGGGTGGGCCGAGGAGGCCAGGGAGCAGGCGGGGGTACTTAATGAATACTTTGCCTCGGTCTTCACTAGAGATGATGGAAGGTCAACACCTTACGGGGAGGAGGTGGGCTAGGAATGAGAAAGAGGGGGAGGTCACGGATGTTGAAATTCCTGTTGATAGGGTGAGGGAAACCCTTAAGTCCCTGAAAATGGATAAGGCACCGGGTCCGGATGGCATTCATCCCAGGGTGCTAAAGGAGATGGCGGATGTCCTTGCTGCACCTCTGGCAGACCTTTTCAACTCCTTCCTTCAGATGGGATGGGTGCCTCAGGATTGGAGGATGGCTCATGTTTTGCCTATCCACAAAAATGGCTCACGGGAGGAGCCGGATAACTACAGGCCTGTCAGCCTGACGTTGGTGGTAGGCAAAATGATGGAGACCATCTTGAAAGCGAGGCTGGAGGTGTTTCTGGAGTCACGGGGCCATCTGGATGATCACCAACATGGCTTTGTCCAGGGCAGATCGTGTCCGACTAACCTTGTGGAGTTTAACGATTGGGTGACAAAGGCGCTGGACCAGGGCAGGCCGGTGGATGGCCTCTTTCTAGACTTCAGCAAGGCATTTGATTCAGTGCCACACCCTGGGTTGCTGGACAGGCTGGGGGGAATGGGGGTGGGGGAAAGGATGGTCAGGTGGATAGGAAACTGGCTAACTGGGCGGTTTGTTTCAGAAGGTAGTGGTCGGGGGAGGGGTATCATCTCCTAGGAGACACAATGTAAAAACAAAAACAAGGTGCTGCGTCAGCATGTGGTCTGAAAGCAAAATAAAATGGTTATATTAAATGCACACTGAAAATAGAAAATAGAGTAAAAAATCTATGTTTCAACCTTAGGTATTCTTCAGGAAATATCTAAAAGAGAAAAAAACAAAGTTAGTGTAGAGGGGAGGTAAAATGAGGGATATATATGTGGGGAAAGAAAAAAGGGGGAGGCTCTGGGAGAAGAAGTGATAATTGGCAAGATTAAGAGAGAATCTGCGAAACAAAAAGGTGATGATGGGAAAGCCAAGGCGTACTAGGAGTGAATGAGTTAGAGAAGTCCCCAGGGGTGGGGACTCATTAACAGGTCTAGTAAGAGGGCTGAAAGGTGACAAATGTGGGAGAAGGAGACAGAGATGGAGACATATGTTGAAAATGAAAAAGAAATTAAATGTGTACAGATACAAACAGACTTTAGGAAAAACAAGGGGTGGCTGAAAGATGTTAGTAGAAAACACAGAGTGGAACAGGAAGATTAGGAGCTTTAAGGGCACAGGGGCAGTAGGAAAGTAGGGAGAGAAAAAAACGCATTTATATAAAAATTTAAACAAAAACAAACAAAAAATAAATAAACACAGACAAGAAAGAGGAAGTATACAAAACAACAGTTAAGTGGTCACAAATAAGATATGATGGGAGTGGTGCAGTGTCTGTGGAGCAGCAGTCTTCTGGGAAACATTCTGGAGGAAGCGGTGTTGTCCCATCTGCAGGCATCTCTCTGGGATGAGGGAGGAGGTTGCTCATCTCCAGGCTGAGTTGGTCAGGATTCAGGGGACCTCCTCTCCCACCAGGGACCACCAGGGCCACTGCCTTACCTCAGAGGTTGCCAAGAAAGAGGAGTGGTTGGACCAAGGGGTATGCCCGCAACCACCCCATTTTCTGTTTAGCGAGTACCAACCAGCGATACAGCGCCAGATCAGTAGGATCACGCTGAACCCAGCACTGTCTGTCAGGGCTTTGCACCCCACCAAATCAGCTCCAATCCTAAGTGAGGGGTGAGAAGTCCCCAAGAAAACACTTGGTTCTGTTCAAACCGCAGATGACTGCAAAATGTGGTCGACCTACTGGTTTTGCTGTCTGGTCGTTCGACAAAATTTTTCTCAACGACCAGTCATGGATCCGGACCAAGGTGGGCTCAGGGAGGGAGGGAGAGAGTTGTGGAACAGAGGCGCATTCCTCCAGCTGTACCTCTCCACAATATGCTGTCCTGGAGAGAATTCCTCTTAAGTGGAGGCACCTGCAGTGGAGACCAAGGAGGATGCTGGGAACCTCCAACAAAGGAGACCCACAGGAGGGTGGCATGGGACCCCACAGGGGAAGGGAAACAACTCTTGGTGGGGGACTCAATCGTTAGGGGGGTAGAACTGGGGGAGGAAGGGGAGAGGGAAGTAAGATGCCTGCCTGGTGCCACAGCTTGGAGGGACAGGGAGCAAATCCTCAGGATCACGGGAGCAGCTGCATGAGGGAGGGAGCTGGAGGTCATTATCCACCTAGGGACAAATTACCTGACTGGGATCAGAGCAGTGCAAGAGGAGTTTGAAGAGTTGGGGTGGGGCCTTAGACAAGTAGCATGTACAATAAACTTCTCAGAGGTGCTACCTGTCTATGACAAGAGTGACGCTAGGGTACTCCACACCATGGGATTCAATGAATGGATGAAAAACTGGTGCAGAGTTCAGGGTTTTGGCTTCATTGAGGACTGGGGGTCCACCTGGAGGGATGCAGGCTTATACTGGCGTCATGGTCTGCATCTTTCCGGAGGGGAACCAGGATCCTAGGTGATTGGTTTAAATGCTTCATTGACAAGCATTTAAACTAGACAAGAGGGGAGGCACTGAAAAGGAGCAGGAAAAAAACAGCCTCCCCCCACAACACACAGTAGTTAGAGAGGTAAACACCAAGGTAGAGAAGTCAATAGGGAGCAGGACTGGGGTAAATTGAGAAAAAGGCAGTAAGGACAAGGATGGGGCTAAAAGGGATAAGGCCATCAAAAAATGGAGGGTGATGAGTACCAATGCCCGTAGTCTGTGTAACAAGCTCCCTGAACTAGAGGCCTTGATGGAAGAGGGACATCTAGATATCGTGGCAGTCACTGAAACATGATACACAGAGAACCGTAACTGGGATGTCGACATACCAGGGTACACAAGCTACTGGAGGGACAGGGAGGGTAAAAGAGGGCCCCAAGGTGGCAGCCTGGGTAAAAATATTGGCTGGAAAACAGGACGCAGAGAGTAACAGTAAGCAGAGTCCACTCTGAAGAAAGGGAGGTTACTAGCTGGGTACCGCAGGGTTCAGTATTAGGACCAGTCCTCTTTAATGTCTTTATAAGTGGCATTGCAGATGGACTGGAATGAAAAGTATGTCTCTTTGCAGATGACACAAAGATCTGCAAAAGGGTCAGTACAGAAGGTGGGGTGGAAAGGATGCAAAGGGACTTGACAAGGTTGGAGGAATGGTCAAATGTATGGCAGCTTAGATTTAATGCAAAGAAGTGCAGAGTAATGCACCTAGGAAACAAAAACCAAGGGGAAGAGAACAAAATGGGGGGTGAGTTACTAACAACAACAAAAATGGAAAGGGACCTGGGGGTAGTCAGGATGGAGGATGTCCAGAATAGATCAACTAAAATAGTGCAGGGTCTACACCAGAAGACATATAAAGAGAGATTAAAGGAGCTTAATATGTATACCCTTGAGGAAAGGAGGAAGAGGGGGGACATGATAGAAACTTTCAAGTACCTCAAGGGAATCAGCAAAGTCCAAGAGGGTAGCATCTTTCAGAAAAAGAGACGTGCAAGAACAAAGGAGCACAATTTGAAGATAGAGGGAGAATGGCTCATAGGTAGTATGAGGAAGTATTTTTTCATGGAGAGGGTTGTGGATACATGGAACAGTCTTCCAGAGGAGGTAGTGGAGTCAAAAACACTGGGGGAATTCAAGAATGCATGGGACAGACATAAGGCAATTCTAGTGGGGGGTGGGAAGAAATAGGCTGTTGGTTAACTAGGATCTGCAGCTTATCCATTAGGTAGGGAAATGGGCAGACTAGGTGGACCAAGCGGTCATCTGCCATCAAATTCGATGTTTCTGTGTTGCTAAGTCTATTATTTAAACCAGAGGGCTGCTGGGAGCCAAGGCGGATGATCAGCTTGGCTTCCATGTTTTTTCTATGGTCAGAATTCCAGAAGCCTTGCTGAAGGACACAAACAGAAAGGTCATTGACACTGTGGTGCCTGGAGATAAAGTGGGATACAATGGGTTTATCAGTGTCTCCGTTCCTGACTGCCCTTTAATGTTCCCTGAAATGGTCAGCAAGGCGTCTACCAGTCTCTCCAATGTAAATAGCTGCACACTTCCTGGGGGGGGGAGCCCTAGCAGGGTCTTTTTTACAAGAAGGCAGGTTTGGAAGTGGAGTCTTTCTTCAAGGTTGAGCTGTTGGTGTGGAGCACAGCAGGCACGTATGGGTGCACTCTAGGCTCCTGCATTAGCCTGCAGGCCTTGGTTATAGAGAGCTGGATTCTTGCAAGCGAAGTGGTCGGCCGTTGCAGCATAGATGGGCAGCCCATAGTCGATTAGCGACAGGACAGAGGAGGTGATTGCCAATCTTAGGGCCTCTTGTGGTAGGCAGTCCCTATGGTGGCAACAGAAAGGGCATTGATATGGGAATGGAAGGAGAGTGCTGAATCAAAGGAAATGCCCAGATACTTGTAGGAGGAAACCTGCTCAATGGGGTTTAGTGTGCTAGGCAGTATCATGATAGGGGCACTACTGGCTTTGCTTTGGCGATGCGAGAAGAGCATAGCTTTGGTCTTTTTTAGGTTCAGGACTAGCCTTCGTGATGTGAACCAATGCTCAGCTCTATCAAAAGCTTGTTGGGGGGTGGCCTGGAGTGTGTTGGGGTTGGGGTCAGAGGCAAAGAGCGCAGTGTCATCCGTGTAGAGGAGGATCTTACTTGGGCAGGCCGAGGGGAGGGAGTTGAGGTAGAGATTGAAGAGGAGAGGGACTAAAATGGAGCCCTGGGGAACCCCAGAGCGGACAGGTTGTGTATCAGATAGGGTGCTATTGATTTTTACACACTGAGTTCTGGTAGAGAAGTAGCTGCTGAACCATGCAAGGGGGCCAGGGGAGAAACCAAGGCATCTGAGGGAGTCAAGCAGGAGGGGATGGCAAACCATGTCAAAGGCCTTGAGAGGTCAATGAACACGGCACCGGCAGGACTTCTGGCATCAAGAGCAGAGTGCAGGAAGTTGGAGAATTCAGGTAGTGCAGTTGTGGTGCTGTGACCTGCATGAAAGCCATGCTGTTCAGGGCACAGGATATTGTGCATGGCCAGGTATTTGGCAAGCTGGTTGGCAACTACTTTTTCCAGGGCCTTAGAGAGTGGGAGGAGGATGGAGATAGGTCGATAATTACCCGGGGTCACTCAATCGCCGCTGTTTAGGATGGGAGTGATGATGGCAGTTTTCCATGTGCTGGGGAACTGCCCCAGGCACAGACAGCGGTTGAGCAGCTCAGTAAGTGGGACCAGGATAGCATCCAATGTCAGACGAAGTAGCCTAGTGTCCAGTAGGTCTGTGCCGGGGTTGTTACTACTAATGGCTTTTTGGAGAAGGGGTCTAGCCTCCAACGGGGAGATGGTACGTAGGTAGAAAGGAGGTTTCTGGAGAGTACTACTGGGATGGGGTACTACTGGGATGGGGTACTACTGGGTACTTCATGGGTACTACTGGGATGGGGTCAAAGAAGTTACTGGGCAGGACTGAACTCAAGTCTGAAAAAGTGTGGTTTAGGCAGTCTGCAATGCCAAGGGGGTCAGAGCAGACAGTTCCATTAAAGGAGAGTTGAGAGGGGGGTTGGGAGCGGGATTTCCCATTCAGCTCCTTTACATTATCCCAAAAGTTTCTAGCCGGCCACCAGGAGGAGACAAGAGTGGATTGGTAGTGCTGGGCTTTGGCCTGTCGAATTGCCCAAGTATACTTATTGCGCTCAGCGTTGTACGCTTGCCTATCAGCTGGTTTGCCAGATTTCATGGCAATGTGCCATAGGTTGTCTCTCATCTTAAGTTTGTGAAGGAGGGAGGGGGTAACCCAGGGCATGTTTTGCTTTTTGGTACAATTTCTAGCGAAGGGGGCATAGAGGTCACAGGCAGTGTTAAAAGTGCGAGTGAAAAAATCCAATGCCTCGTCTATGGACGGTGCAAGCCTGATTGGGGACCAATCCAGTTGTGAGAGGTACAGTTTAAGGTGATGCAGGCCACTTGGGAGTAGGCGACGTCACTGGGTGGTTTGTGGTGTAGGTTTGCTGTTGGCAGCGGACCAAGCGAATATGACCGGGGAATGGTCACTAAGTGAGTTGGGAAATACACTGATATCGAGCACCCTCTGGGGGCGGTTGGTAATGGTGATATCCAGGAGGGTGCTGGTACCTATAGAGGGCTGAATCTAGTTGGGGTGGTGACAAGCTGGGACATGTCAAGGGCGGCAAAGATATCTCTGGTTTGGGAGGCCATGGCAGAGAGCCAGTTGATATTCAGGTCACCAACAATTATCTGGGCCATTTTGGGTGGTAGGCTAGAGAGGTAGTCAGCAAGCGACTGAATGGTGAGGTCTTGCTTTCTGGGGGGATTATAGGCAATGGTGAGAAAGAGTGGGTCCTTACCAGGGTTGGGGGAGATTTTTAGCGTGAGGGCTAGCACCCCGTTATCAAGCTTGGGTGGTGGAAGTGCATGTCCAAGGAGGGAGTCACGCATATAGACAGCACAACCACCTCCACGCTTAGCTACCCGATCTTCCCTGAAAAGGGTGTAACCAGGGGTGGATTTGGATAACCAGGTTTTGACGAGTGCGACAATGTCCGGTTGGTGCTGAGTGACCCCAGTATTGGAATGCAGCAGCCTTCTTAAGGAGGCTGCAAATATTCATGGAAGCTATGCGGAGTCCTTGAGCCTGGGCAGGCTTGTTCATAAGGTTGGGCATGGGGCCAGGGTTTGGATGAATGTTACCTGATAGAAGCAACAGGAGGGTGATTAGGTGCACCAAAGTGTGGTAGTGATTGTGGCATCTCCCCTTGCAACTGGACATGGGGCCAGGTGCTGGGGTGCAAGGGGTTGGTAGAGTACGAAGTGTGGGAAAGGCATTGAGGAGAAGAGAACAAGTTATGAGTGGGAAGTAAGAGGTAGCAGGAGTGGAAGTGTGGGGGGGTACCGAGGGGGGGAGGTGGTCAAGCATCGGGTGTGTGTGGTAGAGGTCTTGTAGATAAGAGGGGGGTACTATGGGTAGAGGGTGATGGTCCTAAATAAGGTGGGACTGGCGTAGGAAGTAGGAGGAGGACCATAGTCAGTGTCAATGCACTTGATCCCGAATGCATTGAGGACGATAAGTTATTTGAGCATGAGAGAGGATCACCCCTTAAGAAGTTACAGAAAGGAGAGCCCCTTTAAGGAGTTGCTGTTATTGACTAGTGTGAGGCCTCGGGATGGGGATCACTGGGGAAGTGTACTTAATAAAAGAGGAAGGAGGGGTGGGTGGGCAAAAACTGTCCAGAGAGCAGTACAGCAAGGCAGTGGCCAAGCTGTGTTTTGAAAAAGGTGCCTTGGGTGCTTTCTTTCTCAATGGGGATCTGCAGCATCCAATCGGGAAGCAGCCACAGTCCTCAGAAGCCTGTCCAATTACAGGGATTGAAGCCTGACAGCTCCGAGCTAGGAGCTGACCAAACATACCTGCTTTCCTTTGTCAGAGAGTGGTGGGCTGGATGCAAAGGTCCAGCTGCCAGTGGGTAGCAGCGCCAGGGCCACTCGGCTGAAGTGGAGAGCCTGGTTTGGGCTTGTGGCTAAAATAGAGCAGAAAAAAAGGTGGGCCGTTAGTTAAAAAGTCAAAGACAAAGGTCAAGTAAATTGGTGGGAGGGCCCTGGGCAATTTAGTGCTCAGGGCACAAGTAGGTGCAAATAGTGGAAGAGAAAAGGTTCCTGCCGAGAGATCTGGTCAAAGGCGCCAGGTGGGAATTTAGCAAAACAAAAGGGGGGGAGGCTCCTTGAATGAGACCAGGAAGAGCTGGGAAGGAGGCGTGTGGTGGCGAGGACTCAGGGTAGTCTGGAATGGGTAGAGAAGATGTCCCAAAATGCCAGGCAATATTTACAGAATGTGCTGGTTCGGGGGGGTGTCAGGAGAGGGAATCAGGGGTCCAGTAGATAGCAGAGAAACAGTGTGGGGAATAGACAGAAAGAAATACAAGAGGGAAAAAGCAAGAGAAAGAGGGAAGCAAAGAAGGCAGTCCGAGGATGAATGAGAGGAACTGTGATTGGAAAAAGAGTGTGGCGGAAAAAACAGCAGGCAGTAGTCAGTTCTAGTTATTCTACAATATTGGGCAATTAACAGAAAAAATTCAGTAGTGCAAGCAGTAAGCTATATACTGTAGATGTCAAGCAGTCAGTTAATGTTCGCTACAACTCTGCTATACTCTGCTAGGCAATTCCTACATATACAGTGCAATAGTTTAAAGGTAAAATGTTTAAGCAGTAAAAATATTCAGCAGTGCAAGAGATAAGCTATATAGAAGTCAGGCCTAGCTAATACGACAAGCTAAACAGCAGAAATTCCAAGAGGAGAGAGAAAAAATATTTCCACACGAGCAGTAAATTCAGCAGGAAAAACAGTCCAGAGAGCAGTACAGCAAGGCAGTGGCCGAGCTGTGTTTTGAAAAAGGTGCCTTGGGTGCTTTCTTTCTCAATGGGGATCTGCAGCATCCAATCGGGAAGCAGCCACAGTCCCCAGGAGTCAGTCCAATTACGGGGATTGAAGCCTGACAGCTCCAAGCTAGGAGTGACCAAACGTACCTGCTTTCCTTGGTCAGGAGATGGCGGGCTGGATGCAGAGATCTAGCCGATAGCAGCGCCAGGGCCACTTGGCTGAAGTGGAGAGCCTGGTTTAAACTTGTGGCTGCTTTCCTTGGTCAGGAGATGGCGGGCTGGATGCAGAGATCTAGCCGATAGCAGCGCCAGGGCCACTTGGCTGAAGTGGAGAGCCTGGTTTAAACTTGTGGCTGCTTTCCTTGGTCATGGGGTGGCGGGCTAGATGCAGAGTTCTGGCTGGCTGGGGCAGCAGATGCCAGGACTACCCGGCTGAAGTGGAGGCCTGGGTTTGGGCTTGTGGCTGCTTTACTTGGTCAGGGGGTGACGGGCTGGATGCAGAGGTCCGGCCGCAGACAGGTAGCAGTACCAGGGCCACTCAGCTGAACTGGAGACCCTTGTTTGGGCTTGTGTCTACTTCCTTTGGTCAGGGGGTGGTGGGCTGGATTCAGAGGTCCGGCTGCCAGCAGGTAGCAACACCAGGGCCACTCGGCTGAAGTGCAGTTTCTAAGTTGTTTTTATAAGTCACAAATAGATTGACTGTTGAATACAGTGGTCAGGTTTTTTTTCTATTCTTTGGTAACCAGGTAATATTACCAAAGAATAAATTCAGTGCAGCCCACACCCAATTTTATTTTGGCTCTGTTTAACTGGCACCCCTATCTCTTCTACTTTCCTAGTCTGACAGCCAGCCCCCAGTGTGTTAACATTGTGTTGATAAAATTGTTTGGAGAGCATCGCAAATACCATCGTTGTCCTTCCTGGGTGAATAGTGGCACTGAGATGGGTGGAGGTGGGCTACACTGGATTTTAAAAACTGGGATCAGGCAAGGCTTTGGGGGGGGGATCATGTCAGGGAGAGGAGATTGCTGCTATTAGGTGTAGGGTGGGGGGAGGTTGTAGAGATCAGTACTAGCATTATGGGGAAGGGGGGAAGAGAATATTGCTGTGATTAGGTCTGGGAAGAGTGGAGAGATCATTGCTGCCATTATATAGATTGGTGGAGGAGACAGCATTCCTGCCATTAGACAGGTGGGAGGTGGGGGAGGAGAAAGCTTTTCTTTTACTAGGTTTTGGGGAGAGGAGAAAAGAGCACAGAGCATTGCAGCCTTTTGGTCTGGAGTGGAGGTGGAAGCACTGCAGCCATTTTCTCTTCCGGAGGAAGGGAAACTTTGCCTTACTTAGAAACATACACAGTGAGACTACAGAGGCAGAAGGAAAAAAAGGGAAAATACAAAAAGCTGGTTGAGCCACCCTACTAGGCCAGTAGTAGCAGTGCATCGAGGTTCCATGAGACAACCCATGATTAGGTGCAATCCTGAGATTACCTGCTCTAGGGCAGACCATGGTCAGAGGGCATTGCAGATGCCAGGGCTTTCAGGCTAGGAGAGTGACGTGCACATGAAAGAAAATAAAAAAAATTAAGCCAATGCTTACTTACAAAGGGCAAGACACAAAAACAGCTCAGCGAAGACAGACAGCTTAGACATAAAGAGCAACCCTAGGAGGCATACGCCAAGTGCGGTCTACCCCTAGCCTTACTGTCTGCTGAGCTTCACTGATCTTCACCGATTGGGAGAGAGAGACCAGTTCTGAATGGAAGGCAGACTCCAACAGTTGTAGAAGCAGGGATTCCTTGACAGCAGTTCTACGAGGCTGAATCCCCCTTGGAGAGCACAGTCTGGGCTTCTATCTCCACTGAGGCTATTTCTTGCCTTGATCACTCTGCTCAGACACAACCAGCAGCTGCTTTCTTCTGCTGAGCTTCACTGATCTTCACCAACTGGGAGAGAGACCAATCGTGGTGGGAAGGCAGACTCTGACAGGTGCAGAAGCAGGGATTCCTTGACAGCAGTTTGCCTAGCTGAATCCCTTTTGGAGTGCACAGTCCAGGCTCTTATCTCCGCTGAGGTGACTTCTCACCTTGATCGCTTTGCTCAGACCCAGCCAGTGGCTGCTCTCTCAGCATAAGAAGCAGTTGGAACACTTACCCAGAATTCCTAGCTGCTGTATGTAAATCAGCATTTGTACTGCTGTACCACTACTGAAATAGTGGTCGACTAATAGAAACCTCTCAGACAGAAACAACCAGAAGCAACAGCTCAGACACAAAGGGCAACCTTAGGAGGCATATATCAATTGCAGTCCAGCCCCTAGCCTTACTGTCTGCTGAACTTCATTGATCTTCACTGACTGGGAAAGAGACTTTCTCTCCTCCAATCTCTAGTTGTGCTGCTAAGTGGCAGACCTTAACAAACTGATTGTTTTTTTCAGCAGGAAGGAGTAACAAATGTTTTGCCCTCCCACCCTACCCCCAATCCTACCCACCACCGGGTTTCTTCCTATTTAAGGTCTGCATGTTACTGCCCACTTCCTGCCTGACCTGACTGGAAGACAAAAATAAAAAAGTTAGTTTCTCTTTTGTCTGCCTGGAACAGATCGTCTTCCTCTAAATTTGAATAATTATGTACTCTTTCTTTCCGTTCACTGGCACGCACATGGATATCATTGGCTGCCAACACTGTGGGACACTCTTCAATTTTCACATCGCCCAAAGGCAGGGCCACTGTCCCATATGCTTGGAGATATGTCATCCCAGGGCTTAGCTGCAGGAGGCATTGGGTGAGTTCAGCATGCTGCGCAACCACCTACAGGGAAACATTGTTTTAGGAGTTACCTCCACATCACCGACACCAAACCAGCACACCTCTCCCCCAGAGAATGACCAGGCCTGGGGGATAGGAACTTGTTGCAGGAAAAGGGGGCAGAGCTTGGGCAACTCTCCCAAACCAACAGAGCATTCTAAACACAGCAAACAGGTACACACCTCTTGCGTCTATACCATCCAGAATGATGGAGGATGTCTTGGGCCAAAGGAATGCCAAATACAACAGGATAGCAAAACAACATCATAAACAGAACCTCAACAGGAAAAAAATCATAATCATAGGGGACTCCATGATTTGCGGTGTGGACCCCCACCTGAGGCAAAACAAACGTGCAGATGTGCAGGTCAGATGTCTCCCAGGCGCATCTGCTTGGAGGGACACTGACTGAATGGTCAACATAGTTAAAAAGGAAGAAGAGGGCTCAAACATCCTGGTCCACCTAGGGATCAATGACCTTGCTAGTCGGTTGGATGAGGAGGTTAAGGAGCACATTGTGCAGCTTGACAAGAAATTGGTTTCATTTGTGTCCAGCATTGCATTCTCTGAGATTCTGCCTGTTTAGGAAAAGGGGAAGAACAGGCAGAAAATCAGAGAGAGAGAGAGAGAGAGATAAGTGAGCTCAGTGCATGGCTCAAGGACTGGTGTCACACAAAGGGGCACCACTTCATCGGAAACTGGGGCAACTTCTGGGAAAGAGAGTTCTTCAAATTCGACGGCTTCCACCTGACTAAAGAGGGAGTCAGAGCACTGGGCCAGAAATTTGATGTCTATGTAAGACATTTAAACTACTGGGAGGGGATATGATGGTAGCTCTAGGAGAAGCACACATACAGCCTGCTGTCTCTCCCCCTCCGACTAGCACCAAATCTACACACTCCAGGATAGCAAAAGCAGATAGCTGGGAACATAAAACCCTTTCCGGCTCTGGCGTTGACCATCACAATGGAAAGGGAGGAACCATAAACAGGGAAAACTACAAAAGGATGAACAATAAGATCAAGGGAAGCAAGACAAACAAAGTGACACAGCAAGAGTGGTCAGCACTATGCCTCAATGCATGCAGTCTGGCTAACAAGATGACTGACCTCACTGCCACAATAGCTGAGGCAGGACTAGACTGGGTGGCTGTGACCGAAACATGGTTCACAAATAATCATGGTTGGGAGGTGACTATCCCAGGGTACAACTTGTTTAGGAGGGATAGGACTGGAAAAAAGGGAGGGGGTAGCTATTTATGTTAAGGATACCATCAATGCTACAGAAATGTAGGAGGCACTAGGGGAAATTGAGGCTCTATGGATCACAACAGGGGCCAGAAGCCGGAAACCCATTTGGGTAGGAATAATCTACAGAACCCCAAATCAGAAAGAAGCCAGGGATGACGAAATCCTGGAAACCATCCTCCAGATGTCAGGCAAGGGGACATGGTGCTGGTGGAGGATTTCAATCTGCTGGACATTGACTGGAATACCCACATAGCAGCATCACAGAAGAGCAGGGAATTCCTAGTCACACTACTGGAAGCAGGCCTAAGTCAACTAGTGACATCACCAACAAGGGGTAACGCGGTTCTAGAGCTGATATTCACAAATAGTGATAGGGTTACAGGTGTCAAAGTAGGGAACCACCTGGGCAACAGTGATCATAACACGGCATGGTTCAGGGTAAAAAGGACTGTAGACTCCACACACTCCAAACTGAAGGTCCTTGACTTCAGGAGGGCAGACTTCACAAACATGAAGGCCTGCCTAAGAGACAACCTTAGTAACTCGACAGAAGGGGCATTGAGGAATATTCGATAAGGTTGAAGGATACAATAACCATGGTCATACCACAGTGTGCCCTTCAGGTTAGTAAGAACAAAAGGAAGAATACCCACTACGGTTTTCCAAGGAGGTGGCAGCCATGGTGAGAGAAAAGCACATAGCCTTCAGAAAGTACAAGGAGTCGGGGAGTGAGGCAGACAAAACAACATAAACAGAAACTAAAAGAGACAGGGAAAATTATAAGAAATGCAAAGGCTCAAACAGAGGTTAGGATAGCTCAGGAAGTAAAAAAAGGGTAACAAAACCTTCTACAGGTACGTGAAAAAAGGAAGACCAAACGGGGCATTGTTAGAATCACAAAAAAAGATGGACAAACCACAGAGCAAGACGGGGATGAGGCAGAGGCACTCAATGAGTACTTCTGCTCAGTCTTCACACAGGAAGCAGATGGTAACGAACCAACAATAGGCATAAAGAAGTGTCCAATTGAAGGACTAGACATGGGTCCCTTCACAGAGGAAAGGGTCCTGGAGGAAATAGACAAATTAAAGGTAGATAAAGCTATGTGACCAGATGGGATACACCCACAAATACTAAAATAACTAGGGAGTGAACTGGCAGCCTCCTTAGCAGTGCTCTTCAACAAATCATTAAGGATCTGGGAGGTGCCAGAGGATTGGAAGAGTGCAACAGTAGCATCACACAACAAGAGTGGAAGCAAGAAACAGCCAGGTAACTACCGTCCTGTTAGTATAACGTGAGTTGTGGGAAAAATGATGGAGTCCCTGCTGAAGGAAAGAATCATAGCTTTTTTGGAGCAAACTGATCAGCTCTACAAAAATCAACACAGTTTCACGGCAGGGAGGTCCTGCTAGACAAACCTGGCTGATTTCTTCAGTTGGGTCACCAAAACAGTGGATCAGGGTGGGGTAGTGGATGTGGTTTACCTGGATTTCAGCAAAGGTTTTGACTCTGTTCCGCACAGGAGACTAGTCAAAAAACTGGAGAACATGGGAATTGGGCCTGAGGTTACAAACTGGGTCAGAAACTGGTTACATAGGAAAACTCAGAGAGTATCAATAAATGGCACTCTGTCTGTGGAGGGAAGGGTGACTAGCAGGATCCTGCAGAGCTCAGTTTTGGGACCAATCCTCTTCAACATATTCATCAGTGACATTGCAGATGAACTGGAGGGAAAGGTGTGCCTGTTTGCAGATGACACCAAATCAGCAACAGGGTAGACACAATAGAGGGACAGCAAACCATGGAAGCTGATCTCCAAAAACTGGAGGAGTGATCCAAGACCTGGCAATTGAAATTCAGTGCCAAAAAATGCAAGGTCATGCACCTAGAAAAGCGTAACCCAAGGAAACTGTACTCAGTGGGAGGGGAGCAGCTGGTGGCTACTAGGCAGGAGCGAGACCTAGGGGTGATCATATTTGATTACCTCAAGGTCAGTAGACAGTGTGAAAAGGCAGCACTAAAGGCTAGCGGTATCCTGGGATGCATAGCAGATATTCTGCAGGTGGAGGCTAGTTCTAATTGAAAGGTGAAATAAGGAACTTAGAATTATCAGGAAAGACAGTCTTTCAAGCAACAGAGGGAGGTGGATCTAGCTTTACGTTTGATGCAATTGTTAAGATTTTCAGTGCAGGAAGAGTTTAAACCTTGGGCTAAGAATTTGTTGTAAGTCCTGAAGTAAGTGCAGGTACAGGCTGTGTATTTGACCCAGACAGTGCCCTAGGGGGTGGAAACTGGTTTTTGTGTTTATCTGTGTGTGCCTTAAAAGGCCAGGCCAGACTGTGTCAGGAAGTGCTTACATCATAGCTACTTATCAGCCAATAGCTTTGGAAGAGTCTGACAGACCTGATAACAACAGTATTATAAGCAAGTGTTTTATAGCAAACTCATCAGAACAGCTAATATTCTTCAGGTGAAACTACCTCTGGCTGGAAGCTGCAATACTGAACATAAGATTTGCAAGAAAGCGAGTTGTGCTCACAACAGAGGGAGGTGAACCTTGCAATTGTCTTTGGTTTGTAGTATATATTCTGCAGGTGGAGGCTACTTCTAACTGAACGGTGAAATAAGGAACTTAGAATTATCAGGAAAGACAGTCTTTCAAGCAACAGAGGGAGGTGGATCTTGCTTTACTTTTGTTACAATTGTTAAGATTTTCAGTGCAGGAAGAGTTTAAACCCTGAGGGTTGGAATACTGTTTACTGTGTCTGTTCTGGTGCACAGCTGACTGATTTTTGGGGCTGACTGCTTTCAGAGCACAAATCACCAGGCTGTTTTGGGGCTGGGGAGGTTTACCTGTGTCTGACTTGGATGTCTGGATTTTTCTCTGTTTGATTAGCAGGGTATTTTCTCTGTCAAATTGTTGTGTAGGGCATCTTGCTGACAGGAAGGCACTCTATCATGCGCGGTGGGTCAGAGCTTTAGCTGATTGCTCGTGAGGGCACAGTTCAGGCCCAACCCCGCCCACCCCTCACCCCACCCACCCCTGGAAATAGTTCCTCCATACCTGGGATTCTGACATAATTTCCAAGAGTGCAAGGTGCATATCACTGTCATATTGTCTCTAGTGCACTGCACTGACAATATAAGCATACACATTGTATAATATATATATATTTCTATATAACAAACCAATCACACACACACACACGCACAAAAGTAGATAAACACGTGGGGAGTAGTGAAATATAATGGTGGGAAGGCAGTCTTCCTGAGTCTTTCTGAGGCTGAGATGTTGCTCTATTGCAGACAACTCTCTGCCCTGAGGGAGGAAGTTGCCCTGCCTTCAGGCCACACTGGACAGTAGTAAGAGAACCTTCCCCAGACCACACTGGACAGTAGGAAGGGAACCTCCCCATCCAGGGAGCACCAGAGCCACCACCACTACCTCAGAGGTTGCAAAGAAAGCACAGCAGTTGGACCACAGTGGGCTCAGGGAGGTGGAGGATGGTGGAACAGAGGCACACCCAGTCAGTTGTTCCTCCACAATCCATACACCATTCTGGGAGCAGGTTCCCATGGATGCACTCACAGAGGAGACTAAGGAGGCTGAAGTCAACTGTCACAAGGGAGGCCCACAGGAAGGAGGCAGAGGACACCACAGGAAAGGGAAGCAGCCCCGGTGGGGGACTCAATTAGGGGATAGAACTGGGAGGAGCAGGAAAACTGAAAGCAAGGTGCCCGCCTGGTGCCATGGCTTGAAGGACAGGAAGCGCATCCTCAGGATCAAGGAACAGCTGCACGAGGTCTGAGCTGGGCGTCATTGTCCACCTAGGGACAAGTGACTTGGCTTATCATGAGATTAGAGCAGTGCAGGAGGGCTTTGTAGAGTTGGGAGGGCCTAAGACAAGTAGCACACATATCGCTTCTCAGAGTGCTGCCTGTCAATGGCATGGGTGATGCAGAGGTACTTTGCACCATGCAGTTTAATGAATAGTTGAAAAATGGTGTGGAGCACAGGGGTTTGGCTTCATTGGGGACTGGGGTTCCACCTGGCGGGACACCAGCCTATACTCGGCAGAATGGTCTGCATCTGTCCAGGAAAGGAACAAGCAGCTTGAGCAGTCGGTTTAAATACTTCATTGGCAAGCTTTTAAAACAGTCAAGGGAGGCAGATAAGCAGCAGGAAAATCTCACAGCCCTCTACAAAACAGGGTAATTAAATGAGAAAAAGACTGAGGTAGAAAGGTCAGTGGGGAATGCTGCAACAGAAGGTAAAAGCCATCAAAAAATGGAGAGCAATGAGTACCAATACCCGTAGTCTAGGTAGACAAGCTATGAATTAGTGGTCTTGATGGAGGAGGAACATCTGTATATCATGGCAGTCACAGAAACAGGCACACAAAACCATGACTGGACGTAAACATACCAGCATACACTATCTACAGGAGGGACAGGAGGGTAAAAGAGGAGGAGAAGGAGGAGTAGCTCTTTACATAAGGGAAGGAATCAAAGCAACAGAACAAAGGGTAGACAGGGAGGAGAAGAAGCACTGTGGGTCAATTTGGAGACAGCAGACAGGCACCACAATCTGCACAGGGTTGTATACAGACCCCCTCTTAGGAGAAATGGACAAGGAAATGATAGAAAGTATACTTAGAATGGCAGAAAAAGGGAGATATGCTTATGGCAATCTGAATATGCCAGATGTTAACTCGAGTGCAGTTGCAGCAGCTACTTCGAAGATTGGGGTTATTCTAGATGCCCTACAGGGGGCATACCTTAGACAACTAGTATTGGAACCCACTCGAGATGGAGCAATCTTAGACCTGGTTCTCTCAAATGGAGATGGAGAGAGAATCACTGATGTAGAAGTGGGTAACCATCTGGGAACTAGCGACCATCAAACAGTATGGTTCACAATAAACACAGCAATAGAGTCAAGCCACAAAAGGCAAAGTACTAGACTTTAGGAGGGCTAGATTTACAAAACCAAGAGTGCCTAAGGATGCACTAGCAAATGGGCAGGAAGTAGGTGGAAGAACAATGGGGAATAATAAAACTGTCATCACAGAGGTATCAAGCCTTTGTGAAGCAAATAAACAAAACAAACGATGTAAGAAACCACTATGGTTCTCAAAGGAAGTGACAGTGAAGGTTCAAGAGAAAAAGAAAGCATTCAGGAAGTACAAGGGAATCACAGAAGGAGCAGGACAGAGAACTGTATCAGTTAAAGCAAAGGAAGCTGGGAAGGCAGTCAGAACAGCCAGCAAAGGCCCAAACCAAGGAAAAGATAGCCAACTCAGTTAAGAAGGGGATAAAACCTTTATAGGTACATCAGGAGAGGAAGACAAGGGAGGGATAGTGAGGCGTAATAAAGGAGGGTGGGCAGAGGGTGACTGTGAAAAGGCAGAGATTAAACAAATATTTTGCTCGGTATTTACAAATGAAGAGGGGAGGACCTAAAACAAACAATAGAAACACTCTGGATACAGAAGTTGGTACTAGCCCATTTACAGAAGAAATGGTTCTGAAAGAACTCTTAAAACTGAAGGTGGACAAAGCAATGGGGCCTGATGGGATTCATCCCAGAATTCTAAAAGAACTAAGGGTAGAACTAGTGACACCACTGACTACCCTCTTTAACAAATTATGGGAGGATGGGGTGGTACCAGAGGACTGGAGGAGGGCAGATGTGATTCCCCTTCACAAAAGTGGGAGCAAGGCAGAAGTAGGAAACTACAGACCTGTTAGTTTGATCTCAGTGATAGGCAAAATGATGGAATCACTTCTGAAGGAAAGCATTGTCGAGTATCTAGAGGCCAGAGGGGCACAGGACCCAAGGCAGCATGGATTCACAGCGGGAAGGTCATGCCAGACGAATCTGATAGATTTCTTTGACTGGGTGACCAAAGTAGTAGATCAGGGAGGGGCAGTGGACATGGCCTACCTAGACTTTAGCAAGGCATTTGACACAGTCCTACACAAAAGATTAATATACAAGTTAGCCAGCCTGGGAGTGGGTCCCAAGATGACAGCCTGGGTAAAGAACTGGCTGGAGAATAGGACACAGAGAGTAATAGTAAATGGAGTCCACTCTGAAGAAAGGGGAATTACTAGTGGGGTACCACAGGGTTCAGTATTAGGACCGGTCCTCTTCAATGTCTTTATAAGTGACATTGCAGAGGGACTGGAAGGAAAAGTATGCCTCTTTACAGATGACACAAAGTTTTGCAACAGAGTTGATGCACAAGGTGGGGTGGAAAGGATGAGAAGGGACTTGAAAAGGTTAGAGGAATGGTCAAATGTATGGCAGCTTAGATTCAATGCTAAGAAGTGCAAGGTAATACACCTGGGAAACAAAAACCCAGGGGAAGAGTACACAATGGGGGGTGAGAAACTAACAACAACAGAAATGGAAAGGGACCTGGGGGTAGTCGTATAAGATGACCTAAAGGTGGGCAAGTAATGGAGAGGGCAGCAAGGAGGGCTGGGGGATACTGGGATGCATAGGGAGAGGCATCACCACTAGAAAACAGGAAGTTGTAATCCCTCTGTACAGACAGCTGGTGAGACCCCATCTGGAGTACTGCATGCAGTTCTGGAGACCCAGTCTCTGCAAAGACATAGACAGGATGGAAGCTGTCCAGAGAAGGGCAACTAAAATGGTGCAGGGTCTGCACCAGAAGACATATGAAGAGAGACTTAAGGAGCTTAATATGTATAGCCGAGGAAAGGAGGAGGAACATATGATAGAAACTTTCAAGTACCTCAAGGGAATCAACAAAGTCCAAGAGATTAGCATCTTTCAGAAAAAGATATGTGCAAAAACAAAGGGGCACAATTTGAAGATGGGGGTGGCTCAGGTAATTTGAGGAAGTATTTTTTCACAGAGAGGGTTGTGGATGCATGGAATGGCCTTCTGGAGGGGTTGTGGAGTCAAAAACAGTGGTGGAATTCAAGCATGCATGGGACAGTCATAAGGCAATTCTAGGGGTGGGGTAGGAAGAAGTAGGCTGCTGGTTAACTAGGATCTGCAGCTTATCCAGTAAGCAGGGGAAATGGGCAGACTGGGTGGGCCAAGCGGTCCTATTCGCCGTCAAATTCTAGGTTTCTATCGGGCACGATTTCCACCTCCTTGGAGGAGGATTCTGGGTCCGATCCGACTGGCTTCCCGACTCCCTGTGGGTCTTCAGACTCCTCGGTAGCCACCTCTACAGCCCCTACTTAGCCTCCCTCTGAGGAGCGGGTTACTCTCCCTGATTTGGGGGTCAGTCATACTGACCAGCCGGCAGCAGTCCATTTGGCCGCTGCTGGGCAGCCTGGGGTTGGGAGGTTGTTTGCCCACTCAGCTGGGGTATCCTCTTCTGTGGTGTATGTGGCTAGTCCAACTTTGGGACAGTCTGTGGCACCCACGGGAGGGGAGGGTGCTGCACGCTGGGTAGTCTCGGAGACTACTCGAGATTGCCAGCTGCCTAGGCTAGTGGCAATGAGGTAGAGGGCTCTTTTGGAGTCTGAGGGGTTGAGGGACCTGCCTGCACAATGGTCTACTCACAGCGGGAAGGCTGCGTCAGGCGACCCATAGATCTCTTGCCAGGGTGACCAAAGTAGTAGACCAGGGAGGGGCTGTGACATGGCCTACCTAGACTTTAGCAAGGCATTTGAGACAGTCCCACACAAAAGATTAATAAACAATTAGCCAGCCTGGGAGTGGGTCCCAGGGTGGTAGCGTGAAAAACATTGGCTGAACAACAGGACACAGAAGGTAATTGTAAATGGAGTCCACTCTGAAGAAAGGGGTTACTAGTGGGGCACCGTAGGGTTCAGTACTGGGTCCAGTCCTTTTAATGTCTTTATAAGTGACATTGCAGAGGGACTGAAGGAAAAGTATGCCTCTTTGCAGATGACACAAAGATCTGCAACAGGGTTGATACAAGGAGGCATGGGAAAGATGAGAAGGGACTTGGCAAGGTTGGAAGAATGGTCAGAGATGGCAGCTTGGTTTCAATGCAAAGAAGTGCAAGTAATGCACCTGGGAAACAAAAACCAGGGAAGATTACACAATGGGGGAGGTAGTAACAACAAAAATGGAATGGGACCTGGGGGTAATCATATCAGTTGACCTTAAGGTTGGCAAGCAATGTGAGAAGGCGGTAGGTAGGTAGGGATGGGGGATACTGGGATGTATAGGGAGAGTATCACCAGCAGAAACAGGAAGTTATTATTCCCTGTACAGACAGTTGGTGAGACCCCATCTGAAGCACTGCGTCTAGTTCTGGAGACCCCATCTCCCAAGTAAGGACATAGACAGGATGGAGGCAGTTCAGAGGAGGGCAACTAAAATGGTGCAGGGTCTGCAAGAGAAGCCATACGAGGAGAGCTAAAGGAGCTTAATATGTATACCTTGAGGAAAGGAGAGAGAAGGGGGACATGATAGAAACATTTAAGTACCTCAGTGGAATCAATAAAGTCCAAGAGGGTAGCATCTTTCAGAAAAAGAGATGTGCAAGAACAAGGGGACACAGTCTGAAGATAGAGGGAGGACAGCTCAGGAGCAATGTGAGGAAGTATTTTTTCACAGAGAGGGTTGTGGACGCATGGAACAGCCTTCCTGAGGAGGTTGTGGGGTCTAAAACTGTGGGAGAATTCAAGAATGCATGGGACAGACATAAGGCAATTTTTGTGGGGGGTAGGAAGAAATAGGCTGTTGGTTAAATAGGATCTGCAGCTTATCTTCTAGGTAGGGAAATGGGCAGACTAGGTGGGCCAAGCGGTCCTTATCTGCTGTCAAAGTCTATGTTTCTATAGGTAGGGGCATCACCAGCAGAAGGCATGAAGTAATCATGCCCCTGTATCGGTCCCTGGTCAGGTCTCACCTGGAGTACTGTGTCCAATTCTGGAGGCCACACCTCAGGAAGGACATAGATAGGCTGGAGACAGTAAGAGAAGAGAAACAAAGATGGTGCGGGGCTTGCATCAGAAACCATACCAGGCAAGACTGGATGTCCTCAAATTATACTTCCTAGAACAACGCAGGAATCGTGGGGACATGATAGAAACATTCAGATACCTTAAAGGCAACAACAGGGAGCATGTGCAGAACCTCTTTCAGGTAAAGGACTACAGCAGGACTAGAGGGCACAACCTTTGACTTAAGGGAGGAAAGTTCAGAAGCAATACGAGGGAATTCTTCTTCACAGAGCGTGTTGAGGAACCATGGAATAGCCTACTGGAAGGGGTGGTGGGAGCCAAGACAGTGGGGCAGTTCAAGCGGGCATGGGGCAGACACTGTGGGATACACAAGCAGGCAGCTAAGTAGGGGGGTAGGAAGCCAAGGGCAGACTTGATGGATCATACGGTCCCCATCTGCTGACAGCTTCTATGTTTCTATGTTAATGCATGAAATATAACAACCAAGCTAAAGATTATTAATTTGAAATATGATAACTAAACAAGGAAAGAGTGAAACAAACAGACAAAAAGACAGAAATAATCACGCTGTCACTGCTGATGTTTAATATTTTATATTTTTAATATATGGCAGTTTTCAGGGTGGCAGTACGCTGTATGCACCAATAGCCTGCCACCCCCAACTACTACTGTGTAAGGGGCCCCTGATAGGTGTTCACAGAGGAGAGGAGTCTTGCATGCTCTATGGCTAGGCTACTTCAAGCTGTCCCTTGGAGAACAACTATTCAGCTATTTGCTTTGTTGCCTCACCAGTATGTTGAGGGGATGACTGCCAGTTGCCAATAATGTTGCATGACATAGCACTAAGCCCTAAATAGATTTTAGATAAGCATGGAGAGCCAGAACAGCTTCTGAAAAGCAAAAGAATAAAACTGAAGGTTTAAGGGAAATTATATAACTTACATTTATGTGGTGGATGTCAGGGATCTTCTTCAAAGGCCATCCTTGCTGGGGTCCTGCAAAACTATAAGCTATCTCTGTGTTATTTATATATACAGTAAATGTGCCGCAGAACTTTAAACCTTGCCGCAGAATATGACCTAACAGTGCTGCAGAAGTTCAGAGTCCCTGCCACAGAAGTTACATCAGTTTGCCACAGAGAACAGGGGGCCTTGATTATTTATTTTATTTATTTAGTTTTTGTTAACCGGGTAGGTGCACTAGCCGAAAAATGACTATTTTCAGGCATGACTCGGGAGAGTACAACCAAAGGGGGCTGAGAGGGCATAGTGGAGGTAACCATAAGGATGATGGCGGTGTTAAGGTTCTGTTATTGGGAGACTCAATGATTAGGGGTATCCAGTGGGAAGGACAGGGGGGTGGATGCCATAGCCAGGTGAAGGTAGCTAGCATCTCTGGGCTGACAGTGCACAGAGCAAAGTTCATGGTGTATGAAATGGTTAGGGATTGTGGAGGGAAACCGGATTTCCTGGTTCATTTGGGAACTAATGATCTAGAGGGAAATAGCGTTTTGGAAATCCAAGCAAGGTTCCAAGAACTTTCCAGAGTCTGTCGGGATAATGGATGCAACATTTCCTTTTCGGAGATATTGCCAGTACCAAAGGCCTCAGTGGAGAAAAAAATGAAGCTCACAGAGGTTAATGACTGGCTCAGGAAGTGGGGTGAAGAGAATGGGTTGGGGTGTTAGGAACTGGAATGGAGTTTGGGAGGATAAGGGACTATATGCCAAGACAGGCTTCATCTTGGACCCATTAGGGAAGGAAGTCCTAAACAGGGGATGGCTGACTATACAAGAAAGGTGGGGCTTAAACTTGTGAGGGGGAAGGGATAAGGAGGGGCTGACCAGAGCCCCTCTCCTCCAGAGATGAGGGAGAAGCCTTCAAGCCCAAGGGGGAGGAAAGCAGACTGGGGTGGAGGTTTCAGGAGGAGCAGAGGGAGGATGGAAGTATAAGGAATCTAGGGTGGGGTTGACAAAGAGGATCAGAGGTGAGGGTGGGGGTTGGTGTTAGTAAATGCCAGGAGCTTGGGAAACAAGTTGCCAGAGTTCCAGGCCATGCTGTTTGGGGGTGGATGTGGGCAGCGGTCACGGAGACGTGCCAACAAAACCATGACTGGGACCTAAACGACGGGGGCTACACTATGCTTAGGAAGGACAGAAAGGAGGCAGAGGGTGGAGTGGCTATGTTCATTAGAGATGACATAGAAATTGCAAGGTAGAAGAGGCAGAGGAAACGTGGAGGCCTTATGGGTCACCTTACGATCCCCAGCAGGAGATAAGTTCAAGTTGGGTGTAGTATATAGGCCCCCTGGGATAAATGATGTTCTAGAGGATGGTTTGCTGGACAACATCATTGCCCAGTGTGGACCAAAAGGGGAAGGAGTGGTGTTGATGGGGGACCTTAATATGCCAGGTACAAACTGGATAACCATGTCCCCTAAGGTGGCCAAGGAGCAGAGGCTGCTGGATGGCTTCCAGGATGTGTTCTTAACACAGCATGTGATGGAGCCACAAGGGAAAGGCATGTCCTGGATGTGGTTCTGGCAGATGGGGATCTGGTAAGGGACATGGTTGTACAGGACCCCCTGACTGGGAGTGACCACAATACTGTCTGGTTTCAAATAAGCATGGGGGAGGGGTGGAACTAGGACACTGGCAATGGACTTCAGGGGCAGACTTTATGGGCATGGGAAATACTCTCAAGGATCACTTGGAGAGGATTACATCAATGTGCTAAGGTGAAACGTAAGGGAGCAAGGTCACATAAACCATGCTGGTGGTCCAGTGAGGTTCAGGTAGCGGTCAGAGAAAAGAAGGCGGCCTACAAAAAATATAAAACAACAAGAGGGGATAGGGATAAGGAAATGCACCAGCTTGCATCTAGAAAAGTCACCCGTATGGTGAGGGGAGCAAAGTCCAGTAAAGAGCAGCGGCTGGCACAGGGGATACATGGAGGAGAAAAGGGTTCTTCCGGTACATTGGGGAGCAGAGAAAACCAAGGGCCATCTCAGCAGATTGAGATCAGAAGGAGGGTGGGAGTAGAGGGACCAGGCAGAGGTATTTAGCGAGTACTTTGCCTCTGTGTCTACTGGGAGGGGATGGGATATCCATAAAGCAAGGCATGAAGGGATAGAACGGCAGTAAGTGGGATCAGGGAGCAACAGAAATGGAGCAAGAGGGAGGAGAGGTACCACAGGTGTCACATCTGGGTGAGGATAAAAAGGCCAGTAAGGTGGAGGGGATGATGCTATCTCCGCCAAAGGGTGTGGTTAGCCCTCAAGGCCTAAAGAAGAACAAATCTCCTGGGCGGATGGCATTCATCCGAGAGTACTATGGAATTGGCGGACATACTGGCCAGCCCTGGCGGAGCTTTCAACAGGTCACTTGAGACAGGGAGGGTACCTAGGGATTGGCGAGAGCACATGTGGTGCCAATCCATAAAGGGGGTCGAAGGAAGTACCAGGTAACTATAGACCCATCAGTTTGGCGCCTCAGTGGTGGGAAAATTAATGGAGAGTATACTAAAGGAACGATTGGGGGTGTACTTGGAGGAGGTGGGAGGTCTGGATAGTCGGCAACATGGGTTTGTGCCAGGTAGATCATGTCAAACCAACCTTGTGGAGCTCCAACAATGGGTAAACATCAGAACTGGACAGGGAAGCCTGTGGATGTATTATTCTTGGACTTCAGCAAGGCATTTGACTCTGTCCCCCCACAATGGTCTGGTGGAGAAACTGATGGGGTTAAGAGTAGGCCTGTGATGGTCAGATGGATTGAAAACTGGCTAGCTGGATGCACCCAGAGTAGTGGTCTGTGGGAGCTCTCGAACCCTAGAGAGGTTGGTGAGTGGGGTACCACAGGGCTCGGTCCTGGGTCCGATCCTGTTTAATGCATACATATCGGACATCAGGGAGGGTATAGGTGTGAAATGAGTCTCTTCCGGATGACTCCAAGATGGGAGCAGTAGTTGAGGGAGAAGAGGGAGATTGGCCCTGAAGGACCTGGACACCCTGGAAAGCTGGGCTCACACATGGAAATTAAATTAATATCACCAAGTGCAAGGTGTTGCATCTTGGTCGGGAAACCTAAACACAGGTACACCCTGGAGGGAGGCACTGGAGGCCTCAATAGGGAAAAAGACCTAGGGGTCATGGTGGATGCATGTATGAATAACTCTGAGCAGTGCAGGAGAGCGGCAGCAAGGCAAACAGGATGTTGGGATGCATCGTGAAGGGGATCACCCTAGGAGCAAGGAAGTGATTCTGCTGCTGTACAATAGACTGGTTAGAGAACACCTTGAGTACTGTGTCACAGTACTGGAGACCACACTTGAAGAGGGACATACAGCTCCTGGAGAGGGTACAGAGGAGGGCAACAAAGATGATACGAGGGCTAGGGGATTTGATGCATGAGGACAGACTTGAGGAGCTCTGCCTGTTTTCATTGGAGGAGAGGAGAGACAGGGGGGACATGATTGAGGTCTTCAAGTACCTCAAGGGAATAAATAGGGTAAACATGGAAGGGTCTTTACACCAAAGCAGGGAGGTATCACCAGAGGGCATGGTTTGAAGCTGGAAGGTGGAAGGGTGAGGGGGGAAAGAGGAGGAGGTTTTTCACTGAGAGGGTGGTGGACCCTTGAAATGCACTGCCGGTGAGCTGGTTCAGAGATCCACAGTGGAGGGCTTCAAGAGAGAGTGGGACAGACACAGAAAGTGGATGTATCAGATGATGGCCTGTCCCAGGGGGGTGGGGATGGATGATAGGGGTTTCTGGAGCACAAGGGATGGGAAGGTCTCGGCATCCAACTAAGGATCTAAGGTTCGAGCAGACTCGATAGACCGTAAGGCTAATCTGCTGGCAAATAGTATGTTAGTATGTAAAAGGAGAACAGCTGAACAACAGCAACATGGGTACAATAGTACAAATAGAGGAACAGTACAGCAGTGCTACGAAAATACAATGGGTAGAAACAACAAAAAATAATGGCAAGCATTATACAGATAATGGCAGTAAGATATATAATAAGTGCCGAAACCACGGACCCGAGCTGTGGAGTGAAAGGGTTAATAAGATAGTAAGGTTATACAGAGAGAAATGTGAGGAATGTTCAAATATAACAAGAAAGACTGACAGAAGGAAGGTCAGGGGGTGGTAATTGGCAAAACAACAGTGGATGGTCAGCAACAAGGTTCGAGAAGGAAGAGAGCTAGTAGTCAAGAAGTTATTTACAAAGAGAAGGAAAAATATGGGGTGGGGGGAAGAGGAGACAGTCTTGGAGCTGGATTTGAGCAGGGGTAACATTATTGGTAAGTCTCAGGAGCTTCAGGTTGGGTCAGAGCATGTAGAAACATCAGCTAAGGATAGATAACAATGATTATAGGGGCTACAAGCTATGTATGTAGCTCTCCACTGCATCAATATAGGGGCTACCAGCTGTGTATGCAGCCCTCCATTGTAACATTATAGAGCTACCAGTTGTGTATGCAGTCCTCTCTCCATCGCATCATTATAGGGTCCACCAGCTGTGTGTGCAGTCCTCCATTGCAACATTATAGGGCTACCAGTTGTGTACATAGCCATCCATTGCAACATTATAGGGGGCTACCAGTTGTATGTATAGCTGTCCATTGCATCATTATAGGGGCTACCAGCTGTGTATATAGCTCACCATTGTATCATTAAAGGGGTTACCAGCTGTGTACATAGGTCTCCATTTCATAATTATAGGGGCTACCAGCTGCATATGTAGCTCTCCATTGCATCATTATAGGGATGACGAGCTGTGTATGTAGGTCTCCATTGCATCATTATAGGGATGACGAGCTGTGTATGTAGATCGCAATTGCATCATTATAGGGGATACCAAATGTGTATGATATGTAGCCATCCATTGCATCATTATAGAGGCTACCAGCTGTGTATGTAGCCACCCATTGCAATACTACAGGGCTACCAGCTGTGTATGTAGCCATGCATTGCAATACTATAGGGCTACCAGCTGTGTATGTAGCCACCCATTGCAATGCTATAGGGCTACCAGCTGTGTCTGTAGCCTTCCACTGCAATACTATAGGGTTACCAGCTGTGTCTGTAGCCTTCCACTACAATACTATAGGGCTACCAGCTGCATATGTAGCTCTCCATTGCATTATTATAGGGGTTACGAGCTGTGTATGTAGGTCTCCATTGCATCATTATAGGGATGACGAGCTGTGTATGTAGATCGCAATTGCATCATTATAGGGGATACCAAATGTGTATGATATGTAGCCATCCATTGCATCATTATAGAGGCTACCAGCTGTGTCTGTAGCCACCCATTGCAATACTATAGGGCTACCAGCTGTGTATGTAGCCTTCCATTGCGATACTATAGGGCTACCAACTGTGTATGTAGCCACCCATTGCAATACTATAGGGCTACCAGCTGTGTCTGTAGCCTTCCATTGCAATACTATAGGGCTACCAGCTGTGTATGTAGCCACCCATTGCAATACTATAGGGCTACCAGCTGTGTCTGTAGCCTTCCATTGTAATACTATAGGGCTACCAGCTGTGTATGTAGCCCTCTATTGTAACATTATAGGGGCTTCCAGCTGTGTATCATCATGCAATGTGTTCTGACCCATGTGATTACAGAATTTTCATGGCCTATTTTATAAAGAAAGATAACAGGAGGTAAGCCAATGTCCAAAAGCCAAAATTCAGACTTCCCAAACACCAGTAAGAATTCCAAACTGGATCCTGTATTAAAGTGTCAAAATGCTTGTTTTATGTAGTAATGCAGTAAAAAAGACACAGCAGAAGAGCAGAAAGGAAGGTATGCCTTTCTGCAAATGACACCAAAATCTGCAACAGTGTAGATACTTTGGAGGGGGTGGATAGAATGAATAGAGATGTGAGAAAACTAGAGGAGTGGTCAAGGGTATGGCAGCTGGTTTCAGTACAAAAAAGTGCAAAGTGATGCACATAGGGCACAGATATCCTGAGGTGGAATACAGAATGAGAGAAGAGTTCTTGACGATCACTAAACAGGAAAGGGACATTGGGGTAATCATATCTGATGACCTCAAGGTGGCGAGGCAGTGTAACACAGCAGCTGGTAACCAGACAGGAAAGGGACAGAGGTTACTCATATCTGATGACCTCAAGGTGGCGAGGCAGCGTAACTCAGCAGTTGGTAACCAAACAGAAAGGGACAGAGGTTACTCATATCCGATGACCTCAAGGTGCATGGCAGTGTAACACAGCAGCTGGTAACCAGACAGGAAAGGGACAGAGGTTACTCATATCTGATGACCTCAAGGTGGCGAGGCAGTGTAACACAGCAGCTGGTAACCAAACAGGAAAGGGACAGAGGTTACTCATATCTGATGACCTCAGGGTGGCGAGGCAGTGTAACACAGCAGTTGGTAACCAAACAGGAAAGGGACAGAGGTTACTCATATCTGATGACCTCAAGGTGGCGAGGCAGTGTAACACAGCAGCTGGTAACTGAACAGGAAAGGGACAGAGGTTACTCATATCTGATGACTTCAAGGTGGCGAGGCAGTGTAGCACAGCAGCTGGTACCCGAACAGGAAAGGGACAGAGGTTACTCATATCTGATGACCTCAAGGTGGCGAGGCAGTGTAACACAGCAGTTGGTAACTGAACAGGAAAGGGACAGACTGGTAACCAGACAGGAAAGAGACAGAGGTTAATCATATCTGATGACCTCAAGATGGTGAGGCAGTGTAACACAGCAGCTGGTAACCAGACAGGAAAGGGAGAGAGGTTACTCATATCTGATGACCTCAAGGTGGCGAGGCAGTGTAACACAGCAATTGGTAACCGAACAGGAAAGGGACAGAGGTTACTTATATCTGATGACCTCAAGGTGGCGAGGCAGCGTGACATGGCATGCGCATGGCATTTAGGCAAATTCTGTAAAAATATAAATGGGCATCTGAGATACGGAGAGTACATAAGGGCACCAGTGAGGAAGGGGCAGTAGAGTGTCATCATCCCATATTATTTGCTGCAAGATTGCGGGAGGTGACAGGCTCCATATTGAAACATGCCGGCTGCACTGGAGCTATACCCCATTTTTAAAAGCGCTGAGGTACTAAAATAATTGATTTATTATGCTGACTACAGGGAAGGTTTGTGACGTGAAGCCCTGATCTCTGCAGCGGACGGGTCTTCACATTAGCTGGTAGTTCTCCTTTAAGCACCTTGTTAGTTGAGCGGTGGCTCTGATTTGTTGAAGTCGGCACCCTAAAATCTTAAAAAAAGAACTTAAAAACAAGTCACTATATAACTCTATGGCGCATGCCCTCATGGTCTCCATACATTTACATCACAAAACAGGGCTTGTCTGTAAATCAGGAAGTGGAAGGATCAGGCTCTCAGCTCCACAAAGCCAAATTGAGATCCCTTCCCTCTTGAATTCTGGGAAAAATAAAATTATAATTTCTGTACCAGTGAACTTTGGGGCTGGTAAGGCTCCTATTGTGTTTCTAGAGTGGAATTTCAAAAACAGCAGCAAATTTCCTCTTTAATCTAGATACAATCTAAATGTAAATTCTCTTTAGTACTGGGTATATCCAATGATTGGAAGCCATGCATTACCTTGTCCCTAATATTAGGACCTGTGTGGTACATCATACACAGCTTCTCTTCAGTGACTTTTTCTAAAGATTCCCAGTATTAGACCTAACTGGACGCCAAGTCCACCAGTTAGCAACATCCCCCTGTGGTCCTTGTAAATGTTGTCAAGTGATACTTAAAATGGACACATTGCAAAACCCAGTACAAGAGGAGACTGTGAACATGCTCTGGCCCATAATATTAAAAAGCGTGAGTGTGGAGCCGTCCCAGTGGCGAGGAGAGCTGAGGTGCTGGACGCCTTATCTCTCACTATGCTGGCGACCTGTGTTCAGGATTGAGAATGGTTTGCCAAGGTTTGGCCTGGGGTGGGGAGCTGGGAGTGATAGAGCAGGTGCCAAGGTGGCTCTCCTAGTTCTATGTGATACTTGAGCCACCCAGTTCAGTGATCGCCGTTAGGGCAGGAGTGTTACATCGGTGAAAATAAAAACAGCCATGTAACTCATGGCAAAAACAATGGTGACGACATGGATCTGCTTAGCAGGTCTCCGCACTCTTGGCAACATTCTCAACTTCTCGTGGGGGTGTATATCCGGGTGGGGACTTGTAAAAATAAAATAAAACTGCAGACACGCAAAACTATCATGCATCCCAGACCCAAACCCTGCACCCTCCCAACCATAGCCAGCCACCTTCACCACCACACTACAAGGGCAGCTTGGCAACCTTTTACTGCACTGCCTTCCACATACCTACCCTTCTCTTCTGTCCCCTGCATTGGCTTCCTTTTCGCCTGTCGCTGTCCCCTCAGTGTGGCCCCCAACACAGGCACCGAGATTGAGTCACTCATATTTGGGTCATGCGATCTCAGTCGCCCTTTTGATGGGATACCGGCTCTACTCTCCCAGATTGGAGAGATAGGTCTTCCCAGCTCTTGGCTGCCATCAGAAGGAGACTCAATGGTAGCGTCGGGCCCTGAGGGGGACTACGCTAGGCCGAGTGGGTGGATCGGGCAGCTGTTGGTGTCAGTACGCATGCGTAATCATGTTGCCCGAGGTCCCGGGGAAGTAAGGGAGAAAATTTGGTGAAAAGAAAAATGGAGGCAGGATGAAGACTGAATACAGGCCCCCTCCGCTGGCTCCACACTGGTGGCTAGGCAGACACCACAAGTCCTGTGGCAGAGGACACCAGCGTAAGGTAAGTCCCAGAGGAGCCTGATGACTGGGCTTGGGAGATCAGTTGGAAGGGGGTAACCAGGGGAGAGTGGAGCATAAAGTACGGGGGGAGGCAAAAAAAAGATGGGTGTGGAAGGGGTGCCTCACTTCGTGCTAAACTGGAGACCCGGGTTTCGGAAACAGATGCAGGTCGCTTGGGGGCTTGCCGTGGGAGGGAAGATTTAGCAACTCTTCTGCCTCAGAGGGGGATCCATGCATCCTACTAGACGGCTGCTACTTAGAGGTCCTAGGTGGCAGCAGGATACCAGGAAAGGCATCCCACCCGCTTGATGCTGGTGGTGGGGGCATCTCCATGGAGGTAGAGCTTGCAGATATGTTACTGTGGACCCAGGGGGAAAAAAGCAGAGATAAAAAAACCCTGAATGGTAGGATGCAGACCTGGTCCCCCACAGGCCTCACACTAGCAATTGGGCTGCCTGCTCCTTTGGCAGAGGACAAGTGAACAGTGGGTAAGCCCAGAGAAGCTGGGAGATGGGGCACCGGACAGGAAGCGTGGAGCTAAACAACTAATAAAAAAACAAACATGGTAAGGGGCACAGTTTCAGTTTCAGGGAACTGAAGAAGTTAGATTGTGGCCCAGGGAATGGAATTCGGACAACCTTATCCTTAAAAGGAAAGTTTCTTTTGAACGCAACAGCTAGGAGCCCTACAGGGTAAGGTCCTCAGTTATACATCCTTTAGTCTGGACTCCTTCTTGAAATGATTTGCAAATGTGTTCTTTTGTCTTTTCAGCCTTTGCTAAGGAACCCCTTTGCAGCTTATGCTGCTGTAGACTGGCCATGTGTTGCAGATCTGCTTGCCTGGGCCCTGTCTCTGCTACCTCAGCTTTTTACATTTGAAAAGGATTGTTTTTCCTGCTGTAAATACCAGGTGATACGATTATCTGCAGCGTAGTCTAATATAGTGAGGCTGCTCATCTTTATTTTTGTTTAATCGAGCTGGTTACTTTTAGTAACCTGCCTTCTCTGTTTTAATTGCTGTAAGTAGGCAGTCCATTATGTCGATTGTTGTAAGGGGTAGTTACTAGGATTACTGTCACTGTCTCTGGTGTTTTACTAATGTAAATGTAATGAAGAGCTGGCAATTTAACATAGAGGTTAGAGTAATCAGCTGGGAATGAACTTGGTACATCCTGCAGACCTGGGTTTGATTCCCACTACCTCAACATGCATTCTTTGTCACCCTGAGCAAGTCATTTAATCTCCCCAGGTTACCCCTCAAAAGAGGGCTTGTGCCTAGTGAGCCTTACCTGGTTACAAAAGAATGAAAACAATTCAATTAATAGTCACCACGCCTCAGGATTTTATTTAAAACAGGAAAAGGTGGAACAAACCAAGTGAGCTTGCACTCATTTACAATGGCTTCCTGGGAAAGGTTGGCACAAGAGCTAGAAATGTTTCTTTTACAAATTATATATAAAAACGCATAAATAAACATTCATAGAACAAAAGAAAGCATATATAATTAATAGACAACAATAAACATTAAACTGCATCACAACTTTAAAATGACTTATTGACGTGAATCACAGCAGATCGAATAACTCTCATTAAAACAGTTTTTTATACTTTGCAGTGAGGACAATGGCTCATCAACAGAGCGTAGATGCACAGGGAGAGCGCCATTATTTTGAACCTTTATATATAAAGGTCTGACATGCCATAGTAAGTAAGAAAACTAAGTAACATTTTATTTATTCAGTGCCCCATCCCAGAGGCTCCAAGTGCTGTACAGGCAGGCAAGAGTTTGAAATAAATATAATACATCAAATATAGAGGCATATATCAAAACAAAGACAATGAATGAACAGCTATACATAACTAAAATCCTTATTTAAAATAAACAGTTCAGCAGACTGCTGTTTCTAGGATTCATTAGCAGTTCACAAATGCCTCTCTAAAAAGATATGCCTTCAGATCCTGCTTAAACACCTATGCCAGCAGAGCCTCCCTCAGAGATCTTGAAAGTGAGTTCCATAGTGCTAGGCACACCACCTCAAATGATTGATCTCCAGAGGTCTTCAGCTGGGCCCTGGGAACCACCATTAGGCCTTCAGTGGAGGAGAAGAGTGAGCGCACAGGGCAGACAGGAGGTCACTCAGGTAGACAGGACTCATAGAAACATAGAATTTGATTGCAGATAAGGACCGCTTGACCCACCTAGTCTGCCCATTTCTTTACCTAATGGATAAGCTGCAGATCCTAGTTAACCAACAGCCTGCTTCCTCCTACCTCCCACTAGAATTGCCTTATGTCTGTCCCATGCATTCTTGAATTCCCCCACTGTTTTTGACCCTACGACCGCCTTCAGAAAGGCTGTTTCATGCATCCACAATCCTCTCTGTGAAGAAATACTCCTGTTAAATCTGATTGACAGGAGCTAAACACAGGGTATAGTAAGGGGTGAAGTAGAGGGCATAGGGGAAGAAGCCCACCCTCAGCACAACAAGTGTTTTGACTCATTTATTTATTTATTGGTTTCTTTTTCTTAAAAAAAAAAAAAATCTGAGGATTCAGTGGCAGATTTTAGTACAGTAAATTAATAAAAGGAACTAGGAGAGCTTCAGTAGCAGACAAGTAGTGGAATTGCAGTATACTGTGGGAGTGGGCAATGCAGTGGCTGTGGGGCAGCCATATTCAGGCAGACCTTCTGGACACTGAGGTGCTGCCTATCTGCATGCATCTCTCTGGACTGCGGGATGAGGTAGCCAGACTCAGAGCGAATAAACTGGGTCAGGAGTACCATCACCCTATCCAGGGACCACCCAGTCCAATGCAACTGCCTCAAAGGACGCCGAAGAACAGAAGCACTTGGATGACAGTGGGCTCAGGGAGGTTAGAGCAGTCAGGCAGAGGCACATCCCAGATCCTATTCCACTTCAAGAACTCATATGCCACACTGGCAAATGAGGACAACCAAATAGAGTACCCAGAGAAGTGGAAGGAAAGGATGTGGAGGTTAGCCAAGGAGTGACCTCAGCGGGAAAGCAGTGGACCCCAGAGGAGGAGGAAGTGCATCCTGGTGGGGACTCCATCATAAGAGGGACCCAGCTAGAACACAGGAGGAGAGGACAGGGGTGAGGTGCCTACCAGGTGCCACAGCATGGAGGATGGAAGGAAGATCCTGGGGATCACTGGGAAGGCAAGAGGAGGGTGAGCTGGATGTCATTATCCACCCTAGGTACTAATGACCTGGCAAATGGGAGCCAAAGGAAGTTCAGGAAGAGTTTAGGAAACTGGGGAGGGTCTCAAGCAAGTAGCTACTTCTGTCACTTCTCAGAAGTACTACCTGTGAGAGGCAAGGAAAGCATAGGAGTGCATGCACCAGGAACTTTAACTCATGGTTGAAGAACTGGTGCTGTGAGGAAGGGTTTGGATTCATTGGTGACTGGGGACCCACCTGGAGGGATGGAGGTTTGTTCTAGCCTGACGGCCTGCATCCATCCTGGAGGGGAATCCAAGCACTCAATGATAAGTTTAAATGCTACATTGACAAGCATTTAAACTAGCAAAGGGGGGTGGCAGGCCAGCAAGGAGGGTACCTACTTGCTCACCCCCACAGCTAGCAGTGGAACCAGTGAACCAGAGCAGTGGCTATCTCTGCAAAGCAGTGTGCAAAAGATGGAGATTAGTGCCCAAGAGGTGGATAAGCAGAAAAGGGCAAAATTCAGCAGAAGGGCGACAGCAAGGAGAACCAGGGATAAATGACAACCAAGGAAGGGGCTGGAGAACAGTGAAACAGTCTAGGAGGTCAAATCATGGAAAGCCATGTGTGCAAATGCCAGGAGCCTTAGCAACAAGATGGAAGATCTGGAGGCTGTCATGGTACAGTCAGACCTGACATTGTGGCCATCACTGAAACCTGGTGTAATGATAACCACGACTGGGAGATGGCCATACCTGGCTACAACATATTCAGAAGAGACAGAGCAGGCAGGAAGGAGGAGGAGGGCACTGTATGTGAAAAATGACATAAGGGCCACAGAGATCCAGGAGGAACAAAATGGGGAGAGATTCTGTGGGTTAAGCTGGAAAGGAAAATGGGACAGCCATCTGCACAGGTGTGGTCATAGACCACCAGCCCAGGAGGAAGAAACAGATAGGAGTTGATGCTAGCCATCCAAAGGATGGCAGACAAGGTGAGGTAGTACTGGTTGGAGACTTCAATATTCCAGACGTGGACTGGAGCATCCCAGCAGCACATCAACTAGAGCAGATTTATCCTGACCCCTTCAGGGTGCCTTCCTCAAGCAACTGGTCATGGAACCAACTCGGCAGCAGGCAATACTGGACCCAGCTCACAAACAGGGACAGTGTGATGGGGGTAACAGTGGGGGAGCACCTGGGAAACAGTGACCACAGTCATTGTGGTTTGAAATCACAGAAAGAGCAGAACCAAACCACACAAAAAACACGTATCCTGGATTTTAGGGGGGCAGACTTTGGGAAAATGGGGAGATACTTGAAAGAGGCATTAAGGGCAATGGGACAGGAATCAGGGGTTGAGGAACAGTGGGCAGTATTTAAAATGGGGATTACAAGAACAACAGAATTATGCATTAGGCAGGTTAGCAAGAGGAAAAGGAAGAAGAGACCATTATGGTTTTCCAAAGAGGTAGCAAAGAAAGTGAAAGCCAAAAAGATTGCATTCAGGCAATACAAAAAGACACAGGCAGAAGGGGATAGGGAGAAGTACCAGGAGAAGCAAAGGGAGGCAGGGAGGTCAGTAAGGGAAGCCAAAGCTCAGACAGAAGAACACATTGCAAAATCAGTGGGTAGGGGGGACAAAACCTTTTACAGGTACATAAGTGAAAAAAGAAAGACAAAGGGAGCGATAGTGAGACTGAAGGGGGAGGATCGGGGCCGCGTGGAGGATGACAGTAAAGCTGACATATTGAACAGGTATTTCTGCTCAGTCTTTACTGAGGAAGAGGAGGGTAATGAGTCTGAAGGAGTACAAGGGTGAGAATGGTGTAGAATGGACACAAGTCCCTTACACGAGAAAAGGTCCTGAAGGAACTGGAAGCATAAGAGTAGATAAAGCAATGGGGCTAGATGGGTGCACCCCAGGGTCCTTAAAGAACTAAGAGAGGTGGTGGCTGAACCTCTGGCTATCCTGTTTAGCCGATCACTGAAATAGGGAGGTACCCAAAGACTGGAGGACAGCAGATGTAGTCCCCTTATACAAAAGTGGGAACAAGAGGAAGCAGGAACTACAGACCAGTCAGCCTCAGCTCGGTAGTGGGGAAGATCATGGAAGCACTACTGAAGGAGAGATTGGTGGAACATCTGGTTGTCAATGGACTACAGGACCCAAGGCAGCATGTATTCACCAGGGGAGTCATGTCAGACCAACCTCATTGAATTTTTTATTTGGAGTGACTAGGGAGGTGGATCAGGGAGGGGCAGTGGACATGGCCTATCTGGACTTCAGCAAGGCCTTTGACACTGTACAAGAAGACTATTACACAAACTGGGGAATATGGGTGTGGGCAGGACAGTAGTGTGGTGGGTAGGTAACTGGCTGGGTGGCAGGACACAGAGGGTGGTGGTAAATGGCTGTCACCCCACAGAGGGAAGAGTGACCAGTGGGGTACCACAGGGATCAGTGCTGGGACCGGTCCTATTCAACATCTTCATCAGTGACATGGCGCGAGGACGTAAAAGGCAGAATTTCACTGTTCGCTGATGACACAAAGCTCTGTAACAGAGTAGACACCAGAGGTGTAGACAGAATGAGAAACGACCTGCAGAAACTTGAAGAATGGTCAGGGGTTTGCAGTTGAAATTCAATGCAAAGAAGTGCAAGATAATGCATATGGGCACAAAAGCCCTGGCACAATATATCAGTTGGGGGGTGAGGATATAGCATGCACCAAGCAGGAAAAGGATCTTGGGGTTATCATCTCTGATGACCTCAAGGTAGGAAACAGTGTGACAAGGCAGCAGGTAAAAGCAAATGGGATGTTGGGATGTATAGGCAGGGGTATCACCAGCAGGAAAAGGGAGGTCATAATTCCGCTATACAAGACACTAGTGAGGCCCCATCTGGAGTACAGTGTACAGTTCTGGAGACCATACCTACGTAAGGACATAGACAGGGTAGAGAAGGTTCAGAGGAGGGCAACAAAGATGGTGCACGGACTGCATCACAAGTCCTATGAAGACAGGTTGAAGGAACTGAACATGTACTCTCTGGAGGAGAGGAGGAAGAGAGGGGATATGATAGAGACATACAAGTATCTTACAGGGAGAAACAGGGTGCAGGAAAACACTATTTTTAAGCGAAAAAGATGTTCCAGGACAAGAGGGCATGGGATGAAGTTGGAGGAGGACGATTCAGAGGAAACATGAGAAAGAATTTCTTCACAGAACGGGTGGTGTACAAGTGGAACACCCTGCCAGAGGAAGTGGTGGGGGCTGAAACAATCACGGATTTAAGAATGCATGGGATAGACATAAAAGGAATTCTGGAGGTCAGGGTAGGGCAACAGACTTCTAGGAAAACAAACTGAACTTACAAGCTCAAATGGGCAGACTGGGTGGGCCATAGGCCCTTATCTGCCGACACTGTCTAGTATCTATGTGTCTCATATTACCTCTGAGCCGTCCCTCCTCTATCTTCAAATTGTGCCCCTTGTTCTTGCACATCTCTTTTCTGAAAGATGCTACCCTCTTGGACTTTGTTGATTCCCTTGAGATACTTGAAAGTTTCTATTATGTCCCCCTCCCTTCTTTCCTCGAGGCTATACATCTTAAGTCCATTTAGTCTTCTTCATACATGTCTTCTGGTGCAGACCCTGTACCATTTGTTGCCTCTCTGGACAGCCTCCACTCTGTCTATGTCTTTGCAGAGATGGGGTCTCCAGAACTGTACACAGTACTCCAGATGTGGTCTTACCAACTGTCTGCACAGAGGGCCAACAACTTCCTGTTTTCTACTGGTGATGCCTCTCCCTATGCATCCCAGTATCCCCCAGCCCTCCTTTCTGCCTTCTCACATTGCTGGCCCACCTTTAGGTCGTCTGATATGACTACCCTCAGGTCCCTTTCCATTTTTGTTGTCAGTATCTCACCCCCCATTGTGTACTCTTCCCCTGAGTTTTTGTTTCCCAGGTGCATTACTCAATCTCAGTAGGGCCTTATAGGTGATCAAGTCCACCTTAAAGGTGATTCTCCATCTCACTGGCACCCAGTGCAGGTCATGCAGGACTGGGGTCACATGACAAGACCTCGGAAGGCCTGTCAGCAACCTGGCCAGTGCATTCTACACTAGCTGCAGGCAATGGAGAACCCCTCCACTGACCCCCCCCAAGGTAAAAATTGTTGCAGTAGAGTCAAGATGTTACATAAGTGTGTACTAGTGTGGGCAGGTCGTCAGCCAGAATTAAGGCTTTGATCCGGGCGATATTCATAAGGTGGTAAAAACCATTCCAGATGATGGATGACACCTGAGCCTCAAGTGTCAATTCATCATCACTGAGTGTTTTACAATAGGAACAAGTTAAATCCAAGTGCTGACCTATGATTATTTCTGAAAGGATCAAAAAGTGATCAATGAAGACAGAGAAGAGTTTTCTGTTTAACACACTTCCATGTCAGAATGCGACTGTGCAGAATAGGCTTCTGGTCCAAACTGTAGCGACCAAGAGATCTAAGTGGATCACAGCGGTGGGTAAACAAGTGGGAAGTCGGAGAACAAAAGTTGCAAGTCTATAATAAGGTACGTCAAGTCTAGAAAGATAAGTAAGATGGGTCCCTGAAATAATTACAGAGCAATAATCGATTAAAGGAAGAATCCTAGATTACACTAACCCAAGTCTTATGTCATAAGAAAAACAATCTTTGTGTCGATACAAAAATGCATATTCAGTCATTTACCTTTTTAACAGTGACTGTTACGTGATGATCCGTTTAAGACATTTGTCAAGCCAAAGCCCAAAACATTTGTAGTACGGGACTCTCTGAAGGACATAATTATTATGGTTAGTTATATTTAGGTTAGAAAAAGATTTTAAAGGATAAGGGGTACCAAACTGTATGACCTGAGATGTTTTTTGTTCATTCAGTATGAAGTAAATTTTGGTGAAAAAATATCTGAACCTCATTAAGTGCCAATTGTAGGTTTGCTGGCAAATAAACAAAAATTGGGTTCAGACTGTAAATGATAGTATCACCAGCACAAAGCTGTAAAGCCACATTTTTCTGAGTTAGTTTTAGGTCTTTAACAAATACAATAAAAGGCTGTGGTCCCAAAACACAGTTCTTGCTAACACCACTACTTACAGAAACAGTATCAGAATATATACCTTTAAAATGGGGCCATTTGATACCTATCAAGTAAATAACTCTGCAACCAACTGTAAATGTTTGAATTGTGACATAAGAAACTCAGTTTATATAACAGACATTTATGATTTATTGTGTCAAAGGCCTTGGAGAGATTGTTGAAACTGGCCCCTTCCATGTAACCTCTGTCAGTCGCTGTCTGTACATCGCTGGCTACTTTAATCGAGGCTGAATGGGTGCTGAAGTGAGGTCAAAAACCAGACTGAAATTGATTAAGAAAGTTATTTTGATTTAGAAATGTGCAAAGTTGTTTTTCTATGAGTTTCTCCAAGACCTTTGACGCAATAAGAAGAAGGGGGATGGGTCAGTAATTTGAAAATAAGGTGTTAACACTAGACTTATAGACAGCCATAATTTTTGCCAGCTTCCATGAGTCTGGAAAATACCGGAGAGCATGGACATGTTAAAAAGATATGGTAGGGGGTGGCAAAGTACTGGTGCAACATACTTCAAAAAGCTTGGTCTCATACCAAGAGGTCCCTCAGATTTACAAGTCACCACATTCACTTGTGTAATGAAATTGTGATTTGCACTATAAATAGAGAGACAGTGCATTGAGAAACCTTGTGCATTAGTGCTGTTGACTGCTGTGGGTGTTTTTTACTGCATTACTAAATAAAGGAAGCACTTTTTACAGGTTCCAGTTTGGGATCCTTACTGGTGTTTGAGAATGCCGATTGCTAGCTGTTGGATCTGAATTTTCATTAATTCTCCAGGAGCTAACCTTTCCATTGGATAAGCCAATGTCAAATGGGAATGTGGCCTTGAATGCCTTCCTCTTTATTCTTGCTGACCTAAGCTTTGCCCATGCAAGTGTTAGAAGATAAATTGTTTCGTGCCATTCCAGTAGCACTGTGTGCAGCAATGTAGAATTCCTTGGAGACTGTGTTTGTATCCCAACTCTGACTTCCACAGCAGGCTAGTAGGGTCTAAGACATGCTACAGAAGTAGTGCTTACCCTTCAAGGGATAGGGGTGATACAGAGGCACTGTAGCATGATCAAACTTATGGGGCCACTACGATGGTAGCACACTCAGTCTAGGAAGAAAAGGGCACTGCTCACCTTGCTACTGTGAAGCCTCTAAGATTAGTTCCCAGGAGTGACATGGACGTTGGAGTTGGCCTCACAAGCTAAACCTTCCCCCACACTGTAGCATGCTCAAACTTATGGGGGCCACTACGAAGATAGCACATTCAGTCTTGGAAGGAAAGGGCACTGCTCACCTTGCTGCTGCAGAGCCTCTATCATTGGTTCCCAGGAGTGGTATGGACGTTTAGGTTGGCCTCACAATGTAAACTCACCCCCCACCATAGGTCAGTCATGGTGGGACAGCCTGAGGTCTTGGGTTGCCCTTGAATATGGAGACATATTTCCCAAGAACCTTCCTGTACATATATACATGTGTACATATATAAATAGCTGCAAGCATGCTGGGTGAGTCATAAAGGGAGTAACAATAGAGGGTCTGGACAGCAATATGCTCCCAGTTGCCTATGTCCCTCTCACCTACCAGCTGTGCAAGGAATCTCGGCTCCCTTGTAGGATCCCGACAAAATGGGAGGATCCCCTTTGTGTAAGGAGGGTTGGGAACTGAAGGAACTTGTAGGGGGTTCTTCGGTCTGGACATCCAACCAGGGTTCAGCAGTGTCAGGACAGGAGTTAGACTGGGACAGGCATAACTCAGCTGCCAGAGGTTAAATAACAAATGAAAGAAAAATATAATTTACTGTATATCTTAGCAAAACACATTTTTTAATGTCAGTAACAACAATTTCAAAAGTTTGCAAAGTGGAGATAGTGATAGTAACAGAAAAAAATAAAATGATGAAAACAGACACACAGCTGCAGCGATGGAGGAAGAGGTAGAGCAACAGAATGGATAAAAGAGCATAACAGGTAGTGTCAGAGTGGATAAAAATAATGAATAGATAAATTGCAAAAAAGTAAATGAAATAGGTGCAGTGCTACCTCATTATAACGAACAGCTGTGATGGCTCCCTTTGTTTCAGCGTAACCCTTAGTAAGTGTTAATGAGTGAAAATAAGTGAAAACAACGTGATTCATCACAGCTGTTCCTACCTTTTCAGCCAGTGCCACTCTTTCCAGTTCAGCCTTTTATAGCCTTTCATTTTCACCTTTCCCTGACAATCATGACTGAGCCCTTGTTTAAAATAAAAATAAATTGCTAATAGCTAAATTCAAATCCTTCTGTCAGTAGTAATAATAGAGAGAGATACAATACTATGATTTAATGTACAGTAGTAGTACAGAGTAATACAGTGCCTTCTCGCAGAATATGGTAGAACTTAGTATTATAGGGTACCATAGAATAGTCAGTCCCTCCTTATAATGGACCCTTGCTATAACACACAGATTGGCAGGACCAGATTAAGGCAACCTGGGGCCCTAGGCCCAAGAGAAATCTGGGCCCCCCTTCACTGTAACCATGCCCCTTCGCCATGACACACCTCTTGGTTATTGCATATAAGTTACTGAAACATGAAAAAATGTTCTTACTTTCCCTTAAAAGTGGCATAAAATGCTTCAAAATTAATGAAACTAATACTATCAGTATGGAAAAATAACAATAGCCTGAGTTTTGATAATTTAGAGAAAATAATAATAGGCCTGGTAAAAATAATTTTTTGTATCTGAAATGTCATGATTTGCACTTCCCCAAAGCCCCCCATCCCCAAACACACACGTGTGCACTCGCAATCTGGGTGTTATCATATTGTCCTATTGGGTATTATAAACCAGGATGTGAGAGTTTCGTTGGGTTGGGTAGGGTAGGGGCGAATCTCTAAAAGAGGCTAGGTTCTGGATGGTGTAGGAGTTAAGTTTGTGGTTTACTAGGGGGGGTATGAACTTTAGAGATTATACTGCAAAGCAAGTGATTATTGGAAGAATTTGAAATCATTCCCAGGATCAAACATTTCTGTTATTGATAAGTAAGTCAGGATCCATAAATGGCAAGATTTACTGATGGGAATCTGGAATACATTCATTTGTTCACCATGAAAACAGAGCAGTATCAAGGTCAGAACTTCAGTCTGAGCGAGATGAGAGAATTAAAAAAAAAAAAAAAAAGTACCATTTTTAATTGTACCATTGAAACTTATTGTATATTTCTTAATTTTAGGAGTGAGATTAAATATAAAGCATATACACTGAATTGCACTGGTAATCTTTTATAGTTAAGAGTAAGATTCTAAACTGGGATTCTAAATGGGTGTGGGAGGCAAAGCAAAGGAAATGGGCTTATTCGCACCTTCAAGGTCAGCCTGGTCAAGGGTGTAGACAGGCATACTCACTGTACATATTTTTGTACAGTTTTGTTGAGTGCCTGTCACAAACCATATGCCTTTCTGTTAACATTTTCATCCTAATCCGTAGTATGTGGGTTAGTGTAGGCCACTGAGAAGTGTCTCTGTTTAAACTTCTGTTGTTTAGGAGACCGATACATGTATAACCTCTTTAGAGATTAGCGGAATCATCTGACAACAATCTGACTTGTTTGGAAGCGGGTGCCATTTGAAAAGGATGTGTACATTTTTTAATGGGGGGGGTAACTGTTGGAGATTGTGTACAAAATGGAAATTTCTGGCTACACCCCTGAGCCTGGAGGGGCCCCTGAGGCTGTCAGCTGCACTTAACACCTAATCAGGGAGGTGAGAATCATGTCACAGTTCAGACCCTGACTTACTCAGTGGCTGAGTCCTTTACAAAAAACATGCATCTCAGGCAGAAAAGAAAAGGATACATAGTAAATATATGTTAGGGATAAGGAGGGGTCCTAGATCGGTGCCTATGTTGCCTAAGCCTTAATCCGGCCCTGAAAATCGGTTGGAACCTGAGGTGTTCGTTATAATGAGGGAGCACCATACAAAGTGACAGTGCAGATAAAAGAAAGTAACAGGCAGTGACAATGTGGATGAAAGTGAAGAAAAGATAGAGAGGAAAAAGATGACAGAGTGAATGAAGGAGAACTACAGCAAATACTGTTAGAGAGACACAGATCATGACACAGGGCAGATGCGTGAGAAAGGAAGAGAATGAGTGGCAGAGAACAGGACTGTTTTGTCCCAAGAGCCCTTAACACCATTGCTGCCCTTGATTCCTGTTCCTCAGATGCTCGTTTGTAGGTCGCTGTAAAGTAATGTACGTTGTGTCTCTGTTGCTTGTGGCAGCCTTGAGCTCTGCATTCTGCTTTCTCCTTGCTGGCCATGCTTCCACCTCCCTTGGAGATGCAGAACGTTCAAGAAGCTCCTGCGGAAGTTGTCAGACAGGAAGGCATAGAGTATGGGGTTGGCACAGCTGTTGGCATAGGAAAGGGCCACGACAAACTCATAGAACCCCTTCAGAGTGGGTGTTGGCACCAGGATGGTCAGTAGTGGCAGCAGGTTAAACACATAAAAAGGGAGCCAACAGACCACAAAGACCATCACTACTGAGGACACCATCTTAGTGACCTTCCTCTCTGACTTCCTGCGTCTCTTAGAGCCCGTTCGAACCACTGATGACTTCACCTTAGTAATGATGAGGAGGTAGCAGATACAGATAATAGTCAGTGGGATGAAGAAGCCCAGGGTGAAGGTATAGATGACAAAAGCAGCGTACCAGTCCTCAAATGGAGCTGGCCAAAGGATGGTACAACTAGTCCTCTCACCATAGGTCTGGACATCAGAGAAAATCAGGATGGGCAAGATGACCAGTAGGGACAGAATCCAGATGCCACCACTGGTCAGTTTGGCCACCACAGGCTTCCTCCACCTGGAGGACTTCAGAGGCTGAACAACTGCCCAGTATCGGTCCACACTCATAACAGTCAGGCAGAAGATGCTGGTGAACTGGTTGATAGCATCCGCACTCATGACCACACGGCACATCACCCGTCCAAATGGCCAGTTTGCCGTTCCCACCTGGATGGCCAGAAATGGAAGGCCCAGCATGAAGAGCTCATCAGCTACAGCCAGGTTAAAAATATATGTGTTGGTGATGGTTTTCATCTTGGTGTGGCATAAAATGACATAAATTACTAGTGTGTTCCCCATCAAGCCAACAAGACAGACCACAAAATAAACAGAAGCGATCACACTGCTGCCTCCCAAGTCCTCTACAGCCATCCCTTCACCTGGCTCCATGGAAACATTGGGCTGCAGTTGGACAGACACATTCTCCAAGAAAAAAGGTAGCCCTGTGGTCTGCACAAGGTGGAGGTCCATCCTAACTTCACTCTGCCTTGCTTAACTTGTCATCACTTCTTGTCTCTGGGTTCACTGCTTACACCAGGCATGGCAGACAGTAACATCTGTGGGTCTGAAATGCACAAAGGAAAAGCAGTTATATCAAACAGTATTTTTGTTGGAAACAAGCTGTTACCAGCTCAGTATGTCTTTCCTGGAAAAACTTTTGAAAAAAATAAATAATTAAATTTATGTAGACTTTGGTAACCAAGTGGAACCCACTAGGACAAAGACTGTTTACAGGGGTGGCTTGGACATTACATGAACAATACTGAGGTACAGAGAGCAGTGAGTGAGCGAGCAAGTGAGTGTGTATATGTGTGTGTGTGTGTGTGTGTGTGTGTGTGTGTGTGTGTGTGTGTGTGAGGAGTGAGTGAGTGTGTGAACAGTTACATTTTAGATCAGGTTAAATAGTTATATTTACAAAGGTCAAGAAGGTTTGTGTGTATGTTTGTTTATTATTGATCACCGGAAAGACTGTTGAGCCAAAGACTTATTTTTAAGAGTGTCCCATGACAAAAAAATGCTATAATGATACAGAAGGATGAACACATAACATTGAATGCATATGAAACGGCACCGTGTCATATAAGGATACACATCTCAACCACATTTACATTCATCAGATGTCAGTAAGACACTTTTAAGTTTAGTTTTAAAAATGGATATAGACTGTGCATACTTTAACAATGAATCCGATTCCATATTTTGTCAGGGGAGGCAGCACAGTGTAGTGGTTAAGAGCATTGAACTGCCAGCTGGGAGAACTGGGTTTGAATCCCACAACCACCACTTGCATGCTGTCTGACCATGAGCAAGTCCTCTTATTTCCCTGTGCTCCCCGAATGCACCTGGGGTGTCCTTCCTGTCCAAAAGACGTAAAATAAATACTGTGTGTTTTAACAGCATAAGCAGATGAGGTTCGTTGGCCTAATACTGTATTTTGTAAAAGGAAGAATACCTCTTTTATCAGTGGTAGATCAATTATCAAGAGTTACAGATGTATGAAACATATTTTATACAGATTTAGGTGTCAGACCATTCTGCAAATATGTAATTACAAAGACTCTGCTCCAATGTTCTCAATGCCTTCCTTATTATTTTTTAATTTTTTCCACCAATACATCAGTGTTTCATGGTGTTAAAACCACTTCTTCAGGCATAGTGATTTACACACTGTTGCTTTGTACATACTTTGCACAGAATTTAACAGTATGAAGAACATGAGTGCGGCTGCACAAGCCAACTCCCAACAATAGTGTCTCGTCAAAGCTACTACATTTTCTTGTTTGGCTAATGTACTTGTATCTACGTTATATAAACATCAGACATTTCTTTGTATTGGGCTGCAGTACAGCCTAGACTAGAGGTTAGAGTAATGGGCTTGGTACATCCAGCAGACTTGAATCTGATTCCCGCAGCCTTCACTTGCATACTGTACGACTCTGAGCAAGTCATGTAACCTCCCCAGTGCTCCTAGTTCACCCCTGAAAATAGGTACTTGTGCCTAGTGGGCCTTCCCTGTTTACTAAAAAAAACTAAAGAATTAAAAAAGAAAAAAAAAGTAGCCTTTACCAATAAACAGATTTTTGAAGATAAAAATAAAAGAATGTTTACTCATAATGTTACCAAATGATATACAGCTTAATGGCCCCTTTCCGAACCTGCCATTGCCATTGTCACTAAATGGTTCACAATACATTTTAAGCATCTCACTTTACAGCACAACCAAATGGTACAAGTTGTTTAGGAAATGTTCCTAAATGAATCTTCTGTAGCATGTGCTAGGGAACAAATGTGGTTGCCTCTAAAAGCAACCTAAATTGTCAGGGGGGTTCCCTTGAAAAGGACAAAGGTGGGTGGACTGGTGGGGGGAGGGGAAGGGAGCACATGGGGATTAAGGAAAGATTGGGGGAAGGGCTATGATGTCACCAGTGGGAATAAAATCAATCACTTTATTTAACCAGGCATAAACACCATTGTGCAAGCTCATTTTCAGAGTGGTCCTGGACATTAATACAACACAATACACAGTCACAGATGCGGTAAAATCAATAATGCGTAAACATTGTACAGATAAAGGTCAAAATAGGCCTATTCTTACTGGCCTGATGTAGTTGTGAACAGTTGCAAATCATAAAAAATTTTACAGGAAAAAGAGAAGAGCCAACAAATCCTAGACTGTCGCCAGTTTGGGGGTAGTAAATAGGGAGAGGGAAGGCGGGGGAAAGGGTGTGTTAGAGGGAGAAGATGGGGTGAAGAGGGCCAGGATTAGAAAGAATAGGTTAGAAGTGCTGGTTATCCTTTACTAGGGAAGTGTAGTGAGCGAGATTCTGGCCGTGGAATTTGTGAGAGGGACCAATGGCTAATGGCTCAAAGTCATCTAAAACAATTGCATGTTTCCTTCAGAAGTTCGGCTAACAGAGCTTTGAATATGAAGAGGCCTGGAAGTGAGGAAAGCTTTAATGAGCTTTGCATGGTATTCCTTAACAATGGGAGTGAAAAATTAATTGCGACTGAGCCATATGTTGTTTTCACTCTAGGAATCTGGAAGCAGAGTACAGAGAAATGTCTCAGGCCATAAGATCCCTTGGCCTGTTCGAAGAGGCTCGAAATGTATGTAGGAAGATTATCAGAAAGTGCTCTATAAAGCCAAAGGAGAGCATTTCTTTTCCTCCTAGTTGAAAGTGAGGGCCACCCAGATTCCTAGTACCGTAGGCCGTGGTGAGTACGAAGGGGTAGGTTGAAGATAAATCTTAGGGCCCGGAGGTAAAGAGTGTAGAGTTTGTTGAGCACCGTTAAGGGACAATTATTGTAGAGAAAGTCAGCATATTCCAGCACGGGTAGGAATGTGAATTGTACTAGTCTCTTTCTAACTTCTAAGGTAAGTAGATGTTTAGTACGATAGAATAAGCCTAACCGCTGCCTTAGTTTCTTTGAGACTTCATTCAGGTGGCACAGAAAGTTAAGCTTATTATCCAGTCAGAATCCTGGGTATTTAAAGGTTTCAACTATTTCAAGGGGTTCATCTAGAAGCATTAGAATCAGGGGAATATGTGTTGGTCCAGGGACTGCCTTTGGTGAGAGAATCATGGCTTTAGTCTTTTGAGCATTGTGGAGGAGTTTGTGTTTGATGAGATTATATTGGAGAGTAATGAAGTCTTGCTGTAAGTTCTCATGGGCCACGTCCAAGGAGGAATTTGTGGTATATAGTACAGTATCATCTGCAAATAAATCAACATTAGCTGAGCGCAGATGAGTGTCCAGGTTATTGATGTAGATTGCAAAGAGGATTGGGCCTAGTATGGAGCCTTGGGGGACACCTCGTAGAAGTTTTTTTTGTGGAGACAGATCACCTGCAGCTTTGACTTATTGTAACCTGTTGGTGAGGTAATTGGAGAACCATTTGATTGCAGGACTATTGAGACCGATACTGCTCAGTGCTTTAAGCAAGATATTGTGGTCCACGTAACGAAAGCCTACTAAGATCAAGAAAAAGGGCAAACACATGCTTCTTAGAATCCAGAGCAATTTGCCAATCTGTGATTACTTTCGCAAGTGCAGATACAGTGCTATGTTTGGCTCTAAAGCCGGATTGTGCAGGGTTTAGCAACTCATGTAAATCCAGGCATTCTCTAATTTGGGCATTGACATTTTTTTCAAGTAGTTTTGATAGAATGGACAATACTGATATAGGCCAGTAATTATTCAGATCGCACGGAGTCCCAGACTTGAATAATGGTAGGATGTGGGCAGTTTTCCATAACCTAGGAAGTTCTCCTTGCTTCAGAGAGGTGTTGAATAAGTGGGTAATGGGGGTGGTCAAGTAGAGATGGCCAAGCTTTAGGAAGTAAGGTTCAATATTGTCTGCACCGGCACTCTTTCTAGTGTCCAGAGATAGAAGTAGGTCCTCTACTTGTTTAAATGTGACTGTATGGAAACTGAAAGTGGTAGAATAGGGTAGGTTAGGGTTAGGATTAACATTAGAGTCAGCGGTGGAGTCTCCCAGACGGTTCATTTTGTTGATAGGTGAGGTGTCAAAAGCTAGTCCTGCAGTGGCAAAGTGTTCATTTAACTGCTCTAGTACATCGGCTCTGTCTGTGTAGGTGAGTCAAGCGGATATAATTTGGCTGGGAGAGATGTGTCAGCAGAATATCCTTCATCCTCTGAGGATGTTCCAGAATTTGGCTGAGTTGTTTTTGTTGGCTTCTAGTTCTGCTTGGAAATATCTAGCTTTTTCAGATCAAATTAGCTTGGTGCAGGTATTTCTAGAGGTGTGAAATGCTAACCAGTCTGCCTCCAGGTGAGATTTCCTTGCTGTCTTCCACCAGTAGTCCCTGTCCCCAAGTGTTTTCTTCAAGATAGGAGAGAACCAGTCAGGGGGTCTTTTTTTGGATCTGATCAGCCTTAGCGGGGCGTGTTTGTCTATTAGTCCCATTAAGAGGCTATGAAAGATATTCAATGCCTCGCTAAGGGAGGGGGCTAGATAGAAATCCTGCCATCTGGTGTTACTTAGGTCTTTCAGGAAAGCATTCTGGCAGAACTTTTTCATGCATCTTTTCAATTTGAATTTGGCGGCTGATTTTACTTGTGGAGAGTGTCTGATGCAGGCAGTAGCACAGTGGTCGCTTATATCATTGAAGAACACTCCGGCATGAGAAATGTTATGAGGCTTGTTTACTAACGCAAGGTCCAGAAGAGAGCTACGCTCAGGATATTTTCTGTTAGGTCTGGCATTTGCAGGTGTCATTTGTACCAGTCCAGCTGCATCACAGAGATCCTTCAGTTTCTTGGAGCTGTCATCATTCTAAGTCAGATTGAACTCCCCCAATGGGATGCACTCCATGTTAGCTGAGTCAATTAAGCTTTGGAGATGTGGTAGGAGGGCCAGACCACCAGACGGAGGTCGGTAGCAGGCTGCAATGAGGAGTGTCTTCTCATTGGAAAGGGATAATTTTAGTGCCAGGCATTCAAATTCTTCAGCCTTCGAGGTGCAATCAATGACCATGACTTCAAGTTTGCTTTTAACATATATTACGACCCCCCCGATGGTCTATCACATCAGTAAGTATTGTAACCCAGTATGTTGATAGATTTGTCTGGGGTCAAGGGCATGAGCCAGGATTCAGTTATCATGAAGAAATCAGGAATTGCATGTAGAGCCCAGGTCTGTATGATGTCTAGTTTCTTCAGCAAACTGCAAGCATTAACGTAAAGAAAACTAAGACCTTTATATTGTGGGAGGTCTGCAGGGGTGTCCAGAGGAGCGGGTGGGCCTGGGTTTAGTTCAGCATTTCCTGAGCAAAGTAGGAGAAGTAGCAGTAATTTTTGAGGTAATGTCTTAGTCTGCTAAGTAGTCTTTTGTTACTCCATCTGGTGTAGGTTAGTTCAATGATGGCTATTTTTTGGGTATTGTCACAATTTGATAAGGATAGTGCATAGATAATTGCTATGGCTGATGAGGTTAAGGGCATTCGTATGTGGTTTCTGGTCACTGGTGTGAGGAGGGGCATGACCATATGGGAGACGTCCCCGTTCCGAGTTGCCATAGTTTATTGAGAAGGGCCAAATCTTAGTATTTGTCAAAGGTGGAATTTTGGCTTTGGTACAGCTTGGGAACTGACATTTTGATTGATGCAAAAATTAGAAGTATGAGGCAACTATGTAGAAGAGTATCTATATGTGGCATTTTTGCTAGAGAATTGTCTCCTAATGCTGGTATTGTGCACAGGATTGACAGGCCTGCTCGGTAACAAATTCTGTAAGAGGGCAGAGCTGTCTAGGGATATAGACTGGACGGCGGGCGTGGCTAATCTTAATTAGTCCAATCGGCAGGTAGAGGGCTGGTCTAGCTCTCAGTGGAGGAGCATTTAATACAGGCTGGGGTCAGGGCAGGTGGTGTGGGAAGAAAATTCACACCAACTTAACCAAAGTCCCCCCAAAACACACCAAGCCACCCCCCCTTTTACCTCAGAGTCTTATCTAAAAAAGAAGTAAAAAAATATCTCGTCAAAGTTCTTGGGAAATCCAGGCACAGCTCTAAGGGTCTCTACCTAAAATTAGTCTCTCTTACCCTCGATGAATTGCTAACCCCACTAACCTCAATCATGAATCTTTCCCTCTCCACAGGTACCTTCCCAAGCCTATGGAAAGCTGCCATAGTAACCCCTGTCCACAAAACTGGTAGTAAGTTGGACCACGCCAGCTACCGCCCAATTTCAATCCTCCTGCCTATCTCAAAAGCCCTCGAGTGAACAGTCTATGACCAGCTGACAGCTCCCCTCGAAAAATACCAACTTCAATGCCAGCAGCAGCACGGCTTTCGGCAACGCCACAGTACAACCACTGCACGTCTAGAGTTCACGGGCTACATTCAAAGTGCCTTTGATCAGGGGTACTTGGTGGGAGCAACCTTCACAATTGACTCCCTGTGCTGGTTCCGGAGCTACCTCGCAGGGAGTGTTCAGCAGGAAAAAATAAGCAATGTACTCTCTGACCCCCTTCAAGTGTCCCTTGGTGTCCCCAAAGGCTCCATCCTTGGCCCTCTCCTCTTTAGCCCCTTTCTAAATAACCTACCACTAGCCTGCCGACAACAAATCCTTCGGTACACTGACAATGCAGTGATTTACTCCAGTCATCCTGACCCCACCGTTCTGGAACAATGTCTCCAACAGGACTTCAACAACACTGAAGACTGGTTTAACAAAGCTAAAGTCATAGTCAACCACAAAAAGACGAAGACCATGCTCCTTGCCTCAGCGCACAGCTGCCATAAGGCCGCAACCCTCAACATTCTGAACCTACATAAGAACACCATTGAAATGGTCTCCAATTTCAAATACCCGGGCCTCACCCTTGACAGCTCCCTCTCATATGCCAACTACATCGACCAGGTGGCCACTGCAGCAAACAGGAAGCTTGGCCTGCTTTACAAGCACCATAGCTACCTCACTCCCAAAGCCCTCCAACTCTCCATAACTAGTTTGGTCTTCTTAACCATTGATTATGGCCCTGCCATCTACTGTGCAACTTTGGACAGCACGCTTAGGCGACTCACCACTACGCTCAACAAAGCCCGCCGGCTCGCACCGAGTGCCCCTCGCCTGACTCATACCTGCCACCTCTACCAGGCTAAATCTGTCTGATAGAGCCCACTATCAAACTTACATCATTGCCAAAAAGCAACCCTGGGCTTACTGCCCCCTGGGCCCAGCTCCCTCATCCACCAGGCTGCTCCAACTAGGACCACGAGGACATCCAATAAAATCTCAGTCAAGATCCCCTACCGTCGCACTACCCAAGGTCAGCATTCCTTCGAATACCGGGCCCTGCTATGGCTGTCCTATCTTCCAATAGAACTAGCCACAATTAGCAGAATTGGCCAGTTCAAATCTGCACCTAGGTCACACCTTTCCTCGCATGGGCAATGCACCTGTCCTAACTGACCAACATCCCAGCTTCAGTATACTGACTACCTCAACTACTTGCACTTTGTGAGATCCTAACTTGCTTCCCCCCTCTCCCTCCCCCCACCTCCCACCCCCTGGCCATCAGACCCCTGCCCTTCCTGGATCTTGCCTCCTGTCCCCGGCTCCACTCCTCTCCACGCTTGGAGCCCCGCCATCCCCACCCTCCCCAGATGCAGTGTACCCCTATCCAGGGATACCCTTGCTCACCTACCACCTCCACCACCTCCTCACATTTATTCCTCCCACCCTCCTCCTCCCCACTCTCCCTGGACACTGCTCCTGCTGATCTAACCTTGTCTGTCTACCAAGTCTTTACCCTTTCCAATGGTCTTTACTGTGTTTTGCCGTTGTTGAAAGTATTATTCATTGTTTTCTGTGTCAACTACTGTATGTCTGCCATTTTTTCTGACATGGAACCTTTGTAAATGAGCTTGTAGCTCAAAGGTTGTAATCTGAGAATTCAATAAATAAATAAATAAATAAACATAAAAAAGAGCAAGCGACAAGGCAATGACAAGGGAAGGAGAGACGTAGGGATTGGTCAGGGGAAGGAGCTGAGGGGGGTCCTCGGAAGGGGTTCTTAGGGGGTATAAGAGGTGATGTAAGGCTGAATTAAGCCTTCTTTTGCTGGGATCTATGAATTTGTACTCTCAGCACATCAGCTGGCAAGTTTTTATAGGAGAACAGTGGAAGAGGTAAGGTAGAGGGTAACAGGGGGTTGCTGGTTGAGTTTTGCAGCATTCATTCGTAGAGTGGTATAGCATACAATACAGCAATAAAATGGAAGCAAGATTAAATGTGTTTTTGTTACTGGGGGCTATAGTCATTAGCTGTAGATAGAGTTAAATGGAGGGCAGAGGCCACGTGGGGTAGGTTTAGTTCAGGGCCTTGTAGCTAGGAAGAGTCTGTGGTTTGAATGGATGATGTTTAAGCTATTGAGGCCTGGGTTCTGTTGGTAGACAAGAGGATACTGTGGGGTTAATTAAAAAAAAATAATAACAATGGAAGGAATGAAGTTCTTTACCTGGCGTCAGGGGTTCTGCTGGCTAGGCCAGGGCCTGGTTGTTAGGAATGGCCTTTGATTTGTCTGGCAAAGCTAATGCCGGTCTAGTGCTTGGCCACAGCAGGTGGAGGGGTAAGGACTGTAGAGGCATGTTTAAAAAACAAGGAAGTAAGAAAATGATGTACCTGGTAGTAGGAGATTGGTCCGTGGTCCTGCAGAGAGAGGCTCACATGTTTAGTCCAGTGCAGGGGGTTATCCAGCTGGGATGCCAGGCAGAGTGTGAGCATGCGCAATTCTATTCAAACAACATGAAGTCTTGCTGTATTCTGACTAATGCAGTATGATCGACCAGTTCAGCTGCCCCAGAGAACAAAGAGTTAATCTCTATGCAAATGCATAGAACGTTGAACTCAAGCTCGGTTTTCAAACCACCATCCTCGGTACGCTCTACCAACTGATCAGATGCTTTACTCCGCCTGCCAGTGAAGACGTTTGGAGATTACTCCTCTACTTCTCAGTTAAATAGAGTAAAAATTGTCAGTTTACCGTCCGTTATTATTTGTTTTCAGTGTTCTTCAAACCTCTGTCCTTGGTATAGCGATCATGTTACCGGTTGGGTAAGTGGTTCGGCTTCTGATCGGTTCCATGACTGTGAGGAAAACGAACAGCAATTTGTCTTTTAAAAGTTATTTTTTCTATTGTTTAAGGGTACTGGTGTGGGTTGCTGACTAAACCAAGTTTTTTCTCGGTTTCTTCCACCGGCACTAAACCGCTGGTCGTCAGGTCTCGTTCTTCTCTTTACCCGGCCTGACTAAGCCACCAGGGGTAAATAACTTCTTGTTTTATCTGGGCCTGACTAAGCCACTTCAGATAATTAAATTGTGTTTGGGCATAGCTTAACCGGCCTAACTAAGCCTCTGGGTTAAACGTTAAATTAAAGGGTATGTCAGTGAAACCCAAGAGAAAAATCGGTCCCACTGGATTTCAACGTTGCACAAAGTGTGGTGAACAATTTGCTAAGGCAGACCCACACTTAATTTGTCTCTACTGCTTCGGTTTTGATCACCTGTAAGCAGGCTTTGACATTTGAAAAACATTTCCTCAATCTACCCTCGACAGGAGACTGGGTAAGTTAAAGGAAAGAATGGAAAAATCGGCCCTGGATGTCGGGTCCGGTTCAACCGAACCGGCTGATGTGGTCTCAGATCCTTTGGATCAGGGTGAACCTTCATCCTCCAAAAGACGGTTGGATTCAACCCCAGATACTGCTCCATCTAAAAATCCAAAAAATCCAGTCGGAACTGCACAAATAGCCGGTTTCGGTTCCAACCGTGGGTGAGATTGCCAAGGCTATAAGAATTGTTCAGTCCCTGCAGCCCGGTTTCGGTGAACCACCTCTGAGACCGGCTGGGCAGTCACCAGTTCAAGTCACTGCCAGTTCAACTCCCTCTGATCCCTTAGACCCTGAGGAGTATTATGAATCAGAGTATGAGTATGAGGAAGATGAGGATGAAGGGGAACTGATCGAACCTGAGGTTTCCCCTGAGCATCCTTAGTATGAGTCTTCTCCTAGGGCTCCCTCTGAAGCCACCTCCCATTTTGCCGTCATGAGACAGGTGGCAGAGACACTAAAACTCCCTGTCCAGGAAACTAGACAGGATGAGGAGGACGATTATAGAGAGATGATGGACCTCCCTGCTTCTTCTCAGGGTCTTTCTATCCTCATACACAAGTCTTTAAAAAGACAAACTCTTAAGGTCCTGCAGACCTCCTTCTCTGTCCCTCCTTTGGACAAAAAGATGGACAGGAAGTATGCTCTAGCTGGCAATGGCACATAGTTTTTATCTTCCCATTGCAGCCATGTGGAGGTTGCACAGGCTGCAGCCTGTGAGAAGGCTGGTGTTCCCCTGGCTTCCCATGCTCTGGACAAGGACTCCAGGAGAATTGACTCACTAGCCAAAAAGACATATTTGGCTTCCTTCCTGGGCATAAGGCAGGTCTGACACATGGCCTATGCCTCTAGGGACCAGAAGGTACTTTGGGAATCTGTCCAGCAGTTGGCCCAAAAGGCCTCTCCTGAGTTTGCAGTTGACCTTCAGGAGACAGTTTCTAAGGGAATCCAAGCATTTAAGACACAGTTTCATATGGTTGTGGATTCTAATGATGCAGCCTCTCGGGCTATGGCATTTGCCATTTCCCTAAGGCGGTTCTCCTGGTTGAGATGTACCACCGTCTCCCAGGATACCCTGAACAATGATCTGGACTTCCCCTGACACAGAATTCGCTGTTTGGAGAACAGACAGAAGCATATGTGAAAAAAAATGAATGACTACAGGGTGGCATATAAAAGTGCTTCTGCCAGAGAGAAGTCTGCCACCCCCAGAAACAACAGGCCAGAGGGGGCAGGGGCAGATCTTACCCTAGGCCCTTCCACCAGGCAATGGCTTTCCCTTCCTCTCAGCAACTCAGGGGGTTCTTCAGGGGCCAAGGAAGGAGGGGTGCAGACCGTGCTGCTTCCACCCCACTCCCCTCTACTCCTGCCAAGCAAACACCCTGAGGGGTCTGCTCAGGCCACCTCCCCTATCCCTGTAGGGGGCAGGTTGACCCACTCTCTTTAGGCCTGGCATTCCATCACCTCAGACAGGTGGGTCCTGGAGATAGTGGGTCAGGGTCTTGCTCTCAACTTCAAATCCTTCCTCAGATTGGGATCAAGACCCTTCAGACCTTGCCATCCCTCAGAAACAATCAAAAAATCAGCTCTGCTAGAAGCAGAGGTCTCCACTCTCCTTCTGTCAAGGGCAGTGGAGCCGGTGCCACCATAGCACAGGAGAAAGGGGTTATTACTCCAGGTACTTCCTTGCCTTAAAGAAAAATGGGGAGCGGTGGCCTATCCTAGATCTCAGGTACCTGAACAGGCACCTTTCAAAGCCAAAGTTCAGACTGACAACCATGGCAACAATCCTACCCATTCTGCGACAAGGGGACTGGCTGGCATCCCTAGACCTCAGGGATGCCTACTTTCATATACCCATCAGAAGGTCCCACAGAAAATACCTCAGGTTCAGGTTACCTTCCAGTCACTACCAATTCAGGGCCATGCCCTTTGGGCTGACCTGTGCTCCAAGAGTGTTTACAAAATGCCTAGCAGTGGTAGTGGCATTTCTCAGAAAGCAAGGGGTATCTGTTTACCCCTACCTAGATGATTGGCTCCTAGTAGGCCAGTCCTCCCTACAGGTTCAACAGTCTCTGGAACTCACTCAGGTAACCCTTCAATCGCTGGGGTTCTTAATAAACCTCAAAAAGTCAATGCTGACCCCTGTTCAGGTTCTGTACTTTATAGGGGCAGAGCTGGACACCATTCTGGCAAGGGATGAACAGGACACAAAATGTCAATGTCCACAAGCTATAAACTATGAACAGTTCCAGGGATAGATCCCGGGTTTCTTCAACTATTAGATGAAGATTCATAATTCAAATTCGATTCATTTAGATTTCCAAAGGTTGATTCAAATGTTCAGGAGGCTGCAGTATTTTCAGAGGCCTCAGCAGGGGGTGCATTAGATTGTACATTGAGTTTTACAATAGAATGGCAACAGTGTTCGGTTGAAGATGATCACATGGCTGCACAAAGTGTGAAAGTTTATAACAGTACTCAATTTGTATGAGGTGCCAGCCAGGCTTGGGAAACAAGCAGTAAGAAAATATATCTCTTGATTGTAGATCAAATGAAGAAGAGTCTTCTTGCTGAGTTAGGGATTGCCCCCAACCTAGACTTGCTTCATAGTATGCATAACAATGAGCTTGATTGTAGACTCAGTTGGCTGGATTGAATACAGTTTATTTGGAAGTTCACAAGTGGAAGCCTAATTTCAGTTATTAGGTCAGTATTCACATATTGGTAAGACAAGTTGGAAGATGTCACATCTGTATAAAAGGTGGTGTTCCATTCAGGTATAACAATCAAAGTTCAGAGTCAGTCATGATTGCAAGACCTCACGGTAAACAAGGAAAGGGGGTAGTTTCAACCTTTGATGATAAAAGTTCCCATCAAGTTGACCAATAGAATGGACAGTTGCCAGACAATCAAAGATAGATGTTGCCAGATGAAAATGCGGCGATGACACTGTGAGAGTCACAAACATGGCTTCCTGGATTGTGCAGGAATAAGTTTCGAAACATGGAGCAGTACTGGTGTGTGTGGTGACATATCCAAGGTTCCTTGCCATTGACAAGGGAATAGTGCTAGATTCAAATAAACATTTGTTAACACATGCAACAGAAGTGCAAAATGTGGCAATGCCACTGACCCATACATCTGTGATGTATGAGATCAAGGATATGTCCTAATTCCAGATCCCTGAAAAGATAACCAAAGAGTTGTAAGAACATAATAGCTATAGGCAGTGCAAAGGACTTTCCTAGCTATGTGATGCTCATCTGCTTCCTTAATGTGAGCAGAAAATAATTCATTAATATAAACATTTGTCAGGTTAAACCCCTTCACAATATCCTTAATATTGTAAATGTAAATCACTCTTAATGAGCAAAATCATGTATACCATGCAGTTGGGGGGGGGAGTATGATATTATATTTCATACTATCATGAATGTTTAACATATGTGCTTGAATAATGGCTATATCAGTCCTATTTCAAACAGATGTGTCAGAGCCAAATAGGCCTGAGTCTAAACCTGTTTTGTTTTTTAAATAAATAAAAAACAAAACGCCTAGTGCTTTTGGGTAGGTGTACTATTATGAGATTTACCACTAGCGGTCAGGATGTGAAAATCCTGTGTGAGTGTGGTGTATGTGTGCTATGAGTCCCTGTGTAGGGGGTCATTATTGAGTACCTGGTATGCTGACAGGGTATCCGATCACATCATTAAAAACAAAAGTGGGAAATGTTTGTTGTGAAACATAAAACAAATCATTCCAAGTTTAAAGGGTAAGATTTAAAATCACTGGGATGTGCATGAACTGCACATTAACTAGGGTACCTGGTTGGGAAGTGGCTATTAGACCACTGAGTGGGCCAGGGTTCTGTTTTGGGCACTGGGTATTAAGTGTCACAAATTATGGGGCATCTTTGGGTTAAAACCTTAGGGTCTAATGGCTTTTATTGCCATGTAAATTTGGATGCAAAATTCCTGATTATCAATAAAATGTAAACAGGAGTCCAGATCAAGTCTAACTGCTAGAATTGATTCAAAGCAATGATCATAACATTCAGTGGGGCCTCACTACCCTTCTGGATGATGAACATGTCTTTTAGGACCTTAGTGTGAGTTCCACAGGATGCAATTAAATCGTGGGCTTGTGAGGTACTCTGCCTCAACAAGCTGTTTAGGTTTAGGTTACTGGTTCTTATCTGCAATAAAATGTGCAGTTTGGAATTGTAAGAAGACCCATACTTTAAAAAAATAATAAGCATAAAATCAAGCATCTCTGGAACTTAAAAGGAAAGAGAAAAGAAAAACATAGTTAGTTTAGTGCTGTTCCACCCATTGGGGTATGGAAAAGTAATTTAATCTCCTTTAAACAGGTTAATTTGATTGGCATGCAGCCATTTATCAATGACTATTATAGTGAGGCAGTCTAACTTGGTAGACTGCTGGACTGAGTTTGTTTACAGTGGGATAGGGCCTGTTCTTGGGCCTTGCCCATACATTGTGAAGCAAACAAGTGTACCTTTTGGATGTCTTGTTTGAGTTATTTAGCATATTTATCTACTGATGCTCCATCAGCAGTGGCAGTACACAGGTCCAGAATTAAATGTTCTGGGAATCTCATGGACCGTCTGGTCATGATTTCAAAAATGGGGTACGCTATGTACCTGCAGAGGGTGTTCCTCTTATTGCCATAAGGAGTAAAGGCAATAATGAATTCCAGTCATTTTGGGTTTTCTGAACAAGTTTGGATAACATAACTTTGATCTGCCTGTTAGCCGATTCCACCTGTCCTGATGACTGTGGGTGGTAAGGGATAGGAAACTTTTGTTTTACCCATAACAAATCCAGAGTTTCCTGCATTACTTGGGCTATAAAGCCAGATCTCTGTAATCAGAATTCACCAATGGAGTAAACCCTACCTGGTAAATACCTGGTTTACCAAGACATTTGCAGTCACTTTGACTGTGTTGTTCTGTTTTGGGTTGGTGATCACTAGTGCAAACTAGTTGTTTTTAGTGGTTGGCATAAGGCCAATGTAGTCAATCTGGATGTTGTTCCAGGGGCCAGATTGCCTCTGGGGTAACAATGTATTTTTCCTAGCTGGTATAGGATTGTTCTGTGCACAGATCAAACAGTTACTAGTGTAGTGTTCTACATCATTTCTCATGTGTGGTTACCAGACAGAGGATGTCAGTCTGTCTAGTGTGTTATTGACTCACTGGTGTTCACCAGTTGGAGTATCGTGTACTTCGTACAGTAGATAAAATCTACTCTCAGGTGTTCAGGAATTACCCGTAACTTTTCAGGAGTGTTACGGTAGTGATGTTTCAAATGAACAGGCCATCACTGGATAGGTGAATGTCATTTTCACTTTCTTATAATACAATACAATTGGGGTGTAAGGGCTTATTTCTGGAAGTTACTCCCCAGTTCCTTTATTAAGGAACCTATACACTGCCCTCAAATGAGGGTCCTTCTTTTGGAGCATAAGGTTCAAATTTTACAAGATGCTCGAGCCTTATGAATGTACAGTTTGTATTTATACTGGTTAGGCTGTGTGGCACAAAAAAAATCTCTGTATTTCACAGAGGTAATATCAGAGAATTGGAAAAGAAGTTTGTTTTCTTCCAAATAAATACAGTCAGAGAGGACCAGACCCAATTTGAATCTGTAATAAAAACATACTATCTGCAGTTTGTAATTATCTCAAGGCCAATTGCTAAACTGCAGTGCTTAACCCTCTCGTGGAGTGCTGGTATCATTTTACGTAAGGAAAAATTGTTGTGTTCCTCTCTTAGCACAAGCTGTGTATTTCTCAAGGACTTACCAACTTTCTAAACCTTCCACAAATTTATTTCCACTCCTTATATTTGTGGTAATAAGGAGACTCCTTGCCTACCTGCTTTTCATTTTTTTTCTTTTCTCAGGTGTGTTTTAACAATGCCTATGAATCGTACATATACAATGATGCAATTACTAGCCATGCACACTCTTGTCATCACCAGAATATAAAATAATTTCAAACCCTGCTATCTGACCCTCGTTGGTATGTGTGGCTGAGTGATCAGTCAAAACATGACACACAGTGGTGTCTTTTAACACTTTCTGAGGCTTTGTCAGAAAGGACCCTGAGACAGGTTGGTCAGGGGGTTGGAGTGAACAATCATGGGTCTCTCCTGTAAATTGTAGGCCATGGGCCAACAAGGATGGAGTTTTGATAGGAAGGACAGTGATGTCATGATTCTGTAAAATGAGAGACCGGTGTGTAAGCCTGGCATTGGTTACAGAATCATCTTTTACTCTGTCTAACAACAGAAAGTTAGTTGGCAAATGATTGGAATGCAGAACAATGGGTGTATATCCAATCTTCTTCTTCTTTATTTATTTCTTTATTCTTTATTTCTACATAAAGTATCTCACTGCCCAGTATGTAGCCAAAAGATTCCTTTCATAAAGGTTGTATTTCAGCTCCACTGGGGCAAGCATCTGGGATGCATAAGCAATTGGTCTGACGTGTCCATTGTATGTTTGGGCTAAAACTGCTGAGATTGCTGTGTCTGATGTAGCAGTTTCAATATACCCTAAAACTGAGTTAGGATTAACCAGTGCTGGGACAATGGTTAGTGATTCCAAAAGAAAAGACAATGATATCAGTATTAGGATACCTTGTACCTTCTTACGAGAAGTGCCTGCTATAGTCTGTACTGAGAATAACCCAGACAGTTTCTGACTTGTGTCTGCTATTGCATGTGCTGGGAATAACCCAGACTGTTCCTGGCTTGTGCCTTCTATAGCAGCCATAGTATGGGATGATCCAGGTGTCACTGATGGAGGGGGTTCTCCATCATGTGCAGGGAGTGCTGGCATGATCGGGGGTGCCTGCACAGTGGAGAAAAGTGGTGTGCAAGTTGCACGTAGTTCTCCAGCTATGGATTGTGGTTCAGTAGCCATCAGGGGTGGAGAACATAGTATTAGGACAGCTGTCAGCACAGGCTCAGAAATGAAACCTGTAACCCTTCCCTCCAACGTGGCCTGTGATGCTGAAAATATCACTACCACGGGGCTTTCAGAATCAGGGTTGCTCCGTTGTTCCCTCCTCCATCAGATGTAAAGTGGGTTTCCCCACCGAAAGGTTGCTGGATGGTAGCAACATTGTTTCTAATGTTACAGCTTAAAGTATTAATGGGCTGCATATGCCCAATGCTGTTAGGGTTAGAAACAGTACATTCAGGGCCAGATATTCAAAACTTTGTGCTGAGCGCAAACTGTTTGTGCAAGTTTAGCGTGGGATTAGTGCGGGTTTGCTATATTCAAAGGGCCAAATAGCATGCGCAAACTGCATTAGTGCTGGGCAAAATCATAATGTGTGCAAGGGGCAAACTGAGGGGATGTTGACATGAATACAGGCACAACGCTATATTCAGTGACCAGCACTCATAAAAGTAGTTTCACGTGACTTAGCACAACACTGGCCTTGTGATTGCAAGTCACCAGGAAAGGTAGTCTTAATCCTGGGCAATCAGCTTTGCGCGACATTTTGGCTTTGCACAGTGTTTGCATGGCTTTTGTGTGGCTTTGCATGACCCTAACAAATAAATGACACATAGACAAAGCCAGACATAGAGGAAACATGCTGCTCACTGATGGCATCACAATGATGCCATCATCTGCCACCAGTCCCAGCCATGCCAGGCAGTAAGTGGTGACCCTGCCACCAGTGGACAACATGGCAGTGTGGCCATACAGCACACACCTGTGGACCACTCTTCTGTGGACACTAACTGATGCCAGCACACACATGCAGCACTGTGGGCATGGAGGATGTTCAGGGGAGAGTGTACGGGTGGCCAGGCTGTGCCACAGACCAGGTGTGGCCACAAGGCTGGGACACGTCACGCAGTGCACATGGGCCAATATTGGGAATATCCCAACACCAGTGTGCTTTTCTGATAATATATGCCCCCCTGGCCATATACCGCACAGCTGTACAACTGCCACAGCACACAAAGCTGGACATGTATATGTCACTGTGAGCATCCCATGCCAGAGGTGCAGCATCTGTGGGCCACACAACAGCGTAACAGTAATGTCCACTGTCAGTAAACACCTGCATATTGGGTCTGTCACTGTGTACAGTGCAGTCATCAGTGTCACACTTGGACAGCTGGTTCTGATCCCTGTATCATTGTTTTGTAAATATAAAAAAATGTGTGATGGACTGTGTCAAGAGAAAATGCTGTCTTGCTGGAACTGACACATCAAACCCCCCAGGGATAAGTTCAAAGGACAGGAGGTAGCTTAAACTGCAGAGATCTGAGGTGCAATTATCTTGTTAGTTTGCTTTGAAGGCAGAAACCAAGATATCCATTTTATAATGCACTCGTGGAAATTCTTTGAGCTGCTATGCATGTTGTTATGGGTATCCTCCCAGGAAGCCAGCTCATTTCATCAAAGAGACCTTTGATGCCTGGGGATACCAGGTCCCAGACTAAATTAAGGAGTCCAATATACATTTGCTTTGAATATACAGTGACTTACATCAAAGAGACTTTTGAGGTCTAGGATAAAGCAGATCACAGACCGGTTTGGACAAGTTACAGGAAGAGAGGCGATTTATTATGTTATCTATTATTTTTTTTAAATATCTTAGTAGGACAGCCTGTGTTATAAAATATAAATTTTAATATGCCAAGGCGGAGTTAGGTGACTTCAGAGAGAAGGCTGGCTCAAGACTGTTTTTAAACTTACTGAGCAAACCTTAGAATTGACATTAATTTTTCTGACTAAGGAGGAGGAACATCAAAGCACTGAAAGATTAAGAAGTAAGGAGACCTTAGATAAAACCAGTCTGAGTGTTATTATTTGTAGGAATCTGCACTTTCAAACATGTTTGTTTTAGGCTGTATGTGTTGGGATATTTTGTTCTCTAATGTTACTGTTTTCCTATTTTACCTATTTTAAAATAAAGATATATATTTTAAAAATGGAAACTGCCTGGTGTGCCTTGAAATTTCTTTTTATATAAGTGAAGCTTTGAAGGTAATAGTTGACAATGTGTATGAGCTTATTGTGATACCAAACTGGGAAACAGATAGAGTTCTCTAGGTCTTGCATAGAGTTCTAAGGGTTCATTTTGTTATACCTGGTTAGTTGTCCATAGGCAAAGATATCTGGCCCCCCAAAGACAGAATTATCTGAGCCTGATAATTGGGTACGCTAACAAGAGGTTATCAGTTTGAATCCCTCCAGAACTTGAGAATAAGGTGACTCGAACCCACAAAACAGACAAGAGGGTTACCTTGTACTGTTCACTGTTCACAATTCTATGCTCTGAGGTTGGCACTTTGGGAATAGAGGGCTGACCTGCTGAGTGAATCTGTGACAGATTGGTTGGCAGCGGTGGCATATAAAGTTTGGTGGTATAAGCTTCATTGTTTAGTGTGTCAGCTTGAGACCGTTCAGCTCACTTGAAAAAAAGAAAGGCAGTGTTTTATTTCAAAAGGAAACAGAACTATATCCCTTGGCTTACAGTCAAGTTCCTACCCGTTTTATTTTTTTTTCTAAAGTGCCAGTCAGATTAGCAGTAGTCAGGAAAGATGGCTTCCAACTACAGCAGGCACACTGTAGAATACTTAAAACAGTTGTGCGAGGACAGAGGAGTCCTGTTTGAGGTGACAGCCAAGAAGCAGAACCTCGTAGAGGCCCTGATGGTAGCAGATACCCACAGCAGCGAGTCACTGACCGTTACTGAAAAGGACCAAACCTTGAATGTGGCAGGGCTAGTGGCCAGTGCTGTGTCCAGGTCTGATGAGGAGGACAGCAGGGCCACTGTCAGTGAAGAGCCACAGCAGCAGGGGATGCTCACCAGTATCCTGAATCCAGACATACTCAGACTGCAAATTGAGTTGCGCAGGATGGAACTGGAGGCAGAGCGAGAACAGAGGGAGGCAGACCATGAGGAGCATGAGCGCCAGCGTGCTGCAGAGGAGAAGAGGGAGCGCGAGAGCTGAGAAGCAGAGTGAGAACGCAGACAGGCAGAGTGAGAACAGCGAGCTGTAGAGGAGAAGAGAGAGCAGCGCCAGTGGCAACACAAACTGGCGAAGCTACAACTCCAACCAGCGGCACCAGAGCAGGTAAGTGGCTTGGGTTTAACTGGGACTACAGGACTGGGTTACAAATTAAACTCCAAATTAATAGCAGAGTTTAAAGAGGGGGAGGACATGGATGCCTTTTTAAATTCTTTTGAAAAAGTTTGTATTCAGGCTAAAATTTCTAGAGAGTCCTGGAGCTTCCAGCTGTCCTCGCTACTTACTGGAATAGCTCAGGATGCATTGGGTCAAATTGACAATGAGGACAGTAATAATTACAGCAAACTAAAAGCTGCACTGTTAAAAAAGTTTGAATTAACTGCTGAATCATACAGAGCTAAATTCCGAAAGCTCAGGAGGAGCCCTGATGTGAGCTATGAGGAGCTAGCCACGAAACAATGTCAGTTTTTAAAACGTTGGTGGGAAGGAATTGAGGCAAACTCAGTTGATAAAATTGAAAATGTGATTTTATTAGAACAGTTTTATTGGGCATGCCCAGCTGAGCTAAAAACCTGGCTAGAGGACCGAGATCCAAAAACAGTGCAAGAGGCTGCTGAACTCTCAGACCGCTATGCCAAGAGCAGACCTGCTCTGAGACCGAATGGGGCGGGCGTGGCAGTGCAGAAAGGGAAAAGCGCACCTTCAGGGCAGCTAAAATCCTCACTGCCTCCACCAAAACTGGTTAGCCCCAGGTTTTGGAGAAAAGATTTCTCTGAGAGAAGAACTGAATGTTGGTTGTGTAAGGAAACTGGGCATGTTGTCAGACAGTGTCCCAAAAAGGCAAGCCATAATACACAACCGGGTGCTAGAAAAGAAGTGGGTTGTTTGTGTGTCCCTGGGAGCATGCCAGTGAACATGAGGGAACTCATGCACCCAGTCATAGTAAATGGTGTACAGACGCAGGGGTTAAGGGACACAGGGGCATCCCTGACATTGGTAAAGGGGGATCTGGTACAGCCTGGTCAGCTTATACCCAATAAATACGTAACTGTACAAGGATTTACTGGTGAAGAGAACACATTGTCACTGGCTAGTGTTCTCCTAGACTGGGGTGAAACAGGGGGAACTGTGCAACAGGTGGCTATAGCCAAAACATTAGTAGTGGATGTGATCCTGGGTAACAATCTCCAACAGGGGATAGTATGTGCAGTTCGCAATCAGCGACAAAGGAAAATTGTAGCTCCTGAACCCACAGAAACCAGTGTGGAAACCACTGAGAGGCTGGTTCCCCAGCCTGTGTCTCCAGATTGGGAGACTGATAAAAAGGGGGTAGAAATTTCCCAGCAGCCAGTAACCACACAGCTACAGAGGGTTACTCTGAAGAGGGGGGTGACCCCTTGTCAGAGGGTTGGGATTGACAGTGATCCTGAGGGCCCTGACGCTAGTGCTAGGGACCCTAGTTTAGTGACTGAAGGGGACCTGTCCCATGCCTTGGGACTGTGTGAGGGGTTTGCAGCTGCTCAGAGGGGTGACCCTAGTTTAGAGAAGCTGAGGGCTTGGGCAGACTCGGAGGGTGCACAGGCAGGTGACGGCAGACATAAGGTTTATTGGGAAAATGGACTTATGTATACACAGGCAGTACAGACAGAAGGAGGATGCTGGGCAGGCAGCTTGTCATTCCCCTGGAGTATCGTGAGCAGTTGCTCAAAATTGCACATGATATTCCCTTGTCTGGTCATCTGGGAATCACACGCACTACACAGCGGTTGGCCCAGAATTTCTACTGGCCTAACTTCACCCAGAAGGTTAAGGAGTATTGCAGTTCTTGTCACTGGTGCCAGGAAATAGGGAAGGCAGGCAAAAAAACCCAAGCCACCCTGATTCCATTGCCCATAGTGGAGGAGCCATTCCAGAGAGTAGGAATGGATATTGTGGGGCCTTTAAATACCCCCAGCTTCTCAGGGAAGAGATTCATCCTGACTGTGGTGGATTATGCCACCTGGTACCCAGAGGCAGTCGCCCTGTCCTCACTGAGGACAAACAAAGTGGCAGATGCCTTACCTGGGATTTTCTCCCGTGTTGGGTTTCCACAGGAGGTAATCACCGATAGAGGGGTTCCTTCATGTCGGACCTGATGAAATGTTTATGGAAGAAGTGTGGGGTGGTGCAGAGATGCACAACACCGTATCACCCACAAGCCAATGGACTTGTGGAATGGTTCAGTGGTACCCTAAAGTCAATGCTCCAGGCATTTGCTGAACAGCATGGGAGGGACTGGGAGAAATACCTTCCCCACCTGTTGTTTGCATACAGGGAGGTGCCCCAAGAGTCGACAGGATTTCCCCCATTTGAACTCTTGTATGGACGCCAGTTACGTGGGCCTCTAGACTTGATCTGGGATGACTGGGAAGGCAAGCACGCCACCCAGGGTACTCCCATGGTGGATTACGTCCTTAGGTTTAGGGAAAGACTAAAGGAGCTTATGGGGACAGCCTAGAGCAACCTGGCAGCTGCCCAACAGAAACAAAAAGTGTGGTACGACCGAAGAGCCAGAGCTGGCTCATACACGGTGGGTGGGAAGTCATGGTCCTTATTCCAGTCCAGAAAGACAAGCTGCAGGCTGAGTGGGCAGGACCGTACAAAGTGGTTAGGACGGTAAATGACGTGAACTACATTGTGGAGTTACCTGACTGAAGACAGACAGAAAGGATGTACCATGTCAACATGATGAAGCCATATGCCAATAGGGCTGACGTGGTGTTTGCAGTAGGTAGTCATGGGGAGGGGACAGACGAAGGAGACCCCTTTCTGGATTTGTTGGAAGATAGTAAGTGGGAGTCCTCTGTGGAGGCAGTAAAATTGTCACCCCAGCTGACTCCAGGCCAGATCCAGAAAGTAAGGGAGGTTTTAGCAGACTTTGCCCCCTTGTTTAGCGCCAAGCCTGGACTAACCCCCCATAGCGACACACGATGTGGAGACAGGGACACAGACGCCTATATGGCAGACAGTATATCAGGTGTCAGAGGCTGTCCAAAAGGACATTAGGAGGGAAGTGGAGAAGATGCTGGATTTAGGGGTAATCCAGAGATCCCACAGTCCCTGGGCCTCATCCGTAGTCCTTGTACCCAAGCCACATGGCTCAACTCGTTTCTGTGTAGACTATCGTGGACTGAATGCAGTCACAAAGTCAGATGCCCACCCGATGCCCCGGATGGACGAACTCCTGGACAAGTTGGGAGGGGCGACCTATCTTACGACCAATGACCTGACAAAGGGGTATTGGCAGGTAGAGTTGACAGACAGAGCTAGGGAGAGGTCAGCCTTCATCACTCCGATAGGCCTCTCTGAGTTCAAAGTAATGCCTTTCGGAATGAAGAACGCCCTGGCCACTTTCCAAAGGTTGGTGAACCAGGTATTAAATGGTGCTGAGGAGTATGCTGTGGCGTACCTAGATGACATTGCCATCTTTAGTACCAGCTGGAAGGAACACCTATCCCACCTTAGGGAAGTGCTGGAGAGGATACAGAGGGCCGGGCTCACTGTCAAAGCTGAGAAGTGCCAGGTGGCCATGGGAGAGGTGGCATACCTTGAGCATTTGGTAGGCCAGGAACAGCTCCGTCCTAACCAACTAAAGATAGAGGTAATCTAGGCATGGCCCAGACCAGAAACTCAGTAGCAGGTCAGGAGTTTTCTCAGGACAGCAGGGTACTATAGAAAATTTGTACCCAATTACAGTGCCCTCGCTACTCCCCTATCTGACCTGACAAAGAAACGGATGTCCAAGAAAATTACCTGGGGCCCAGCCTGTGAGGAAGCATTTTCCAAACTAAAGGAGGCACTGTGCAGTGCTCCTGTCTTGACAAGTCCTGACTATAGTAAAACCTTTATAGTTCAGACTGACGCCTCAGACGTGGGTATTGGGGCAGTACTAAACCAGATATCCAGAAAAGGGAGGGACTACCCAATAGCCTACCTGAGTAAAAAATTACTTCCCAGGGAGCAGTCATACTCCACGGCAGAAAAGGAGTGTCTTGCCATAGTGTGGGCTCTAAGGAAACTGGAGCCATACTTATATGGGCAGCACTTTGTGGAGCAGACTGACCACAACCCCCTAGTTTGGCTGATGCAGATGGGGAAAAACAATGGTCGATTACTAAGATGGAGTCTTGCTTTGCAAGGATATGATATGACCATTCTACATAGGGCTGGAGCGACCAATCAGAACTCAGATGGGTTGTCCCGTGTGTGTGAGGAGTGAACTGATTTGGGAAGCTTATCCCATGAAAGGGATAGACCCCCCCAAATTCAGTCTAGGTGGGGAGGAATTGTCACACTTGGACAGCTGGTTCTGATCCCTATATCATTTTTTTTGTAAATACAAAAAAATGTGTGATGGATTCTGCCAAGAGAAAATGCTGTCTTGCTTGAATTGACACATCAGACACCCAGGGATAAGTTCAAAGGACAGGAGGTAGCTTAAACCGCAGAGATATGAGGTGCAATTATCTTGTTAGTTTGCTTTGAAGGCATGAACCAAGATATCCCTTTTATAATGCCCTCAGGAAAATCCTTTGATCTGCTATGCATGTTGTTATGGGTATCCTCCCAGGAAGCCAGCTCATTTAATCAAAGAAACCTTTGATGTCTGGGGATACCAGGTCCCAGACTAAATTAAGGAGTCCAGTATACATTTACTTTGAATATACAGTGACTTACATCAAAGAGACTTTTGAGGTCTAGGATAATGCAGATCACAGACCGGTTTGGGCAAGTTACAGGAAGAGAGGCGATTTATTATGTCATCTATTATTTTTTTCAGTATCTTAGTAGGACAGCCTGTGTTATAAAATATAAATTTTAATATGCCAAGGTGGAGTTAGGTGACCTCAGAGAGAAGGCCGGCTCAAGACTGTTTTTAAACTTACTGAGCAAACCTTAGAATTGACATTCATTCTGCTGACTAAGAAGGAGGAACATCAAAGCACTTTTGAATATAGCTTGCTTTGTGCTCCAGACTAAGTTTGCCCACTGGACAGTGTTAATTTAGCCCCGTGGCAAAGCTTTGAATATCTGGCCCACAGTCTTCTCAGGGAAAAATGATGTTAAATTACACACGGAAGAATCACAGCATTTCATTTAATTAGCCGCAATGTGTTCCTTAACCAAGGACCTTCTAGTATAGTAATCATTGCTAGCAGCAACTTCTTCTGCAGCATCAGACACTGACTTCATGACAGATTGCATATCAGTCTCATTTAAAAGTACGTCAACATAGTTTTAATGAGAATCTTCTGTCCCTCAGAAACACTAGTGTTACTAATAACATTATTAATCATGCCAAAAACCTCCGGTATGCTTTGTTTGGTTATGGCAGCAATCACAGGTCCCTGTGATTGTATTATTGAACCTCCATGATGTGGTGGTCGGCCATTTTGGATTACCTCATGGGCACCTTGAATTACTGTGTGTTGACCAACATCACATGACCATGAGTGGCCATCTTGGGGATGGTATGGGGATGCATCCTGATGTCATGTATGTCCACCATTTTGAGACTCTAACAATTCTCCATTTTGTGAATCACAGAAAAACAAGTGGCTAGCCTTTGTTCCAGTCCACCCCACAGCATACTGTGAGTGTTCAAAATCAAACTCTTCAACATGAGAAGAGGCAAGGTCTTTGGGATTAAATTAGTATGCCCTCCCAATACCTCTGGCTGACGGCGCAAGTTCGCCGTATCTAACTTTTTACTCCTACATTCTAACTGCTCAGATACAGGAGTTAGCATGCTGTAAAGTGCATTGTTTTCAGATTGCAAGACATTCTCATCTTATACAACATGTCTTTTATCAACAGAAGCTGTGTCACAGTTTATATTCAAAACATTCTTTTCAAGTCTGCTGTACTGAAACATACTGAATTACACTGTTCAGTCAAGGTCTAGTGTTGAAATACCAGCATATTAACTCTTTCAGTAATTACATCAGTCCTTTTATCCCTAAGTTCCTTATTTTCAAAACGTAAGGAATCATTGTTATTAGCCAGAACACCATTTGTTTGAAAAACTTTTTTTCTAAGTTTTGCCTTTTCAGCGTTATTTCTTAAGGTATGCAGGTCTTGGCTGCTTCTCTCATTAAAGAGAAACTCATTTTCTTGATGGAGAGACTGCAGCTGAGACTGCAGTCCATCTATCCTTTCTTTATGAGAAGCCTTTTTCAGACTAATTTCCTGCTTGCAGGCAGCATACTCAGATTCCAAAACAGATAGTTTATTTAGAACAGCATCAAAACATTTAAACAACATTGCAATTAATAATCCTTCAGGATCAACTCTATTGGTACCATTTTTCAATTCCCCATAACGGGCAATGATGTCCCTGAAAAGGGCTACCATTGGATTCTGTTACCTCAACAAAATAAGACCAACCACTGTAAGCAGTTTAGTATGTTGCGGCATCCAGCCTCAACTCAATACTGATATTTTTAGATATGTCTTTCAAAATAAGAACCCTTAGCTGTCTGTGGATCAAAAACTTTGTTTGCAACCAAAGTTTATGAAAGGACACAAACAACATTTGGCATAATGTGGACTCCTAGATGAGTAAAAAAAAAATAATAATTATGATTTGATGCCACAAATGAAAGCAGTCTGTCTGTTTGGATCCCTTTACAGCTGTGTGTTCCCACAGAGAAAGAAGAGGGAAAAAATAATAAAACAACTCATTACACAGAGATTGAACATCTGCCAATAGATTGTTTGCCTGCACTGTAGAACACACAACAGACTGAAAATTTAAACAGAAGACACGCTTAGCTGCTTGTTACTGGAGATTTCTCATTCAGTGTTTTAATTTACAGAGGAAATTAAAACTGTAACTTGGCAAACACCCAGACTCCTGTCGTGGTTGCCATTTATGTTATGTAAACAATCTCAGATAGTAGAGTAAATAATAATAATACTAATAATACAGATTCTTGTGTCTTCAGAGTCTGCCAAGAAACATTCGTAAACAAGCAGGGAGTACTAATAAAGTTTAATAAATTATACTACTTTCACCAAGCATGTGACAGAGAAAATCACAAGGGAGATGGGTTTCTCACCACTCTCCTGAAGAATGTACATAATCTCCAGAATTGCTAAAGATCTCAGGTTCTGCAAGATCTCATTGTCTCTCTGCGATCTTGTTCTCTCTGCGTGTGAAACTAGGTTACAGAAGGCTAAATATTACAGATAACAGTATAGTTACAGAGATTACAACATAGTTACGGATATGAGAAACATTATGTATTGGATAATGACTTAGGAGACAGAATTACTAATGAGTATCATATGAGACAGAATATGCTTCCATTAGCATTATAGCTTGGACAAAAGAAATGCTGACTGGACTATATTACGTGAGTCATTTCTTGCTTATGTATAATATAAGACATAATAAATGATTTCTCTCTAAAGAGATGAAGAGAAGCCCTGACAGGGCTCTATTTCACGTTGCATATCTGCTTGAGTGTAAAACACACACTACATATAATTATATGGGAATATAAGTATACAATAATCACTGATGATCCCTCAGAGTCATCTTATCAGTGATTAGGTAGATTATATATGGAATATATATAAAAAACAAGCATAATACATTATAGTGAGGTACAATAGTCATGCATGATATAATCCTATGAAAGGATGTAAACATTGGCATATATGAGCAGCAAAGCACATTCCTGGCACTCATGCTTATATGATGGATGCTTAAATCTATATATTAGTGCAAAATAGCAGTATCACAGTATAACAGACCAGGAATACAGTGTGAGGTGTATGTGAGATGATAGGGGGCATAACCCAGGTGCAACAGGGACTGGCTGGCATCCCTAGACCTCAGGCCTACTTTTCACATACCCATCAGAAGGTCCCACAGAAAGTACTTCAGGTTCAGGTTACCTTCCAGTCACTACCAATTCAAGGCCATGCCCTTTGGGCTGACCTCTGCTCCAAGGGTGTTTACAAAATGCCTAGCAGTGGTAGTGGCATTTCTCAGAAAGCAAGGGGTTTCTGTTTACTCCTACCTAGACGACTGGCTCATAGTAGGCCAGTCTTCCCTACAGGTTCAACAGTCTCTGTAACTCACTCAGGTAACACTCCAGTTGCTGGGGTTCTTAATAAACCTCAAAAAGTCAGTGCTGACCCCTGTTCAGGTTCTCGACTTTATAGGGGCAGAGCTGGACACCATCCTGGCAAGGGCCTTCTTGTCTCCAGGAAGGGCTCAGGCACTCTTTCAGTTGGCGGGCTCCTTCCAGCTCAGAGTTTCTAGTCCAGCAAGGCATTTTCTGTAACTCCTGGGTCACATGGCATCCACCACTGCTGTGGTCCCAGAGGCAAGGTTTCAGATGAGGGACATTCAGTTAAACTTGAGATCCTTCTGGTGCAAGAGAAAGGAGTCTCTGTCCAGACTTATTCCAGTGTTCCCCACTCTCCTGCAAGCTCTTCAGTGGTGGCAGGACATGGACAATCTCAGGGTGGGAGTACCTTTCCTTCCAGAGGTGCCCTTCCTAGTACTAACCACAGATGCCTCCCTCTTGGGGTGGGGGGCACATCTGGGGGAGCACACAGCTCATGGGACCTGGCTGCCTCAGGAGTCTGTCACACATCAACCTCCAGGAACTCAGAGCGGTGTTCCTAGCCATTCAGGCATTTGCCATTCATCTAAAGGGACAGGTGGTTCAGGTCAGGACCGACAACACCACCACAATATACTACATCAACAAGCAGGGGGGGAACAAGGTCCTCCCTTCTGTATATGGAGTCCATGAAGATTTTGACTCTGGCCTACTCCATGGACATCTCCCCGTCAGCAGTTCGCCTACTGGGGAAGGACAATGTCCTTGCAGATGCTCTCAGCAGAATAAGCCAGGGCCGTCACGAGTGGACCCTCAACAGACTAGTCTTCCTGTCAGTGTTCAGGAGGTGGGGAGTTCCAGAGATAGACCTCTTTGCAGTCCCAGACAGTTATCAGTTGCATCTGAATTGCTGCGGGCCTCCTGTTTGGGGATCAGTGCCCCTGCAGGCTCTGCTTCTGAATTGGACAAACGGGTTTCTGTATGCTTTTCCTCCCTTCTGCTGATACTCAGGGTTCTGGTCAAGCTCAGGTCTCAGCCTGCAACCATGATTCTCATAGCCCCAGATGGGGCCAGGCAACCATGGTACCCAATGCTCCTGTCTCTGTCAGTGGCCAGCCCCATTCATCTTCCCAGGAGGCACAACCTGCTGACATCATCTCAGGGGAGGATTCTCTATCCCAATCTACAGTCCCTCCGCCTCAGGGCTTGGTTCTTGAAGACTTAGAGTATGTAGCCTTGCATCTCTCAGAGAGTGTTTTGGATATTCTGAGGGTCTCCAGAAAGCCTTCCACTAGGAAGACCTATTCCTCTAAGTGGAAGAGGTTCTCTATTTGGTGTTCCCACAGGGAGCTGGATCTCCAACAGGCTGGGCTTACAGTTCTACTGGATTACCTGGTGCACTTGCAATCACTCCACTTGCAGTATTCCACCCTGAGGGTACATTTGGCATCTGTCTCTGCATACTTGTTAGCAGGGAAAAGCCCTTCCCTAGCTGCTCACCCCATATTTAAGAAATTCTTTAAGGGGCTGTCACATCGCCATCCCCCTCACAGAGAGCCCACTTCAGCTTGGGATCTCAATATTTGTATAGGCCAGCTTATGCAGCCTCCTTTTGATCCCATGTCTTCAACAGAGCTTAAATTTCTGACTTGGAAGACTGTGTTTTTGGTAGCCATCACTTCTGCTAGAAGGATTAGTGAACTCCAAGCTTTGTCAGTGGAGCCCAACTACATTACCCCTCATAGGGATAAAATTGTCCTTCAGACCAACAGGAAGTTTCTCCCTAAGGTGGTCTCTGATTTTCATCTTAATCAGTCTCTCACTCTCCCTGTTTTCTTCACAGACCATTCCAGCTCAGGCGAACGCAGGTTGCACAGTCTAGATGTAAAGAGAGCCATCAGCTATTTTATGGATAGGACAAAGGAACAGAGACCGGGTTCTACCCAGCTGTTCCTTACCTATGGGGAAGTAGGTAAAGGTAAGCCAGCCACAAAAAGGACCATAGCCAGATGGGTTGTGGCTTGCATTCAGTTCTGCTATGTCAAGCTAGGAAAGGATGCCCTTTCAGGTCTGAGGGCTCATTCCACTAGGGATACTGCAGCCTCAGTGGCAGCAGCCAGAGATATTCCCCTGCTGGATATCTGTAAAGTAGCCACCTGGAAAACTGTTCACACATTCACTAAACACTACTGCCTGGATACCCAGGCCAGGAGTGATGCCAGGTTTGGCACAACAGTGTTACAGAGCCTATTCCCCAAGTAGGTTCTGTGCCCACCTCCCAAGGGGCACTGCTTGGTAGTCTGCATTAGTCAGAATACAGCAAGACTTCATGTTTGAAGAAAAAATTACTTACCATAGTAATGTTGTTTGTTCTAATGGAGTCTTGCTATATTCTGACATCCCTCCCAGCCTCCCCTACAGAACCTAGGGGGTCTTCAGGCTGGTTCTGATTTCAGAAATGTTCACCCACATGTCAGTAGGTGTTTTTTCTTGCGCATCAGTGGCTTGAGCCTTCTTTTCTGCCCACTTTATGGTTGTGTTGCCCCGGTGGCATTTAGGTCTGGTTAATAGTTTAAATGATTTGCTATCTTTTAACTCCGTAAGAATCTGATAAGTTACTAGAACATACCAAGGATGGTGGTTTGAAAACCGAGCTCGAGCTCAACGTTCTATGCATTTGCATAGAGGTTAACTCTTTGTTCTCTGGGGCAGCTGAACTGGTCAGTCAAACTGCATTAGTCAGAATACAGAAAGACTCCATTAGAAGAAACAGCATTACTATGGTGAGTCATTTTTTCTTTTGGGCACTTCCTTGGAAAGATGGAAGGGGGCCCCAGGAGTGTCGGGAGGTCCCAGGCAGCTGTGTGGCTCGGTGGGTTGGAACAGGCATCATGCGGAGTATTTGGGAGGATAAGTCTTTGTGGTGCGGCGGAGACTTCCGGCGGCTCCATTCCGGGTGGATGAACGACTTTAGCTCTATCTGCAGGGCTGGTTTCTTGATGCTCGATGGAATTTCTGCAGGAGGCAGACGATGAGTCTGAGAGACGAGAGTCCTGGCCGCGGGTGGCCAAAGCGGCAGGAAACATGAATCGTGGAACAGCCCTGGTAGGCCGTGGAGTAAAAAGGCACACGCAAGGGCGGACTGGATGCTGATGCCACGCATGCGCAAGGTGCAGGCATGTGCGATGTGTGCAGGGGCACCATTTTTGTAATTCAAGAGATGGCATCACTGCGCATGTGCAGTGTTCAGGGTGAGGCCATTTTTGTAGTTCAGGAAAGGGACGAAAAATATAGAAATGCTCAAAATCAAGAACAAAGCCGATGGGTCACTTCGGACAGCAGGGAGACGATATTAGGAGAAGTACTGAGTGGCTGGGAAGCAGGAAAGAGTGGGCTGTCATTTTCAAGAGGGGGCCAGGGGCAAGAAACTGGGGCAAGGCACGAATGTTGTGGTTGCGATGATAAGATAGCGGCAAAGGGTTTAAGCAGGAAGCTACCTTATGCTGGGAGCCAAAACAAGTCACACTATAACTGGTAGCACGGAACACAGGAGGAAGATTGGGGAGGAGGACATAAAACAGAAACCTTTTCAGTTATGTGCACAGAGGCATAAAAAAAATTTTGATTTAAAGGGGGAAGGCTGATTACCGTGGGTGGGGGGCACTAGGGCTGGTGAGCATCAGGGGATTGAATTTTACATGCATCGGCATTGCATCCTGCAGCACTCCTGTCATTGGTATGCTTAAGTAACACTAGGGGTAGTCGTTGATAGTAGCAAGGCAAAGAGATTAAAGGAGATCAGGGAGCTCGAGTATGGTTTTTAAACTGGGTTATGTTGTTTTCTGTACAAGTGTTTTAATAGCATGGCAGCTAGCAGAGAGATCACAAGTGTGTAAATGATGGAGCAGACCACAGAACTGATGCTGAAAGTGAATGAGATGTTAGATTTGGCAAAGAAATAAGAAGTGGAAGAGGAAGCACGGGTGAAGAAGGTATTGGCGAAAAGCCTGATGGAGAAAGTGAAAGAGTTACGTGACGTGGCAAAGTGGAAGGGAGCAGAAGATGCTGCAGGGAAGAGGAAGACACCTCTGGGCGGAGCGGGGAAGAGTCCAGTACAGGAGGTGTCTGATCAGGATCGGTTGCTGGAAATGGAAGAAGCTGAGGGCAGCAATGGTGAGGAAAAGGGCGAGCAGCCCCCGGAGGGGGATTTAACAGAGTATTTGGCAGATATGATAGGCGACATAGGGGGAAAAAGGGCTGGAAAAGGCATTTGTAGAATTAAAGGGAGCGACAGTGGGAGAGGGGGCAACAAGGATATCAGGGTAGGCAACAATGGCATGTCAGGCATGACATTGGGGGATCATGTACCACAAACCATTAAGGAGAAGATATGGAAAGGGGAATATGTGGATATTTTTTCGCTGGTGGATAAAGAAATAGCGAAGAGATATGAGCAGAAAGAAACAGTGGGAAAATTAGAAATGGCGGTGGCACCAGCCATAGTGGGTAGGAAGTTAGAAGAAACTACATATTTTATTTATTTATTAAATTTTGTTAACCGGGTAAGCCCACTGGGCCCCGAAGGTCCCTTTTTCAGGGGCGACCCGGAGTTAGTTACATAAAGCTGAGCAAGTGCAATCAAGAAATACAGAGTGGGACATTGCGTACAGGAGTACAATGACATTGTACAATCATTAGAGAGGGTGGTGACATACAACACAACAACAGTGGCAGCTGCTAGACTTAGAGCAAGTAATACAATAAAATATACAAGCAATACAGTATAGGACAAAAGAGTACAGGGTTACATTGGCAATGACTGGTTTTCATAGAAGAGGGCAACTAGTTACAGGCATGTACACAAGATCAATAGTGGCAGCTAGATGCCAATTAGGGCAATTAGACTTTCCATGGCCAGACTACAGGGGGCGTGATTTAGCTAGCCTTCAGGACAGACGCAGGAGATGAGGTTCAGGAGGTGAGCGCGTAGTCCTGTCTGAAAAATTGCTAGGGAAGGGGCTTCTTGGAGTTGACAGGGGAGCTTGTTCCAAAACATAGGGGCTATATCGGCAAAGGATTTACTGCCAGTTGTGGATCTGGACCTGGGCAGTTCAAGCAGTGTTTTGCCCAAAATGCGGAGGGGCCTGCTGGGCCACTTTGGGGCAAGTAGCCCGATTAGTCCTGCGGGAGGATCGTCAGAGAGGAGCTTATATGTCCAGCTTAACAAGGGGTACTGAAGCCTAAGGTTCAGGGTAGGCCATTTGAGTGAGGCAAGGGCTTCACAGTGGTGGGTCTTCGGATGGGCTTTTGTGGCGAAGTGCATGACTTTGTGGTACAATGTCTGCAGTCTGCCATGGTCAAGTTTTGCGATGCCGAGTAGTGTTGGGGCTGCATAGGAAAGAGTAGGTAGGAGGACACTCTGAGCGATTGCCAGTCTTGTCTCAGGAATCATATTGGTGCTTAGACGGTAGAGTAGCCTGAGATTTTGGTGGATGTTTTTTGTCACCAGATCTATGTAAGGCTTTAGCGTGAGTCCCTGGTCTAATGTAAAACCCAAGTATCTGAAAGATTGGACCACCTCGATTGTAGAGCCAGATGTGGTGACCAATGGTAGATGTGCCTGGGAGGGACCTAAGGATTTTGGACCAAATGGGAGCATTTTTGGTCTTGTTTGGGTTAAGGACCAGGCGATTCTCAACTAGCCACACTTCAGCCTGGGTGAAGTCAGACTGGAACAGGGGTCCTAGATCGTCCAGGTGCAGCGCAGTTCTATAGAGTACTGCATCGTCAGTGTACTGCACCATGGAGCTACTCCCACAGTGGTGGCAGAGGTCGTTGACGAAAAGGGAGAACAGGGGCGGGCCCAGGATGGAGCCTTAAGGCACCCCCTCATTTAAAGGTAGAGAGTCATAGGTTGCACCTCTCCACTTGACCTGCTGGGAGCGGTCAGTCAGGTAGTTGCGGAACCAGTTCAGAGACTGTTGGTCCAGTCCAAGTGTGCCATATAAGGGGAAGAATATTGACACATAGTAGGCAGGTTTCACAATATTTAGTGCTATCCTTCTTGAAAAGAAGCCAGAGCCAGCTATACCGTTACTTACCTATACAGCTATTATAAAAGATACGGACAAGTCAAAGCTAGGCTACGGTTGGCTAACATATGACGAAAACCTTCCAACAGAGGATGGCGGCAAGTGGTGATTTACGGTGGGATTCCACATATTTTCAGAACTTTGGGTAAGGACCTTGTTGGGGCATGGAGGGGTTGGGGGGAAAGGAATAAGCAAGGGGGAAGTAGTCAGGTAGTGAAGACGTGCTGGGGATACAATAAAGCTTCGTGCACCTGGACGAATTGCAAGTTCAGGCACATGTGCGCAAAATGTGCAGGATATCATCCGGTGTCACGATGCAGATCAATGGGTGACAGGACAAGGGGGCAGAATGGCAATGGGCAGCCCTTTTGGGGCAATTTTGGGGGTTGGGGGGGACATACCAAGGGAGTAGAGGGAGGGGTTTCCAGGGGCAGGGAGGGTTTGGGGCAGGGTACAGTAAGAATCAGTGAGTTGGATAAGATGCTGGGGGGGGGGGTCAGATGGCTAGAATGCCAGTTCAAGTGGGGATAGTAAAGAAATGAACCAAGGGTTACCCTGACTCTGAGTCAGGGAGGATGTTGAGGGAAGGTTTTGAGAGAGGTTTCAGTTTAGGCTACCAAGGGGTTAGGGTGGGTATGACAGCTAAGAACTTGGGATTTACAAAGAGAAAGGAGGACATACTGAAGCCAAAAATCATGAAGGAGCTGAAAGCAGGTAGGACAGAGGGTCAGTTTACTGAGCCTACATTTGAAAGCTTTAGGTGTCACCACTGGGGATTATCCCAAAGAAACAGCCGGGTGAATACAGGCTAATTCATCACTTATTTTACCCGGATGGGGCATCAGTGAGTGACCATATTCCCGATGAGCTTCGTACAGTGTTGTACGCAACATTGGACCAAGTGGTAGAGCTGATCAAGGCGGTTGGAGAAAACTGACAGAGTCAGCTTTAAGGTTGTTACCAGTTAGGCTGGATGACTGGGAACTGTTGGGATTTAGCTGCCAAGGGAAATATTGTTTTGATAAAGCAATGCTGATGGGATGTTCGACTGCCTGCACCAAATTCAAAGCATTTAGTACATGGATGCAATGAGTGTTTGGGGAGAAGTTTGGGTTCAGCATAGTGGTGCATTACTTGGATGATTTCCTATTAGTAGGGCAAGGCAAGGAAGGGGCAGAGAGGATGCTTAGGGAATTTCAGGAAATGTGTGGAGTAAGGAGAGTGCCCCTAGCAGAGTGGAAGACGGAGAGTCCAGCAAGGAAATTTGAGTTTCTGGGGATAGAGGTGGATGCAGTGGAGCAGGTGTTTCGGTTGCCGAAGGACAAGGTGGGCAGGTTGAAAGTGTTATTGGGGGAAGTAAAGAGTAGGAGAAGGGTGCCACTGGGGACAGTGCAGCAACTATTGGGTCATTTGAACTTTGCATGCAGGACAGTGGCTCCAGGTAGGGCTTTTACTAGGAGGTTAGCCAGGGCTACGGGGAAAGCAAAGCTCCCGCATCATTGGGTGGATATAACAAAGGGAATACGACAAGATTTAGAGGTGTGGGGGTCAGTTTTTGGAAGGGTGTAATGGGGTCACATTTTGGCAAGATGATTGGCTGGTAAATAATGACCTGCAACTGTATACAGATGCAGCTGGGGCAATAGGCCTGGGGATATATTTTAAAGGGGCTTGGGTCTTGGAAGCATGGCCCAGGTCTTGAAGGGAGAAAGGGATATTGAAGGACATCACATTTCTAGAAATATTTCCAATATGGATGGTGGTGTTGACTTGGGGAAAACAGCTAAAAAATAGGAAGATCGTTTTTTGGTGTGACAACAAAGCAGTGGTGGAGGTGATCAACAGACAAGGAGGGTACATGGAATCTGTGAACAGGATATTGCAGTAGCTGGTGTTACTGGGCCTGAGGTTAAACTTGTCATTTAAAGCTAAGCATATCAAAGGGATTACTAATGATGATATAGCTGACAGCCTTTCCCATTTGTAGATGGACAGGTTCAGGTCCATGGCACCACAAGCGGCCGCACAGAGAACTCAGGTAACAGATCAAGTTTGGGAAATTGGCTGGAAGGAGCCCGACTGCTGTATAGGAGCTCCTGGTCTGCGAATATGCTAAGAGCATACGAGGGGGGCTGGCCCAGTGGTGCCGAGGAGTGAGGTGCTGGTGCGCACACCTCTGCTTAGCATGGCGACCAGGTTAGTGAATGAACCTGGGAGCTGTGGGTCGGCAGGGGAGGGAGGTGGATAAAGCATCCGGAGGACAGCTCTCCACTCCCTGGGGAGGAATCCAGGGTTTCTCCAACGCAGTAGAGACCCCAGTGGTGACCGGGGGTAATACTGTCATGGGGACAGCAATTGGGGATGAGCGCGGCAGATGTTTACGGGGCAGCCACATGCAGACATCATTGCACGGCTGCACTCGGGGGAGGCAAGCAACACAACTGAAAACACCTCTGGCCACCCGATGAGATGAGATGACGGAGGCCCTGGTGGAGCGCCCACATCCCTACGCCAGTCCAGTGCACCCAGGTTTCTCCAAGGGGCTGACCCGGCGATGGAGGTAAGTCCCTCACACATAGTTACAAAGAGCCACCAAGGGGGGCTGGGCCCAGCCCTGGAGGTTATCCGGGGGTCAGACTTGACGAGGTCATCCGGGGGGAGAGCCTGGGGAAAGCGGGGGTTCAGGCCGGGAGTAGAGGCACATCCAAGTGGGCACTCCCGAAGGATGCCAGGGTGGTTCAGAGGAATAAAGAAAGTTACAAAAAAAAAAAAGAGCATACGAGGGGACATGGAGTGCATTTCAAACAGTTCTGGGGGCGGGAAGGGTTCAGAGTAAGTGAGACAGTTACACAGGATCAGATGGCAAAGTTCATGTTTCAAAAATTGGAAGCAGGGATGGCAAACGGGACAATGGGGGTACAATTAGGGATTGGGTGGGCATGCAGTGTTAGGGGATGGGCAGAACCAAACTTATTCAAGATTGTACGGCGCATGTTGATGGGATGGCAGAGGATGCAGGGGAAGGTAGGGGATGTTAGAAAGCCGGTAGCAGGGCAGGCCCTCATGATGTTAGTGGGGGTCTTGGGGCAGATATGTACTTCTGATTATAAGACACATCTCCTCAAAGCCATTTTCCTGGTAATGGCAAAGGGGGCTTTCAGGGAGAGGAAGGTTGTGGCGAAAACCAGGAGTAATGGAAAAGGAGGACTAAAGGAGGAAGATATATATTGGGGAACAGAGAGAATCATGATTTGGTTGAAGCAGTCAAAGATGGACCAGATGGAGGTAGGGACCGAAGTAACGCTGGAAAGAGAGACGGGAGTAGGGGGACGCCCAATGGTCTCCCTATGGAAATACTGGGTATTAAGACCAAATCGGGTAGTCAGTTTTTCATTCACATGGATGGTAAGCCAGTCACCTGTTACCAGGTGATGGGGGTCTTAAAGAAAGGTATGGCATTTAGCGGGGAAGACCCCAAGAACTTGTCATCACAATCATTCAGAATAGGAGCAACATCTGAGGTGGCAGCTAAGGAGAGGGTGATCTGATGAGGAGGTGAGGAAGGTGGTGAGATGGAGACTGAATTGTTATAAAAGACACGTGAGAAAGATGTGGTAACCTATGTTGATTTATCCCCAACAGGCTAGAGAAGGACCAAGCAAGTGTGGATCATTGGGCATTTGTACATATATTGGGCAGAGAAGTGGGTGGCTATTCATCCAGGAGGAAAACAGCTAGGACAGGACCCGGATAAAGTGAGAGTGCACGGGAAAGGAGTCTGGGGCATGAAATGGGCACAGATCATTTCGACCTTGCAGGAACAAAAAGTAAAATGGCCAAGACCAGACCTATTGATTTTACACTTTGGGGGGGAACGACTTGGCAGATAGGCCATGGGGGACCTTGCACAAAGAAATAGAAAGGGATTTAGTGACCATAAAATGATGGTGGCCAGAGGTCAGGGCGGACTGGTCAGAGATCATTTCCAGGATAGTGTGGTGACATGCGAAGGATATCAGGGTGGATGAGAGGGCTAGGAAGCTGGTTAACAGGCGGGTAGCAGCATGGTTAGCTAAAGGGGAAGGGTTATACATTGCACATAGTGACATTTCCTTTGATAACCCAGGTTTGTATAGATCAGATGGGGTTCATTTATCGACAGTAGGTATGTCAGCATTTGTGTTGCTGCTGGGTGATACAACTGAGGAGTGAGTGAAGACTGGGAAGTAAACGGTGGGATGCGGGGGAAGCCCATCATCCATCGCATAAGCTGGAGATGGGCTAGTGGAAGGGTAAGGGGAGTTAAGGAATGGGGCGGGGGGGTAGGCACGGGCTGGTGTCAGGTGCACCCGGACGTGAAGGCAGCGGCATACAGTGGGGGGGAAAGAAGAGTGGAATAAACTGAAGGTCGTGTTTTGTTAGCACCCGAACTTGGATAGAATAGCAGAGTTTTGGAAGAGGAAAATGGGGTGTCAGGTTTTTCATGCATCCGGACCCCGAGAAGATTGATAGCGTGCGAAGAAGAAAAGCAGAAACAATTCAGACAATTATGGAAATGGATGTTCGAAGTTAAATGGACTTAAGAAATAACTAATGTGAATGCATCGTGATTATTGCGATTGTAAATATGTATCACTATAAATGATGGGTGATCAGAAAAGATGTTTGATGTAAATATTAATAAATTAATTGCCAGTTGAGCACCCACAAAGACTTGAGTATGTGTGTCATTTCCAGTGGGATCTACCTCTGACAATTACCTTATTGTTTAGGCCATTCAAATATCTCAAGGAAACCTACTCCTGGTAAACACAGTAATCTGAAATGACATTTACAAATTCCCAATCCAGTAAATACACAGTTTGCAATACTAAATATTAACATTCCACTGTAGGTAGTTACCTTCTATATGTGCAACATTGTACCTTAGACAGTTATGCCGCCTTGTTTCTATAGGTCCTTGGGACTTCATACGCGTTGTCATGTGAAAGTCTCTTTTTTGTAGGTAAACTGCTGTGTGTAAGCCACTTTTTCTTTTCACAGCCTTTTAGGTATGTTTTGCTGTGTAATGCTATACTCTTATAGTGTTCAGGGACAATAAAGGAATACTGCACAACAGGGTAGGTGTTATGCTGGGATGATATCCTGCCTCAGGTGGTTGGGCTTAAGGCCGCAGGGCAAGGGCATCCAGCACCCGAGAAGGGATGTTATCCCTTTAGTCAGTTTAAACAAGTCAGTGTGTCTTCCATCCAACACCTGCACTTCTCCACCGTCCACCCACTAGCCAGCTCATGCGTGCAATGGTTGAATGTCCAACTGGCTAATAAACGGTGCTGCTGGGGGCACTTGTATTGTGACATAGCTACTAATGCAGAACGAAAAGTTGTTCTACGTTAGTAGCTTCATCACTACTGCAGCAGAACAACTTTTTTATGGTGTATGGATCTCCACACACAATGGCGTTCCACCATGCACTATATCACAGTTATTCCCGTAGCAACAGACTGGGATGTCACAAAAGAGCATTTTGATTTCTAGTAGGGAATAAGCTATAGAGGCAGATGAACTTGAAGGGATAAAGCTTGTTTATGTGTGAATTTCTACAGTAATAAATTACAGACTTGAGAAATATATAAAGATATTTTAAATACAAACTGAATCGTGTCCATTATATTTTCCAGTTTTCCCAGATCCTCAGCTGATCTTAAAAGAGCAACTCTGCACTTCAGCAAGTATGTTCATAAACTGGATGTTTAAGGTAATACAATTTACTAGAGAATACATTTTTTTTTCATTTTCAATGCTACTTTCCAAGGTTTACAGCACATCGTGGTAGTCCATCTAAAAAGTCTGCATAAAAAAAATATTTGCTGATCCCCTGTTAACCTCACAGTGCCTTTGTTTATGACATCATGGTTCTCACCATGACAACAGACTGTGATGTCACAAACAGCAATTGTGCTGTTAGCAGGGGAGAGTCAGATACAGTTAGAAAGCACCGTATTATCTGCAATCGTTAGTGGGCCAACAACATGGAAAAGTAAAAGAAAATAAACAGCTAGGCCACAATAAAGTTAAAATATAATTGGTGTAAATCTAGTGTTTTTTAAGCTTTTTATTTATTTATTTATTTAACACTCTTAGGAATTACAACCCTTTGAGTCAGGGATTCATTTACAAAGGCTCTGCGTCAGGAAACAATGCATACAAACAATACATACAAACAGATCATGGCAAGAGTTAGAAGGAAACTACAGGTTACAGTTTTTACAATTACACAATATTGCAGCCTCACGCACATATTTACATTGCATGGAATGAGCTACAAGGAACAACAGTTTACAGTTTTCCAGATTACAAAAATTTTGCAGAGATGAGAGAGAGAGAGAGAGTAACATTTTGACCTTTACAGTGTAGTGGACAACTTGACAGATATCTAGTGAGTGCAGCCACTTGAGGCATTGTCGAGAGGTATTATACAGTAAACCGGAGAAAAATGTAAGTCCCTGCTGAGGTGGAAGCTGGGAGTTGTCAGACAAGTTACATCACCAGGGTGGCATAGCACAACAATTCAAGTGACTTGTGAAGCCCGAGAACAGCTGGCAAGAGAGTTGAACAGGCAGGTGCTGCCTTGAGGGGCATTGCCTGTGCACAGCCGGTAAGAGCTCAGGAGTAGAGAGTTGTTCTTTAAGTGCCACTATCTGGTACTGTTAACTGAGATTTTAAAATTGCAAAATAAGTAATAAAAACATATTTCTAAGTCATGCTGCACCTTTTTCTGTATGTAGCCTGTATTATACATAGATTCAGATGTCCTGTGTTATTTGCACTCTGGATTATACTGTACATAATACTTTCTGTAGGTTCGAGGCCACCCAGAGCCACTGTCCAAGGTCTGAGGCAGAGTGTATACACAGTTTCAAGATATTGTAGACCAGGAACAAAATAAAGAATGGTGTTTTTTTGTATCTTCTAGTAACACATACAGAAAGAATGTTACAGTGTATTTTGTCTGAAAGAGAATGGCCTGGAACAGGGTAGGGGTTGGGGGTTAAAATCAAAAAAGAGGGAGTTGTAAAATAGAGATTTTTTTATAGCTAGGGATGATTAGCCTTGGAGTTGTGAGCAGCAAATGTGAATGATTCATGAAGTGTTATCCCTAAGGATATCTGGGTGAGTTACTGAAGCAACCTAGGGAGGTGATGAATGTACAGTAGAGATATAGGACTGCCCATCCAATTGGGGTCAAAAGGGGAAGCTAAAACAAGGCATAAAGGCCAATGGGCAGCTGATAGAGTATGTCAGAATGGACCCCCAACCCTTTTCTCCCCCCCTAAGATTTATGGGGTTCCATTATGGACTACAGAGTCTGTAGCTACTGTGCTAATAGAACATGTTATTTTTCACTTGTTTGGTAACTAGGCAAGGCCCATAGGCACAAGGCCTGTTTGCAGGGGTGACCTGGGAGCACTTAGGAGGCTAAGTTTGTTTGTTTGTTGAATTTTGTTGACCCGGTAAGCCCACTGGGCCTAGAAGTCCCTTTTTCAGGGGTGACCGGGGGGAAGGGGATACAGATGGTAAGCAACTGAAATTGAACCAGATTAAGCTGTTGGTGGTATTTTTAGTGAATGAGGGAAATTTGGCCAGGACACCGGGGAGATTCCCCTACTCTTTTCGATAAGTGTCAAGGGATCTTTAACATCCAGAACTACCACCAATCCAGGCAGATGGGACCTCGGTTTAATGTCTCATCCGAAAGGCGGCACCTCAGAAGTGCAGCACCCCTCTCATGCTGCACTACAGTGTCAGTACTGGGATATTAACTCAAGTGGCAGATGTGGGAACTGAACCCACAGCCCTCTGATCTCCCGGCCTCAGAGGAGAATGTGCTACATGCTGAGCCGCTGACACTGTAAGCGACTTGCTCAGCGGAGTGGAGGTCAGTTAAAAATCTCCTTTTGAATTTGTTCCTTTATTTTGAACTGAATTTTGGTTGCATTATCCAGTTCTCTTATTAAATATATCTGTAGATAATTTGAAGCAAGATGAAGAAATGTGGGAAGTCTAGAAGCACAGCTGATAGTGGAAGCAGCTTTAAGGGACACTGACTGATAACAGGTTTGTTCCATAGGTTGCTGTTAGAGGACATCGGGGGTTGGAGGTGTGGACTGGTTCTCGCTGGGACTCCCCCCTTCCACCAGTCTGCTCCGGGACTTAATTTTTATTATTTCTGTGGAAAGAAGACTCCCGGACGGCCCCGACTCTGCCCCACTGCCAGACAAAACATTCAGTGCTGACAAGGGAATCTCCAGCTGGACTCCTGTTTGCTGGAGCCAGCCCACTTGGGGAAGGACGGAAAAAGGTACCAACATTTAAAGTGCTGGAGCAGTTTAAATTGGGCGTCCCAACTGCAGTGCCAGCAATTGCTGTTAGAGGACATCGGGGGTTGGAGGTGTGGACTGGTCCTCGCTGGGACCCTCTCCTCCCCCAATCTGCTCCGGGACTTAATTTTTATTATTTCTCTGGAAAGGAGGCTCCCGGATGGCCCTGACTCTGCTCCGTTGCCACAGGAGCAGAAAATTCAGCGCCAACCGGGAAATCTCCAGCTGGGCTCCTGTTTGCTGGAGCCAGCCCAATCAGGGAAGAAATTTCCCACACTCCCATCCCTCCTCCCTGTTAAATGCTTGACTTGGCCTCTCCTATCTCTGCTTGCCCAATCCGGAGGTGGTCCTCTCCCGAGACACTGGTGTTTGCCTGACTACCACACTGAATGAACATTGAGCACTAATATAATTTATTCTGTCATGATGAACCTACTAGTGTTGATTTTTCTGGCTTGCTTAAGTTAACTGTTATAAGTGGTATTAGTACTTTGGTGTTAAGGGTACTTGCTCATAGCTCTGAGACTGTACTCTGTTTACACTTCTTTGCCTCCAATGTTATTATTCCTACTGAACTCAATAACAATGCTGAAGCTGGTGGGGTATCCCTCTATAAGGTATCTGTTGCCCACTTTCCCTTGTTGGGGGGTCTGAAGGATAGCACTGTTTGGAATTTCTTCCCTGGGTTCACTCTGTGAAGTTGAAAGCTAGCTTCATTGGCTTTCTTATTCTCCCATCTGCTTAGCTGACCTACCCCAACTAATTCCACCACCCAGTGCCCTGGTCTAGCTCCTCAGACAGGTACTCTCTGACATGTTGGTCTCTAAACATAGAAACATAGAATTTGATGGCAGATAAGGACTGCTTGGCCCACCTAGTCTGCCCATTTCCCTACCTAATGGATAAGCTGCAGATCCTAGTTAACCAGCAGCCTACTTCTTTCTACCCCCAACCCCTAGAATTGCCTTATGACTGTCCCATGCATGCTTGAATTCAACCACTGTTTTTGACTCCATAACCTCCGGAAGACCGTTCCATGCATCCACAACCCTCTCTGTGAAAAATACTTCCTTACATTACCTCTGAGCTGTCCCCCATCTTCAATTTGTGTCCCCTTGTTCTTGCACACCTCTTTTTGAAAGATGCTACCTCTTGGACTTTGTTGATTCCCTTGAGGTACTTGAAAGTTTCTATCATGTCCCCCCTCTCCCTCCTTTCCTCGAGGCTATACATATTAAGCTCCTTTAGTCTCTCTTCATATGTCTTCCGTGCAGACCCTGCACCATTTTAGTTGCCCTCCTCTGAACAGCTTCCATCTTGTCTATGTCCTTGCGGAGATTGGGTCTCCAGAACTGCACACAGTACTCCAGATGGGGTCTCACCAGCTGTCTGTACAGAGGGATAATAACTTCCTGTTTTCTACTGGTGATGCCTCTCCCTATGCATCCCAGTATCCCCCCAGCCCTCCTTACTGCCCTCTCACATTGCTTGCCCACCTTTAAGTCACCTGATATGACTACCCCAGGTCCCTTTCCATTTTTGTTGTTGTTAGTATCCTACCCCCATTGTGTACTCTTCTCCTGGGTTTTTGTTTCCCAGGTGCATTACCTTGCACTTCTTAGCATTAAATCTAAGCTGCCATACATTTGACCATTCCTCTAACCTTGCCAAGTCCCTTCTCATCCTTTCCACCCCACCTTGTGCATCAACTCTGTTGCAGATCTTTGTGTCATCTGCAAAGAGACATACTTTTCCTTCCAGTCCCTCTGCAATGTCACTTATAAAGACATTGAAGAGGACCGGTCCTAATACTGAACCCTGCGGTACCCCACTAGTAACCCCCTTTCTTCAGAGTGGACTCCATTTACTATTACCCTCTGTGTCCTATTCTCCAGCCAATTCTTTACCCAGGCTATCATCTTGGGACCCACTCCCAGGCTGGCTAACTTGTATATTAATCTTTTGTGTGGGACTGTGTCAAATGCCTTGCTAAAGTCTAGGTAGGCCATGTCCACAGCCCCTCCCTGATCTACTACTTGGGTCACCCATCAAAGAAATCTATTAGATTCATCTGGCATGACCTTCCTGCTGTGAATCCATGCTGCCTTGGGTCCTGTGCCCCTCTGGCCTCTAGGTACTCGACAATTCTTTCCTTCAGAAGTGATTCCATCATTTTCCCTATCACTGAGGTTAAACTAACAGGTCTGTAGTTTCCTGCTTCTGCCGTGCTTCCACTTTTGTGAAGGGGAATCACATCTGCCCTCCTCCAGTCCTCAGGTACCACCCCATCCTCCCATGATTTGTTAAAGAGGGTAGTCAGTGGTGTCACTAGTTCTACCCTTAGTTCTTTTAGAATTTTGGGATGAATCCCATCAGGCCCCATTGCTTTGTCCATCTTCAGTTTTAAGAGTTCTTTCAGAATCCTTTCTTCTGTAAATGGGCTGGTATCAACTTCTGTATCCAGAGTGTTTCTATTGTTTGTTTTAGGTACCTCCTCCTCTTCATTTGTAAATACTGAGCAAAAATATTTGTTTAGTATCTCTACCTTTTCACTGTCACCTTCTGTCCACCCCACCTCCCCTTTATTAAGCCTCACTATCCCTCCCTTAGTCTTGCTTCGCTCCCTGATGTACCTGAAAAAGGTTTTATCCCCCTTCTTAACTGAGTTGGCTATCTTTTCCTCAGTTCGGGCCTTTGCTGTTCTGACTGCCTTCCCAGCTTCCTTTTGCTTTAACTGATACAATTCTCTGTCCTGCTCCTTCTGTGATTCCTTGTACTTTCTGAATGCTTTCTTTTTCTCTTGAACCTTCACTGCCACCTCCTTCGAGAACCATAGTGGTTTCTTACATCGTTTTTGTTTGTTTTTTGCTTCACACAAAGGCTTGTTACCTCTGTGATGGCGGTTTTATTATTCCCCATTGTTCTTCCACCCCTCCTTCCTGCCCATTTACTAGTGCATTCCTTAGGCACTCACCCATTTTGGCAAAGCCAGCCCTCCTGAAGTCCAGTACTTTTGCCTTTGTATGGCTTGACTCTATTGCTGTGTTTATTGTGAACCATACTGTTCGATGGTCGCTAGTTCCCAGATGGCTACCCACTTCTAAATCTGTGATCCTCTCTCCGTCTCCATTGGAGAGGACCAGGTCTAAGATTGCTCCCTCTCGATTGGGTTCCAATACTAGTTGTCTAAGGCATGCCCCCTGTAGGGCATCTAGAATAACCCCACTCTTAGAAGTGGGGTTACCTAACCTTACTCTAACCCTGTTGGGGTGGCTGCTAAATCTCCCTCTTCTGTTCGTGTCCTCTTCATTGGCCTACTTACCTTCCTATGCTTGTCTCTATTCATTGCAGACTGTTGCCCTTCCCTAGGGAGTCTCAGGGGAACACTCAAACTGTCTGCTGAGTTTGACTTCAACTTTTCAAACCTGATAGCCTCTGATAGCTCGATCCTCTGGCCTATCTGCTGTCTTGACTGTAGGCGTAGTTTGTATCTCTCCATAGCAATCAAACGCCTCTGTCGTAAGCCACCGACCTGCACTGCAGGGGTTGCCCCTCCTTGAAAAACCTTCTTTGGCTACTACTGTTACTATTAGTCCTGGCTGGCGAAGTTGAATTAAACCCTGGCCCCTCCTCTTTCCCCTCCTGCCAGACCTCCACCTTTTCCACTGGCTGGCTGTCAGACAAAGGGCTAAAAGTGGCTCACCTCAATATTCGCAGCCTCCTGCCCAGTCTGGCTGAGCTTTCTGCCTGGATTACTCACTACAAGATGGACATTCTTGGCATTACCGAGACATGGCTGAAGCCTTCCACCCCTGACTCTGCTTGTGCACTTCCTGGCCTCAATCTTTTTAGGCTTGACCATCTGGGGAAGAAGCGAGGTGGTGGGATCTTGATTTACTTCGAATCACTTAAATCTGACCCTCATATCCCACCAGCTACCCCTGATGCCTCCTAGTGAGCTACTTCACACTGTACTGTTATTCTGCAACACTAAAAAGTTGCATATCATATGTACCTACAACCCTCCCAAGGGTGGTGTGCCAGAGCTATCCTACCTCCTTGATGCTGTCGGTCCTAAGGTCGTTGATAATGAACTGATGATCCTAGGTGACCTTAATCTAAACTGGCTTGGTGGAAATACTGTATTGAGCAGTATGAGCCTCTGCTTGTTGGCCTCTCCCTATCGCAGCTTATTTGGGAGCCTACTAGTTTGTCTACCACTGGTGGGAATAGCTCCCTCCTTGACTGGGTGTTGTCAAATAGACCCAAGAGGATTGCCTGTGCTGGAATCCTTCCTGACTCTATCTCGGATCACACCCCCATATACTGTGTATGGAAGAGCTCCCTTCTGAAAATTTCCTACAAAATTATCTAAGTGAGGAACTTCTCGAAATTTGACCTGGGATCCATTCCATGAGGACCTGGGGCTCACGGACTGGTCTGCTGTACTAAATGCTTCTGACTCTCCCACTGCTGTAAATAACTTCCTTATCATCTTCTCAGTCCTGCAGGTCAGACCCCCCCCCCAATAGAAGGAGGGTAAGGGGCTCAGTCACCAAGTGGCTCCATGAGAGTCTACTGACCCTCATGCGGACCAGGGACACGTGCTGGGCCAACGTTAAGGCCATGAAGGACTTGGCTATCTTTCAGCAGTATAGGAGGCTCAGGAATGAATGTAAGAAAGCGATTACAGCTGCCAAGAGTGAATTCTGCAAATCTGCCCTGCTGAGTTCAGCTGGGGACCCTAGAAATTTCTGGAGGATCATCAAAAATATTGTAAGTGGCTCCTCCAAATGTGGGGTCACCGATATGATTATTGATGGATCAAACTGTAATAATCCCCAAACCATTGCCAATGCCTTCAATTCCCATTTTTTGGACCTGTCTGCATTCACCTCATTATTCTCTACCTGTGTGAGTGAAAGATAAGTTCTGCCCACTGCCCCTTAGCCAGCTCCTGCCTCCTGTCCCTTATTCTATTTCAGGGCAGTGACTGTACAGGAGACACAGAGACTTCTCTCTGGTCTCTCCCCGTACTGGAATGTTGGCCATGATAACATGGAGTCTGCGCTCCTACATCTTGGTGCCTCATATATTGCCCTACTGGTGGCTCATATCTTCAATATGTCTCTCATCTCTGGAATTATCCCTGACTTCTGGAAGGTGGTGAGGGCTGTCCCTGTTCTTAAGCATGGCAACCCTAAGATCCTTGACAATTACTGACCCATAGTCATTTTATTGACCATCAGCAAACTTTTGGAAAAAGTTGTTGCAGGGCAAGTTACAAAGCATATCCAGGCCCATGAGCTTTTGTCACCCGCACAGCACAGCATTTGCAAAAGGTATAGCAGTTCCTCTGCCCTTGTTACTGTCTCATTTGAGATCAGGGCAGCCATGGACCTAGGTAACCTCTCTGATGCCATCATCATTGACCTGTCCAAGACCTTCGACCTAGTTGATCATGCTCTTCTTAGCTCTCAACTTCGGTCCCTTGGCCTGTCTGCCCCTGTCCTTAGGTGGTTCTCCAACTACATCCAGGGAAGACAGCAACTTAAGAAATTCAGTAAGGCCCTCTCGGAGTCCATCCCAGTGACTTCCGGTGTCCCTCATGGGTCTGTTCTAGGACCCCTCCTTTTCTCCATTTTCATCAACAATCTTCCCTCTGTCTCTTCACATTGTAGCTCCATACTATATGCAGATGATCTGGTTATCCCTACCCGCTCCAATGACATCGGCATCATCAACTACCAACTAAGTGCTGACTTTAGCAACATCCAAGCCTGGATTACAGCAAACAAGCTTGTCCTCAACCTAAAAAAAACAAAAAAAAAACAGGCCATGCTTTTTGGATCCCTGGCTGAGATAAAAGCTTCCACTGCTCCCCTGTGTGTTACTGGAATTGATGGAACCTCTGTACTGGTTACTGACTCCATCAAATATCTGGGGGTGACACTTGCTCCCCAGTGTGACCTCGCCCAGCATATCCTAAATGTATGTAGGACAATTAACAGCAAACTGGGCCTGGCCTACAGAGCAAAGAACAACCTCACATCTGCTGCTTGCCTTGCCCTAGCCAGAGGCATGTTTCTCTCTACTCTCTGCTATGGGCTTATCTTGTTTGCACAAACTGCCAAGGTACACCTCTCTAGGTGGGATGTGGCCTACAATAACATTTGTCACTTCACGCTCTCTGCCCCTCGCCTCACCCACCACTGTGACCCATACAATAAACTTACCTGGCTCTCCCTGCACAACCACAGGAGCTATGTCCTGGGAAGTTTCACAGACAAGGTGCTTAGAACTGCCACCCCTCCAGTACTGGCTGTGCTCCTCAAGCCCGCTTCCTCCTCGTATTCCCTCAGGTTGCTTGGCTTAGCAGTTCTTAAGGTCCCTGCTACTCGAACGCAAATGGGGGACAGGGGTTTTGCTGCATGTGCACCAGGAATATGGAACTTCTTTCCTACCCATGTCTGCTCCTCCCCCTCTCACACCTGTTTCTGGAGCTCCCTCTGGGATTACTTGAAGCTCTTCTTGGCATGTGGCTGTCCCATACCACTGTAATAAACCTACCATCCTAACTGAGTAGCTGTTACAGGACAAATACATCTTTGCACTTCCTGGTGCCCCTGTGCAGGCTCCGCTGGCTTGCCTCACCTGCATGTGGTTCTGCTGTGTATGCATATGTATGCACTCATTGTTATAGTGCAGAGTTTATTCTGCTGCCCTGTTGTTAGCCATATGTATTGTCTGTACACTTTTCTCTGTAACTGTGTTTAATCCTTAACTGCTTGTATTATTTTATCTGGTGCTATGTGCTTCTCTGTATGAACTTGTCTTTCTTTGTACTGTCCTGGGTCACACCTGAAGATAGGCATCTGCTTTGTCTAGCGTGCTTACTTGGTCATCAGAAGCTAAATAAATAAATATCTGAATGAGCCTTGCTATAAGAATCTATAATGTATATAATTATTATTTCTAGGGATGTGGCTATGATGTTCTAGCCACAGTTTCTGGCAGTTGCCTTTCCCTTTAAGACTTGCCGGAAATGTCTTCAAGTTGGCTTCTCCCACCCACCCTGGTGGTGACTCCCTGAGCTCCGCCCCGTGATGCCAGATCTCCCTTTCCACAGAAAGAAGAAGGTTCCCTCCTTACTGCTCCCACGTTGAGTAGGCCCTGGCACTTAAATCTACTCCTGACGTCGTCAGTGTCAGTGGCTCAGCAGGTAGCACACTAGCCTCTGAGGCCGGGAGATCAGAAGGCTGTGGGTTCTATTCCCACACCAGGCACTTGGGTTAAATCCCAGTACTGACACTGTAGTGCAGCATGAGGCGGGTGCTGCACTCCAGAGGTGCTGTCTTTCGGATGAGATGTTAAACCAAAGTCCCATCTGCCTGTTCTGGTGGTAGTTCAGGTGGATGTTAAAGATCCCATGGCACTTCTCGAAAAGAGTAGGGGAAATTTTTATTAACATTTAAACACATAAAGACATCATGAAGAATCACATATTACATCATACACATTCCAAATTATAAGGCAAAACAATAAAAAATAGCAATCCAAATCCCACAGAAAAAGAAAACGGAAAAAAAGAAAATCCCTTATACAACCAAATAGTAAGCTGTTTCCTATGCTCTGTGTTCCCATACAACCAATATATACATTCCACTCAGCCACCCATCTCTCAATTCAAAAGACAGTCTAAGAGGAGAAACAAAGTACAAATATATACTGTCCCTGTTTAACATACCCAAATGTCTGTATACCTTTAACCTGACCCGTTATACAGGTCAACCCACCCAGGCCGTATCCTTCCATAAGTACTCACATATTGCTTGCCCCATCGTCTTCCTTTCATACTGGTAGATTTTGTCTAATTCATCCTGAATTTAAATAACACGTCTTGTATCAAAATGTCTTCATGTTGAAGAAATCAGTGGCATCGTACCTGCCACAAAGTCCACTTTATGCAAGCCAAGATAACAAACTGTGCTCTTCTTCCATTTACCGCAAACAGGTGGTAGTTGTCTTAGCACAAGTATATCATAAGTCATATCCTTAAATTCATCCTTATTCCATAATGCTGCTAAATCTACCCCAACATTTATCACATATACACAATCAAAAATTAAATGTGTCATCGTCTCTATTTGTCTACACACTGCTGTTCTCCTTGTAGTCTTTCTTCCTTCTGCTTGTGCATTTGATTTCTGTTCACATCGAGTTTTTAATGTCTACATAACCAAATCACATCCTGCATCTTTAATGGAATTCTTGGTTCAGTCATGCTGTTAAGTAATCTATCACAGTCTATCTCTGGCCGAACTTTAAACATAGATTGTTCCCTAACATTTCTCCACTGTCATTATATACATTTTTTTTCCTATCATTCAAGATAAACCAGCTCAACTCAATACTCCGTTGCCTTATGTTTATTCATGTTTCTGGTTACCAGGTAAGTGCTCTGATCCAGATGACCATTTTCAGTCATGACCCAGGCCACAAGGTGATGATGCAGTGGTACAGAGTAGATACAATATATAATATATACAATTGTTACGCAGTAGAGCACAAGTGAACAATGAAACAGACATTATTTATGTGATGTAGACAGCCAGTTCTGAGTGCTGTATCATTTTTTTTAATATAAAATGTATTACTGAATGTCTCTGCTGAACATCTGATGCTTTTAGAATGACCTCACTCATTCCCCCCCCCCAGGTTTCAGCGGAAAGATGCAAGCCACGAGAAAAATGCTGAAAACAGCATGTGAGATCACACACAGTTTTAGATACTAGGTGTTACATGGAAGGCCTTAATAAAGGATCCTGTTTGTCTGAGTTAATTACAGCTGTAGTTGCTAAATCATATCCATTTTATGATGTTGGAGGGAAAACCCAGGTTATTACATAGAAGTGCGAAAATCATAAAGATGCTTTCCTGTCCTGAAAGGAGGAAGCTTATTATGAGATCAAAAGAAGTGTCATTTGAAGGACATGAAATATGCTGAAGTTGCAGAATGTATATATTTTTTATATATAATCTGACAGAGGAGGTGCTACCTGACCTCACACAAAAGGGGTTGGCCAATACAGTTGTTTAAGTTCTTCCATACCTTAAACAATACTATCCTCGAAGAAGTGCCCTCCTTTAGGTATCTAGGGGTTTGGCTCGTTCGCCACCTCTCCTTTACCACACACGTAGACGCCATCACTTCCAAACTGCGCCCTAAACTTGGGGTCCTCTATAGGAACCGCTCCTCCCTCTCGCTACCCATCAGACGTGATCTAGTCCTGAAAATGATTCTACCCACCTTTGACTACTGTGACGTAGTCTATAACTCCGCCTCAAAGACCACTCTAGCCAGACTGGACTCCCTCTTTAATGCGTTCTGCCACTTTGCGCTCGATGCCCCCCCTCACTCACATCACTGTGAGCTCTACCGTTCACTGGCCCTGCCAGCCCTGTGCAACCGGTGCCTACTCCACACTGTAAAATTCACTTCTAACTTGCTCGGCTCCCTTCCACCCTACCTAGCATCCTCCCTATCTTCTCCACCTACCCCCACTCACACCCTCAGATCCACCGACACAAGGCTATTATCCATCCCCCACCGAAAAGACCACCACCGGCCAATCTGCCTTCTCCTACCTCTTCCCCAAACTCTGGAATGGCCTACCTACTCAGATCCGCCACTCATCATCCTCTGCCCTCACTAACTTTCTCGCAACAAATTGCAACTGCCCCTGAACTCCCCCCCACCTCGTTACCTCTCTCCCCCAGCTACCTCCCAGAGCCTGACCAGCGGCCTGGCAATAGCCAAATTGGCTGGCTTATATACTGCTCTATGAACTTACACTCACGCTTACTCCCCCCTCTCACTCCTAAAACCTCCTCTTTCCCCCTCCCCTCTCTCCTCCCCGCCTCACCCTCAGCACCAACACCATTCGCCCTCCCTCTCACCTCACCTATACCTACCCCCACGCTCCTAAGCATACTAGTACCATCCAACTCCAACAGACTCCTGTGCTTCCCACTGCAGCTCATGGCTGCACAGGCACTCAAGTTCTGACCTGTCACACTAGTGTGCTAATGGCACTTACGTAACTAATGTATTTCCCCTTAGAGTATCCATTGTATGTTCGCCCCTCCCCTGTAGTGTTTGCTCTGCTTTACTCCTACCATGACTGTACACTTGATATGTATACCCATGACGTGTTTATCCAGTCCTTGTTGTGCAAATTTATATTGCTCTTACCTTGCCTTTTAGCTATGTCATATTTACCCTGTTGATCCTGTTCATTGTTCTGTATTCCTCTCCTTATGTAACAAGCTCATTTGTAATACCTTCAATCGATGTATATTGTCTGCATTGCATTACTGCTAAAATCATCTACTGCATGTATACCTGCCTCCTCTGTAACCCTCCCCCCAGGTCGCACCGTGAGACGAGCATCTTTTTGCTTAGCGTGCCTTTCCTGGTGAAACATTTTCAATAAATAATAAATATATAAATTAAGGAATACTCTTGTTTTACTTACTCACACTTTTAACTAGGCTCTGACAAAGAAAACATCTTTGGAGCACTTGTAAACAGGTATTTAGAAAGAGAGTCAAATCTAAGTACTATATGTAGGAATTTGCACTGTTTAAACCTTGTTCTTTTAAAAGATTTGTATGTCTTGTGATATGAGTTCTGTATTTTGTGTTTCACATATTTTTATCTATTTTTAGTAAAACTCTTTTTAGAGCATACTTGGTCTGTCTTTGACTTCTTTTTAGTTGTAAGAAAAGTATATATGGTTATAGCAGACCATGGACATAAGCTTGAATGGTGATACCAAACTGGAAAGAGAAGCGTTTTAAATTTGAGGTCTTTATTAAAGTTTTTAAGGGTTCATCTCTGTATACCTGGTTAGGTGTCTGTAGGCAAAGATATTTGGGCCCCCCCGAAGAGAGAAATATCTGAGCCTGTACATTGGGTATGCTAACAAGTGGTTAATAATTTGAATCCCTCCAAGACTGGAGACCAAAGGTTGATCCGAACTCACAAAACAGACAAGAGGGTTACCTTGTTCTGTTAAACTGTTCACAAGACTGCGCTTGGAGGTTGACACTTTGGGAGTAGAGGGCCTGACCTGCTGAGTGGGTTTGTGACAATTTACATATATTGTAACCCCCTTGTTCCCAGGGGTTACTAGAATCCCAGTTAGAACCAGTGGCAGGCAGGGAAAGGCAGCTTGTGAAATGCCAGGTAAATGGATTTCACACTGTCAAGTTCTAGTGTAAGTCTCAGCTGAGCTAGAGGGTGATGTAATCTTAGAACTCTCGCAGCAGCATAAGCCACACTTGTGCTAGTCTGGGGAAATAGCTTTAGAATGTTGAGTCAGTCCTGAGTAGGAGTTCCAGGAGAAGGCTGCAGCTTGCTGTGAAGCTCTGCAGACAGCTCTGACAGAGAGCTACCACTGTGCTTTGGGTAATTTGTTCTCACCCTAAAAGAAGAACACAGAAGACAGTGATTGAAGTGGTGGAGACCTTGTCAAGTGGGTTTTTCGTTGCCCCATCCCCGGAGGGATGGGGTGATCTTCAGGGTTCGGGGCAATCCCCTGATCCAGTCTTTCTAGTGAAGCTGCCTGTGACACCTTCAGAACTGTGAGTACATTTGTGTCAGCCCAGGAGGGGCACCTGCAAACCTTAGGTGAATTTTCTCTGACAAAAGGGACCCTGTCACCTAGACTGTTTTCTGTTTAAAAGTGTCTGCCTACGATGGAGTCTAGAGACAGAGAGACTGTCTAAGTACAGAACTTTTAGTCATGTAGTATGTTAAGTGTGAAAAACATTTCAAGATAGCATCAACAAATTTCTGAGAGGGTGTTATTAACCAGATGAATGGCAGAGTATAAACTTGGAAGCAAAAGGTGGGAGACCCCCCATCCAGAGTAGCCTGTTTACCTCTCCGGGTTTAGTTTGGGCACCAGTTCAATTTTCAGTCAGTGCATTTGGTCAGTGCCTGATGGAAATAGTTACCCAGACGTGGGTTTTGGATTCTCTGTTTTCAGTTCACCTCAGTGTAGTGGGTGCTGGAAGACTGTGAGCCTGTATGGGCTCTTTGGTGGTCACGTGTGTCACCAGTACTCCTCATGAAATATGGAAAAGTGTCCTAGTAGTGGCTGTGTGTGCCTAGTCGAAGGGAAAGTGTCCTAGTACTGGACGTGTGTGCCTAGTCGAGAGGAAATGTACCAGTAACTGACCGTGTCTGCCAATCTCTATTTCAGAACCTGAGAGTTCGCTGTGTGTGTTCACTATGCCTATGTTAAATAGGAAGTTCAGGAATGTCTTTGCCTCAGTAATCTGCATTACCTGTATGAATAACTCTGTGGGGGTCCATCTTCGCTTTGTGATTATTCTCTGTGTATGTGAATAAAAGCCACACTCTAGAATCCCAACCTGGTTTGGACAGTACTGTTATTACTTCCACTGTGTCTGGATTTACTTGGGTGCCCCTGTCCAGAGGTACAAACCTAGCACAATTAGGAGCAAATGTTTTCTCCCAGGGAACTGGGTTGCTGGCCATGGCAAATGGTCCCACCAAGTGTTTGCCAGGTAGTAGCCATACTTGGGTTGCCTGTCTGTAATAGCAGGCTCAGAAAGATGTGTAACTAAACTATTCTGTAAACCCCCACCCCTCTCTTTTGCCCCTAGATGCTATGTAGTGAGAGGAGCAGCCCTGCTGGTTAAACGGGGGGGGGGAGGGGGCTAGTGGGGGTTACACTTATATTTTTCAAAGTGATTTGTACATAAGCAGGAAACAGTTTGCCCAAAGCATGCCACTTGCTTCAACCCCATGCCATATGAAAATATTTTCCCCATAGCTCCATGCAGTGCTTTCCCATTCCCTCTGCTTCTAATACCAACAGTCTTACGTTACTATAAAAAAAATTACTAAAGAAAAACACTAAAGACTGAAGCATGTTCAGACCACGCGCTTTCTAGGTCCTATATGTGTGTGCTCTTTTGACTGGGTTGAGTCTACTTCTCCACAGTAATAGGAAAAAAATACCTATTATTTTCGTATGCATACTGTACGACAATGGGAATATATGAGAAACATACAAAAAAATGGGAGATATGTATGCCCTGATTAAAAAAACAAAAACGTTTTTCTTATTTTCCATGGCTTCCAATCTTGTACTTTTTTATGGGCTGCCTTATAAGTCAAATCCCAGTTTAGGCTTTCTGCTTCCTTCGTACCAAAATATAGTCCTAACATTTTAATATGTCCTTGTATCATCGGAATGGGAAACTCATCCTGCATTGGGACAGCTCCTAACCCTATCATCTGACTCTTAGCTCTGTTAAGTTTTATACCAGTGTATTCCACCAAACTGTCTAACAGTATCACTCTCCGTCCAGAATCTGTCTGCTAGTGCTATAGTACAATCATCCGCATATGCTGTAATTTTGGTAAAACATTTCCCCTTATTACTTCTAATAGGTCTAATATCATGTGCATCTTCAATCAATCTTAGTACTGGATCTAATCCAAAGACATAGAACAAAGGACTCATAGGGCTGTCTGACTGTTTTTTTTTTAAATAAACAGGGATACCAAGGTGTCCATTGATAAGCAGAGTTATCTGTGCCTCTTTATACACTCTTTGCAACAAAGTAATCAGTTGTAAAGGAATGCCACGATGTTTTAGAACTACCCAGATATGATCTTGCTTTATAGCGTCAAGCGCTGTCTCTTGATCCATCGTCAGAATGTAGCCTTCTAAATTCATTTCCAAACCTTGCTCAACAATCTCCCTAACATAAATTTTGTGTGATATTTCTGCCCGGAATGGAATAAGTCTGTACTGAAAATATTAACTTTTTTGCAACCGTAGCCAGTCTCATTGTCAATATTTTGATTAAAATCTTATAATCCGTGGACAGTAAACTCAGAGGTCTCCCATTCTTAATCTCCTGAGGGTCCCCCTTTTTATAAAGAAATGTCATCACCCTATCTTTCATACTAGGGACCAGTTTGTCTTCTATCTGTATAGCTGCAAAAACTAACTTTAAACTAGGAGCAAGAATATCAATAAAATGTTTCATAAAAATAATTTGGGATACCATCTTTCCCAGGAGTAGTGTGTGCAGGTAACTTAGAAACTGCTCTCTTTATTTCTTCTAGTGTAGTAGGTGCTATCAACTCACATTCCTCTTGTTCCGTCAACTGAAGTGTCTCCAAATGCTGAAAGAAGGGGCCATGTACTATCGTTCCCCCTTTCTGAAAAGTGTTCCTAACAAGTTCTTGCACTATGTGTTGTAGTCCCATTCTATCATTGACTACTAGCCCTGAACCATCTTTCAAAGCTGACATAGTTACCTTCTGCAGTCCCTGCAAATACAAATGATAGGGATTAACCTGCTCTTTTGTTCCTATTGTCAAAAATTTCTGTTGCTTAGCCACTCTGTCCTCATTTTCTTTATGGTACATGTACATTTTCTCTTTAATAGTAGAAAGCTGAGTCATTATATCTCTCCCAGTCAATCTAATCTGTGTCAGTATTTTCAAATATTGTGCCCTAAAGCCTAAATACTGTATGTATCTAGTTTTGGCTCTTTTGCAGGAAATGGAAATTAACAAGTCTTTTAAATCTCATTTGGTGTCCTCTCACCACTCAATGGGACTGTCATACATAAAATTAATGTGTTTCCTAAGCTCTAAAAAGTCCTGTATACTTCGTTTATGCATTTCATCCTGCAAAAGTTCAGTATCCATCTTCCAATAACTTCTACCTATGGAAATCTGATATTGTCCAATTCTAGCCTGTATTGCCATATGGTCTGAAGTTTCTGACGGCAGAACCGTAACAGACACTCATTCCACTCTGTCAGATGTAAACACAAAATCTACCCTAGTGGATAGCTTCCATTTATGAAAAGTATGTTCTGGGGTTAGCCGAAGTGTGCCAAAGATATCCCTTAATTTACTTTGTTCCAAGATTTTACATAAAGTATTGGTATCACTAAATATTTTTGTAGTTTTCCTCCCCCAAGCCCTGTAACTTAACCCACAATTGAAATCCCCTCCCCATATAATTAATTTGGAAGTATGTAAAAGGGGAAATTTTGTTACACAAGGAAGACCTTTTAGCCTTGGACTGGGATGTATAAACATTGATGAGTCTATAGGAGACCTTATGTAAGATAACATCTATTAACAAAGCCCTTCCCGGGTATATAGCTATAACTTTTAACACAGTCCTGTCAATTCCTGCAAACATGGTCCCTAAACCTGTGCATTGATCTTCCCCTATAGACCACAGGGAAGGGTCCCACTGCCAGTCTCTCTGTGCTGCTGCCAATTCTGGTAAAGTGTGGAGCCTGGTGTCTTGTACAAAAAATACCTGCCCCTGTCCTGATTTCAAACTGGCAAACGTGATGCTTCTTTCCTTCTGGGTCTTAATACTGTACTATTGACATTTGCAGTAACAAAAGTCATACCCCCATCCATGAAGAAAAGTAGAAACACACTTATATCCTATAGCTCAAAACATTTCACTTTTGTTTTTTCCTTTTTCTAGGCTTCGCTTTGTCCCCTAGCATATGGTCAGTAATATTAGGTTGTACCAAAGTGACAGATGACACATCCGAGTCACCCCCCCACGTCTTCATCCTCCAAACCCATTAATACATCATACAAATTGGCGACCAATATGTTCCCTGTCTCTATACTCCCAGGTTGAAGGTCAGTACGTTTCTTAGCACTTTGGATCTAGTAACCCTCTGAAAGACTGGATCAGCCACAGCTCCTGGAGGTAGTATTTTGTTTATAACCATCATCCCCCCTGACTGAGGGCTTTTCTCCAAAGACAGCCCTTTGGCAATTACTATGGGGGGGGGAAGGGATCCTGCACATTTTTTTTTCATTTGTCGGTACATCAGTAACCTCTGCTACTATCCTTGTCATCTCAGTGGTCTATTTTTTTTTTCCAATTGTTTAACCAGGTGAGACACACTAAGCTGAAAGCTTGTTTACAGGTGCAACATGGGAGCACAGGGAAATTAAATGACTTGATCAGGGTCACACAGTATGCAAGTGGGGGCTGTGGGATTCAAACTCAGGTTTCCAGATTTGCAGCTCAGAGCCTTAAACCACTGTGCTATACTGCCTCCCGGCCATTTACCGGCATCCATTCCCTGTAGGATGGGAGGGGGTTCCACAGATAATTGCTCCCCTATTCCCTCTGGGTCAGGGCTCACCAGCTTAGAGCATGTCACTTTCTGTGGTTTAGGATCCCTTGCATTTCATTAATTCATGCATTCTCATTTTTTCCTTTTGTGCCATAGCTACATATCCATCATTTTCAGCTTGCAGAGTGCGGACCAAGCTATTGTGAGCTGCCCTGAACAGTTCTGAAATGTATGCCCATGTTCCTCACATAAATTACATCTGAGTGGCTGTTGATATTGAGCAACTATATGAGCCACTACACCATAAAGCCCTCACTTTTGCTTCTAGCACACATTACTGAGATGGCCTACATCCCCACACTTGTAGCAAGCTCATGGCTGTCCTGGGTAAAAAAATCACACCCCTGTCTCTCCCCAAAAAGAAGCAATTTGGCAAATGTTTAGTTATTCCAGTTTCCTGTTGTAGGGTGATCTCATACGACCAACCCCCTGTCCATAAACGTTCCTCATCCAATATGGGCTCTGGGTATCCATTAACTATACAATGTTGTTTCAACCAATATGTTATGTCCACAATGTTAATTCCCTCATTCCTAAAGAGAGCACTTATTTTTTATGTTTGCTTGCACGCATGTGCAAGAAACATAGTGCCATCATCCGAGTTTTCGGAGGTGTGGCAGCCCTCTTCCAATTCAGTCAGTGTGTTTGCAGGCGCGGCCGCAGTTCTCCAATGCCTGCTGGAGCTGTCTATGACAGCAGTCCAAAATGCAGTGGAGTACAGTTGAAAGGGGGAGCTATGCTTCAGTGAGCAGCAAAAAGATATCGCCTGCTTATGCGCCTCTCTACACACACACACACACACGCCTGCGGATAGTGCATGCTCGCCCCTCACGCACACACTGTGGCTGGCAGAGGTGCCCAATCCTATCGGCTGTGCTGCCCTCCAAAGCAGAGTTACATATGCCCGCTGGGTGCCCACCCAGCGTGGCTGCACATCATTTAGCTGACGGGGGTGCCCAATCCCCCGTCGGCTCCACTGGTTCTCCGCCCCAGTACAGGGTGCCACGCTGGGAGCCCACCCCAGTGTGGCAACAGATGCTATTGCCGACAGGGGTGCCCAATCCACCATCGGCTCCATGCCCCCCCACCAGCCGTCCTTGTGCCACGCTGGGAGCCCACCCCAGCGTGGCAAACGTCCCGCGCCGTCATTTAAAAAAAACACCTGAAACTTAAAAACGGTCCCTCGCTGTCTCTGCCCCCACCCGCGCCCACTCACTGCACACCCCACCTCCCAACACCCCCCTCACCCCATACTTACCTCCGGACTCTGGCACGACGATCTTCAGTGAACCGGGAACACGTCTGCACTCTTCAAAGCCGACCGCGAACTGAGGAAATGCCGGTAAACTGTATAATGGGATAGATAGGGTTTTTCCAACTTTGCTGCATATCTCAGCCATTTTTTTGAATTTTTTCACCAAATTTTCAACATGGGGTTTTTGGGACTCCTTCTCATGAATGCTTTCACTGTCATGGCGTTAATCGGGCCCGAAGGGTGATTTCACAGTCACTGTGCGAAATCACCTTTCAGGACTGGGTAACAAAACGACACTGCCACTGTTCATAAGGTAGGCTCTCAAAAAGCCTATGTTGAAAATTTGGTGGAAAGATTCCTTAAAATGACTGTTTTACAAGCGTGTGTTGCGCAGTTCCTACTCACGCTCGTAAGTTCATGAATTTTCAATATTTTCACTCCAGATTTTCCACATTGCCATTTTACCACACCTCCTTATGAGCAGTACAGCTGTCATTTTTCACATCTTGCCCAAAATGTGTTTCTGCCCATGTAGCACACAATGGCGCAGTCGGTGTGCGAAATCAATGTGTGGGACACATTTAGAAAATCACAGTGACTGTTAATGAGCAGAGGTCTTAAAATGGCTATGTTGAAAATTTGGTGAAAAAATTCCTAAAAATGACTGTTTTACGAGCGCGCGTTGCGCAGTTCCTACGCACGCTCATAAGTTTACGAATTTCCAATATTTTCACTCCAGATTTTCAACATTACCATTTTATTACACTTCCTTATGAGCAGTACAGCTGTCATTTTTCACATCTTGCCCAAAACGTGTTTCCGCCCATGTAGCGCACAATGGCGCGGTCGTTGTTGCGAAATCAATGTATGGGACACATTAAGAAAATCACAGTGACACCGTTCATGAGCAGAGGTCTTAAAATGGCTATGTTGAAAATTTGGTGAAAAAATTCCTAAAATGACTGTTTCTGGCGTCGTTAAGCTCTATACTGCCTTCGTAAGTTTGCGAATTTTCTATATTTTCACTCCAGATTTTCCACATTGCCATTTTATTACACTTCCTTATGAACAGTACAGCTGCCATTTTTCACATGTTGCCCCAAATGTGTTTCCGCACATGTAGCGCACAATGGTGCAGTCGGTGTGCGAAAGCAATGTTTGGGACAGATTAAGAAAATCACAGTTACACTGTTCATGAGCAGAGGTCTTAAAATGGCTATGTTGAAAATTTGGTGACAAAAGTCCATAAAATGACTGTGTTACGAGTGAGCATTGTGCAGTTTCCACGCACCCTCGTAAGTTCATGACTTTGTAATGTTTTCAGTCCAGATTTTCACCAGTGGCATTTTTCCACACTTCCTTATGAACAGTACAGCTGTCATTTTTCACAACATGGCCGAAATGTGTTTTCACACTTTCAGTGCAGAGATGCGTGGTAGCTGTGGGAAATCATTGTTCGGGACAGATAAAGAAAGTCACAGTGACACTGTTCATGATCGGAGGTCCCAAAATGCCTGTGTTGACAATCTGCTGTAAAAAATCCCCAACCTAATTACATTACGGGTGTGCATTGCACAGTTTCTATGCACGCTCATAACTTCACCAGTTTTTTATATTTTTACTGCAGATTTGCAACATTGCCATTTTTTACACCTCCCCATGAACAGTACAGCTGTCATTTTTCACATCCTGTTCGGAATGTGTTTTTGCACCCGTGGCGCTAAATGCCGTAGTCGCTGTGCATAAGCAGCTTTCGGCAACAAACTGATATTGCCACTGTTCATGAGGTGGGGATCACAAAAACCATGCTGAAAATTTGGAGTGAAAATACCAACGAATGCCTGAGGTGTTAGGTTTCAAACATAACGCCCACCCTGTAGAGAATGACAGGCATCAGGGTGTGACTTGGGATTCTTGCCTGTAATGCTCATACCATTCCATATCCTGCAGCCAGTGAGAGGCATCGAGGTATGCCTTGGACTCTTTATTTAAAGTTCACCCCATTCTCCTATACACTTTCCATCTCACGTAGTTTCTGATGGACTGGGGTGCACATAAGGGCCAAAGACCCCAAGGCACACCGTGACACTTGTCAGTGTCTGCAGGGTAGGGTGTGGTGAAATGGTGTGGCCGTTATGCCTGACGACCCAAAGGCACACCCCAATGCCTGTCACTCTCTGCAGGGTGGTGGTGGGGTTGGCTTCAGTTCAATACTTCACTGCCATTTCTATTATGCAGCTCTGTAAATTCTACACTACCACTGCCAATGCCAGCAAGCAAACATTCGGCATTGACAAATGCTTGTTTTAAACATGGGTTTGGTCAGGGGAATAGCCAAGAAAGGTTTCCACAGTAGTGTGTTTTTAAGTATTTGATACGGTTTCCAGAATCGGTCTAAGCCAGCGGGGTGTTTAAAACTAATATCAAATTGGGATTCTCCAGGCATGTGTATTAGTGTGTAAATCTCACACGCATTAATACTTCATACTATAATGCATGACCCACAAAGAGCCTATCGGGTAGATCAGCCATGTCACCCCTATATTTGAGGCGTACTGCATTACGTCTAGTAGCAGGCTCAGAAGCATTCCTCACATTATCTGGGAACAGCCTTTCCCTAACATTTGTATTCCATACAGAAGGGGTTTTCTGTTTAGATTTTACTACCTCTGTCTGAGGAACTACTGTGCCTTCATTTGGAAGGGTGGGGCTATCTCTCTGTTTAGGAGAGACTATACCCCTCTCGAAACACTGAGGAGGGAAGGGGGGCTACATCTTTTGTATTTTTTTGTTCCTGAGGTAACTCTCCCTCAAGTACTAAAATCGTATCCAAAGGTGGATTATTGCCTGAATCTGAAGTAGTCTCCACTTCAACCACATCTTTCTGTCCAGGAGTAATCTGGGACCTGGGGGAGGTAGTCTGAAATGTTCCTTGGCCCCCAGCGTCAGTCTCTATGACAGTGGAATCATGTTTACTCCCTAAGGATACCAGGAGATTTGCATCCCATCCTGGGCCATCTAATTTCCTGACCCAACCTTCTCCCTCTAAAGCTGTTGCAACCCATCCCTCCTGTACTGAGGAAGGTCTTGCCACCTGTTCCTCCAGAGCATTAGTAAGGGAAAGTGACAGTGAATGCTCCATTTCTGTATTTTTAAAACACCCTTTCCGCCTCCTCCTAGAAGCATCTTTGGCAGACGTTTTTTTTCCCCCAGACACTCCTTGAGAAACTCCTATGTTAAAGGAAATATGTTTCTCACACAATAAGTTATGATCAGCAACTTGCCCTGTGCTCTGTGTAACACTTTTAGCAGGTGGTATAGGAACCGTGTGAACGTCTTGTTCCCCAATATTCGTTTTATCCAAAACAGAATTAGCTAAGTCATGGCTCCCATCCGAGTCATCTGCCACCATAACATTAATTACCTGCAGTCTCGGAGAGTTTTCCTGGGTTTTGAACTCCGTTTGGTTCACCTCCTTAATTGTATCACTCTGCATTATCTGGGCATCCCGCATCATCGCACTCATTTCTCCGGCCGCTGTCTGTCTCCTTTATACCCATCAAGACTTCTTGCCATCATAAAGCCATCTCCAAATGGCTCCAGCGATAATGGAACCAGCACTCCTCGTCTCGCAACAACCTGCGGTTATCCTCCGCCGACTGCTGACATTCTTCAGCCTCTCCATGAGACCCGATATCCATTTTCTCAATTGAAATTACATCATGTTGCTGCTCAATGTCTTCCACCACTAGAACAAATGTTTCATCCGTTCCCTGCTCCACTTCCATCGCAGCCTCATATTAATAAGGGGGCTGAGGAGGAGATCTGCTCCTTGACCACCTGGATGTCCTTCTCCAACCCACACTTCAGTCGACTGGCCATTGCAGCACCAGCCACAGCGCCCCCTACCGATGAGTAGGGGAATTTCCCCTGGTGCCTTGGCCAAATTTCCCCCCATTCACTAAAAATAACACCAACAGCTTAATCTGGTTCAAGATCAGTTGGCATTCATCTGTATCCCCCTTCCCGTCATGCCTGAAAATAGGCAGAATTTATCTAGTGCACTTACCCGGTCACCAAAAACTAAATAAATAAATCTTCGGATTTACTTCCAGAATTCAAACGAAAACTCATTTGCGTTTCTTCTTCACCTCAATGTTTGATTGCGACTGTGATAGAGGATAAATCCTCACCCTGATTTTGCCAGTGCCCATATGGGCAGAAGATGTCGTGTACTGACCCCCACGCCTCGTGCATCTACTGTCTGGGCCACAATCACGATTCACAGGCCTGCGACTTTTGTTGGTTGTTTCACCTGATGGTCCTGGAGGACTGTGCTGCCTGCCTGAAGTTCGGTCATCTGGAGAAACGTTATCTGCTGGTCAAATCAAAGGATGCCCATTGGGTGGTCTCCACTGCTGCGTGGTCTGCCGAGCAGTTGGAGCAACTCAAGACCTTCAAGAAGGAGGCATCCCAGGCCGCTGCTCAATTCTCTTCTGCCTTAGCCTTTCTTTTACTCCAGTTGGGCTACACTTATTCGGCCTCTTCAAGGAGCTGTGCCAGTCCCTCCTGACCAAGGGGCAGGGCCCTTCCGAATCGCACAGTTCCTGCTCACACCAGAAGGAGTCCAGGAAGGATAAAGTGAAGACTCGTCGTTGATGATACTCAGACTGGGAGCATTCCCTCTCTCAGGAGTCTTCGGTTTTGACTGTGGTCGAAACCGCGGCCATCGCCGCTGGCTTCACGGAAACCCTGTTGGGCCCATTGGCTGAGACGCTGGCTGACGATGCGGCTGAGATTTTTCTCAACCCTTTCAACCAGTTTTCATCTGAAGAGGCTGACAACTCTCTTTTCAAGACCCCGGTTCTACCAGTGACCACTGCAGGGGAGGCTCAGCCAGCTGAGTCGGTCCTTTTGGTCACCGACCTAGACCAAGAGGAGCCGTGGATCTCCGCAGCTCCCTCTGAGGCCCCCCCATCAGCACCACTGACAGCCGAGGTCGAGGTCTCAGTCATCTACCTCCTCTGGATCAAGCAGATCCTGCCAACATTGGTGGTCTCGCTCTCGGCACCATGGGAAGTGGCACCGCCGCTATTCGTCTTCGTCCTCCTTGGGCGAGGGGAGGCTTCGGCGCAAGTTGCGTCAATGCTACAAAGACCTGATGTGGCAACAGTTAGTTCTGACCAGGCTGAAGCCGATGCCAGCTACCACCCCGGCCATTACCTGGCTGTCGCCCGAAAGGCCAATGCCCCCGGCGGGGTTGGTCAACACCGTTCCTCCCACAAGGGGGCGGCTTAGACTGTTTCAGCTCGGATGAAGCTGGCTTCTTCACCTATTATGGTGGAGACACCACCCAAGCAGCTGCCATCCGGGGCTCCGTCCAAGGGGTCTTGGTCAGCTAAGGGACTTCCCCATCGGCTGTCAGTCACTTTCATGCCTGACCGCCCACGGCAGGTCAAGAGTGACTAGAGTGGTTGCCCGCTTTATGCAGACTCCTCGGAGTCTGAAGATTCCTCTCTGCAGTCCTGTCCACTGGATATGGAGTGATGGGGGATCTGTCAACAGATGAAGGCCCCACTTCATTCAGTTCATGATCTACAGGCACACAAACTCACTCCAGATCTACAGGCACTCAAACCAACTTCTGATCTACAAGCACCCAAGTTGATGCCTGATCTACAGGCACACAAACTCACTCCTGATTTACAGGCACTCAAACCCACTCCTGATCCATAGGCACCCAAACCCATTCCTTATCTACAGACACCCAACCCCACTCATAAGATACAAACAATCAACCCACTCCTGATGTACAGGCACCCAAATCTACTCCTGATCCACAGGCACCCAAACCCACTCCAGAGCTACAGACACTCAAACCCATTCCTGAACTATAAGCACCCAAACCCACTCCTGAGCTACAGACACTCAAACCGACTCCTGAACTATAAGCACCCAAACCTACTCCTGAGCTACAGGCACCCAAACCCACTCCTGAGCTGCAAACACCTAAACCCACTCCTGATCCACGGGCACCTAAACCCACTCATGAGCTATGGGCACCCAAACCCACTCATGAGCTACAGGCACCCAAATCCACTCCTGATCTACAGGCACCCAAACCCACTTCTGAGCTATAGATATTGAACCCCTCTTCTGATCTACAGACCCCCCCCCCAAAGCTACTGTCCTATCCTACTCCTGATCTGCAGGCACCCAAACCCACTCCTGACATACAAGCACCCTAATCTACTTCTGATCTACAGACACCCAAACCCACTGCTGATTTATAGGCAGCCAAACCCACTCCTGAGATATATGCACCCAGATCTACTGCTGATCTGCAGGTACCCAAACCCACACCTGAGCTACAGGTATCCAAACCTACTCCTGATCTGCAGGCAACCAGGTTCACTGCTGATTTACCTACAGTCACCCAAACCCACTCCTGAGATTCAAGTACCCAAGTCTACTCCTGATCTACAAGCACCTAAACCCACTCTTGAGCTACAGGTGCACAAACCCATACCTGATCTACAAGCACCCAAAACCATTCCTGAGAAACAAGCACCCTGATCTACTCCTGATCTACAGGCACCAAAACCTACTCCTGATCTACAGGCATTCGAACCCATTCCTGATCAGGTTACCTGTCAGTCCTCCTGACACCTGTTCCATCGGTCCGCCCTCTGCGATCCTCCAGTAGTGGCCTCCTGACCGTTCCTAGGGCGAGGCTGAAGTCAGCCGGTGACTGAAAGCTTTTAGCGCTATGCTCCCGCCCCATGGAACCTACTACCAGCTACGGTCAGAGAGGCCTCAACTGTAAATATCTTTAAGATCCGCCTGAAAACTTTTTTATTCTCTCAGGCTTTTGATGTTTAGACTACATGAGACCATAATGTATTTATTATCTGTTATTTCATTTATTTAATGTATTATGCTCTTTTTAAAATTTGTACGGCGCCCAGAGCCTCCGGGATTGGGCGTCTTTTAAATAAATTTGACTTGACTTGACTTGATCGACTGGCACCCAAACCCACTCCCGATCTACAGGAATTCAAACCCACTCCTGATCTACAGGCACCCTAACCCACTCCTGATCTACAGGCACCCAAACCTACTCCTGATCTACAGGTACCCAAACCCACTCCTGATCCACTGGCACCGAGTCCCACTACTGAGCTACAAGCACTAGCACTCACCACCTCTGACTTAAAATGAACACGCCTAGTGCATTATAAAGACATATTTTTTTCAGAGGCAGGTAAAACTGCATGACTGACACGTTTCGAATAAGGTCCTTTCTCAAAGGCTAGTGCAGGATAAAGAAAGCTCCATTTAAAGATGTAATTTAATTGATGTACACATTTTTAGATGTTACTTAATTTATGGTATGCATTTTAGCCAATGAATTTGAAACTGTGTATGGTAATGTAGTAATGATGTCATTAACTGCTTTCTATTTAAATGGAGCTTTCTTTTTCCTGCACTATCCTTTGAGAAAGGACCTTGTCTGAAATGTGTCAGGCATGCAGTTTTACCTGCCTTTGAATAAAATATGTTTTTTATTAGGCACTAGCCAAGTGTTCAGAGGTGGTGAGTGCTAGAGCTGTTTGTGTTTCACTTTCTCCTTTCGCTCTATAGCACCACTGTCCTTGTGCTGCCTCTCTTCTGTGTACTTTATTTTAGCTACAAGCACCCAAACCCACTCCTGATCCACAGGCACCCAAACCCACTCCAGAGGCATAGACACTGAACCCCACTCCTTATATGCAGGCACCAATTGCCCTCCTTAGCTACATGCACCCAAAGCCACTCCTGATCTACATGCATCCAAACCCAGTCCTGATCTACAGGCTCTCAAACTCACTCCTGATCTACAGGCACCCAGACCCACTCCTGAGCTACAGACTTTGAACCCCATTCCTGATCTACAGGCACCAAACCTCCTCCTGATCTACAGGCATCCAAACCAACTCCTGATCTACAAGCACCCAAACCCGCTCCTGATGTACAGGCACCTAAATCTTCTCCTGATCTACAGGCACCAAACCCTCCTCCTGATCTACAAGCACCCAAACCCACTCCTGATGTACAGGCACCTAAATCTTCTCCTGATCCACAGGCACTCAAACCCACTCCTGTGATACAGGCATACAAACTCACTACTGATTTATAAGTGTAACCCCCCTGCAAATGGGGGTTCCCAAAAGACTTCCAGGAGCTTGCTTTAATGCTCCAAGCCTGAATGGTGTTTGGCATTTAAGCCATTTATCAGTGAGTGTTTTTAGAGCCTCTGGTACTGTCTCTTTAAGAGCTGTCTGCTTGCAGACATAATTAGTTTGTATGGGGGGACTGTGTGCTTCTCTGAGTACCACTCCGAGCTGCTGCCAATTCACTTCATTTTTGCAGTCACTAGGAGTGCAAAGGGAACCTATCTGAAAGATGTAACTGCTTGCCAGAAATTATTTAGAGTAATAATGAAATTACAGTTTGTCTAACCTGCTTTCTTTGCAGTCAGAACTGTGTCTGCTAGTTCCCCATTCTAGTTTTGAACTGCTGAACTGGACCAATCAGTGTGGGGTAAGCTAGCTCTAAAATGGTGCCTTGGACGAATCAGAACTTGGACTCATAATCTGAGCCAGCCACAAGAGGATTGTATGGGCAGTGACTCTGGAGATGTAGTTTAGACTTCAGTGCCTTTTGGACCAACAGCAGCAGTCTATTGTGAGTGACAGCCAATCCAGTCAAGAACTGGGAGGAACTCAAAGGAAGTGCCCGGTTTTGTCGGTTGGAGTTTCAGTTGAGTTTTGCAGTGAAGAAGGAAGGAGCCCTGTGCTTTTTCAGTGTGCAGTTTTAGTCAAAACGGTGTAAGGCCCAGAGTTCCGGTCTGCAGCTTGTTAGGACTGAATCCGTCCTGTGAAAAGAATCAAAGGATCTCTGAAGAGTAGAAACCAGGCTCACCCTGTAGAAGACTGGAGGAATTGACGAAAATTACACTCGGTCTGTCAGAACTGAATCTGCTGTGTGTTCTCCCGGTATTGTGCAGTAATTGCGATCGATACAGATGCAGCCTGCCTGGTATAGTGCTTTATATGGATGTGTGAAGAGGTTTGTGCACCTCAAGTGAGCCCTGCTGACATTGAAGGACCCTATCTTATTTGGAGGTCGTGAGTACTAATTCAGGGTCGCTCCCTGTTGAATTGCCACATTAAATCCAAATGGAATTACTGTACTGCTGACTGTTTAATTCTCCTTTTCTCTGTGTGAAAGGACCCCTACCAGCTGCCATGGTTTGGACTAGCCACTAGGGCTTGGGTACCCAGGGACAGTAACTGATAGGGATAGGCCTGTGCACAGAGCCATAGGTAGATTATTAAAGTGATAAGCTAATTAACCTGATTTCCCCCTGTCCTTGTTATATCCCCCTAAATAAATCAGAGCTGCTTGTTTCAGCAAAGTTATACTGCCTGAGGTATTTGTCTATGTTAAAGTACTGTACTGTGATTGTTGCACTGTATCTCATTTCACAGGAGGTCCCAGTGCCGAACCAGACCTGGGGGTAAGTGTATACTGTGAAGGTAATTCTGATATATTGTGTGGGCCACTAGTGGGAAGAAAGGGGGGTTGCAGTGTCCCAGAGGGCTGTGACCAAGTTAGTTTAACTATTGCAAACCCTGACCTCTGGGTGGAGGCACCCGCCATTGGATCCAGGCCCCTCAACCTGTTAGTGGCAAATCAGGCAGGGGTAGTAGCCCCTGGGATAGCGCCATCTAGGGGTTACATAAGCACCAAAATGCACTTCTGAGCTACGTGCACCCAAACCCCTCTTCTGATATCCAGGAACCCAACCCCACTTCTAAGCTACAGGCACCCAAACCCAATCCTGATCTACAAGCATTCAAACCAACCTTTGATCTACAAGCACCCAAGCCAATGCCTGATCTACAGGCACATTAACGCATTCTGGATCTTAAAGCACTCAAATCAACTTCTGATCTACAAGCACCCAAGTCGATACCTGATTCACAGACACACAAACTCACTCCTGATTTACAGGCACCCAAACCCACTTCTGACCCATAGGCACCCAAACCTATTTTTGAGCTATAGGCATCCAAACCCACTCATGAGATACGAGCAACCAGCCCACTTCTGATGTACAGGCACCCAAACCCACTCCTGAACTATAAGCACCCAAACCCACTCCTGAACCACAGGCACCTAAACCCACTCCTGAACCACTGGCACCCAAACCTGTTCCTGAACCACAGGCACCCAAACCCATTCCTGAACAACAGGCACCCAAACCCACTCCTGAGCTACAGGCCTCAAACCCACTCTTGAGCCCCAAACCCACTCCTGAGCTACAGGTAGCTAAACCTCCTTCTGAGCTATAGTCATCCCAAACCACTTCTCATCTGCAAGTACCCAAACTCACTCTTGAGATACAAGCACCAAAATGCACTTCTGAGCTACATGCACCCAAACCCTCTTCTTATATCCAGGCACCCAAACCCACTTCTGAGCTACAGGCATCCAAACCCAGTCCTGCTCTACAAGCATTTAAACCAACTTCTGATCTACAGACACACAAACTCACTCTTGATCTACAGGCACCCAAACCCACTTCTGATTCTTAGGCACCCAAATCTATTTCTGAGCTACAGGAATCCAAATCCACTCATGAGATACAAGCAACCAGCCCACTCCTGATGTACAGGCACCTAAACCCACTCCGAAGATACAGACACCCAAACCTACTCCTGAACTATAAGCACCCAAACCCACTTCTGATCTACAGGCACCCAAACCCACTCCTGAACCACAGGCACCCAAACCCATTCCTGAACCACAGGCACCCAAACTTGTTCCTGAACCACAAGCACCCAAACCCATTCCTGAACAACAGGCACCCAAACCCACTCCTGAGCTACAGGCTCCAAACCCACTCCTGAGCTACAAGTACCCAAACCTCCTTCTGAGCTGTAGTCACCCAAAACCACTTCTCATCTGCAAGTACCCAAACTCACTCCTGAGATACAGGTACCCAAACCCACATCTGATCGTTGGGCACCCAAACTCACTTCTGAGCTACAGGCACTCAAACCCACTCCTGATCTACAAGCACTCAAACTAATTTCTGATCTACAAGCACCCAAGTCGACAGTTGATCTACAGATACACAAACTCACTCCTGATCTACAGGAAAACCCAAACCCACTTCTGAACTACAGTCACCCAAACCAACTCCTGATCTAAAAATACTCAAACCCAGCGGATCTATAGGCATCAAACCCACTCCTGAGCACCAGGCACCCAATCCCATTTCTGGACTACAGACACCAAAACTCACTCCTGATCTACATGCACTCAAACCTGTTCCTGAGCTACAACCCAAATCTGCTCCTGAGCTGCAAGTACCCAAAGTCACTCCTGTTCTACAAGCGCTCAAACCACTCCTGATCCTACCTTGTAAATAGGAAAGAGAGATCCCAGACATCTTAACCCACTTCTGATTTACAAGCACCAAAACACACTTCTGATTCCACTTGATAACACAGAGAGAACGTACATACCCAAACACACATTTAATCACACCTGAGAAGTAACAATCACCCACAACCAAACCCATTCCTCATGGCTCTGAATAAATAACAATCACCCCACACCTAGACTCACTCCTGATCCTACCTAATAAATAACCAAGACCTCACACCCAGACCCATTCATGATCCTGCCTGAGAAATAACAGAGACCCCCATACCCAGATCAATTCAAGTTCAAGTTCAAGTTTATTGCAGGAAAACACCATTGAGCAAGCTCGTTCACAAGGAGGTCTTGGAACATGTACACAGACATACGGATACTGCCATACAAGGTATCGTTGCTATAGAAATTCAAGTGCTTACAAAGTTCACTAATGGCAAATCACGAAGGGATACAACCATATATGGCAGGATTCTGGAAGTAACATCTGCTTCTTTTTCAGCTAATACAGTTAGATGCATTCAAAGAAACAGTTAGTGTGCGAGGATGGCAGAGAAAGCATAAGAGGGCAGGTAGAGTTGAGGATTAAAGACCAGAAGGGGAGGCTAGGGGTTAGGAGAATAAAGGGGAGAATGATGTAATTAGGAGTTCTAGAGGAAAAGGGCAGTATAAGCAGAACTGGGTATCAAGTCTATGACACTTTACTTTTTACAGCCTATGTGCTGTGGTCCCGGGTTGGGCCGAGTACGAGCAGTCGGTACACGAGTAAGTAACATAAGGGTGGGGGGGGGCTTAGTGGCAGCTACAGGAATCTTTTATTTTGGATGAAGCTAATGCTTTGTAGAGATTAATTGAGACAGTGCTGGTTAGTTTCAGTACGGATTGGAGTTGGTTCCATAAAGTAGGAAGGGAGAATGAAATGGCTCATTGGCCAAAGGTAGTACGAGTTCATGGGACATCAAGCAAGATGAAGTTTGATTTCCTAAGTGAGCATGCACTGTGGGAGATGTGAATAAGAGACATTACATAGCTTGGCAGTTTGTGAAGAAGTATCTTAAGGGTCCAGATACCAGCATGGAGCAAGCGTCTGGTGACAAGTGAAGTCCAGCCAACAGCTGAATACAGGTCGCAGTGGTGGGTTCTATAAGGGGAACTGGTGATGAACCATATAGCACGGTGATAGAGAATGTCCAGCTTACTTAGGCTAGAGATTGCAGAGGAGGCATAGATGAAATCACTGTAATCAAGTAGGGGAAGAAATGTGGCCAGTACAAGCCTGGTTCGGGTAGCAGGAGGGAAGAGGGACCTATTTCTAAAGAAAAACCCTAGCTGTGTTTTTAGCCTCCTAGATAAGTCTTCAATGTGTTCGTTGAAAGAGAGCTTATTGTTTATCCAGAAGCCAAGATATTTAAATTTAGTAACGGCTTCTAGGGGTTCACCCAGTGAGGTAACTATAAAGTTCTTTGGATGCAAAGGGGGGTTACAAATGGAGAGACTACGTGAAAAGATCATTGCCTTGGTTTTCATGGTGTTTAAAAGGAGCTTAGCTTTAATAAGATTAGTATCAAGCTGGGCAAAGTCGGCTTGCAAAACTTCCCTAACTTCCACTAGAGTTATGCCAGAGGTATACAATACAGTGTCATCTGTGAAGAAGTGAAGACTGGAGTTCGTTATGTGAGAATCAAGGTCATTGATGTATATAGAGAATATAATCGGTCCTAAAATGGAGCCTTGGGGGACTCCCCTAGTAATCGGAAGGGAGGCTGAGAGGTGACCATCTGCTTTGATTTTCTGCATCCTACCAGAAAGGTAACTGGTGAACCACTGTATGGTCGACGGAGTAGCACCTAGGTTAGTAAGGCAGTTAATTAGGAGGAGATGATCAACAGTATCAAGTGCTTTACTAAGATCCAAGAAGACTGCACCGGTGATCTTCTTGGAATCCACAGCAGAGATCCAATCATTAGTGACCTTAGCCAAAGCTGTGATAGTGCTGTGTTTAGACCTGAAAAGAGATTGGGCAGGGTTTAGGAGAGAGTGGGATTCGATATGTTGTTTCAACTGGTTATAGATTAGCTTTTCGAGAACTTTGGAGAGGATATGCAAGATGGAGATGGACCTGTAATTGTTTAAGTCGCAGGGGTCTCCGGATTTGAAAAGAGGAAGAATGTGAGCAGATTTCCAGCAAGATGGAACTGTGGCAGAAGTAATGGATAGATTGAAAATATGAAGGATAGGGGCAGTGAGATGGGCAGAACCTAGTCTCAGGAAGAACGGTTCAAGTCCATCATCCCCGGCACTCTTCCTGTGATCTAGGTTAAGGAGTGAATCTTCAACTTCTTAATAGGTAATAGTACGCAGCTGAAAGGGATGAGATGGAGTGCAGGTAGCAGAGGTAGAGCTAGCAGAATTTTTTACATGGTTAGCATAGGGTGAGGAGTCAAAAGTAAGTCCAGCGGTAACAAAATGTGAATTAAGTTCTTTGAGGATTTTGGAGTTGTTTTCCACCACCCTCCCATTGGTAAATATCTTAGTTGGAATAGACGGAACTGAGACCCGGCCTTCAATCGATTTAAGTGTCCTCCAGATTTTTGGGGAGTTTCCATTGGTTTGCTCCAGGGTGGAGATGTAAAAGTGTGCCTTTGCAGCATGGATAATTTTTACACATACATTCCTAGAAGTTCTGAAGGTCTGCCAGTCTGCAGGGCTCTTAGAGTACCTAGCCTTTGCCCAAAGTTTATCTCTGCTGGTAAGTGCTGCCTTGAGGTCTGGGGTAAACCAGGGGTGAGAAATGTTATGCACCCTGACTTTGACAATGGGGGCATGCTTGTCTACCAGGGTAGTAAGGTTGTCCTTAAGGACGGAGATGGCTTCATCGGCAGTTTTAGCAAGAAATAAATCTTGCCATCTGACCCTGCTCAAATCAGACAGAAAACTTGCCACATTGAACTTGCGAAAAGACCACTTAGTTCTGAGTTTGGACCGTTGGCAGGTTTTAGTTTGTGATCTTGTGTATACCACTACACTGTGGTCACTCATATCATTAAGGAACACTGCTGAATGGGAGATTTTGTGGGAGTGTGTGGTTAGAATAACATCTAGGATGGAGCTGTTGGTAGGGTTGGAGATACTGTTCCTTGTAGGTTCAGTAACTAACTGCACAAGGCCAAGCTCATCACAGAGGGATTTAAGGCAGTGAGATTTTGTGGTGAGCCAATCCATGTTGAAGTCACCCAAAATTATTGTTTCTGAGTTGGCGGCTATGGTTAGGGATTTCAGAGTGTCGAGGAATTCGGTGCCGCCAGATGGGGGCTTGTAGCCACCTATAATAGTAATGCATTCAGAGGAAGAAAGGTGAAGCTTCAATGAAACAATCTCAAATTCTTTAGGCTTGGATTTACAAAATATATTGCTAACTGAAAACTTGGTTCTGGCATAGATGACCCCCAGTATCTCTGTCTGCCCTAAAAAGTTTGTAGTCTGGGAGAGTAATTTGTTGGTTAAGATTAGTCTTTTAAGCCATGATTCAGTAACGATGATAAGATCCGGGTTAGTATGCGCAGCCCATGCTTGAAATTGGTCAAATTTTTGGGTCAGGCTTAGGATGTTAACTAGCATCATTTTTAGACCAGGGGCATCTGCAAAGTCCGATGGAGAGGAAAATTGAACTAGCGGGCCAGGATTTAATTCCTCATTGCCTGAGCAAAGAAGGAGCAGCAACAGCATTTTCTTTAGGGAGTTTATTAAAAGTGAGAAGGCTTTTTTCCTTTGTGATCACCTTTGATAAGTTGCCAGGGATGTACATGTAGGGTGGGAGAGCGTAAAGCAGAATTGATGCTTATGGGAAATGAGGGTGAGTGCACGGATGGTCATGGGTGAGGGGCACAGGAGGGGAAGGGCAGAAGTATATGGGATATATACGTGAGACGAGTGAGTCGGCAAGACAATGGAGGTACTGTGTAGAGGGGCAATATAGGATGCAGCAAGGGAAACAACGACTGGCTTAGCGCCTGACACTTAATGGTGCAGTAATGCATGAGGTACACTGTTGCCAAGCATTAACAAGAAAATAATGAGGCAATCCATTAGGCCAAATGATTGAATCCAGCAATTAGAACCGGTTGGCAAATAATACTAAGCGGATATCAGGATCCAATCAGTTGCCCTCAGATTCAAAGAGAATAGAAAAGAAACGTGGTAAGAACTAAGTTACTGACAAATTAAAGGATGTAGAAAGAGGAAGCAGAAAGGGAAGGAGTAAAAGCAGACTAGGTGCTGTAATGCTATTCCACTCAGTATTGGTTAAATGGATTTGGCCCTACCAAGTGACAGCCAATAAAAGTCAATCAGAAGATATAGAATCTGTAGGGGCAGAGCAAAGCTGTATTTAAAGGAGGCCTGGGAGGGGGGGGGGGCAGGAAAAATTCATGCAGCAGTTAACAAGGGAAAAGGAGTCAGAGGACCTGCAGAAAATCACTGTTTTAGTTTATGGCGGGTGGTGCACCAATTAGTGAGCAGCAGGAAAGTGGATGTACCAATCAAGGACCTCCTGCAAGCTCAATGCGCCAATCATGTTTCTGCCAACCAGGATCGCCCTGAGGGTGAAAACAGCAGTCGTACCTAAATGCTGGATCCGCCAAGAAGGATCCAAAAGGTGGCAGGAATTCGGCAGGCAGGTCGGGCGGTGTCCGAGGTGGCGGTTCGAGCTGACTGCCCAGAGCAGAGAGCGCTGCTCAGGAGCGATCGCCTAAGGGGAAGGGGAAAAAGAAAGACGCAGTTAATATAGTACAAATCAGCGGTGATTATGGGGGCCGGAAGCTGGCGACAGACCACCAGCGGGGGGGGGTGATTATAACTTAAACAAAAGAGGATTTAAGAGGCAGGGGAAGGGCACACCAGGATGATGATCTGTAAAGGGAGAGAGAAAGACACGAGTGGAAGTAGCAGAAGGGGAGGGCTTGCACTGAGGCAAATTAGGGCAAAGACCGCAGTAGGGCGAGAATAGCAAAGGGAGTTCTTGGCTAAAAAAGAGGAAGACAAAGGTGGTGAAAAATAAGTAGCAAATGGCAAACAGACTACTTAGATGTTAGTTAGCAGTGCTAGGCAAGTTTAACAAGCATATACTATCCAGGTTATACACAGCAGGAATAAAGTTTCATTTTAAATGATACAGGTTATGTCTACACAAATCACTTTAGTGAAAACTTAAAAATTTACAAGATCAAATAACATAGATACGTCCAGTTTTCCATAAAAAAAATTCATGCAGCAGTTAACATGGGAAAAGCAGTCAGAGGATCCGCAGAAAATCGCTGTTTTAGTCTATGGCGGGTGGTGCACCAATCAGTGAGCAGCAGGAAAGTGGGCGTACCAATCAAGGACATCCTGCAAGCTCAATGCACCAATCATGTTTCTGCTGACCAGGATGGCTCTGAGGGCGAAAACAGCGGTCGTACCTGAATGCTGGATCCACCGAGAAGGATCCAAAAGGTGGCAGGGATTCGGCAGGGGGGTTGGGCGGTGTCCGAGGTGGCGGTATGAGCTGACCACCCAGAGCAGAGAGCGCTGCTCAGGCGTGATTGCCTGAATGCTGGATCCACCAAGAAGGATCCAAAAGGTAGCAGGAATTCAGCAGGGAGGTTGGGCGATGTCCAAGGTGGCAGTATGAGCTGACCACCCAGAGCAGAGAGCGCCGCTCAGGCTCGATTGCCTGAATGCTGGATCCGCCAAGAAGGATCCAAAAGGTGGCAGGAATTTGGCAGGGGGGTCGGGCGGTGTCCAATGCGGCTGTTTGAGCTGACTGCCCAGAGCAAAGAGCGCCACTCAAGCACGATTGCCTGAATGCTGGATCTACCAAGAAGGATCCAAAAGGCAGCAGGAATTCAGCAGGGGGTTCGGGCGGTGTCCGAGGTGACAGTTCAAGCTGACCACCCAGAGCAGAGAGCTGATTTCCTGATCCTACCTGAGAAATAACAGAGACCAGCACAACCAGACACACTTCTGATCCTACCTAATACATAACAGAGACCCCCACACCCAGACCAACTCCTGATCCTACCTGAGAAGTAACAGAGACCCCATACACCCAGACCCACTTCTGATCCTACTTGTTACAAACATACAAAAACTGCCAGCAGAAAAAGGCCATTTGGTCTATTGAGTCTGCTCAATTATGCAGCTAGCTATTCTACAGCTGCCACTCCCTCTCTGCACCCCCCTCCCTTGACTCTCCCTTTTGCCCTGCCCTAGCCCCTCTTGAAGCATCCCGCTGTTTTACAGTTCACCACCTCTGCTAGTAGCACATTTCACTCTGCCACCACCCTCTTTGTAAAAAAGTGCCTTCTCAATTCCTTCCTAAACCTTCCTCCCTCTAATCTCATATCATGACCTCTAGTGTCCCTCCCCACCCTTCCCTTGAACAGTTCCTCCATGCCTGTCCTGTTTATTCCTCTCATGTACTTGAAGGTCTTGATCACATCCCCCAATCCTTCCTCTCTTCCAGTGAATACATGTTGAACTCTCTGTCTACTTTCATGTGGTAACTCCCCCAAACCCTGGATCATCTTTGTTGCTCTGCGTTGCACCCCTTCCAGTAATCTAATGTGCCTCTTTAGATATGGGTGGCAGTACTGCATGAAGTACTCCAGGTGGGGTCTGACCAGCGATCTATGCAGCAGCAGAATCACCTCCCCCCTCCTTGAGGTTACACCCCTTGTGATATAGCCAAACATTTTGTTACCCATTGTCGCTGCCTTCCTACACTGTGCAAAGTTGTTCATTGCTCCATAATGAGCAGCCCAAGATCCTTCTCCTCCTCAGTCTCAGATAACTGTACTCCCCCAGATGGTAGCTTCTCCTTGGATTCTTAGCCCCAAAATGCAGCCCCTTGCATTTCCTGACTAAGAACTGATAATTAAGAGACCCCACACCCACACCTGGACCCACTCCTGATCCTATTTGATAAATAGCAGAGACCCCACAACCAGACCCACTTATGAGCCTACCTGAGAAATAACAGAGACCCCCACAACCAGACCCACTCCTGATCCTACCTGAGAAATAAGAGATCCCACATCCAGATCCACTCCTGATCCTACCTGAGAAGTAACAGATAACCCCACAACCAGGCTCACTCCTGATCCCACATGAGAAATAACAGAGACCCCAACACCCAGACCCACTTCTGATCCCACCTGAAAAATGACAGAGACCCCCCACATCCAGACCCACTCTTGGTCCCACCTGAGAAATCACAAAGAATCACCCACAAACAACCCCTTCCTGATTCTACCTGGTAAATAATAAGAGACGTCACACCACACCAAGGCCCACTCCTGATCCTACCTGATGAATACTATATACACCTCATGCCCAGATCCACTGCTGAGCCCACCTGAAAAATAACTGCGATCCCAAAAACAAGATCTGTTTTTGAGCCTACCTGAGAAATAACAGAGACCTAATACCCAAACTTACCACTGATCTCATTACAGAAATGCTGTATATGAGAAACCCACACACCCAATCCCACTCCTGATTTTATCTCAGAAATAACCCTAAGAAACCACTCCAATATCCATTCTTGGTTCTAGTTGACAAATAACACTGAGATACTACACCTGAACCCACTCTTGAGCCTACCATATAAATAGCAGAGAAAGACCCTACACATCCAAACCTCACCTGGGTCTACCATATAAACAGAAGGGAGACCCCACACACCCAACCCCCTGCCTGAGTCTATCATATAAATAGCACTGACTGCACTCCCAACCCCCACCTAAGTCTATCATATAAACAGCAGAGAGAAACCCTGCACACCCAATCCCCGGCTGAGTATACCATATAAATGGTAGAGAGGCCCAAGCACCCAACCCCCGCATGAGCCAACCATATAAATACCAGGAAGAGACTCTGCACATCCAGTCCCCTGCCTGAGTCTACCATACAAATGGCAGAGAGACCCTGCACACCCAAACCACTGTCAGTCTCCCATATAAATAGGACAGACCTTACACATGCAAGCCCCCTGCCTGAGTCTACCCTACAAAGAGCAGAGAGATGCTGCACACCCAACCCCCGCCTGAGTCTACCATATAAATAACAATGAGACCCCGCACACCCAAACCCCATCTAAGTCTACCATATAAATAGGAGAGAGACTGCACACTCAACCCTCCCACCTGAGTCTACCATATAAACAGAGGAGAGAGATCCTACACAGCCAAACCTTCTGTGTGTGTTTACATTATAAATGACATAAAAAGAACCTGCACACCCAAACCCCTGCCTGAGTCAACCATGTAAATAGCAGAAGGAAACCTAGCACACCCAAACCCCCTGCCTCAGTCTACCATATAAACAGCAGAGACTGCATGCCCAAGCCTCCTGCCTGGGTCTGCCATATACATAGCAGAGAGAGACCCTGCACATACAACCCTTGCCTGAGTCTACCATATAAATAGCAGACAGACTGCATTCCCAACCCCCACCTAAGTCTACCATATAAACAGCAGACAGAGACCTTGCACAACCAAACCCCAGCCTGAGTCTAATATATAAACAGCATAGCAAGACCGAGCACACCCAACTCCTGCCTGAGTCTACCATATAAATAGCAGAGCGACTGCACACCCAACCCCCCTTGACTTAATACTCCATATTAATAGTAGGGACACCACACACCCAAACCCCTAACTGAGTCTACCTTATAAATAGCAGGGAGAGAAAACCTACACACCCAAACCCCCAGCTGAGTCTACCATATAAATAGCAGAGAGACCCTACACACCCAACCCCCATCTGAGTCTACCATACAAATAGCAGAGACCCTGCATACCCAACCCCCCGCCTGAGTCCACCATATAAATAGCAGAGAGAAACCCTGCACACCCAACCCCTCTACCTGAGTCCACTATATAAATAGCAGAGAGAGAGACCCTGCACACCCTGACCCTGCCTGAGTCTACCACATAAATAACAGAGAGAGACCTTGCACACCCAACATTCCTGCCTGAGTCTACCATATAAACAGCAGACAGCCTGCACTCCCAACCCCCACCTAAGTCTACCATATAAACAGTAGACAGAGACCCTGCACAACCAAACCCCAGCCTGAATCTCATATAGAAACAGCAGAGAGACCCAGCACACCCAAGCCCCACCTGAGTCTACCATATAAATAGCAGAGAGACTGCACACCCAACCCCTCCGACTGAGTCCTCCATATTAATAGTAGGGACTCCGCACATCCAAACCCCCCAACTGAGTCTACCTTATACATAGCAGAGAGAGAAACCCTACACACCCAACTCCCACCTGAGTCTACCATACAAATAGCAGAGACCCTGCACACCCAACCTCCCACCTGAGCCCCCCATGTAAATAGCAGAGAGAAACCCTGCACACCCAGCCCCTGCCTGAGTCCACCATATAAATAGCATTGAGAGACCCTGCACACCCAACCCCTCTGCCTGAGTCTACCATATAAATAACAGAGACTGTAATCCCTAACCCCTGCCAAAGTCTACCATATAAATAGCAGAGAGACTGCACACACACCCCCACCTGAGTCTACTGTATAAATAGCAGAGAGAGAGACCCTGCACACCCATCCCCTGCCTGAGTCTACCATACAGATAGAAGAGACACTGCACACCTCTAGAACACATCCTCTAGAACACTGCTTCCCGATCTCTAGGATATCCTCCTAGCTGCTATACCCCGATTCCCCTTCCTCCATCACTGCTCTCATCCCCTAGTGCTACCAGTGCTTCCCTCTCTATACTCCTGCTCCCATGGGTTGTGTGCTCCTCCACTACTTCGTTCTTATCACCCACCACATCCCTCTCCCCTCTCTTTTTATGTATCCCCACTCCCTCTACTCTCTCTCTCTCTCTCTCTCTCCATCCCTCCCTTCCTCCTTCTCCCCCTCTAACCCTGACTCCTTCTCGCTCTCTTTACCCCAACACCCTCTACCTCCCTCTCTCTCGATCTCTCTGTCTCTCTCCATCCCTCCCTCCTTCTCCCCCTCTAACCCTGACTCCTTCTCGCTCTCTTTACCCCAACACCCTCTACCTCCCTCTCTCTCGATCTTTCTGTCTCTCTCCATCCCTCCCTCCTTCTCCCCCTCTATCCCTGACTCCTTCTCGCTCTCTTTACCCCAACACCCTCTACCTCCCTCTCTCTCGATCTGTCTCTCTCCATCCCTCCTCCTTCTCCCTCAACCCTGACCTTCTCCTCTCTTTACCCCAACACCCTCTACCTCCCTCTCTCTCGATCTCTCTGTCTCTCTCCCTCTCTCTCTCTCCACCCTCTCCATTCTCTCCCTCCCTCATTACACTATGCTCCTCCCTCCCTCTTTTGACCCTCCCTCCCTCTCTTTCTCTCCCCCTCACCCTCTCCCAAGCCCTCTCCTCCATTTCACCACATCCTTTCCCCATCCCCCTCTCCCCACTGTCCTATACTCTCCTTTACACTTCTCTCTCTCTCCTATCTTTATCGCTCTCTCTCTCTCGCTCTGCTTCTCTCCCTCACTTGTAACTAAGATATGATTTCTTATCTCTCTTAAGTGTATATCAGACAAGGCTCCTCTGGGGCTGCTCTTTAGTATGTACGCATTTGAGTCCTCTCATCCTATAATTATGCCTTCCACATTTTTGTATCTGTGTCGTGCCTATAGGAGAATTTTATTGTACTTGTATTATTACGTGATTGTAAGCAGTTGTCCTGTAATTGAAAACCTATCTGATATGTATGTCTTATGTCCATGACGTGGAACCTTTGTAATAGAGTTCTAACTCAAAGGTTGTTTCCGAATATTTACAAATAAAAAATAAAAATAAAAACACTCCCCACCTGAGTCTCTATCTCTCTCTCTCTATATATATATATATGTGTGTATATATATATATATATATATATATATATATATAGGATACATGATGGGCATGAATGTGATATGTCAAATATTGTCACTCCTGCAGAGTGAGCTCTGGATATCTCACGAGTGCCCACTCTGCAGGAGTGACAATATCTGCCATAGCACACGATCTGCCCATCATGTATTCGATATATACAATAGGGCCAAGAATTTTAGAAGTTTTGTTATGCTGTCTTGTGTTCTGTTCCTGTTTATGTGTTTGCTCATTCTGTGTGTGAGCTTTTCTGAATGGGCTGGCAGTGTTATAAACTCTGGGAGACACATGAGTGTGTTTTGTAATGCTAAATTAGTTTTAGGTAGGAGTGAGAAACATACTTTTGTGAGGCTGTATTGTTTAGAAGTCGGGCTGCAGTGAAGCTGAGAGCATCACAGTAATTGTAGTGAGCTGAGAGGCAGAGTGTCAGAACAGCTGATACTGTTTTCAGTGGTAATAGTTAGCTGTAGGCAGAGTGCAGAGTGTTCTGTGAAATTGTGCTCTTTAGGATTCTGGCTGCAGTCAAGTTCAAAGTATCACAGTAATTGTAATGGGTGAGAATCAGAGTTTGAGGAACAAGTGAGAGTGTGTTTCAGTGGTAGTTGAGTTAGCTGCAGGCAGTAGTTCAGACTGTTCTGTGAAGCTGTGCTGTTTAGAATTCTGGCTGCAGTCACAGTAATGAGCTGGAAGTTGGTGGGGGGGGGGATAGGTGTGTTTTGTAATGCTCACTGAGTTAGCTGTAGGCAGCAGTGAGACCTCTGAAGTAGTTTTGCATTTGTGTCTATGGTAACAGCACAGGTGCTTCTTGCATGCTGAGGGGAAAGCTACCTAGAGTGATGACCTTTTGTGACCTGTGTGTGTAAATGGCTGATATCATCACAGTAGAGCAGAGGATAAAAATATCACACTGCAGTGGATGATACACTGTTTTATCTCACTCATTTACCATTCACCACTATTGTGTGTGCATATTTATATATGTACACACACACATCTATTTATATATATCTATATAATGTTAAATGCTTAGCATTTGTTAGGCAGCTGTCCTCCTCTATTCTGAATTAAATTTCTTCCCATTGTCTACTCTCGAAGCCCCTGGCATTAACGCCCAGACTCCCCATCTGCTTCTCTCACCTTTGCCTTCCCCCACCCTCTCCTACTTTCACACTCACTCCCCCAGCTCGTTATTTTTCCCCTTGCCACTCCCACTGATATAGCCCTGCTCTGTTTGTCCTTTAAGATTAACCTCTTGGTCTCTCTCCCTCCTTTCCAGGACTTGCTCTAGCCCAGAATGGGCTCCTGCTTTTTGGCGGCCCCGGCCAATGCTCAGGCCGGCTGCGCGATCCCTCCTGCCAGCCCACACAGACCCAGGTACGGCATCTGCCTTTGTACAAGCATGGCTTGAAAGCCACAAATTTCATAGGGCCGCCCAGGACTTTACTGGCTCCTCATTGGCTCACTAGACTGCCTCTCCGTCTGTCACAACATTTTTTGGAAACACTATCCACGGAGACTTCCAAACTGTAAAACTACTTTAAAAGCTGCCTGCCCAACTTTATTTTACCACCGAAAAGCAATGCTTCTGTTTAAATTAGTGCTAGAAACTGGCGGTACTCAGCATTTCAAAAGTGCTTGATGAGACACTGTCCTAGGCAGTAAAACAGTGCTGCTCTGACTGTGTTTTTGCTGCGCTTTATAACTAAGTGATTATAGCACTTTTCTAATTAAGTGATATTCTGGGGTGAATTTTTGGCCCACGCAACCTATCCCACCCCCGGGCTTTATTAAATAGACTCCCCCAGGGACCACCTACAGTAGTACACTGTCTCATTAGCAGACACACCTTAAAGTGACAGTCTTAAATCTTTATGTCTTACTGTTAACGGGCTACCCTGCATCTCTTGAGGTCAGACCTAACACCAGGTTGGCAGACCCAGAGTATAGGTGGTGGTTGAGCTGGCCCCTTCACCTAACATTATTTCTCCCGTCTAGCATACTATGCTATTCAAAATGGATGCCAAACGTAGCAGGCACATTACACTAGGAGGTATCCTGTTCCAGTTGATCCTAACCCTGCTGCTTGCCTTATATCCCAGATACCCTGCCACAGCAACTATCAGCACCGACAGCCACCAAGAATACCTCTTCCTGTGCAGCAAACCGGCTCAATGGGAGACCCTCAGTACTCCACTTTCTCCTACGCACCCAGTGCTACCGTACATATGGGTCTCTACTCTAAGGATGAGGCCTATTTCGGCCTTAAGTCTATTCCCGGGCCTTCACCTAGCACTAGGCCCACCTGCCAAGTACACCTCCCGGAATCCGCTGAGGCCACAAGCAAAACTCATCTACCTGAAGTTATGCAGAAAACTTATCCTAATCCTATTGCTGATCTTGGGTAACATCCACCCTAACCCCAGACCACTGCCTACTAACCCACAGGCCACAGCTGCTAAGGGGCGATTAAAGATTGTGGCCTTGAACATCTGTAGTCTCTTAGCTAAGCTAACTCAGCTTGAAGCTTGGGTGGAACACACCCAGCCAGATGTTATTGCTCTAACAGAGACCTGGTCTCCCTTCGTAATGCAGACTCGGTAGTCTCTCTTCCTGACTACTACATGTACAGGCTGGGCTGCACCAGTAAAGGTGGTAGTGGCTGCATAATCTACACTTACAGCCACCTGCAATGCCACAAAGTCACGCCTGCTCTGGCCAGCAAGGTCTGTGAATGCTTAACAGTAAAAATCATAATTGGCAAAGGGCGTAAGTGTCTAAATGTTATGGTCACATACATCCCTCCCGGGCACCAGAAAGCAGGGCTTGAAGCCTTTGATAATTGCTACTCCCAAGTTAACAAGAAAAAGGAGACTATTATACCGGAGGATTTTAACTCCATCTGGCTTGCCAGCTCCAGTGCCACACACAGGGATCTGGTCTCTGGACTTTACCTAACGTAGATGGTCTCAAGCAACACTTGGACTAACTATTGCACAGGTATGAGCACCCTGATCAACTGGGTCCTAACAACACACCCAGAAAGACTATCTAATGTCAAGGTTCTCCCTTGCGCCATGCGTGATCATTCGCCGGTCCAGTGCGAGTGGTCAGCCAAACAGGCCAGGCCCCCCCCACCAAGATTGGTGAGGAATAGTGTTATAAAAAAAGTGCCATGACTCACTTGAAGGACTACTTCACAGGCATAGACTGGAGCTTCATTGATAAATGCCCCTCTGTTTATACAGCACTCAAGCTATTCATCTCCCACTTCAGCATAACTGCGGACAAGTTCGCTTCTTATTGCAAGAAAATGATACAGGGAGGTAATTAAGCAATAATGCCCGACAGGGTGTGTGTCGTGCTGGGATAACATCACGCCTCAGGTGGTTAGGCACGAGGCCGCAGGCCGAGTGCGTCCAACAACTGAGGCGTGACGTTATCCCAAACGACATACACCCTGGAGGGTATTATTGCTATTATACAATGGCTCGTTGTTATACAGAATAAAACAAATCATTTTAAAGATGTTTTGTGTGGAAAAATATTTTGTTTCTTAAGAGAAGATGAAACAATCAATCAAAGGCGCAGCCAAAAAATCATCTGCAGGTTCACAGTGAGGCTGAGACTAGACCCGTGATGTTGTACTGATTAACATCGCACCCGTGATGTTGTACTGATTAACATCACGGGTCCAGCACAAGACTGACCAATCAGAGTCCAGGATTTTTTCTTGCCATTGTATAATATGGATTGGGTCACCCTTCAACTGCTCGGTATGATGCGGCAGCAAGACATGCTCTGGCATCGTGCCAGGGAGATGGGGTCAACTGCAGATATACAAAGTGGCCCGTAACAGGTGTACGTGGGAAATCTGGCAGGCCAAGGCCACGTACCACAAAAACAAGCAGTCTCAATGCTGGGGTGATGGGAAGAAGTTCTGGACCTTGATAAAGAACCACCTCCTAGGGTCAGATGACAGGTTCCCCCCCCCCCCCCAGTGCTTCAACATAATGGTGAGGTAATGCTAGATGATGATACCATGGCCAATATCTTTAACACAACATTCTCAGATAACAGCTCAGTTCCCCCCAAGACCAGGTATGTACCCCGCTGGAGTACCAGCTACCTCCTTTCCTAATTCCAGACCCAACGCCAGTACAAGCCCTAATTTCTTCTTCAAACATGTAACTGCTCAGGAAATAAAAAAATACCTAACTAGAGTGCTGGGCAAAACTAGGGTGGGCAGCGATGGTGTCAATATGAAACTGGTAGCCATTACCCTACCTGAGGTTCTCATACCAATAACAAAGCTGTTTCATTTGTCTCTCCACTTGTCCACTTTGTCTTCTACCTGGAAATCTGCTCTTGTAACCCCAGTGCTAAAAGGAGGTGATAAGGCAACTGTCTAATTACAGACCTATCGCCATACTGTCCCCACTCTCCAAAGCACTAGAGAGAATTATAGTTGACCAGCTCATGGACCATCTGCACAGATACAACCTCCTCTGCCCACAGCAACATGGCTTCCGTGAGAAGCATAGCATGAATACTACCTTAGTTGATTTCACAGGCTACGTGCATGAAGCACTTGACCAAGGCCAGTTAGTTGGAGCTATCTATATGGACCTTACCAAGGCTTTCGACCATGTGGATCATCAGCTGCTGTTACATAGGTTAGGTTGCCTGGGGCTGTCCTCATGCACAGCTGAGTGGTTCGCTATCTACCTAACTAGATGCTCCCAGAGGGTAAAAATTAATGGAGCGATCTCCCTGGCCTGTGAAGTCACCATAGGGGTCTCCCAGGGCTCTATACTGGGCCCGCTCTTGTTCAGCCACTTTGTGAACAATCTCCCAGCAGCATGCCTTTCAGCTAGGATCCTGCTCTATGCAGACAATACGGTTGTCTTTCTGTAGGATTCGTGCCAAGAGACTCTCACCAGGCACCTGCAGCACAACTTTGACATGCTGCAGGACTGGTTTAAGGACAGTCTATTGGTGCTTAACAGCAAAAAAAACAAAGACAATGCTCTTTACTGGGTGTCAAAAGAGAAGAACTACTGCACACTTCATCATAAATGACAGTTGTCACTCCGCCCTGGAGCAAGTGCCCTCCTTCAGGTACCTGGGGATCACTATCGATGAGTCCCTGGCCTTCGACGAACATATTCGTACTATTACCACCGCCGCTAACAGGAAGTTAGGGGCCCTCTACAGGATTTGGTCCTGCCTCACTCCAGAGGTCAGGTATTATGCCATCAGAGGTACAATCCTACCAATCCTACACTATGGAATTGTGGTCTATAGTGCAGCCTCCGATACCAGCCTACACAGAGTCCACACCACCCTAAACAAAGCCTGCAGACTTGTCTTAGATGCTGATCGCCTTATACACACTTGTAATCTGTACATTAAATCAAAATGGCTTCCTCTCAAGGACTGGATCTGACTCCACTCATGCCGCCTGGGGATGAAAGCCCTGCTTGGACTTGCACCATCTTCTTTACAGGCTTTATTCTGCCCTGCCCCTTCTAAATATGTTATGAGAAGTGTTATAAAACACACACTTGTGGTGCCATTCAGAAGAACTGCCCTAGGGAGTCGTGCCTTTGCAGTCAGGACACCCACCTGGCTTAACGAGCTCCCTCAAGCCACCACAAGCCTCGCCGGCATTAGTCACCCCAAATCCGAACTTCGGAATTCCATCGCCCCACTTACAGACTATTACTGCTCTACCTAACCCCCAGGGCATTGCTTGTGTACCCTACTAGACTATATTCATACATACTCTGCTGAATTGGCCTCCCCAGTCTCTTACCTATTGCCTGCTACACATTCACTGAGATGTATCTACCTAGGCATCCTTTTGCCTATGGCAAGGCTTCTTAGCTGCTGTTTGTGAGTACCTAACTGAACTGTTAACACCTTATTTATACTACCGGTGTTTTGTTCCTTATGTACTCTGTGTTAAGACTGTACTTTACAATTTGCCTCTGTCTTTAATACTCAATTTCTTGTATTATATTAGTTTGTTAATGTGTTACTATTATGTTTATGACAACGCCTGTTAACTGCATTTGCTATTCCCAACTCATATAATTGTTCCCCTCCTTTGATTGATGAGGACCCTCTGTAAATGACCTATTAGCTCAAAGGTGTGTAATTCTGATTCTTTAATAAATAAATAAATAGACCCTGCACCCCCCCCCCGCCTGACTCTACTATAAATGGACTGACATTATGCAATATCTGGGTTCCCTGAAGAGGAAAAATAGATTTCTCCTGATTTTAGTCTTGATTGGCTTGGGAAAAATTCTGGTATGTTTGACTCCATACTTAGGAAGCTATACCTAACTCAACTCATTACTTGCCCCAGTAGGGCGTCACTAAGAGGCAATCACCAGTCCCTTATTGGCCGGATTCTTACAAATAGAAAAGAATGGGCCATACTGCTGGCACTCTGGCAGACTCCGTCAGTGACCACTCACCAGTTTTCTGCACAAGTACTCTATGTTGACTGGCACAGCTCCTGAACTTTGTACCCTTGAAGAGAAACCAGGACCCCTTCCCTTAAACATAGGACTGTCACTAAGGCTGAGGTATTACACCTCTTGAAGACTGTCCCAGCATGCGGTAGTGCAGGGGATGACGGACTCGTACCTAGGTTCATCAAACTTGTTGCACCTCAGTTGGCTGCTCCAGTCTCAAAGCTTTTTAACCTGTCCCTATCCAATGAGGTTGTACCTAAGCTCTGGAAGGTTGCCAGAGTGGTATCTATGCACAAAAAGGGAGATACCAAATATATAGGTAATTACTGCCTCATTGCTATCCTGTCTGTGCTTGATAAGCTACTGGAGAAACTCGTGGCCTCCTAAGTAACAGAACACCTCTAATTGTATAATCTATTATCCCAGGCACAGCATAGTGTTTGAAGAGCCCATAGTATATCCACTGCACTCATACAATTTACGAACAATGTTAAAATGGCCATGGATAAGGGGATGTTCACTGGGGCTGCCTTCATTGACCTAACTAAGGCATTTGACCTTGTGGACAACACCCTTCTACTATCCAAACTCTCTATGTTGAGTTTCTCATCTGTTTCTACTACCTGGTTTGTGAGCTACCTTAGTGAACGGCAGCAGTTTGTAGAAATTAATCAAATCATATCTGACCTATCCCTCATTAACACTGGTGTCCCTCAAGGATCCATAATTGGTTCTCTGCTAATTTTCCCACTACTGCTGCCTCCTGCTCTGCTGTACTCTATGCAGATGGCATGGTCCTGTACACTAGTGCTGTGGATATATCGGATGTCGACTCGAGGCTAAATGTTGACTTTGGTTGTATTCAGACCTGGTTAACTCTCAACAGACTCCTTATGAACACCAAAAAGACACATGCTATGCATTTTGGTTCTGCTTCCGGAACTAGGGCCTGTCCTGCACTTACCGTCTACTGTTCTGATGTCTTCCCCCCAGTTGTAGTTGACTCCTTCAGATACCTTGAAGTCACTTTAGACCCTGCCCTTGGCTTTAACTCGCACCTATCTACAACCTGCAAGACAGTTAATATGAGATAAGGCATGCTCTAACCTCAGCCGTTAGGTTGGCTATAACCTAAGGTGTCTTACAACCTAGTCTCTCCCTTGGGCTGGTACCGTACATGGAAGCAAACAAAGGGGTCCTAAATAAATAGAACATCTGGTACAACACAATTTGTCGCTTTTCGCTTTCTGTGCCCAGGCTGACCCATCACTGCTCCCTTTACTCAAGTCTGGGTTGGCTCTCCCCGTCATCCTACCGCCTTTTTACTGTGGGCTGTACCATTGATAATATTATCAGAACAGGGACCCTGCTACCTTAGCCGACATGCTAAAGAGAGCAAAAGAGGCTCACCCCTTACCCCTTATGGCTTAAAGACTGGTCACTTTTGTTTGTCCCAAAATGTACTTCCAAGATGGGTGAACAGGCCTTCTCAGCATTTGTCCCCAAGCTCTGGAACTCTTTCCCTATGTCTTTAAAATGCTCTCAGACTAGCTTTTAAAAATGAACTTCACAAGTTTCTCCTATCTAATAATAAATGTTTGCGTAAATGATCCCTTTTATTGTATTTATCTCACACTTCATCTATTAACTGCCTGACAATTTCACACTCCTGAAGTTAAATTTCTTCTGTTATTACATTGTGCTGAATATGACCATGTCGCTCCTGTACTTGCCTGTACTATGCTGATGTTATGTACTTTTCCCAAAGTATTTATTGTAGTCTTTGTAACTTGCTGTCTATTTATTTCCAGGGGCGTAGCTACAAGGGTGCAGGGGGTGCAGTCGCACCCGGGCCCATGAGGTTTGAGGGGCCCAAATCATCATTTTGATGTCTATTCAAAACCAGGGGGCCTTATAACATACCCTTGCACCCAGGCCTTCTGAGAATTTGCTACGCTACTGTTTATTTCCTAAAGCTCTCCTGGGTAGTGCCTGAAAATAGGCAGTTTTTTTGTCTAGTACACCTACCAGGTCAGCAAAAACTACATAAATATTATATTTATGTAGTTTTTGTTGACTGGGAAGGAGGACTAGACAATTTTTTGACCATTTTCAGCTTTGTCGGGGGGGAGGGTATACAGATGGATGCCAATTGAAATTGAACCAGATTTTTTTAAGCTGTTGGCGTTATTTTTAGTGAATGGGGTAAATTTGGCCAGGACACTGGGGAAATTCACCTACTCTTTGATAGGGGGCACCGTGACTGGTGCTGAGATGGCCAGTCATCCTGAGATCATGCAGGAGAAAGACGTCCAGGAGACCGAGGAGCAGGTCTTCTCCTCGGCCCCCTTCTCATTAGAGACCATGATGGATGTGGAACAAACAATGGAGGAAACTTATGTGATGGCAGTAGAAGCTATTGAACAGCAGCATGATGTGAACCTGACAGAAGGAATGGAAATAGGGCTTCACGATGGCGGCTGCAGTGGGTATTTAGTCGGCGGATAACATCCGCAAGTTAATGGAGGAAGAAGAGTGTCGGTTCCTTGAATGAAGGAATCGGTTGAAGAAAGTGCTGTAGTTGCAGGAAGAACTGATGGTGGCGAAAGAGCAGGATGATTGGAGGAAAGATGGCATGGCGATACTGGAAGAGAAGACAGAGGAGGGAAGCAAGGCCATAGATGGTGCAACTGTGGATTGAAGAAGCTCTCCGAGGATGCAGGTAACTAATGTTATGGTGGCAGACGAATCGGATGGGAGCCAAGGTACAAATCTTGTAGAATTGGAAAGTTCTGTTAAGGAGAAAACTTTGTTGGAAAGAGTGGATGATCAGATAAAGCAAAGTGCTATTCTGGATGTAGAGAATGTAAGAGAACCCAATATTACAGAAAAAACAGATTACATTTAATATAGGGGTCTCTAAAGGGTGAACTGGGAGGAAATTGGCTGCTAAGGACAGTATAGGGAAAGGAAAAAAAGGGCGCCAAATAAGTAAAGAAAGTGGGCAAATGACTTCTGACCTTGTGTTAAGTGGTCAGAACGAACAGGTTGCTGGGCCCTCAGCAGCACCGGATGGATGAGTTGCTAAAGCTCTAGAGGCAGCGGGATGCATCAAAAATCTAGAAGGCCCTGGATGGGATGCAAATCTCCCCAAATCCTTAGGGGGGAAAGGTGTTTCAACTATAACAGGAAAAGAAAAATCCAATCTGGATAGTAATGTATCTGTGTCCGCCGTGTCCCTAATCAAGTCTGGGCAGAAAAGCATGGTACAAGGAGGGGAAGCGAATTCAGACCCTAGTCAGAATCAGGCCTTGAACAGCATCATAGAGCTTGAAGGCGAGTTTCCTCTGAATAAGGTGTTAAAGGATATAACCCCCCCCCTTTCTGACAGAGGGGAGGGAACTCCGCCTGAGCAAGGAGAACATCTCACTCCTGAAGATGGGATAGCGCAAGCTTAGGCTATAGAGACAGGACAACTACCCCCTACAGTATAGAACACAAATGTAAGGGCAAGATTATTCCCTGGAAATGTGAGAAACGCCTCTGAACCGACTACTAGACGGAACGCAGTACGCCTCAAATATAGAGGTGACGTGTCTGACATCCCGGATAGACTTTTTGTTGGAAGGGCCTTACTGAAAAACAGCATGAAGTATTATGCATATGAGATATATGCATTAATACACGTGCCAGGAGACTCAATATTTGACAATAGTTTTAAACACCCTGCTGGACTCGAAAGATTCTGGAAGCAGTATCAAATGCTCAAAAACACTCCATTGTGGAAGCCTTTTTTAGCTATCCCCCTGACAAAAACAATGTTTAAAAAAATAACAGTACTCTTCAGAAGTGAGGGAGTAAATGTGGTGGACATAAGGTAGTGTGGCGGACATAAGGTAGTGGTTAAAACAACACTGTACAGTTAATGGGTACCCAGAACCCCTTCTGGATGAGGAGCACTTATGGACTAGGGGCTGGAAACATAAGGTCACTTTAAAACTGGAACATGGAATAACAACGCATCTTCTGAATTGTTTCTTTTTGGGGAGAGACAGAGGGGTAATCTTTTACCCTGGACAGCTGTCAGCCTGGCCTGCTACAAATGCAGGGATGTAGGGCATCTAAGTAATGTTTGCAAAAAGCAAAATTGTGGGCCATGCGGAGAAGTGGGACATATAGGTGTTCAATGTCAACAACCATTAAGAAGTAATCGGTGTGAGGAGCATGGGCACATATTCCACAATTATTCCTGGGCTCCGCACAACAGTCTGGATCAAGCACTGTGGGCACAGCAAGATGTTTATGTAGCCATAGCCGAAAAAGAAACAAACTCTGGTCGGAGCCAATATGGCTGTGGAAAGCTTTTGGGATGCTTTTATCCATTATTTCTAATGAATTTGCACAATGCAGATCTGCTGAGAGGCAGTTTCAATGTGCTCTTCCTTTTACACATTTTTACAGTGTATTTTCCTAGAATATGCCTCCTGATTGCTATATATTTAGCCTGGATAGTTCACAGAAGAATTGGCATCTTATTTTCAGGTGGTGAAGCACTAGCAGTAGGACGCTGGAATGTGTCATACATAGGTACAAGATATATGCAGGAGATGATGCCCAGTGGCCATACACCTCAGGCACTTGCATGTAGATTCATCATCCCAGTGTCATTGCACTACTCAGTTCAGGTGAAAGCAGATGCTGTACTCACTCGCACAGGTCCTGGAACAGGCATGCTACAGCCAACCTCTCATTTGTTTGTACAATCGGGGAACCCCAAATGCACTATCCATAGCCTGGAGCATACACTACAAATACCATTGCAGTATACCGCACCCCATGGCACCCAGGATACCTCAGCAGTCTGGAGGGTGGCATGTTATGCAGGGGAATGGGGAAGAGTGTATGACAGCAGGAAGATACAGCATCAACAAGGCATGGATTGGAGCTATGTCAATTCCCTCTTACAGTTTGCCAGGGACATACACACAGCTACATACACTGGTGGGTCCACAGCTTGTGTAGTGCCCCAATGTATGGTACAGCCACTTGGGTTATTCTGGAGTGAAGGTCCCCAGCCTGGGTCCAGTGCAGTCAGCAGCTGGCTATGGCAGGGCACGGAGGGCAGTGCCAGTCTCTGCAATAGCTTGGGTATGGGGGGAGCAGGGTTGTATATGTACCAAGACAGTGGGTGGGAGTCCTCTATGCTATGGATGTGGACCGTGGTTTCCTCTGGTGTGACTGGGTCCAGGAGAGCCCTACACCATGGAGCTCTTTGGGGATGGAGTTGGATCAATCAGGGATGGGAGGGGGTACCTTTAGTCCACCAGGGCTGCCAAGCTGCTGTGCACCTGGGTGCACGTCCACAGCCCACCTGTGGGTGGCTGGCTGGCTTAGGCCAGCTATTCATGGCCATGCTGTGGGCTGTGCTGCTTTGGGCTGCGAGGGGCGAATTTCCCGCCGGGTATGCCGCAGTGCAGCATATGCATGGGAACACACCTTCGACTTGCACGGCATACTATTTGTGTGCACGCTGGCCCATTCCCTTGTGGCAGGTGCATCCCACACATTTGGACATCACGCTGCAGTGCATTGTTAGAGTTGCGTGGCACATCTCCCATTTCCACCGGGATGCGCTGCACATCTCCTTTGAATATAGGGGCCCTGGACTAGGCTACCCTGAAGAAATTCATTATCAAAATGGAAAAATCATGACCCCACTGAAAACAAGATATTGCATCTAATCTGGGACAGCCTGAGTAAATACAGTGCAAAAATGTGTAAATGAAGATCCCTATGACAATGAGATGTAGCATCTCCCCTGCGCTATCCAGGATACAAAATATAGGATAAGAAATATTTAAAGGAAATCTACTCTAAACTGAACTTCACTGTGGTCACTGACATAAACAGTTTCTTTATTGTAACACAGGAGTGTGGTGTGCATATTTTACAGAACACATACTGTACAAACAGAGGTGAGAAAGAATATTTGCCTTAGCTGGGACTTGAACCCAGGTCTCCTGGCAGTATTGTGGCCATGAGAATGGTGTGTATTGTGTGTGTGTGTGTGTGTGTGTACAAAATATAAGATAAGAAATATTTAAAGGAAATCTACTCTAAACTGAACTTCACTGTGTTCACCGACATAAACAGTTTTTTTTTTTATAACATATTAGAATACAATATTTATTTTGAATGTTGTGGCCATGAGGATGGTGTGTATAGAGTGTGTGTGTGTGTGTGTGTGTGTGTGTGTGTGTTGCTGTAGCTCAATATATTTTTTCCCCAAAAAGCATAGTAAAAAATGGCTTCTTATTGCAACATATTTAGTCTAAGCAGTTCACTGAAGACCTGGCATATGTCTAAGACTGCTCATCAGATATTGTCTGTAGAGGTTAAAAAAACAGTGTATGCTGGCCTGGTGGTGCTGAGGGCTGAGATGGTGGGCGCCTTACCTTGCGTCACGCCGGCGACCCGTGTTTGGGAATGAGCATGGGCCACCGGGGGTTGGCACAGGGAAGAAGGATTGAGCGTCCCTAGGACTGCACTCCTTCTCTGGGGAGGGGGGGTTAGCAGCACTCAGCAATTGCCTGCCCCCTAACGGAGGCTGTGAGGTGGCATGCCAGTGCTAAAGATTGAGGGTGAGTGACTGTGGCAGGCGCTTGGTGGGGTGTGCACGGGTGCGTGCGCGCTGCTGCTGGTACCATTGCACACTGCAGTACTTGAGGGAAGTCAGAAAAAAGTGAAAAAGGGAGTTCTCTGCAGGATGATTATGGTCCCCTACCACAACGGCCCGGGAAGGCACCTCCCCGAATACTCATCCGGTCTGGTGAGTCGAGTCGCTCCCCACACCCTGCCACAAAGGGTAAGTTGTGGGATTGAAGGGAGGGGGGGCCTCATACCCAGTGCCTGTGTGGGGGGATGTCAGAGGGGCAGCAAGGGACTCTGAAAGGGGAGAAAAAAAGTAACTGTGAAAAAAAAAAAGCAGTGTAAATCATAGATTTGCTGGGGAAAGGGTGACATTTATGAGGTATGAATCTTTCTTGAAAGACAATATATTGCTAAGGTAAACTAGAATCAAGAAGCTTTTTAAATGCTAAGTATTTAAAAGTGCAAATCTCCAGTTTCATAGGCAACCAATATTTAACAAATATTTAGCACGCTATTTCAGTTTCCTAATGGCATCTGATAAGCAGCCTGGAGTTATGTCTCCAACATTCTTAACAGAAAGAAGGGAATAATTTATTTCAATTGGCATGGAAGAATACATGGAAAAGTACAAAACATGTGTTCCATGAAACTCCATTTTCAAGCTACAGATAGCAAAATGGCTGTAGGCTCCACCCACGGCCATAAAAAAATGAAGATGCATGAGCTGATGATGCAGTTAAATCCAACAGATCCCAAGCCGCAGAGAGTGGCAAGGCTCAGAAAGGAAACTCCTGAACAGTAAGTGGTAGAGGTGCAGCAACCTGAGTCCCCCCCCCACCTATTTATTTATTTAAAAGTTTTACCAGGAAGACATACTGAGCAGACTACCGCTCGATTCCAGATGCATCCTGGGGGTAGAGGGAACGGGATAGTACATACAAGTAAAACATACAGAAGTTTTCAAACAGCAAAATTTACATAGGTTACATACAATATGTACAGGTTTTAATAAATATAGTGATAAATGATCTCGAAGTAGTTAGTACAAGAGGCAGGAAACAGAGAGATAACCGCATAAAAGTAGGCTAACTAAGTAGAATAGGTAGTGAACAATCAAAAATGTGATAATTAAAGCATTTGGGTGGACATCGTAGATCACATTTGGGTGGTTGGCCACAACATTGTGCACACCCGTTAAGATGTGGGTCAAGCTAGTGCACGTCAAGTTGACATGAGCAGCTTATGGGGACTTGCCCTTTTAGAAGGGAGATTTGTTGCCGAGGGGAGGGGGAGAGCTGGATGTCAGCCGGCAGAGAGTTCCATAGTTTTGGTAGACGGACTCTAAAGGCCGACTGTCCAGCAGAGGTAGTCATGTGTGGGATATGTAGTAGACTTGAGTCGAGATGTCTGAGTGAGTACGCTGATGGTTTTTGGGCTGTTAGGGTAGAGGCTAGGTAGGAGGGCAGTGACTGGGTCCATAACTTGGCTGTGAGTCTGTTGCAGTGGTATTGGCGCCTATTGGCGAGGGAGGGTAGATTAAGGTGACTGTAGAGGTCGCAGCGGTGAGTGGAGGGAGGACAATCTAGTGCAAAGCGGCAGAAGGAGTTAAAAAGAGAATCCAGTCTAGCCAGGGTGGATTTAGGGGCAGAACTATAAACTACGTCTCCATAGTCGAAAATGGGGAGGATCATTTTCTGTAGGATCTCTTTGCGGGCAGGCAGAGGGATGCAGCTATGGAACAAGTTACTAGAGAACAGGCTTTGTAGCCTGAGAGGAGTGCTCAAGAAGTGGTGGAGGAGCAATCATCAGTGGAAAGAGTGCAGGACCCCCTCCCTTCAGAGGAGGTTGAAAGGTCTTCAGTAGAGAAAGTACTCGATTCAGGGGCACAGGGCAATATGAACAAAATGCCACCTCCAGAAACAATAAATGACCCCACTTTCAAGAGGGTAACGAGGTCTAAAGCTGCCAAAAAAAAAAACTTGTGGAATCCCAGGCTTTAAACAAACAAGCTGAAAATATACCCATAAAAAACCCTTATGATGTATTAATGGAACTGGAGGAAGAAGATGCAGGGGTTGAGTCAGATGTATCATCAAGTACCTCCTCACAGCCTGAAACTGTACTGGAACCAGTGTTGGGTGATAAACCTAAGCCAAAAAAAAGGAAAAAACAAAAGTGAAATGCATGTCTTATAAGATTTTTGTGTATTTATAACCTTATTTCATGGATGGGGGAATTACTTTAATTATTACAGATGTGAATAGCATTAAAGCGCAGGAAAAAAGAAGCATTACCTTTGCAAGCCTGGTGTCAGGAAAGGGTCAAATACTTTTTTTACAAGATATGAGGGCCCATGCTTTGCCAGAAATAGTATCTGCACAAAGAGATTGGAGGTGGTGCCCCTCCTTGAGGTCAACAGGAGAAGAACAATGCACGGGTTTATGAATCATGTTTGCAGGGATTAAGGTGATGGCACTGAAGGTAGTAGATGTGTGTCCAGGGGGAGCCTTACTGATGTATGCTGTGCTGCACGATCTTTCCTATAGGCTAATAAATATTATAGAAAGGGTCTCAGAAATGCTGCAATCTGATTGTCTGTCAGGATTCCAACAGCCTTACATTAATCCCTGTTACACTGTCATGTACAGCCTTATCACCACGGCACATGAATTCTTCCTGTCAGCACTCCATTCTCTAGCACTGCTGAATGACTGGAATGATGCATTCTGATTCTGAACCAGCATTCTTAAACTGTTGGTGGAAGAACTACTTTATTAAAAATCCATCTCTAAATGAGGGAAACATTCAAAAAGTATACTTTTAACACTTTTCTTTTGGAATAATGTTTTATAATTGCAATAAGGCATGACCAGGGGTTGGATTAACAGTCAGTTAATCACCCCCTAGGGGCAATATGGCACTCGGCTATGCCTCATGCCACATTACACCCCAGGGGGTGATTAACAGACTGTTAATCTAACCCGGATCATATCTTGTTGCTTAATTTATGCGCCCCAATCAGAGGCTGAAAAGTCCTCCTTATTTAAAGAAATTGCTCACTTCCTACATACCTCCAAATTGATATTATGGGGGGGGATCAGTTATGGGCTTACTCAAAGGGACCGGGGAAGGAAAACAGAAAAAGTATTTAGTGATATAAACACCTTAAGTAAAATTTTGGAACAAAATAGATTAAGGGATATTTATGACACACTAGTGATTACCCCGGAACATACTTTTTTTTAAATATTTTTCACCCTCTTTTTGTCCTCCCTGCCTTCCGTCAAGTATCCGCCCCGGTCACGGTGCCCCCGAGGCCTCCACTGCTTAATGAGCCACTCACTCCCCCAGTTACCCCCCCAGCTTGCCCCCCCTGGGGGGCCGGGCACAGCACCACGGCAGGAATCGGCACCATGTAATTTTTAACTGGTTGGGAGAGCCCTCGGCCAAGTGGCTAATCAAAGCCCAGGGGCAGGGCATCATAGAGACATCCGGCAAGGAGGAGTTTTCATCCCTGTAAGCTGGGGTGAGACGCAATGACGCCTGCATGTGTCCCGCCCCAGCACCCCTGACCATAAGTCTGCACCAGGGCGACATACACCCAGCCCGCTAGGCGCCACTCAGACCGAGCGCAGAAACCCCACCCCAGAGAAGAAGAGCAGTCCACAGGATGCTCAATCTTTCCCCTGGTCGGCCCTCCAACGACCTGGGCTCGCTTTCCTTAACCCGGTCACCGCCGGCGCTAAAGCGGAAGTCCAACCGCTGCGCCGGTGGAACGGCTCATACTTTTTTTTAAAGGGAAGTTATCCACTAGGATAGATTTTTGGTTTATGTCAGAAAGCATTACAGCAAATTCAGTCACAGTTACACCATTAGAAACCTTAGACCACATGGCAATACAGGTCACTATAGGTCAGCATCCTAAAATCTCCATTGGATGAGGATGCTGGAAACTGAATATTGAAATATTATAGGAAGAAGTGCATAAGGGAAGTATTTGAGGCTTTTTAGAAATCCGGAAAGACATTAGCTTTATGTATGACAGTCCCATTGAGTGGTGGGAAGACACGAAAAGAGATTTAAAAGACCTTCTAATTTTGATTACCTGTAAAAGGGTGAAAAGTAAATATATATATACAATATTTAGGATTTTTGGGATTAAGGGCTAAGTACTTAAAAATATTAAATGTATACTCTTTAATATTAAATGTATATTCTTTGAGAAAGTCCACAATTGGGTGAAACGTAAGACAGTGGATAATGTATGGTCTTCTATCTAACTGGTCTGTTAACCATCGAGAGGTTGCCAGGGTGACCATGTAAACCTCGAGAGCGAAGCTCGAGAGGTTTACATCGCCATGGCAACCTCAAGATGATTAACAGTAACAGTTGCCAATGGAAGGACCATACATTATTTTTTGTTGTGTATGGTCCCAAGAAAAAGGGAAAACGGCTCCTTATTTTTCAAAACATAGTCACCGCCACAGCCGTTCAGTTCTTCCCTTACCGCTGCATGCATCCGTCGGTTCCCGAGTGCTGTTCACTAAGCTGCTGCTGCTTCAGTAAAGGCAACACTTTTTGCATAAGCTTATGCATTTGGTCTCCTTCTTGGTGGTGTGTAGGTGAGTGCCGTGACTGTGTATACATATAGTGCTTCCTTGTCACAGAGCACCCCATACCCTGGTGTGGCTCTTTCTGTGCTGAACTTAAAAATATTAACTCAGATGAAACTAACAGGAAAAAAACAATGGACCAGCTTAATGAGATAAAAGAGAAAATGTATATCTATCAAAAAGAAAACGAGAAAGTAGCAGCCAAGCAACAGGAATTCATGAGCAAGGGAACAAAAGAACCAGGTGAATTATTATAACTTAGCCTTTCAGGGGACACAAAAGGTAGTTATTACAGCTTTAAAGGATGGGACAGGGAAGGTAACAAATGATAGAATGGGGCTACAACATATAACACAGACACATATAAAGGAAACATTCCAAAAAGAGAGAAAGATAGTACAGGGCCCTTTTTTTCGTCACTTAGACATTCCACATTTAACAAAGAAAGAAGAAATTGATTTGGTAGCACCTATCACTTTGACAGAAATTAAAGAAGTGGTAGCTAAGTTAAACCACCCACACCACTCCAGGGTGGGATGAAATCCCCAATGACTTTTACAAGGAGTATATAGAGACTCTGGCTCCGTGGTTACAACAGGTTTTTGAAGCAATTCAGAATGAAAACAGGCTAGTGCCTTGTATGAGAGGTGGGGTGATGATCTTTCTTTATAAAAAGGGAGACCCCCAGAATATTAAGAATTGGCAACCGTTGAGCGTATTGTCAACAAATTATAAAACCTTAACTAAAATTTTGACAGACTAGCGATGGTAGCAAATAAATTAGTACTTCCGGCACAAACTTGTGCAATTCCAGAGAGAAATATTAATCAAAATTTGCTATACATTAAAGAGATAGTACAGCAAGGGCTAGAGATGAACTTGGAAGGATATATCCTTACAATGGATCAAGAGACCGCATTTGATGCTATAAAACAAGAACATATTTGGGCGGTCCTAAAGCATCATGGTATTCCTGATCGAATGATAGCCTTGTTACAAACAATGTATACAGAAGTGCAGGTAACTCCACTCGTCAATGCGCACCTTGGCATCCCTGTATATTTAACAAGTGGAGTTCGTCAGGGATGTCCAAAGAGTGCTTTCTTATATGCATTTGGATTGGACCCAGTATTAAGAATAATAGAGGAAGCGGAGGATATTAGACCAATAAGAAGCAAGGAAGAGATAACTTTCAAAAAAATCATAGTGTATGCTGATGATTGTATACTCACAATTGCAGATTTGGAATTGGGTAATTCCCCTCAAGGGAATAAATAGGGTCAACCTTGAGAGAGTGCTACAGCTGAGGGAGGTAGGAGCCACCAGGGGGCACTTGATGAAGCTGGTCGGTGGGAGACTAAGGGGGGAGACAAGGAGGTACTACTTCACGGAGAGGGTTGTGGAGCCCTGGAATGCACTACCTGTGGAATTGGTGGCTGTTGCAACTGTGGAGAGGTTCAACAGAGGCTGGGATAGGTACGGGAGAGGGTGCAGCCCAGAGCCTCATCAAGGGGTGGGGGTGTGATGTGGGACCTTGTGGTGAGGGGGCTATAACAGTGCCCTGAGGGGGCACTGATCCATGAGCAGACTTGATAGACCATTGGGCCTAACCTGCTGGCTTATTAGTATGTTAGTATGTTAAGTAAGAAGGTAGTCCAACTAATAGAAATTCTGACAGATACTATGGGAATAAAAATTAATAAAGAAAAAAGTAAGGTATTAGGATTGGGAGCTGCCCCAATGGAGGTAGAATTTCTGATTCCTGTGGTAAAATGGAATATTAAAATATATGGAATCTACTGTGCAAGCAATAATACACGACAGGGTGGGTGGCATTGGGCAATACTGGACCGCCCAGGGACGTAATGAGGCCTGACGCTGCAGCGGAGGGCTTTATAGCCCCTTGGCAGTCCAGTATCACCCAATACTGCCCACCCTGGAGGGTATTATTGTGCTTAGAAAATGGGCTTACATTGCTTTTTTTTTTTACTAATAATTTAATACAAAAAGAGTGTAAAATATTAGTAAAAATGCACAGAAAAAAATCAGGTTTTGTAAAATGTGAGATTGTTTTTATTTGTTGCAGTACCACTTTTGAAAGTAGTACTCAGGACATTGTTAGTTTAAACATCCCCCGCCCATCCATGAGTTTTTCCTTCTCCTTGTAAATTAATTTTCTTGGTTGGTAGATTGTGAGCAGGGGCGAGCAGCTGAGATGTGAAATTGGAGTGTTGCTGTGTTGTTTTGTATGCGATTGGGGGACACAGAAGTCGAGTGGCAAACTGCAGAAAAAAGGAGGTACTCTGGATTTTTAAAAATACATAAAGCCTCCTGTTGTGGGGTTGAATCATTGTTGTTTGGTCCAGGAAGAGAGAGCATGTCGGGGTCAGTGTGAGGCAGGCACCGCGGGTAAGCAGGACGAGAGTTTCGTTGCTGTAGGGAGAGCACGCTGTCATTTTGAAAGCTGTGCTGCGGCGGCGTAAAGCGGTAAGGTTGTCAGCTTCCTTTTGCAGTTTTTTACATTTTGACTGCTGTTAAAATAATTGAAAGATTGGGGGGGGGGGGTGCGGAGGAGAGGAGGTTTGCTCTGAGGTGATTTTCCTGCCACAAACTCACTCCCCAACTCTCTTGCTAACGCTAAGCGAAAGGTAAAAAATGGCGGCTGATGACGCTGAAAATTTAGGGTGCCCATAAATATCCTCAGTAATGCGGCACCCCGAATTAGCACTTGTTTTAAGCTGGTGTCTATCGAAAGTTAATGTACCCCCCTGTAGTGCCCATCAGCCAATCACAGAGCACAAAGAATCTTGCCCATTTTCTAAGACACAAAGGAAGCAAAAAGTCTAAATTGGAACAGGGCCCATGAGGAAGCCCATCAGAAAGTACAATCGTGGAAGTCATGGAAAATAAGGAAAAAAGGTGTTTTCCTGATAAGGGTTTATATAGCTCCCATTTCTTTTATATGTTTCACATGTATATCCTTTACCATATGGCATGCACACTAAAGTAATGGGCTTTTTTCCCTCCTACTTTGGGGAAGTAGGTTAAACCCAGTCAAGAGGGCACACACGTATAGGGCCTGGAAGGCAAGAGGATTGAACATGCTTCAACCATTGGTGTTTCTATTTAGCAGTTTTTTTTACAGTAATATAAGGCCGTTGGTGATAGAGACAGAAGGAATGGGAAAAGAATGTATGAAATTATTGGGGGGCAAAATTTCTTACAGCATGGGGATGGGGTAAATGGCATGCCTCGGAAAAACGACGACCTACTTACGTATGAACTACTCTAAAATATATAAGACATTGGAGGATTGAGCTATGTTGGTTTTTAAATAAAGATAAAAAGAAATTCTATAAGCTGATTGTAGAAAAATGTTATTTTGAAGAACCAGTATTTAAAGTTTCGTCTGAGATAAATTGTGATATGTTGCTAGAAAGCATGATAGAACCAAGAATACCATTAAAAATGCAGGATGTGATATGATATGGTTAAGTGGACATTGAAAGCTTAATGCAAAAAGGGAATCAGATGCATAAAGATAAGGAAGAAAGGGGATGTGGTGAGAAACAATGTGTTGGACAAATGGAAACTATGAGTCACTTATTTTTATTTGATTTTTTTCCTGGTATTTCTTCCTCTTCCTGGCCGGCCTCCTTCAACCTATCCACGGTCCCCCCAGCGCCGTCCCCCAAGGATTATACCCCCACTCCTGAGCCCCCATGACTTACCCTTCATGGCAAGGTGGTGGGGAGTGTTTCAATCCACCCAACTTGGATCCAGCCAGGGAGGTGCCTTCTCAGGAGCGGTGCCTACGAGGGACAGCTTCATGCCACGCAGCCAGGACCATTTTTCTGCTTTTCTCCCCCTTCAGGAGGTGGGGTATGCTATGATGCCCACGGAGACAGTGCGCACACATCTGCATGTGCTCCTCCAAGTGCCTGCCCCATCTCCTCCCCTTCGGCAGTGTCAGTGCACTGCCCCCCAGCCGCCAAGGGCCAGTGGAACACCGACAGCTGGTGCCCCCCCCCCGGGAAAAGGAGAGCAGTCCATCGGATGCTCGATTTGTCTCCTTGCCTGCCGACCTCTGGTGGCCTGTTCTCGCTCCTGAACACGGATCATCGGTGTAGTGCAAGGCAAGGCATCCAGCGCCTCAACCCTCAGCGCCACTGGGCCGGCATAAGTCACTTGTTATTTGACTGTGCATATGTACAACGTTTTTGGGTGGACTTAGCAGCATTATGGAATGAGGCTGTTTTTCAGAATATGATGTATGAATTGCTAGTGTTAGGACAAATACCTGTGATCTGGGAAAGAAGGAAGGAAAACACACTGTATGTTATACTGGCTTGTATAAAGTGCTTGTTATGGCAGATGCCAAAGGTTCCTTCAGAATGAGGACATACTAGTACAGGATGTGTTATTTAAAATTCAAGATGAACTAAACAAGATCTAGTGATACGAAAAGAAAACAACGGGGCAAGAGGTTTGTGAACAATTATGGAAGGATATTGAGTGGGTGGGTTAAGGTGTAAGAATAGATTAAAACATGGCAAGAGGAAAATTGGATTCTCCAAGAATGCCATTGTAAATATGTAAATAACGAAGTATGCTGGATAAATTTCTAGTTGAGTCAGTTCTAATATTTTGGAGTCATAAAGTGAAGGAAAAAGAAAGTTTGGTATCTGTAGGAGTTAGGTTGTGTTTATTTTTCTCCCATTCTTATAGCTTAGTGTTTGGAATTTAAGTTTTGGGATGTTGGAATTATTGTTTTGGTAACGTAGGAAATAATATGTGATTTACTGTATGCGGATTTTTATGTGTTAGGTTTTTGAATGTTAATAAAAATTTCCCCTGCTCTTTTCGAGAAGTGCCATGGGATCTTTAACATCCACCTGAACTATCACCAGAACAGGTAGATGGGACCTCATACTAACTTCTCATCTGAAGTAAAATATATATACCAACATACAAAAGTTGCCAGCAGCAAAAAGCCATCATGGTCTATCTAGGCTGCTCGTGAATGCAGCTAGCTCCCTATTCAGCAGCTGCCCCACACCCTCCCCTTCCTTTACCCTCCCATTTGCCCTGTCCCACCCCTTCTTGAAGCATTCCACTGTGTTACATGCCACCACTTGAGATGGTTGGGCATTCCAACTTGCTGTGCAGAGCAAGACCCTGCACACCCAACTCCTGCCTGAGCCTACCATAACAATAGCAGAGAGAAAGCCCTGTACACACAACCCCCCACCTGAGCCTACCATGTAAATGGCAGAGAGACCACGCACAGCAAACCCCACCTGCCTGAGTCTACCATATTTATTTATTTATTTATTACCTTTTGGTAACCGGGTAGGTGCGCTAGGCAACAAACCTGCCTATTTTCAGGCACATAGATACATACAGTGTCGGCAGATAAGGGCCTATGGCCCACCCAGTCTGCCCATTTGAGCTTGTAAGTTTACTTTATGTTTTTCTAGAAGTCTGTTGGTACTTACCCCTGACCTCCAGAATTTCCTTATGTCTATCCCATGCATTCTTAAATCCCATGATTGTTTCAGCACCCACCACTTCCTCTGGCAGGTTGTTCCTCTTGTCCACCACTCTTTCTGTGAAGAAATTCTTCCTCACATTTCCTCTGAATTGCCCTTTAACTTCATCCCATGCCCTCTAGTCCTGGAACATCTTTTTTGCTAGAAAATAGTGTATTCCTACACCCTGTTCCTCCCTGTAAGGTACTTGTATGTCTGTCATATCACCTCTCTCCCTCCTCTCCTCCAGGGAGTACATATTCAAGTCCTTCAGCCTGTCCTCATAGGACTCGTTATGCAATCCCTGTACCATCTTTGTTGCCCTCTTTAGAACCTTTTCTACCCTATGTCCTTACATAAGTATGGTCTCCAGAACTGTTCACTGTACTCCAGGTGGGGCCTCACTAGTGTCTTGTACAGTGGAATTATGACCTTCTTTTTCCTCCTGGGGATGCCTCTACCTATGCACCCCAGCATCCTATTTGCTTTACCTGTTGCCTTGTCGCACTGTTTCCCTACCTTGAGGTCATCAGAGATGATAACCCCAAGATCCCTTTCCTGCTTGGTGCATGCTATGTCCTCACTCCCCAACTGATATATTGTGCCAGGGTTTTTGTGCCCCATATGCATTATCTTGCACTTCTTTGCATTGAATTTCAACTGCCACATCCTTGACCATTCTTCAAGCTTCTGCAGGTCCCTCCTCATTCCGTTTACACCCTCTGGCATGTCCACTCTGTTACAGAGCTTCGTGTCATCCACGAACAGAGAAATTCTGCCTTCTAGGTCCTGCGCAATGTCACTGATGAAGACATTGAATATGATTGGTCCTAGCACTGATCCGTATGGTACCCCACTGGTCAGTCTTCCCTCTGAGGAGTGACAGCCATTTACCACCACCCTCTGTGTCCTGCCACCCAGCCAATTACCCACCCACTGCACTACTGTCCTGACCACTCCAGAGAGAGAGACCCTGCTCACTCACCCCCCCCCCCCGAGTCTACTATATAAATAGCTGAGAGAGATCCTGCACACCCAACCCCCACTGGTGTACTATACAGAGAGAGACCCTGCACACCTACCACTCTGCCTGAGTCTACAATATAAATAGCAGAGAGAGACCTTGCACACCCAGCCTTCATCAGAGTCTACTATAGAAATAGCTGAGAGAGACCACACACAACCAACCCCCACCTGAGTCTACCATATAAACAGCAGAGACAGACTATGCACAGCCAACCTCCCAGCCTGATTCTACTATATAAATGGCAACGAGACCCTACACACCCAACCCCCACCTGAGTCTACCATATACTGTATAGCAGGTTGAATTAGTGTCCGTTATATTTAGTGGGGAGTCAACCTGCTATACATATTCACATCCGGTAGAATTAGTGCAGACAGTCTACTCTTCAGTACAGTACTACTGACAATCAGCTGCCCATCGTTTTTCACAATCCCTTTATTTTCACTGATTGTCAGCAATAGCAAATATAGTGTAAACCCCTTGCAAATGGGGGTTCCAAGAAATGCCTGCTTGGGCTTACCTTAGCCCATTGGTTCTGTCCTTTTCCCACTGCCTCTCGGGCTTCTCCTGACTTGGCCCCTATTTTTTCTGGCTTCCCAGGTGCTGCTTTGCCCTCGTGAGTGCCCCAGCCTAAAGCCCAAATGAAAATATAGCCCCTCGGGGCTTAAAACGCTGACCGTGAGCTCCTGCTGCAAAAAGTGCTGCCTCCAGGGCAGCGGGAGTCCCATTGGAGCACTAAGCGCCTTTGATGTGGAGCCGCTTATTTTGCGGTCCCCTAGAGGACTGTGCCGTGGGTCCCAGGATCCCTTCCATCTATTTGGAACCCGGTGATCATGGACAGCCTGCTGGGGGACTGCTCAGATGAGGATTAAAGGAGTTCTGACCAGGGCTTATTTGAGTTTGCCTGTGCAGGGCCCCGGTCATCTGAATAATGCATAACAGTGTGTCTGGCTGCCTCCAGGGTAGCTATGTTCAGCTCCAGCCGAAAAGTAAAGATTGAAAATGTTTTACATAATGGAACTGTTGCTGCTTGTTGGGAATATACTGTGCATGTGAGGAAAAGTGCTTAGTTAAAATGAGTACTGTTTCCCTGGCAATTCCAGTATCTGGGACTCTGTGTGTCAGCTGCTGCAAGGGGAGCTTGCATAAGTGCAGTAGCGACAGGAAATGTAAAGGAGCCACATTCTTTATCTGTGCAGCGACTACAAGTGCAGCCTTTAAGCTACAGAACTGTGGGGCATGTGGGGCAAATAATTACTTCTTTCTGGCTGCACCAGGATATTATTCAGGACTGTATCTAATCTGCAATAAGGGACAGTGGGTTAAGCAGCCATTGCCAGCAGTCCAGCCAATTGGAATTGCAACAATAGAAAGCCAGTGCTTATGGGGACTTACAGGGACATTATTTTAGGTGCAAATTCCACAGCCCAATTGTGCCTCAAGTATTCTGATTGACAGGTCTCTTAGTAACTTGGAGACATGTCACCCCATCCCCGCTACCAATCAGGAGTCAAGCTAGGAGCTCTATAAAGAGACAATGTTGCCAGTTTGTCTGGAGATTCAGAGATGCCGAGCTGAGACAGAGCAGCAGAGCAGGCTCCAGCCTGCTGGAAGCCCCCATGGCGGAGGGGCTTAGGCTGCAGCCATGCTATCAGGCCTGGGCCACTTTGTTCAAGCCCCTTCAATCTTCAGGGGGCATTTGTTATTTTCTTCAGTTAACAGTTAACTAGTTACAGTAATTGTGCTTTCTGCAACAGCTAGTCTGGAGGTTGCCAGTACTGTCCTCCGGAGGCTAGCCTTCCCTCTCCTTCCACGTTGGGGAAGATGTGGACCAAAGATCAGATGTCCTGCAGCGGTGAGAGTGCTGACCAGACCAGACCAGATGACATCATGCAGCGGTGAGAGCGCTGACAGAGTACCTCAGCGGTGAGAGAGCTGAAGAAGTCTTAAGGATGCCTTCGACTGCAGATGAGACCCATGGAGGACCTGAGTGAGTACCCTCGTACGCCCCGGTGCGAGGGAGAAGCTAAGCAAGTAATCTCAGGGGACCTAAGCCCCATTGAGAAATGTGTGCTGTTAAGTGTGAAGTATTGAAGTTATCAGTCTGGGCTTCTAACCCCATAAGAGACTGCCTAGTTCAAGTAATGGATACATCTTGTCTGTGGCCCAGATGGCTAAGTTGCAGGTGCAGCAAGATGCTGGGCATAGTGAACCCTGTTTCGTATCCAAACTCTATAACTTTACTGTAAGCAACCATGTACTTGTGTACCTTGGTTTCTCTTGAATACTGTTCTCTCCCCTACCCAAATGTATTCCCATTTGTTCTACCTCCTTGTCGGTTGAAATGTTGGCTATCGCAAAGTATGTTGTTATCAGTCACGTTTGCTTCTGTATGCATTAATTGTACTGTACCCTCCCGGGTTGCACCTGTAAATAGTAATTTCCATGTTAGTGCACCTACCCAGTAAACAAAAAACTAAATAAATTTCTCTGTTTTTGTACATTTTAACACTGTTAAATTTTAGCTACTCTTGACCTGTTATCAAAGCTTCCTATTATGATTATAATTCCTATGTATTCACATTGTTTCTGTTATGTCAAATCGTTGTATTTCTATGTGTACATGCCCTGTTTTGTACTGTACCCTCCCGGGTCGTGCCTGGAAATAGTCATTGCTATGGCTAGTGCACATACCCGGTAAACAAAAACTAAATGAAAATAAATATGTTGCAAGTTGTGTAGCTGTGGGTTAGAGTCCTGCCATCATGAGGCTGACTGTCAAGACGCGTTTGCCACTTCATGGGACAGGAGGCCCTAGAGCATAAAATGTCTAGATGTGCTGGATAAGACTGTGAATAATGTTCTTGGTATATAGAATGTACTGGATGTGACTGCCTGTGACTAAAGTATGGGATGCTTGATGAAAGTCTCATTGCCAACTTACTCTGGATGGATGCCTTTTGGTATATAAAGTACTGGATGTGACTGTGTTTAAACTGCATTTAGGATGCTTGACAGAAGCATCGCTCTCATTGCATTGGATGGGACTTTCAAATATTGTGCTGAATGTTCTGGATGTAAGATCCACATAGTTTGTTCTGGAATGTTCGGAAGTCTGCAAGTGCAGGGCAATCCTTGCCACGTCTGCTAAAGTGCAGGGCATTCCCTGCTGTGGGTGTAAATAGTAATTTGCTGCTTTACAAAAATCTGTTTCCAAGTTGCCCCCACACTCAAATTAATAGCCAGCCAGCTTGACCAGCTGCAACTCTATCAGGCCTGCAACATCTTGGATTGTGGTATCTGTTTAACCAGTATGGTATGAGATTGCGGGGTTTCTGCTGTGTCAGGGACTGGTACCAGTGTGGGTATTAATAATTATGTTTAACATCTGATTTTTTTAGCAGCTAGATAGTCAGGGTTCTGGATGTCTTAAGTTGAATGGTAAAATGTGATTTATGTCTGCCTTTAATCTGTAGCCACCCCGGCTGGAGGGTTCACCAGCAAAATCCAAAATGATCTCTGTACATGTGTAAATACGATAAGATAACCTCTACTCCTCCTGTTTCCCTTTCCTAGCTCCTTTATTCCCCCCGAAATAAATATCCTGTTATTTGTTGTTTGAAATCCCGTGTGAGCATATTACTAGAGAGAGCCTTTAATTCAAATTGTTGAAATGTGGGGAGCTGTATCTTGGGGCATGTCTGGGGAGGGTAACTGGTCACCGTGGGTGGTGTAGCAGCTCAGGGGGCTACACCCAGTACCATCTCATCCATGTAAAGCACCCTGAGTAGAGGCACTGCGCAAAGGTTTAAAAAATGTTATGAGCTAGCGAACCCAACCCCCTCAGCCTATGTCCAGGGTAGTGCTGCAGGGGTATAACACTGGGGGTGGCGCCACCCAAGGGATACACAGCAAAAATAAAGGGATAGTGAAAATAACCTTCTATACAGTATATAGCAGAGAGAGAGAGAGAGACCCCCTGCACACCCAGCCTCCATCTGAGTCTACTATATAAATAGCAGAGAGAGACCCTGCACCGGGGTAGGACAAATTAGGTAGCCAGGTGGCCAGTGGCTACTTAAAAAACTGGCTTGGCTACCATATTTTGAAAGTTATTGGCCAACTTGGCTATCTGCCTACAGCGTGATTTTTGAGGCCTTAAAAAAGGATGGCCATTACCAATATTGGTTCGGCTGTCAGATTTTGGAAGCTAGTGGCCAAACTGACCACCAGCTCATAAACTGGTTTGCCCCACCCTCGCCCTGCACACTCAACCCCCCCCTTCCCCATCTGAGTCTACCATATAAATAGCAGGGAGAGGCCCTGGACACCAACCCTGCTGGAGTCTTCCATATAAACAGCAGAGAAAGAGACCCTGCACACCCAATCTCCATGTGTGTCTACCATATAAATAGCAGAGAGACACCCAGCACACACACCACCACCTAAGTCTACCATACAAATAGCAGAGAGACACCCTGCACACACACCACCACTAAGTCTACCGTATAAATAGCAGAGAGACACCCTGCACACACACCACCACCTAAGTCTACGTATAAATAGCAGAGACACACCTGCACACCACCGCCTAAGTCTACCGTATAAATAGCAGAGACACCTGCACACACACCACCTAAGTCTACACGTAAAATAGCGAGACACCTGCACACACACCACCGCCTAAGTCTACCGTATAAATAGCAGAGAGACACCCTGCACACACACCACCGCCTAAGTCTACCATATAAATAGCAGAGAGACACCCTGCACACACACCACCGCCTAAGTCTACCATATAAATAGCAGAGAGACACCCTGCACACACACCACCACCTAAGTCTACCATATAAATAGCAGAGAGACACCCTGCACACACACCACCACCTAAGTCTACCATATAAATAGCAGAGAGGTTGCTAATTCAACTCATCCTGAGTCTTCTATATAAATGGCAGACAGACTGCACACCCAAACCCCTGCCAGGGTCTACCATATAGATAGCAGCGAGAGACCCTGCATCCCCCCCAGCCTGAGTCTACAATATAAATAGTAGGGAGACCCTGCACACCTGGCCCCTGCCTGTGTCTACCTTATAAATAGCAGAGAGAGACCCTACACACCCAACCCCTGCCTGAGTCTACCATATAAATAGCAGAGAGACACCCTGCACACACACCACCACCTAAGTCTACCATATAAATAGCAGAGAGACACCCAGCACACACACCACCGCCTAAGTCTACCATATAAATAGCAGAGAGACACCCTGCACACACACCACCGCCTAAGTCTACCATATAAATAGCAGAGAGACACCCTGCACACACACCACCACCTAAGTCTACCATATAAATAGCAGAGAGACACCCTGCACACACACCACCACCTAAGTCTACCATATAAATAGCAGAGAGACACCCTGCACACACACCACCACCTAAGTCTACCATATAAATAGCGGAGAGATTGCTAATTCAACTCAGCCTGAGTCTTCTATATAAATGGCAGACAGACTGCACACCCAAACCCCTGCCAGGGTCTACCATATAGATAGCAGCGAGAGACCCTGCATCCCCCAGTCTGAGTCTACAATATAAATAGCAGGGAGACCCTGCACACCTGGCCCCTGCCTGTGTCTACCTTATAAATAGCAGAGAGAGACCCTACACACCCAACCCCTGCCTGAGTCTACCATATAAATAGCAGAGAGACACCCTGCACACACACCACCACCTAAGTCTACCATATAAATAGCAGAGAGGTTGCTAATTCAACTCAGCCTGAGTCTTCTATATAAATGGCAGACAGACTGCACACCCAAACCCCTGCCAGGGTCTACCATATAGATAGCAGCGAGAGACCCTGCATCCCCCAGCCTGAGTCTACAATATAAATAGCAGGGAGACCCTGCACACCTGGCCCCTGCCTGTGTCTACCTTATAAATAGCAGAGAGAGACCCTACACACCCAACCCCTGCCTGAGTCTACCATATAAATAGCAGAGAGAGACCCGGCACATGCATCCCTTACCTGAGTCCACCATATAAGTAGCAGAGACCCTACACACCCAATCTCCTGCCTGAGTCTACCATATGAGGCAGACAGAGACCTTATACATGCAGCTCGCCACATGAGTCTGCCATATAAATAGCAGAAAGAGACCCTGCACACCAAAACCACACCTGAGTCTACCATATGAACAGCAGAATGACTGCACACCCAAACCCCCGCATTAGTCTAACATATTAATAGCAGAGAGAGACCCTGTATTCCCAATCCCCCACCTGAGTCTACCATGTAAATAGGAGAGAGACTGCACACCCAATCCTGCCTGAATCTTCCATATAAACAGCACAGGGACTGAACACACAAATCTACCACCTGAGTCTAACATAAATAGCAGAGAGAGAGAGACCTGCACTCCCAACTCCCTCCGCTTGAGTCTACCATATAAATAGCAGAGAGACCCTGCACACCCACCCCTCCTGAGTATGCCATATAAATAGCAGAGAGAACACCCAACTCCGCCTGAGTCTATTATGTAAATAGAGAGACCCTGCAAACCCATCCCTCCTGAGTATGCCGTATAAAAAGCAGCACGATTGCACACCCAACCCCACCTGAGTCTTCCATATAAATAGCAGAGAGACCCTGTACACCCACTCCTCCTGAGTATGCCATATAAATAGCAGAGACCCTGCACACCCAACCCCGTCTGAGCCTACCATATAAACAGCAGAGACTGACCATGCACACCCAACCCCTCTGCCTGAGTCTACCATATAAATAGCAGAGGCCCTGCACACCGGACCCCTCTGCCTAAGTCTACCATATAAATAGCAGAAAGACCCTGCATAGCCAACTCTGTGCCTCAGTCTACCTTATAAATAGCAGAGAGACTCGGCACATGCATCCCTTACCAGAGTCCACCATATAAGTAGCAGAGACACACCCAACCTGCCACCTGAGTCTACCATATAAATAGCTGAGAGACCCTACACACCCAACCACCTGCCTGAGTCTACCATATGAGACAGAGAGAGACCTTACACATGCAGCTCGCCACATGAGTCTGCCGTATGAATAGCAGAAAGAGACCCTGCACCCCAAAACCCCACCCGAGTCTACCATATGAACAGCAGAGTTACTGCACACCCAACCCCCCGCATGAGTCTAACATATTAATAGCAGAGAGAGAGAGAGAGACCGTGCATACCCAACCCCCCCACCTGAGTCTACCATATAAATGGGAGAGAGACTGCACACCAAATCCCACCTGAATCTTCCATATACATAGCACAGGGACTGAACACTCAAACCTACCACCTGAGTCTAACATAAATAGCAGAGAGGGACTCTGCACACCCACCCCTCCTGAGTATGCTATATAAATAGCAGAGAGATTGCACACCCAACCTCGGCCTGAGTCTACCATATACATAGCACAGAGACCCTGCACACCCAACCCCCTTGCCTGAGTCTACTATATAAACAGCAAAGAGAGACCCTGCACACCAGACCCACCCCTCCTGAGTCTACTATATAAATAGCAGAGACACCCCGCACACCCAACCTCATCCCGAGTCTACCATATAAATAGCAGAGAGCCAGTCAAAAGGGAAGCACGGCGATTAGCCAGAAAGAGAGGGGTGCAGATAGCATCACCACCTTCGGATGAGGTAAAAATGGACGCTGAACCACACCCCAAACTCCACTTCTGGCTCCACCCCTTTTTTTATGACTGAGGAGTATATCGCTCTATCTCCAAAGCCATTTGTAACGTCGGAGTAGACATTAATAGTGATAGGAAATCATTTTTATACTGTTATTTATTTATTTTTATTCTTTGGCAACCAGGGTAACTCCCATGGGCCGCGTGGCCCATTTTACAGGAGTGACCCAAGGGCACAGGAAGTTAAGTGACTTGCTCAGGCTCTCACAGCATACAAGTGGAGGCTGTGGGACTCAAACTCGTATTTGCTGAATGTGCCAAGCTCATTCACAGCCGATTGCTCAAACCTCTGTTAAACACTCTCCCATTTTCCTTTCCATGTCAGTCATGTATTCTCATATGCTCTACTTGCTCTGTAAATTTTCTGTATGTGAAATGCTGTTCTGGGTAACTAACCCTGGGTCGCCCCTGAAAAGGGGACCTTCAGGGCTCAGTGGACCTACCCGGTTACCAAAACTGAATAAATAAATAATTAATAATTATTGATGCTTGTGGTACCCTCAATAATGCATTGTGTTCCCTTTACGTCTGCAGCTACTGTTGCCTTTTTTTTTTTCATATTTCTAAGACATTCCACAATTTCAGACACCAGTCCATGCTGTTTATCTGAATGACCTGCAAAAGTGTAGCTAATATCATGGAATGTTCTGGTAGTACACATTGACAGCAGTAGCTAGCTGTTGAGGACTTAGGAGAGAAGTATTCAATGTATTGATAAAGGCAATAACAATTAGATAATTAATTTAACAAAAATTGGTCTAAAACATCAGAATACAGAACAAACAAAAAGAAACACATGAGATCATATAAAGGTGTTAAATCTGTTTCCTGTCATAGCAGTAAAAGACCATACTTAAAATTCAGAGTGGAAAAGATTCGGTTAATTTACTGCTGATGGCCCTACTTTACACCTCCCAGGCAGGTCTGTATGACATCAGAACTTCTCTGTAACCTGGACATGCAATATAGCCAAAACAGTGGATGATTTGCTACATCAGTTTTAAGACTATATGAGCACTCAAAATGGCCCCAAAACCGGACAACCGAATAAGGACCCTAAGAACCGGACTATCCGGTCTAAAACCGGATAGGTGGCAACCCTAGGTACAGGTAAGGGTATCCAGCCCCAAATCAATAAACAGTATCCACGGGACCTGCACCGCTGGGAACAACTTCAGCATACAGCACACTCACAACGACTTTATGGCAAAATTCGCTCTTTATTTTCAGATAATCTCCAGTGAGTGTGTACAGACCTCTCCACCGCCACAGTGTCCCGGCGCTTCAGGAAGGTATCCCTTCATCAGGGGGCATGGTGGATAAGACGGATGGCTCCTCCTTATAAAACCAGGTGACAAAAAAGGGCTCTTATTGCCCCAATTAAAGATACACATAGTGTAAAAAGAAAAAATATATGCAAAATGTTTAATCCATGCATGGTTTACTAGAAATATTTTCTTTTAAATATGTGATTATATAATTTAACAGGATAATGCCTGAAACCATGAGAATATGTACAATAATGAGGAAACTGGGAGAAAGAATAGCAGCCTTGTCTGCGATCTTGCCTAAATTCCAGCGATCAGCAGTGTGCCAAGATAGCTATAGGGTTATTTTGAGAACCATAGTCCAAGAGAAAACTGGAGTCTGAGAAAAACAGAAAATATATGTTAACTATTAACAGAAATTTCATTATAAGCAAATACAAAATATACAGACTCCCTAGAATACGCCCATATACTTCTGGGATTATTTTCAAATTTAATTCAGTAACCTTTCAAATACTGTATCTAAAAAGGACCTCTGATTGAAGTACAATTCATTCTGCACTTTCCCTAATTTAATTTCTGTTTTTAAGTACTTTTTGCAAAATCAGGGGAACCATCAAGAAACATTATTTTTCACACCTAGATGGTAAATAAAGCTGAATTCTACTTTTCAGTATTTACATAGGCCACATGACCAAAAAGCTACCTCAGACCAATGGTACAAAGTTGTTACACATTGAGAAGCGAAAAAGAGGGGATGGGAAGGAGGAGGAAAAAAGGGGGGGGGAGGGGGTTAACAGTTTTTTATTCTTATTCCGTAAGATATGGTTTAATATCCCAATTTTCATTCAGTCCCTCTGGTCTTACAGCTGTCAAAGTAAAGATCCAAAGGCTTTCTCTTCTATCTAAAAGATTTGTTCTGTTGCCACCCTTGCTCTGTGCCCGGATATGTTCTATGCCCATAAACTTCAGGGCATCTGCTCTGCAGTCGTGTGCTGTAGCAAAATGGATCCCAACTGGGGTATCTTCCCTCCTATTTTCAATTGACCTAATGTGCTCCTGCACCCTTTGCTTAAGAGGTCTAGTGGTTCTCCCCACATAGATTTTTTTGCACAAGCACCACAAAACATAAACAACAAAAGGAGTGTCACACGTGATACACTCCTGTATCTCTACCACAGAACCTTTAACAGCTGGATGGGAAAACACATTATCTTGTTCGGCAAACCGGCAAATATTGCACTGCTTACACTTAAAAAATCCTGTCGGACGTTTGGGTAGCCATGCTCCATGATTTGTGTACAACCCTATCTGCACACTCACTGGAGATTATCTGAAAATAAAGAGCAAATTTTGCCGTAAAGTCATTGTGTGTGCTGTATGCTGAAGTGATTCCCAGGAGTGCAGGTACCTTGGATACTGTAAATAGCATAGAGACCCTGCACACCCAACCCCCCCTGCCTGAGTCTACCATATAAATAGCAGAGGGAGACCCTGCACACCCACCCCCCTGCCTGAGTCTACCATATAAATAGCAGAGAGAGACCCTGCACACCCACCCCCCTGCCTGAGTCTACCATATAAATAGCAGAGAGAGACCCTGCACACCCACCCCTGCCTGAGTCTACCATATAAATAGCAGAGAGACCCCACACCCACCCCTGCCTGAGTCTACCATATAAATAGCAGAGCGAAACCCTGCACACCCAATCCCCCTGCCTGAGTCTACCATATAAATAGCAGAAAGACCCTGCACACCCAACCCACCTGCCTGAGTCTACCATATAAATAGCAGAGAGACCCTGCACACCCACCCACCCCCGCCTGAGTCTACCATATAAACAGCAGGGAGACAGCACACCCAACTACCCCTGAGTCTAACGTATGGCATATAAATAGCAGAGATTGGCCCTGCACACCTAACCCCCCTGCCTGAGTCTACAATATAAATAGCTAAGAGAGATCCTGCACACTCAACTACTCGAGTCTAACGTATAACTAGGGTTTCCGGTTTTCGGTTTTAACCGATAAATATAGGATAAAGTACGGGGAGAAGTGTGTTACGAGAATTTAACACACACCCGAGTTGTTGGATGGCCGCCCGAGGGGTTTATGAATGCCATCCAACAACGAGGGTGTGTGTTAAATTCAAGTTTAACACACTTTTCCCCATATTTTATTTTATATAATTGAAGGGCTCCGTCTGAAAAGTCCGAGGTCGCTTTTTGTTTTTTTGAATTGTGTTGCGGTTTTCCTGCTCTTGTCTTTCGGTTTTGTTTGGTGTTTGGAATCGTTTTTTTTTTTTTTAACTTCTAGGTTATCGCGAGGCTGCTGGAGGCTATTTGGTATAGAGGCAACCCAGAAGTGTGTATTTTAGTCAGTGCCGCTTAGGTGACAGGGACAATTTGAACATCGCGCTATGTTTGGTCTTGAGCACTTTGTTGTTCAAAGGAGGCAGCGTGAATGCCGTAACACCTACTCAGGTGTTCTGACATTCTTCCTGATTTTAACAATGGCGGCGGAGACCATTAATTATTCACCGATAAAACACCACCGATGTGTTTTTCGCGATTTCGGTTAAAACCGATAAGCACCGAATAAATTGATTCCTGATGGTGGAGTTAAGCTTGCTGAGTGATGACACACATTCGGCACCCACATCTCATATTTACAAATGGAGGAAGCAACCGCCCAGCCACGGCTAAAGAACTGCCGAGATATCAGACAGTCAGACCATGCTAGAGGACCACCACTGCCTGCGCCTGCCAGCTGCTGCCTTGAAAGGTAGGATAGAAACGGGGACGTTGTCGCTGGGGTGCATTGCAATTTGGCTGTGGCTGACATGCAAGGAGTGCTCAGCTTTCCAATTCCCTATTTTATCAGTCTATGTCTCAGACGCAGTCCGTAGTCTGACAAGACTGACTCAGCACCTACAGTTTTACTGAGTGTTTTAAACATTAGTCAGACACTTTCAGTTACTCCAGTTCTGAGGCAGACAACAAAAAAGCTGCATTTCAATTTGCTCACAGCCAAGCTTTCTAATTGAGGACAATACTAAAAGAAGGGCTTTTGTATGAGAGCCTTTTTAATAATCTTTGAAACTGCAAGAGAATGCATAGCAACTTCTTCGAAGACAAGCACATATTAAAAGTAATAAAAGTAACAGCAGAAAATACTGAGTTTCTGATTGTTATATTTTCATTATGCTTAGTAATGTTGACCATATCGATGTGACAAGGGTTACCAGTACCACACCTATTTAAAAAATATGTATATATATATATATATGTTTGAATAAACACTGATAAATAATGAAAATGGGTAATGACTTATTTATTTACACCGGAAAACACAGAATTTTAACACTTGAAAAACTTGCGAGAAAGGGTGAAAAATAAACACCTTTTTTTTTTAGAAAAATAAACCCCTAAAACCGGAAACCCTATGTATAACATGTAAATAGCAGAGAGTGACCCTGCACACCTAACCCCCTGCCTGAGTCTACGATATGAATATCAGGGAGAGACCCTGCACACCAGCCCTGCCTGAGTCTTCCATATAAACAGCAGAGAAACCCTGCACACCTCACCACCCTCCTGAGTCTACCATATAATTAGCAGAGAGATTGCACACCCAACCCTGCCAGAGTCTTCCTTATAAATAGCAGAGAAATACCTGCACACTCATACCCCACCCTGATTCTATCATATAAATAACAGAGAGACCCACACACTCAAACCCAGCCTAAGCTTACCGTATAAATAGCAGAGAGACTGCACACCCAACCCCCCACCCCCCACCTCAGTGTACTATATAAATAGTAGAGAGAGACCCAGCATACCCAATCCCCCGCCTGCGTTTACCATATAAATAGCAGGGAGAGTGCACACCCAACTCCCTGCCTGAGTCTACCATGTAAACAGCAGAGAGAGACCCTGCACACCCAACCCTCGCCTGAGTCTACCTTGTAAACAGCAGAGGGAGACCCTGCACACCCAACCCCCACCATACCTCTCAACTGTACCACATTACGAGGAATGTTCCTCATTTTACTTCACAAAAGCTCCCTGTTCCACATTGTGAGGACTTGTCCCACATTCAGTGTTAACATTTTAAAGCAAAAATCTATAGTAAATGATGCAAAAAATGTATTATTCGATTAACAACAGACTTTCTGAACATAAATGCAAACATTTTAACAGTGTTCTGAGCTTCTTAGGTAAAGATCTGATTAAGTGTTCCACATTTTGCTCATTTGTTCCACATTCTGAGAGCCAATGTTCCACATTTGGGGGACAAAAGGTTGAGAGGTATGACCCCCACCTGAGTGTACCATATAAATAGCAGGGAGATGACACATCCAACCCCCACCTGAATCTCCCATATAAACAGCAGACTGAGACCCTACACACCCATCCCCCTGCCTGAGTCTGCAATATAAACAGCAGAGAGACTGCACACCCAACCCCCCACCTGAGTTTACCATATACTGTAAACAGCAGAGAGACCCTGCACACCCAACCCTCCACCTAAGTTTACCATATAAACAGCAGAGAGACCCTGCACACCCAACACCCTGTCTGAGTCTACAATATAAATAGCAGAGAGACCCTGCACACCATCCCCCGCCTGAGTCTACAATATAAACAGCAGAGAGACTGCACCCCCAACCCCCACCTGAGTTTACCATATACTGTAAACAGCAGACAGACCCTGCACACCCAAACCTCCACCTAAGTTTACCATATAAACAGCAGAGAGACCCTGCACACCCAACACCCTGTCTGAGTCTACAGTATAAATAGCAGAGAGAGACCCTGCACACCCAACCCCTGCCTGAGTCTACCATAGAAACAGCAGAGAGAGACTGTACACCCAACCCCCCACCTGAGTCTGCAATACAAATAACAGGAAGACTGCACACCCAACCTCCACCTGAGTCTACCATACAAACAGCAGAGAGAGACCCTGCACACCCAACCCTGCCTGAGTCTACCATATAAACAACAGAGAGACCCTGCACACCCAACCCCGCCTGAGTCTACCACATAAACAGCAGAGAGAGACCTGCACACCCAACCCCCGCCTGAGTTTACCATATAAACAGCAGAGAGAGATTCTGTACACCCAACCCCTGCCTGAGTCTATCATATAAACAGCAGAGAGAGACCCTGCACACCCAACCCCTGCCTGAGTCTACCATATAAACAACAGAGAGAGACCCTGCACACCCAACCCCTGCCTGAGTCTACCATATAAACAGCAGAGAGAGACCCTGCACACCCAACCCCCGCCTGAGTCTATCATATAAACAGCAGAGAGAGACCCTGCACACCCAACCCCCACCTGAGTCTACCATATAAACAGCAGAGAGAGACCCTGCACACCTAACCCCACCTGAGTCTACCATATAAACAGCAGAGAGAGACCCTGCACACCCAACCCCCGCCTGAGTCTACCATATAAACAGCAGAGAGAGACCCTGCACACCCAACCCCCGCTTGAGTCTACCATATAAACAGCAGAGAGAGACCTTGCACACCCAACCCCCGCCTGAGTCTACCATATAAACAGCAGAGAGAGATCCTGCACACCCAACCCCCGCCTGAGTCTACCATATAAACAGCAGAGAGATCCTGCACACCCAACCCCTGCCTGAGTCTACCATATAAACAGCAGAGAGAGACCCTGCACACCCAACCCCTGCCTGAGTCTATCATATAAATAGCAGAGAGAGACCCTGCACACCCAACCCCTGCCTGAGTCTACCATATAAACAGCAGAGAGAGACCCTGCACACCCAACCCCTGCCTGAGTCTATCATATAAACAGCAGAGAGAGACCCTGCACACCCAACCCCTGCCTGAGTCTACCATATAAACAGCAGAGAGAGACCCTGCACACCCAACCCCTGCCTGAGTCTACCATATAGACAGCAGAGAGATCCTGCACACCCAACCCCTGCCTGAGTCTATCATATAAACAGCAGAGAGAGACCCTGCACACCCAACCCCTGCCTGAGTCTACCATATAAACAGCAGAGAGAGACCCTGCACACCCAACCCCCGCTTGAGTCTACCATATAAACAGCAGAGGGAGATCCTGCACACCCAAACCCCGCCAAAGTCTACCATATAAACAGCAGAGGGAGACCCTGCACACCCAACCCCCGCCTAAGTCTATCATGTAAACAGCAGAGAGAGAGCCTGCACACACAACCCCACCTGAGTCCACCATATAAATAGCAGGGAGATGACACACACAACCCCTGACTGAGTCTACCATGTAAACAGCAGAGAGAGACCCTGCACACCCAACCCCCGCCTGAGTCTGTCATATAAACAGCAAAGAGAGATCCTGCACACCCAACCCCCACTTGAGTCTACCATATAAACAGCAGAGAGACTGTACACCCAACTCCCCACCTGAGTCTATCATGTAAACAGCAGAGAGAGACCCTGCACACACAACCCCACCTGAGTCCACCATATAAATAGCAGGGAGATGACACACACAACCCCTGACTGAGTCTACCATATAAACAGCAGAGAGAGATCCTGCACACCCAACCCCCGCCTGAGTCTACCATATAAACAGCAGAGAGACTGTACACCCAACTCCCACCTGAGTCTACCATATAAACAGCAGAGAGAGACCCTGCACACCCAACCCCCGTCTGAGTCTACCATATAAACAGCAGGGAGAGACCCTGCACACCCAACCCCCACCTGAGTCTACCATATAAACAGCAGAGAGAGACCCTGCACACCCAACCCCCGCTTGAGTCTACCATATAAACAGCAGAGCGAGATCCTGCACACCCAACCCCCGCCTGAGTTTACCATATAAACAGCAGAGAGAGATCCTGCACACCCAACCCCCGCCAAAGTCTACCATATAAACAGCAGAGGGAGGCCCTGCACACCCAACCCCCGCCTGAGTCTATCATGTAAACAGCAGAGAGAGACCCTGCACACACAACCCCACCTGAGTCCACCATATAAATAGCAGAGAGATGACACACACAACCCCTGACTGGAGTCTACCATGTAAACAGCAGAGAGACCCTGCACCCAACCCCCACCTGAGTCTACCATATAAACAGCAGAGAGAGAGATCCTGCACACCCAACCCCCACCTGAGTCTACCATATAAACAGCAGAGAGAGACCCTGCACACCCAACCCCCGCCTGAGTCTATCATGTAAACAGCAGAGAGAGACCCTGCACACACAACCCCACCTGAGTCCACCATATAAATAGCAGGGAGATGACACACAACCCCTGACTGAGTCTACCATGTAAACAGCAGAGAGACCTCTGCACTCAACCCCGCCTGAGTCTGTCATATAAACAGCAAAGAGATCCTGCACCCAACCCCCACCTGAGTCTACCATATAAACAGCAGAGAGACTGTACACCCAACTCCCCACCTGAGTCTATCATGTAAACAGCAGAGAGAGACCCTGCACACACAACCCCACCTGAGTCCACCATATAAATAGCAGGGAGATGACACACACAACCCCTGACTGAGTCTACCATATAAACAGCAGAGAGAGATCCTGCACACCCAACCCCCGCCTGAGTCTGTCATATAAACAGCAAAGAGAGATCCTGCACACCCAACCCCCACCTGAGTCTACCATATAAACAGCAGAGAGACTGTACACCCAACTCCCACCTGAGTCTACCATATAAACAGCAGAGAGAGACCCTGCACACCCAACCCCCGCCTGAGTCTACCATATAAACAGCAGAGAGAGACCCTGCACACCCAACCCCCGCCTGAGTCTACCATATAAACAGCAGGGAGAGACCCTGCACACCCAACCCCCGCCTGAGTCTACCATATAAACAGCAGAGAGACTGTACACCCAACTCCCCACCTGAGTCTACCATGTAAACAGCAGAGAGAGATCCTGCACACCCAACCCCCGCCTGAGTCTATCATATAAACAGCAGAGAGAGACCCTGCACACCCAACCCCTGCCTGAGTCGATCATGTAAACAGCAGAGAGAGACCCTGCACACACAATCCCACCTGAGTCCACCATATAAATAGCAGGGAGATGGCACACACAACCCCTGACTGAGTCTACAATATGAACAGCAGAGTGACTGCACACCCAAACCCCAGCATGACTAACATATTAATAGCAGAGAGAGGCTGGCCTGTTGGCGCAGTGGCGGAGTCACCGCTTGCAGCGCCAGTGACCCGGGAGGCTGGAGAGTTGGCCGGGGGGAGGAGATGGACTGAGCAGCAATTGTATGCTCTCCATCTCCGAAAGAGGGATGGGAGGGGGTCACACCTCCCAGTGTAGCACCCCGGGTGAGCACAGGTGTGGCTTTACTGGGGAGCTAAGGTTGAGATTGAGAAGCATGTGGATGATAGGCGAGGCTCCGCCATTGCGTATTTGCACGCAACGCCTCTCACTCCCAGGCATGGAAAAAAATCAGTATAGCCCCAACCTGTCACCTCGCCTCTACCGCCTAAGGCCTGCCCGATGACTGGATGAGTTGAGTGGCGTAGCCGGCTGCCTCTTGCCCCTGCCCAGAGGAAAAAACATGGCTCTGTGGGGCGGGGTGGCGGCGGTGGTGGGCAGGAAGGTCTGGCCGGAGACGTAAGGAGGCTTGTGCAGCATAAAATATAAATAACAAAAATAATAGCAGAGTGAGACACTGCACACCCAACCCCTGCCTGAGTCTACCATATGAACAGCAGCGTGACTGCACCCCCAAACCCCAGCATGACTTGTAACATGTGATCCAACTAGCCTAGGGGGTGTACACGACAATGTTATAAGTTATATTATGACCAATCCAGCCCTTGAGCTATGCTCCACTCCTATGTATGATGACCTGTATGTATCTGTCAGTTGAACTAGCTAGTCTAGAGTGTATAATCTGAAATGTACTTACTACGATATGTTTCCCCTAGCGTCAAATGATGTATTTCCCACATGTTTGTTTACTGTGACAAAAAACTGTACTCTCTTTGCCATGTCTCCTTGACTGTTGTTTCTCATATTATATTCTCCCGGGTCGTTCCAGAAAATAGGCATAATACTTGTCTAGTGTACTTACCTGGTAAACAAAAGCTAAATAAATAAACATATTAATAGCAGAGAGCGACCCTGCACACCCAATGCCCAACCCACCTGAGTCTACCATATAAATAGGAAAGAGATTGCACACCCAATCCCGCCCGAATATTCCATATAAATAGCACAGGGACTGCACACCCAACCCCCCCACTTGAGTCTACCATATGAATAGCAGAGAGAGAGAGACCCTGCACACCCACCCCTCCTGAGTATGCCATATAAATAGCAGAGAGAACACCCAACTCTGCCTGAGTGTATTATGTAAATAGTAGAGAGACTGTGCACACCCAACCTCCGGCATGAGCCTACCATATAAATAGCAGAAAGACCCTGCACACTCAACACCCACCCCTGAGTCTAACATTTAAATAGCAGAGAGAGACCATGCACATTCAAACTCCACTTAGTATACCCTATAAATAGCAGAGACCCTGCACACCCAACCCCCCGCCTGTCTGTCATATAAATAGCTGAGAAAGACCCTGCACACCCAACTGCCCCGAGTCTAATATATAAATAGCAAAGAGAGACCCTGCACACCCAAACCCCGCCTGAGTCTACCATATAAACAGCAGAGAGACTGTACACCCAACTCCCCACCTGAGTCTACCATACAAATAACAGGAAGACTGCACACCCAACCCCCCAACTGAGTCTACCATATAAACAGCAGAGAGAGATTCTGTACACCCAAACCCTGCCTGAGTCTACCACATAAACAGCAGAGAGAGACCCTGCACACCCAACCCCCGTCTGAGTCTATCATATAAACAGCAGAGAGAGACCCTGCACACCCAACCCCCGCCTGAGTCTATCATATAAACAGCAGAGAGAGACCCTGCACACTCAACCCCTGCCTGAGTCTACCATATAAACAGCAGAGAGAGACCCTGCACACCCAACCCCTGCCTGAGTCTACCATATAAACAGCAGAAAGAGATCCTGCACACCCAACCCCTGCCTGAGTCTACCATATAAACAGCAGAGAGAGATCCTGCACACCCAACCCCCGCCTGAGTCTATCATATACACAGCAGAGAGAGACCCTGCACACCCAACCCCCGCCTGAGTCTACCATATAAACAGCAGAGAGAGACCCTGCACACCCAACCCCCGCCTGAGTCTACCATATAAACAGCAGAGAGAGATTCTGTACACCCAACCCCTGCCTGAGTCTACCATATAAACAGCAGAGAGACTGTACACCCAACTCCCACCGGAGTCTACCATATAAACAGCAGAGAGAGACCCTGCACCCAACCCCGCCTGAGTCTACCATATAAACAGCAGAGAGAGACCTGCACACCAACCCCGCCTGAGTCTACCATATAAACAGCAGAGAGACTGTACACCCAACTCCCACCTGAGTCTACCATATAAACAGCAGAGAGAGATCCTGCACACCCAACCCCTGCCTGAGTCTACCATATAAACAGCAGAGAGACTGTACACCCAACTCCCACCTGAGTCTACCATATAAACAGCAGAGAGAGACCCTGCACACCCAACCCCCGCCTGAGTCTACCATATAAACAGCAGAGAGAGACCCTGCACACCCAAACCCCGCCTGAGTCTATCATATAAACAGCAGAGAGAGACCCTGCACACCCAACCCCCGCCTGAGTCTATCATATAAACAGCAGAGAGAGACCCTGCACACCCAACCCCCACCTGAGTCTATCATGTAAACAGCAGAGAGAGACCCTGCACACACAACCCCACCTGAGTCCACCATATAAATAGCAGGGAGATGGCACACACAGGCCCTGCCAGAGTCTATCATGTAAACAGCAGAGAGAGGCCCTGCACACACAACCCCACCTGAGTCCACCATATAAATAGCAGGGAGATGGCATACACAACCCCTGCCTGAGTCTACAATATGAACAGCAGAGTGACTGCACACCCAAACCCCAGCATGACTAACATATTAATAGCAGAGAGAGGCCGGCCTGTTGGCGCAGTGGCGGAGTCACCGCTTGCAGCGCCAGTGACCCGGGAGGCTGGAGAGTTGGCTGGGGGGAAGGAGATGGACTGAGCAGCAATTGTATGCTCTCCATCTCCGAAAGAGGGATGGGAGGGGGTCACACCTCCCAGTGTAGCACCCCGGGTGACCACAGGTGCGGCTTTACCGGGGAGCTAAGGTTGAGGTTGAGAGAAGCATGTGGACGATGGGAGAGCTCCGCCATTCGTATTTGCCAAGCGCCTCTCAATCCCAGACATGGAAAAAATCAGTATAGCCCCAACCTGTCACCTCGCCTCTACCGCCTAAGGCCTGCCCGATGACTGGACGAGTTGGGTGGCGTAGTCGGCTGCCCCTTGCCCCTGCCTGGAGGGAAAACCATGGCTCTGTGGGGCGGGGTGGCGGTGGTGGTGGGCAGGAAGGGCCGGCCGGAGATGTAAGGAGGCTTGTGCAGCATAAAATATAAATAAAAAAAATAATAGCAGAGAGACCCTGAACACCCAACCCCTGCCTGAGTCTACCATATGAACAGCAGCGTGACTGCACACCCAAACCCCAGCATGACTCGTAACATATTAATAGCAGAGAGAGATCCTGCATAGCCAACCTCCCCGCCTGAGTCTACCATATAAATAGGAGAGATCGACCCTGCACACCCAACGCCCCCCCCCACCTGAGTCTACCATACAAATAGGAAAGAGATTGCACACCCAATCCCGCCTGAATCTTCCATATAAATAGCACAGGGACTGCACACCCTAACCGAGTCTAACATAAATAGCACAGAGAGACCCTGCACACCAAACCCCCCCCACTTCAGTCTACCATATGAATAGCAGAGAGAGACCCTGCACACCCACCCCTCCTGAGTATGCCATATAAATAGCAGAGAGAATACCCAACCTGACCTGAGTGTATTATGTAAATAGCAGAGAGACTGTGCACACCCAACCTCCGGCATGAGCCTACCATATAAATAGCAGAGAGACCCTGCACACTCAACACCCACCCCTGAGTCTAACATTTAAGTAGCAGAGAGAGACCATGCACACCCAAACTTCACTTAGTATACCATATAAATAGCAGAGACCCTGCACACCTATATGCCTGTCTGTCATATAAATAGCTGAGAAAGACACTGCACACCCACAACTGCCCCGAGTCTAATATATAAATAGCAGAGTGAGAGCCTGCACACCCAACTGCCCCCAAGTCTAATAAATAAATATCAGAGAGACCCTGCATACCCTATCCCCTCAGTTTACCATATAAATAGCAGACATTGCACACCAAACCCCGCCTGAGTCTTCCATATAAATAGCAGAGACCCTGCACACCAAACCACCCAACCCCCACCTGAGTCTACCATTTAAATAGGAGAGACCCTGCACACCCAACCCCCCTGCCTAAGCCTACCATATAAATAGCAGAGAGATTGCACACCCAATCCCCCCGCCTGAGCCTACCATATAAATAGCAAAGAAAGACCCTGCACACACCCCCACCTGAGTCTAACACTTAAATAGCAGAGAGAGACCATGCACACTCAACCCCCCCCGAGTATACCCTATAACTAACAGAGAGATTGCACACCCAACCCCACCTGAATCTTCCATATATAAGCAGCAGAGAGACCCTACACACCCAACCTCGGCCTGAGTCTGCCATATAAATAGATTCATAGATATGTGTCAGCAGAAAAGGACCTTCTTGGCTCATCGAGTCTGCCCATACCCCCACTTTTAGTTGCCCCCCTCTCCCATGTATTCCACCCTCTGCTCCCTGGTCGACCCCTTGTGTTTGTCCCATGCCCTCTTGAATCCCTCCACAGTTCTGGACCACACCATTTCCTCTGGCAGACTGTTCCAGGGTGCCATGACCCCCTTAGTGATGTAATGCCCCCTCACGCTTCCCTTAAACCTACCCCCCCTCCACCCTCAGTCCCTGCCTTCTAGTTCTGGTGCCTACCTTCCCTGTGAATAAGCTCCCCCACTTTAATAATCCCTTCACATACTTGAATGTCTCTGTCATATCCCCCTCTCCCTCTGGGTCTCCAGCAGGTACGAATCCAACACTCTCAACCTCTCTTCATATGGCTTCCCACTTAGCCCATGCACCATCTGGGTGGCCCTTCTCTGTACCCTCTACATGCCATCTATATCCTTGCATAGGTGAGGTCTCCGACCCTGCACACCCAACCCCCCCACCTGAATCTAACATATAAATAACAGAGAGACCCTGCACACCCAACTCCCTGCCTGAGTCTGCCATATAAATAGAAAAGAGACCCTGCACACCCAACCCCCCACTGGAGTTGACCATATAAATATCAAATAAAGCTTGCACACCCAACTCCCTGCCTGAGTTTACCATATAAATAGCAGAGAGAGGCCCAGCACACGCACCTCACCCTGATTCTATCATATAAATAACAGAAAGAGACCCACCTACCCAATCCCCCACCTGAGTTTACAATATAAATAGCAGGGAGACTGCACACCCAACCCCCACCTCAGTGTACTATATAAATAACAGGGAGACTGCACACCCAACCCACCACCTGAGTCTACCATATAAATAGGAGAGAGATTGCACACCCAATCCCGCCTGAATCTTCCACATAAATAGCACAGGGACTGCACACTCAAACCCCCCACCTGAGTCTAACATAAATAGCACAGAGAGACCCTGCACACCCAACCTCCCCCGCTTGAGTCTACCATATGAATAGCAGAGAGAGACCCTGCACACCCACCCCTCCTGAGAATGCCATATAAATAGCAGAGAGAACACCCAACTCTGCCTGAGTGTATTATATAGAGAGACCCTGCACACCCAACCTCCGGCATGAGCCTACCATATAAATAGCAGAGAGACACTGCACACCCAACACCCACCCCTGAGTCTAACATTGAAATAGCAGAGAGAGACCATGCACACCCAAACCCCACTCGGTATACACTATAAATAGCAGAGACCCTGCACACCCAACCCCCACCTGTCTGCCATATAAATAGCAGAGAGAGAGAGACCCTGCACACCTAACCCCCCCACCTGAGTCTAACATACAAATAGCAGAGAGAGACCCTGCACACCAAACCCCCCACCGGAATCTAGCATATAAATAGCAGAGAGAGACCCTGCACACCCATCTCCCGCCTGAGTCTACCATATAAATAACAGGGAGACTGCACACCCAACCCCCCACCTGAGTTTAACATATAAATGGCAGAGACCCTGAACACCTAAACCCCTACCTGAGTCTACCATATAAACAGCAAAAACACCCTGAACACCCAACCACCTCCTGAGTCTACCATATAAACAGGAGAATCCCTGCACACCCAACCCCCACCTGAGTCTACCATATAAATGGCAGAGAGACTGTACACCTAACTCTGCCTGAGTCTACCATATAAACAGCACAGAGAGACCCTGAACGCCCAACTCCCCACCTGAATCTATCATATAAATAGCAGAGAAAAACAGGTTACTCACCTGTTGCAGTAGTTCTAGAATGGTACATGCTGTTCATCCTCACTATCTGGCAGTGTCCTTTCCCTTTAAGATGTGCCGGAAAGTCTTCAAGCTGGCTTCTCCCACCCACCCGGGTGGTAAACTCCGTCGGCTCTGCCCCATGATGCCAGCTCTTGCCTGCTGGAAGCAGTGTTGTGCTCCAAAGCCAGGGGAGGTCGGGTGGGTCCGTGTGGATGAACAACATTTACCACTCCTAGAACTACCATTACAGGTGAGTAACCTGTTTTTCTTGGGACGTGGATATGCTGTTCTATCCACACTATCTGGCAGACTCGTAGCAGTTCTCTGGGAGGAGGGAGGCAAGGCACACACCCCCTACTTAAGGAACAGAGATTGGAGAACTGAGGCCCCAAAACCAGCATCCCGACATGACTCGCAATGGATATGGCAATGGGAAATGAAGGTGTGTGCTGACCTCCAGGTAGCAGTTCTGCAGATTTCCTGGATAGGGACGTCCCTGGAAGCAGCCACTGAGGCAGCGGTATGATGGGTGAAATGAGCTCTTAGCCCTCTGGGAGGCTCCCTACCCTACAACCTAGAGCAGTGGTAGATGCAGGATACAATCCACCTGCCAGTCATCCACTTAGCTGCCGGTCTGCCAGGTGCGGCTTCAGCGTAGGTGACAAATGGCTGGCAAACCTCTCTCTGAACTCCAGCCATGTGCTCCTTGTAGTAGGCAAGTGCTCACTGCAGGTCCAAAGTATGGAGCCTGTTCTCAACCTCCGAGGTGTGATTGGTGAAGTACACTGAGAGATTAATCACCTGATTAAGGTGAAACTCTGACACAACCTTCGGGAAGAACTTCAGGATGGGGTGCAGGACAACTTTGCCTGTGTGGAAAACCAGGTAAGGAGACTCCACTGAAAGCACCTGGAGTGCATTGATCCTTCTGGCTGACATGACAGCAACCTGGAAGGCAGTCTTCCATGACAGGTGTGACATCTCACACTTGTACATTGGTTCAGATGGCTTGCCCATGAGCTTTGCCAAAACCAGCAACAAGTCCCATGGTGGTGGTGATTCATGCGCCGGAGGGGAAATGAGGTCAAGGCCCTTGAAAAAGTGCCAGACCACCTTCTCCTGTGCCACTGACTGCTGACCGGCCCGCGCCTGGTAAGCGAAGATAGCTTCCAGGTGCACCTTAAAGGTCATCGACCAAAGGCCCAACTGAGAAACAGACCAGAGGTAGTCAAGGATGCTAGCCACTGGACAGACAAAGGATCCAGCCCCTTGCCCTGACACCAAATGGAGAACCTCATCCATTTGAAGGTGTAGCACTTCCTGGTCAACTCCTTACATGAAGCCTTTACTACGGAGAGGACATCTTCGGAGAGATCCAAAGCCTGGAACTCTAGCTGCTCAGGAACCAGGCTATCAGGTGCAGAGATTGAAGGTCCGGATGGGATACCTTCCCCGATGGATAGAAAGCAGGTTCAGGCATAGGGAAAGATGCCTCGGGAGCCTGCTGTTGAGACTGAGAAGATCGGGGTACCAGAACTGGCATGGCCAGTCCAGAGCCACCAGGATCACCTGTGCCTTGTCCCTCCTGATCTTGAGCAGCACCTTGTGGATCAAGGGAAACAGAGGGAAGGTATACAGGAGGCCTGGGGTTCAGGGCCTCGAGAAGACATCCCCTGCACGTTCCCTGCTGTGGGGGGTGGGCACAAAACAGTCTCAGCTTTATTTTCTCCCTGGAGGCAAACAGGTCCACCTGAGGGGTGTCCCACTGGGAGAACAAGCTGTGAACTACCTCTGGGTGGAGGGACCACTCGTGAGATGCTTCGCCCACCCGGCTGAGGGCATCTGCCAGCCGATTGGAGGCTCCTGCCATGTGTATGGCTAGGAGATCTGCCTCCAGGCTGTGCATGAGGGTCCAGACATGGAGAGCCTCCTTGCACAAAAGCAGGGAGTGCGTTCTGCCCTGTTGATTGAGGTAGTACATGGTCGTGGTGTTGTCCATCTGGACTTGGACCACCTGACCCCGAATGTGCGGAGCAAATGCTGTCAGTGCTAGCCGAACTGCCCAGAGCTCCAGCAAGTTGATGTGGCATCGGGACTCCTCAGGGAACCAGAGCCCATGGACTCAGAGTTCCCCCAGGTGGGCACCCCAGCCCATGAGAAAGGCATCAGTCATCAGGATGACCATCGGCTCTGGGCAGACAAACGGGATCCCTCCCTGCAGATGTGCTGGGACTAACCACCACTAGATGACGTCTAAGATCTGCTTGGTCACAGTGACCAGCTGGTCGAAGTGACCCTTGCACTAAGCCCAATGGCTGACCAGCTTCCACTGCAGGGAGTGCATTCTCCAGTGGGCCCACCAGATCATGCTGGTGCAGGCCGCCATGTAGCCCAGCAAGCGCAGGAAGTCCCGGGCAGGGCACAATTGCCCAACCTGAAATGATGGGGTACAGGAGGAGAGAGCCTTCACCCTGTCCACCAGGAGCCGGGCTCTGGCTCTGCAAGAGTCGAACTCTGTCCCGATTAAGTTGATCACCTGCGAGCATACGAGTTTGGACTTGGCCTCACTGACCAGGAGGCCAAGTTTGATGCCAGGTCTGGAGGGCAGGTCCCCGGACCGCTCCACCTCCAGCCTGGAGGGACCTGCTGTCAGCCAGTCGTCCAGGTAGGGGTAAATCTGGAACCCTCAGTGCCTCAGGTAAGCTGCCACCACTGTGATGCACTTGGTGAAGGCGCTGGGGGCCGAGGAGAGGCTGAAGGGCATGGCCTTGAACTCATAGAGGGTTCCCTTGGCTCGAGAATGGAGGAAACTTCGGTGAGACAGACAGATCGGGACATGAAAGAACGCATCTTGAAGATCCAGGGAGTAAAACTACATGTTTTGCTCTAGAGATGGTATGTTTTGAGACAGAGTTACCATCCTGAAGGTGCATGACCTGAGGAACTTGTTCAGGTCATGCAGATCTAGAATGGGGCATCAGCCCCCCATCCGCTTTTTTTTTTTTTTACCAGGAGAGACACACTAAGCTGAAAGCGTGTTTACAGGTGTGATCTGGGAGCACGAGGAAGTTAAGTGTCTTGCTCAGGGTCACACAGTATGCAAGTGGGGGATGTGGGATTCAAACCCAGGTCTCCTGGTTTGCAGCTCAGATTCTTAAACACTGTGCTATACTGCCTCCTGTGGAGTGCCTTGACACCAGGAAGTGCCTGGAGACAAACCCTGGGTGCTGATCTGCGACAGGAACCATGACCTCCTTGCAGAGGAGCTGGGCTATATCGTCTCTGAGAGCTGACAGCATGTCTGTGGAAACCAAGTCCTCCCATAGGTCGCAGGCTCGTCAAGGAGGGTACTGCTCGAACTCTAGAGGCAGACCCTGACCCACCACTTCTAGAACCCACCTGTCTGTGGTAACAGCGGACCAAGCAGAAAGGAAGCGGCAGAACCAGCCCTCCATGAGAGGATCCAGGGGAGGTGTGACGGGCATGAGGGAGGCACCCCTAATCCCATCACTGGCCAGGCTTGGAGGAGGGCCCAGTTGAGGGGCCACCAGAGCCTCTCCCTCCTAGCTTATGAACAACCAAGGCCACTGACTTGGGCCGAGGTTGCCAATCCTGAGCCTGCTGAGCAGCCTGTTGCTGGGCTGGCTTGGCTGCACGAGTGGAGGTGGACTGAAAGGACTTCCATTTTGGATACTGCTTGGAGCCCTTAGGGGCCTTCTGGGCAAATGTCCCAGAGCCCAAGGTGGCATTGGAATTCTCGATGCGTGTGAGGTGACCCTTGACCTGGGCCCGAACAGGTCAGTGCCCAGGAAAGGGACATCTGCCAGCTTGTGCTGAGTGTCCCCTGTGAAGGTTAAGATCCACAGCCAAGCCCTACAGCACATGGCCACTGAGGCCACCATGGAACGGGCCCAGGAGTCCCCAATGTCCATTGCATTCTGGAACTGTTGCTTGACCACAGCCTGGCCCTGGTCTTGGACCTGTTTAACTGTGGTCTGAAGGTCTGCAGACAGATGAGGATACACGCCACCTAAGGTGCCCAGCAGGGTATGGGAGAAGTGGGCCATGATGAGAGCCAAGCTCGCCTGGTGGAGACCAAGCGAGGAGGCAGCATAGACCTTCTTAGCCGCATGGTCCAACTTCTTGGACTTTTTATCATGTGGCTTGTCAACATCCCTGTTGTTGCTGGAGTGCTGGAACACACAGTCAGCCACCAACCCCTCGGCCGAGGGGTACTCTCTGAATCCCGGAAGGGATCCGATAGGTACTGCATATTTGTGGGCCATCAGGGCTGAAGGCACAGGGCAGAAAGCGGGGCACTGCCAGAGCTCCAAGGCAGAGCCAATAATGGCTTCTGCCACGGGGAAAGCCTCCACTGGAGAGTCTCCCCAGTCGAGGATCTCGGTCAATGGGTAATGAGCCCATTTTTGGACAGGTTCCATCTTCATACCCATCGACTCGGAAATCAGATGGATATGGCCAATGAATGAGGATAGACCTTCATCTGTCATGAGATCCCCCACGGACTCCACGTTGACTGGACGGGAGTGCAGGGAAGAACCCTCTGGACAACAAAGAGTTGTCAAAGAGCGATCAACCTCCAGAGTCCCCGATGAGCCTCCACAGATGGTCAGGGGTGATGGTGACTGACAGCCAATAAGGAAGCCCCTTGACCAGCTGAGACTCCTTAGTTGGAGCACCAGCCATTGGCTGTTTAGGAGGCGGTTCCACCTTGATCGGTGGAGAAGCCAGAATTGGCTGAGTCAGGACCGTTTTAATTGGTTCCATCAGCAGAGTTGGAGTCAGCCTTTCAGGCGACAGCCATGTGATGGCCAGCGTAGAAACTGGGGTAAGGTGTGGCATCAGTAAACACCAACTATTGCCACATTAAGTCTTTGTAGTGTCGAAGCAACTTGTGCCGAAGCCTTTCCTCACATGAGGAGGACAAGGACAAAAAATAGCGCCAGCGCCGCTTCCTGTGGTGCCAACAGTGGGAGCGCCAATGTCGGCGGGACCAGCTGAACCCACAGGAGGAAGAACAAGACATTGACCTCGGCCGTGGGGGGAGGGGGGAGACAGGCGGTGGGGCTCGGAGGGAGTCAGCAATTGCCGAGACCCGTCCTGGTCAGGGTCAGGGACCAGAGGTGGGCAGTCAGCAGACTGATCCATTCCTCCAACGGTCTGCATCAGGACGAGTCCTAGACAATGAAGTATCAGCTTCTACGGCTGACAACTGGTCAGTCAGCTCAAGAAAAATTTCAGCTGGGACTTTCGACCAGCGTCTCAGTCGAAAAGCCCAACAGGGTTACCGTGGAGCCAGCAGCCAAGGCCAAGGATTCGACCACAGTCAAATTCAGAGAAGTGTAGGAATCAGAGGCCCTCGAACAAGAGCGCTCCTGACGATGAGTCTTTTCTGGCAGAGACTGGCACAATTCCTTGGAAGAGCCTGTAAAGACTGAGCCCAGCTGAAGAGGCACAAAGGTCGAAGCCGAGGAAGAGTGGGCTGCAGCCTGGGCCACGTCCTCTTCGAAGGCCGCAAGCTGCTCGGTGGATTCTGCAACTCCGGAGACCACCCAACGAGCATCCTATGATTTGACCAGTGAGTTCCGTTGCACCGGGTGGCCCAGTTTCAGGTGGGCGAGACGATCCTCCAGAACAGTCAAGTGAAACTAGCGGCAAAGGTCGCAGGCCTGGGGATCATGGTTGTGCCTCAGGTAGGAGACACACATGGCATGCAGGTCAGTCCTGGACATCTTCCGCCCCCAAGGACACTGGCGGAACCTGGGAATGGATTTATTGTCCATCGCGGTTGCAACCAAAAATTGAGCTGAAGACAAAAACTCACAAGAGTTGAAGATTTGAAAGGATTTCAAAGAATTAAAGTGCTACAACCTACTCAACATGGGAGTGGTAAGGAGAGAACCTGCTTCTTCCAGCAGAAAGGAAGATCTGGCATCATGGGGCGAAGCCGAGGGAGTTAGCACGTGGATGGGTGGGAGGAGCCAGCTTGAAGAGTTTCTGGCACATCTTAAAGGGAAAGGACACTGCCGGATAGTATGGCTAGAACAACATATCAACGTCCTTAGAACCCTGCAAACCCAACCCCCGCCTGAGTCTATCATATAAATAGCAGAGAGAGATCCTGCACACCCAACCCCCACCTGAGTCTTCCATATAAATAGCAGAAAGAGACCCGGCACATCCAACCCCCCCACCCTGAGCCACCTGAGCATACCATATAAATAGCAGAGAGAGGCCCTGCACACCCAACCCCTGCCTGAGTCTACCAAATAAATAGCAGAGAGAGACCCTGCACACCCAACCTCCCCCACCTGAGTGTACCATATAAATAGCAGAGAGAGACACTGCACACCTAACCCCTACCTGAGTCTACCATATAAATAGCAGAGAGAGACCCTGCACACCCAACTCCCGCCTGAATCGACCACATAAATAACAGGGAGACCCTGCACACCCAACTCCCACCTGAGTCTACCAGATAAAGAGAAGAGACCCTGCACCCCCCCACCTGTGTCTGCCATATAAACAGCAGAGACTGCACACCCAGTCCCCCTGCCCGAGTCTACCATATAAATAGCAGAGACCCTGCACACCCAACCCCACCTGAGCCAACCATGTAAACAGAATGAAGAGACCCTGCACACCCAACCCCCGCCTGAGTCTACCATATAAATAACAGAGAGACCCTGCACATCCAACCCCTGCCTAAGCCTACTATATAAATAGCAGAGAGAGGCCCTGCACACTCACCCCACCCTGGTACTATCATATAAATAACAGAAAGAGACCCACCTACCCAATCCCCCACCTGAGTTTCCCATATAAATAGCAGGGAGACTGCACACCCAAATCCCTGCCTGAGTCTACCATGTAAACAGCAGAGAGAGACCCTGCACATTCAACCCTCGCCTGACTCTACCATATAAACTTCAGACTGAGACCCTGCATACCCAACCCTTGCCTCAGTCTACCATATAAATAGCAGAGAGAGACCCTGCACACCCAACCCCCACCTGAGTGTACTGTATAAATAGCAGGGAGATGACACATCGAACCCCCCCACCTGAATCTACCATATAAATAGCAGAGAGAGACCCTGCACACCCATCCCCTCTGCCTGAATCTACAACATAAACAGCAGAGAGACTGTACACCCAACTCCCCCCACATGAGTCTACCATATACTGTAAACAGCAGAGAGACCCTGCACACCCAACCCTCCACCTAAGTTTACCATATACTGTAAACAGCAGAGAGACCCTGCACACCCAACCCCTGTCTGAGCCTACCATAGAAACAGCAGAGAGAGACTGTACACCCAACCCCCCACCTGAGTCTATCATACAAATAACAGGAAGACTGCACACCCAACCCTCACCTGAGTCTACCATATAAACAGCAGAGAGACTGTACACCCAACTCCCCACCTGAGTCTGCAATACAAATAACAGGAAGACTGCACACCCAACCTCCACCTGAGTCTACCATATAAACAGCAGAGAGAGACCCTGCACACCCAACCCCCGCCTGAGTCCATCATGTAAACAGCAGAGAGAGACCCTGCACACCCAACCCCACCTGAGTTTATCATATAAACAGCAGAGAGAGATCCTGCACACCCAACCCCCGCCTGAGTCTATCATATAAACAGCAGAGAGAGACCCTGCACACCCAACCCCTGCCTGAGTCTACCATATAAATAGCAGATAGATGGCATTCCAAATCTCCTTCCTTAGTCTACCATATAAACAGCAGAGAGACTGTACACCCACCCCTCACCTGAGTCTACCATACAAATAACAGGAAGACTGCACACCCAACCCCCACCTGAGTCTACCATTTAAACAGCAGAGAGAGACCCTGCACACCCAACCCCCCATCTGAGTCTACCACATAAACAGCAGAGAGAGATCCTGCACACCCAACCCCTGCCTGAGTCTACCATATAAACAGCACAGAGAGACCCTGCACACCCAACCCCATATCTGAGTCTACCACATAAACAGCAGAGAGAGACCCTGCACACACAACCCCACCTGAGTCCACCATATAAATAGCAGGGAGATGGCTCACACAACTCCTGATTGAGTCTACAATATGAACAGCAGAGTGACTGCACACCCAAACCCCAGCATGACTAACATATTAATAGCAGAGAGAGGCCGGCCTGTTGGTACAGTGGCGGAGTCACCGCTTGCAGCGCCAGTGACCCGGGAGGCTGGAGAGTTGGCCGGGGGAAGGAGATGGACTGAACAGCAATTGTATGCTCTCCATCTCTGAAAAAGGGATGGGAGGGGGTCACACCTCCCAGTGTAGCACCCTGGGTGACCACAGGTGCGGCTTTACCGGGGAGCTAAGGGTGAGGTTGAGAAGCATGTGGACGATAGGCGAGGCTCCGCCATTGCGTATTTGCACGCCATGCCTCTCACTCCCAGACACGGAAAAAAATCAGTATAGCCCCACCTGTTACGTCCCCTCTACCGCCTAAGGCCTGCCCGATGACTGGATGAGTTGGGTGGCGTAGCCGGCCGCCCCTTGCCCCTGCCTGGAGGGAAAACCATGGCTCTATGGGGCGGGGCTGCGGTGGTGGTGGGCAGGAAGGGCCAGCCGGAGACGTAAGGAGGCCTGTGCAGCATAAAATATAAATAAAAAAATTAATAGCAGAGAGAGACCCTGCACACCCAACCCCTGCCTGAGTGTACCATATGAACACCCAAACCCCAGCATGACTTGTAACATATTAATAGCAGAGACCCTGCATAGCCAACCCCCCCGCCTGAGTCTACCACATAAATAGCAGGGAGAGACCCTGCACACCCAACTCCTGCCTGAGTCTACCATATGAACAGCAATGTGACTGCACACCCAACCCCAGCATGACTCGTAACATATTAATTGCAGAGAGATACCCTGCATTGCCAGCCCCCCGCCTGAGTCTACCATATAAATAGCAGAGATCGACCCTGCACACCCAACGCCCCCCCACCTGAGTCTACCATATAAATAGGAAAGAGACTGCACACCCAATCCCGCCTGAATCTTCCATATAAGTAGCACAGGGACTGCACACCCAACCCCCCTGCCTGAGTCTAACATAAATAGCACAGAGAGACCCTGCACACCCACCCCTCCTGAGAATGCCATATAAATAGCAGAGAGAACACCCAACTCTGCCTGAGTCTATTATATAAATAGAGAGACCCTGCACACCCAACCTCCGGCATGAGCCTACCATATACAGTAAGTAGCAGAGAGACCCTGCACACTCAACACCCACCCCCGAGTCTAACATTTAAATAGCAGAGAGAGAACATGCACACCCAAACTCCACTTAGTATACCTGTAAATAGCAGAGACCCTGCAGACTGAACCCCCTACCTGTCTGTCATATAAATAACTGAGAAAGACCCTCAACACCCAACTGCCCCGAGTCTAATATATAAATAGCAAAGAGAGATCCTGCACACCCAACTGCCCCTGAGTCTAATATATAAATAGCAGAGAGAGACCCTGCCCACCCAACTGCCCCCGAGTCTAATAAATAAATATCAGAGACCCTGCATACCCAATCCCCCGAGTTTACCATATAAATAGCAGACATTGCACACCAAACCCCGCCTGAGTCTTCCATATAAGTAGCAGAGAGACCCTGCACACCAAACCACCCAACCCCCACCTGAGTCTACCATATAAGTAGGAGGAACCCTGCACACCCAACCTCCTGCCTAAGTCTACCATATAAATAGCAAAGAAAGACCCTGCACACCCCCCGACCTGAGTCTATAACTTAAATATCAGAGAGAGACCATGCACACCCAACCCCCCTGAGTATACCCTATAACAAACAGAGAGATTGCACACCCAACCCCTCCTGAATCTTTCATATATAAGTAGCAGAGAGACCCTACACACCCAACCTCGGCCTGAGTCTTCCATATAAATAGATTCATAGATATGTGTCAACAGAAAAGGACCTTCTTGGCCCATCGAGTCTGCCCATATCCCCACTTTTACTTGCCCCCCTCTCCCATGGATTCCACCCTCCGCTCCCTGGTTGACCCCTTGTGTTTGTCCCATGCCCTCTTGAATCCCTCAACAGTTCTGGACCACACCATTTCCTCTGGCAGACTGTTCCAGGGTGCCATGACCCCCTCAGTGATGTAATGCCCCTCACTTCCCTTAAACCTACCCCCTCCACCCTCAGTCCATGAATTCTAGTTCTGGTGCCTACCTTCCCTATGAATAAGCTCCCCCACTTTAATAATCCCTTCCACATACTTGAATGTCTCTGTCACGTCCCACCCCACCCTCCCTCTGGGTCTCCAGCAGGTACGAATCCAACAGCTTCAACCTCTCTTCATATGGCTTCCCACTTAGCCCATGCACCATCTGGGTGGCCCTTCTCTGTACACTCTCCATGCCATCTATATCCTTGCATAGGTGAGGTCTCCGACCCTGCACACCCAACCCCCCTGCCTGAGTCTAACATATAAATAGCAGAGAAACTCTGCACACCCAACTCCCCTGCCTGAGTGTAAAATACAAATAGCAGAGAGAGACCCTGCACACCCAGCTCCTCCTGAATCTACCATATAAGTAGGAGAGAGTGACCCTGCACATCCAACTCCCTGCCTGAGTCTGCCATATAAATAGCAAAGAGACCCTGCACACCCAACCCCCTACCTGAGTCGACCATATAAATATCAAATAAACCCTGCACACCCAACTCCCTGCCTGAGTTTACCATATAAATAGCAGAGAGAGGCCCTGCACACTCACCCCACCCTGATTCTATCATATAAATAACAGAAAGAGACCCACCTACCCAATCCCCCGCCTGAGTTTACCATATAAATAGCAGAGGGAGGCCCTGCACACTCACCCTGATTCTATCATATAAATAACAGAAAGAGACCCACCTACCCAATCCCCTGCCTCAGTTTACCATATAAATAGCAGGGAGACTGCACACCCAACCCCTGCCTGAGTCTATCATATAAATAGCACGGGGACCCTGCACACACAACCCCACCTGAGTCCACCATATAAATAACAGGGAGATGGCTCACACAACCCCTGACTGAGTCTACAGTATGAACAGCAGAGTGACTGCACACCCAAACCCCTGCATGACTAACATAGTAATAGCAGAGAGAGAGGCCGGCCTGTTGGTACAGTGGCGGGAGTCACCGCTCGCAGCGCCAGTGACCCGGGAGGCTGGAGAGTTGGCTGGGGGAAGAGAGATGGACTGAACAGCAATTGTTTGCTCTTCATCTCTGAAAGAGGGATGGGAGGGGGTCACACCTCCCGGTGTAGCACCCCGGGTGACCACAGGTGCAGCTTTACCGGGGAGCTAAGGTTGAGGTTGAGAAGCATGTGGACGATAGGCGAGGCTCTGCCATTACGTATTTGCATGCCACGCCTCTCACTCCCAGACATGGAAAAAATCAGTATAGCCCCAACCTGTCACCTCGCCTCTACCGCCTAAGGCCTGCCCGATGATTGGATGAGTTGGGTGGCATAGCCGGCCGCCCCTTGCCCCTGACCGGAGGGAAAACCATGGCTCTGTGGGGTGGGGCTGCGGCGGTGGTGGGTAGGAAGGGCCAGCCGGGAGACGTAAGGAGGCTTGTGCAGCATAAAATATAAAGAAAAAAAATAATAGCAGAGAGAGACCCTGCACACCCAACCCCTGCCTGAGTGTACCATATGAACACCCAAACCCCAGCATGACTCGTAACATATTAATTGCAGAGACCCTGCATAGCCAACCCCCCCGCCTGAGTCTACTATATAAATAGCAGAGAGAGATCCTGCACACCCAATCCCCCCCCATCTGAGTCTACCATATAAATGTGAAAGAGATTGCACACCCAATCCCGCCTGAATCTTCCATATAAATAGCACAGGTACTGCACACCCTAACCCCCTGCCTGAGTCTAACATAAATAGCACAGAGGGACCCTGCACACCCAACCCCCCCACTTGAGTCTACCATATGAATAGCAGAGAGAGACCCTGCACACCCAACCCTCCTGAGTATACCATATAAATAGCAGAGAGAACACCCAACTCTGCCTGAGTCTATTATGTAAATAGCAGAGAGACTGTGCACACCCAGCCTCCGGCATGAGCCTACCATATAAATAGCAGAGAGACCCTGCACACTCAACACCCACACCCGAGTCTAACATTTAAATAGCAGACAGTGACCATGCACACCCAAACTCCACTTAGTATACCCTATAAATAGTAGAGACCCTGCACACACAACCCCCCGCCTGTCTGTCATATAAACAGCTGAGAATCAATGCAAAAAAAACTCCAAACAGGCCAAGTCCAAGTACCTGCGAGACCTCCGAACTAGTCACCTACATGACCCTAAGAAATTCTGGGGTGACATTAACACCCTTCTTAAGGGTACCATAAATGCATAAGAAGGTGCACTCCTGGTTGGGGATACCTTGACCAACGACCCCTCCGCAGGAGCTGAAGCCTTCTGTGCCTCCTTCTCCAATCCTAGTGGACTCTCTCCCCCAGCCCTCTCTGGGATTCCCTACAACACCAGCATGGACTGGGCGCTTCCTCGGCTCCAATTCCAACTGAAACTGGTCGAACCGTCTGCTATACTTCCTCTTTTACTCAAAATAAACCCCAACTCCTCCCCAGGACATGACCTGCTTGAACCTCGGCTGCTGAGGGCCACTGCCCCTGCTATCGCCTACCCTGTTCATCAACAGGTCCCTCCTCGAAGGAACAGTCCCAAGTAAGTGGAAGGTATCAACTATTGTCCCTGTCCACAAAAAAGGACCCAGGGACAAAGTGTGGAACTATAGGCTTATCTCCCTACTCAGCCCTCTTGGGAAAGTGCAGGAGAGTCTGGTATACAATCAACTGCAGGATTACCTCAAGCAGCACCTACTCCTTGCCGAGGTTCAACATGACTTTAGGAAAGGCCATGGCACTGACAGTGCCCTTATCCGACTCACATCCGACATCCTCAAGGCCATGGACCAGGGCTTCCAGAAGGGGGCTCTATTCATTGACCTGTCCAAGGCCTTTGACCTGGTCAGCCACAAACTTCTTTCCAAACTCCTCCAACTAGGACTGGATGCACACTCACTCTCTTGGTTTGAGAACTACCTGATCAATAGAACCCAAAAAGTCCACTGGAGAGGAACACAATATAGCACTAGACCCATGGTCTCCGGGGTACCCCAGGGCTCGATCCTGGGTCCCCTGTTATTCTCACTTTTCTCAATGACATTGAGGTGTCATGAGGTGAGCAACTCGTTTCTATACGCCGTGATCTTACACTGTTGTCTACTTCTGCAGTGACCCGCCACCCAGTGTCATCTCTGCCAGACTGCAGGCCTGTCTCTCAGCTCTTGAGGCCTGGTTCACATCCAGTTCTCTAGTGCTGAATGAAGAAAAAACTAAGGCTGTTCTGTTTGGGACTAGACGTCTGGGCACTGACAGAAGCGAGCTACTCCAGCTCAACACAGCCCAAGGGAGGAGAGCAGAGGTCATAGACAGAATCAAGTACCTTGGGATCCTCCTTGACCAGGAGCTGACCTACAAACCCCACATTGACTCCTTAACAAGATCCATCCACCAGAGGCTTGGTCTCCTCTACCAGCTGGGCAACTCTCTCTCTCTCTCTCTGGTGAGGCACGATGAGCCATAGCCAACTGCAACCTTCTCCCTTCCATCTTATATGGTGCCCCCCACTACAGTACCTCCGAGAGAAGGAGCTCAGCAAACTCTCCGAGCTGTATCACAGGGTGGCTCGCTTTGCAACAAACTCCTCACCCAGGAGGCATGACTGCGAGGCCCTTGCGGACCTAAATTGGCCCACCTTACAGCACAAGTTGGCCTATTCCTCTGCTTGCCTGGCCTTTAAATTCATCTCCTTCGGCCCTCCTCCACACACCTGCGTGGGCTGCTCACTCCAAAAGTCCAGTGTCGTACCTTGCGATCCTCGGCAAGTCATCCTCTTGACATCCCCCGTGTTCACACTAACCAAGGCAAGTGCTCCTTCCAGTATGCTGCCCCCTGCTTATGGAACGTTATCCCAGCAAGGTCCTAGGGTTTAAGTCAGGCCTCAAAGTGTATCTTCTGGAACTTAGCCTCTGTGGTTGTAATCGCTAGCCCCCTGCCTGGGCCGATTGTTATGCTATCACCAACTTAGCCACGCCTACTTACCCCATTAATCTCTTATGAAACATTGTTAAATGTACTGTGCACCTGTTTTAATACTTGTGAGCCTTGTGATGCCTGCTGTCTCTGTGCTAAACGTTTGATACCAATTTCCCAATATGTATCAGCTGTAATTAGTGTATATTGATACCTTTGTATGTATTTACTGTAACCAACTCAGGGTCGCCCCTGAAAAAGGGATCTCTGATCCCAGTGGGCTTACCCGGTTACCAAAATCTAAATAAAAAAATAAATAAATAAGAAAGACCCTGCACACCCACAACTGCCCCGAGTCTAATATATAAATAGCAAAGAGAGACCCTGCACACCCAACTGCCCTGAGTGTAATATATAAATAGCAAAGAGAGACCCTGCACACCCAACTGCGTCCGAGTCTAATAAATAAATATCAGAGAGACCCTGCATACCCAATCCCCTGAGTTTACCATATAAATAGCAGACATTGCACACCAAACCCCACCTGAGTCTTCCATATAAATATCAGAGAGACCCTGCACACCAAACCACTCAACCCCCACCTGAGTCTACCATATAAATAGCAGAGAGACCCTGCACACCAAACCACCCAACCCCCATCTGAGTATACCATATAAATAGGAGAGACCCTGCACACCCAACTCCCCTGCCTAAGCCTACCATATAAATAGCAGAGAGCTTGCACACCCGATTCCCCCGCCTGAGCCTACCATATAAATAGCAAAGAAAGACCCTGCACACACCCCCACCTGAGTCTAACACTTAAATAGCAGAGAGAGACCATGCACACCCAACCCCCCCCGAGTATACCCTATAAATAACAGAGAGATTGCACACCCAACCCCACCTGAATCTTCCATATATAAGTAGCAGAGAGACCCTACACACCCAACCTCGGCCTGAGTCTTCCATATAAATAGATTCATAGATATGTGTCAGCAGAAAAGGACCTTCTTGGCCCATTGAGTCTGCCCATACCCCTACTTTTACTTGCCCCCCTCTCCCATGGATTCCACCCTCTGCTCCCTGGTCGACCCCTTGTGATTGTCCCATGCCCTCTTGAATCCCTCCACAGTTCTGGACCACACCATTTCCTCTGGCAGCCTGTTCCAGGGTGCCATGACCTATCAGTGATGTAATGCCTCAGCACATCTTAAACCTACCCCCTCACCCTCAGTCCATGCCTTCCTAGTTCTGGTGCCTACCTTCCCTGTGAATAAAGCTCCCCCACCTTTAATAATCCCCTTCACATACTTGAATGTCTCTGTCATGTCCCCCCCTCTCCCTCTGGGTCTCCAGCAGGTACGAATCCAACACCCTCAACCTCTCTTCATATGGCTTCCCACTTAGCCCATGCACCATCTGGGTGGCCCTTCTCTGTATCCACTCCATGCCATCTATATCCTTGCATAGGTGAGGTCTCTGACCCTGCACACCCAACCCCCCTGCCTGAGTCTAACATATAAATAGCAGAGACACCCTGCACACCCAACCCCCCTGCCTGAGTATAAAATACAGATAGCAGAGAGAGACCCTGTACACCCAACTCCCCCGAGTCTACCATATAAGTAGGAGAGAGAGACCCTGCACACCCAACTCCCTGCCTGAGTCTGCCATATAAATAGCAAAGAGACCCTGCACACCCAACCCCCCGCCGGAGTCAACCATATAAATATCAAATAAATCCTGCACACCCAACTCCCTGCCTGAGTTTACCATATAAATAGAGGAGAGAGACCCTGCACACCCAACCCCCCCGCCTGAGTCTAACATATAAATAGCAGAGAGACCCTGCACACCACCCCCCCTGCATGAGTCCAAAATACAGATAGCAGAGAGAGACCCTGCACACCCAACTCCCCCGAATCTACCATACAAATAGCAGAGAGAGAGACCCTGCACTCCCAACTCCCTGCCTGAGTTTGCCATATAAATAGCATTGAGACCCTGCACACCCAACCCCCCGCCGGAGTCGACCATATAAATATCAAATAAACCCTGCACACCCAACTCCCTGCCTGAGTTTACTATATAAATAGCAGAGAGAGGCCCTGCACACTCACCCCACCCTGATTCTATCATATAAATAACAGAAAGAGACCCACCTACCCAATCCCCTGCCTGAGTTTACCATATAAATAGCAGGGAGACTGTACACCCAATTCCCTGCCTGAATCTACAATATAAACAGCAGAGAGACTGCACCCCCAACCCCCCCACATGAGTCTACCATATAAATAACAGGGAGACTGCACACAACCCCCCACCTGAGTTTACTATATACTGTAAAGAGCAGAGAGACACTGCACACCCAACCCTCGCCTCAGTCTACATATAAATAGTGGAGAGAGACCCTGCACACCCAACCCCCATCTGAGTGTACCATATAAATTGCAGGGAGACAACACATGAACCCCCCACCTGAATCTACCATATAAATAGCAGAGAGAGACCCTGCACACCCATCCCCTGCCAGAGTCTACAATATAAACAGCAGAGAGACTGCACACCCAACCCCCCCACATGAGTCTACCATATAAATAACAGGGAGACTGCACACCCAACCCCCCACCTGAGTTTACCATATACTGTAAAGAGCAGAGAGACCCTGCACACCCAACCCTCCACCTAAGTTTACCATATAAACAGCAGAGAGACCCTGCACGCTCAACACCCTGTCTGAGTCTACAATATAAATAGCAGAGAGAGACCCTGCACATTCAACACCCTGTCTGAGTCTACAATATAAATAGCAGAGAGAGACCCTGCACACCCAACCCCTGTCTGAGCCTACCATATAAACAGCAGGGAGATGGCACTCCAAATCCCCTTCCTGAGTCTACCATAGAAACAGCAGAGAGACTGTACACCCAACCCCCCACCTGAGTCTACCATATAAATAACAGGAAGACTGCACACCCAACCCTCACCTGAGTCTACCATATAAACAGCAGAGAGAGACCCTGCACACCCAACCCCTGCCTGAGTCCATCATGTAAACAGCAGAGAGAGACTGTACACCCAACCCCTGCCTGAGTCTACCATATAAACAACAGAGAGAGACCCTGCACACCCAACCCCCGCCTGAGTCTACCACATAAACAGCAGAGAGAGACCCTGCACACCCAACCCCCGCCTGAGTTTACCATATAAACAGCAGAGAGAGATTCTGCACACCCAACCCCTGCCTGAGTCTACCATATAAACAACAGAGAGAGACCCTTCACACCCAACCCCCGCCTGAGTCTATCATATAAACAGCAGAGAGAGACCCTGCACACCCAACCCCTGCCTGAGTCTACCATATAAACAGCAGAGAGAGACTGTACACCTAACCCCCCACCTGAGTCTACCATACAAATAACAGGAAGACTGCACACCCAACCCTCACCTGAGTCTACCATATAAACAGCAGAGAGAGACTGTACACCTAACCCCCCACCTGAGTCTACCATACAAATAACAGGAAGACTGCACACCCAACCCTCACCTGAGTCTACCATATAAACAGCAGAGAGAGACTGTACACCTAACCCCCCACCTGAGTCTACCATACAAATAACAGGAAGACTGCACACCCAACCTCCACCTGAGTCTACCATATAAACAGCAGAGAGAGATTCTGTACACCCAACCCCTGCCTGAGTCTACCATGTAAACAGCAGAGAGACCCTGCACACCCAACACCCTGTCTAAGTCTACAATACAAATAGCAGAGAGAGACCCTGCACACCCAACCCCTGTCTGAGCCTACCATATAAACAGCAGAGAGACTGTACACCCAACCCCCCACCTGAGTCTACTATACAAATAACAGGAAGACAGCACACCCAACCCCCACCTGAGTCTACCATATAAACAGCAGAGAGAGACCCTGCACACCCAACCCCTGCCTGTGTCTACCATATGAACAGCAGTGTGACTGCATACCCAAACCCCAGCATGACTTGTAACATATTAATTGCAGAGAGAGACCCTGAATAGCCAACCCCCCCGCCTGAGTCTACCATATAAATAGCAGAGAGCGACCCTGCACTCCAACGCCCCACCTGAGTCTGCCATATAAATAGGAAGGAGACTGCACACCCAATCTCGCCTGAATCTTCCATATAAATAGCACAGGGACTGCACACCCAACCCCCCCACTTCAGTCTGCCATATGAATAGCAGAGAGAGTCCCTGGACAGCCACCCCTCCTGAGTATGCCATATCAATAGCAGAGAGAACACCCAACTCCGCCTGAGTGTATTATGTAAATAGCAGAGAGACTGTGCACACCCAACCTCCGACATGAGCCTACCATATAAATAGCAGAGAGACCCTGCACACTCAACACCCACCCCCGAGTCTAACATTTAAATAGCAGAGAGTGACCATGCACACCCAAACTCCACTTAGTATAGCCTATAAATAGCAGAGACCCTGCACACCCAACCCCCCGCCTGTCTGTCATATAAATAGCTGAGAAAGACCCAGCACACCCAACTGCCCCGAGTCTAATATATAAATAGCAGAGAGAGATCCTGCACACCCAACTGCCCCCAAGTCTAATAAATAAATATCAGAGACCCTGCATACCCAATCCCCCGAGTTTACCATACAAATAGCAGGCATTGCACACCAAACCCCTTCTGTCTTAAATATAAATAGCAGAGAGACCCTGCACACCAAACCACCCAACCCCCACCTGAGTCTACCATATAAATAGGAGAGGCACTGCACACCCAACCCCCCTGCCTAAGCCTACCATGTAAATAGCAGAGAGATTGCACACCCTATCCCCCCACCTGAGCCTACCATATAAATAGCAAAGAATGACCCTGCACACACCCCCACCTGAGTCCAACACTTAAATAGCAGAGAGAGACCATGCACACCCACCCCCCAAGTATACCCTATAACTAACAGAGAGATTGCACACCCAATCCCCCTGCCTAAGTCTACCATATAAATAGCAAAGAAAGACCCTGCACACCTCCCCCACCTGAGTCTAACACTTAAATAGCAGAGAGAGTCCATGCACACCCAACCCCCACCGAGTATACCCTATAAATAATAGAGATATTGCACACCCAACCCCACCTGAATCTTCCATATATAAGTAGCAGAGAGACCCTACACACCCAAGCTCGGCCTGAGTCTGCCATGTAAATAGATTCATAGATATGTGTCAGCAGAAAAGGACCTTCTTGGCCCTTGAGTCTGCCCATACCCCCACTTTTACTTGCCCCCCATTCCCATATATTCCACCCTCTGCTCCCTGGTCGACCCCTTGTGTTTGTCCCATGCCCTCTTGAATCCCTCCACAGTTCTGGACCACACCATTTCCTTTGGCAGACTGTTCCAGGGTGCCATGACCCCCTCAGTGATGTAATGCCCCCTCACACTTCCCTTAAACCTACCCCCCTCCACCCTCAGTCCCTGCCTTCTAGTTCTGGTGCCTACCATCCCTGTGAATAAGCTCCCCCCACTTTAATAATCCCCTTCACATACTTAAATGTCTCTGTCATGTCCCCTCCCTCTCCCTCTGGGTCTCCAGCAGGTACGAATCCAACACCCTCAACCTCTCTTCATATGGCTTCCCACTTAGCCCATGCACCATCTGGGTGGTCTTTCTCTGTACCCTCTACATGCCGTCTATATCCTTGCATAGGTGAGGTCTCCGACCCTGCACACCCAAACCCCCTGCCTGAGTCTAACATATAAATAGCAGAGAGACCCTGCACACCCAACCCCCCTGCCTGAGTCTAACATACAAATAGCAGAGAGAGACCCTGCACACACAACTCCCCCTGAATCTACCATATAAGTAGCAGAGAGAGACCCTACACACCCAACTCCCTGCCTGAGTCTGCCATATAAATAGCAAAGAGACCCTGCACACCCAACCCCCCGACGGAGTCGACCATATAAATATCAGATAAACCCTGCACATCCAACTCCCTGCCTGAGTTTACCATATAAATAGCAGAGAGAGGACCTGCACACTTGCCCCACCCTGATTCTATCATATAAATAACAGAAAGAGACCCACCTACTCAATCCCAGCCTGAGTCTACAATATAAATAACAGAGACTGCACTCCCAACCCCTGCCTCAGTCTACCATACAAATAACAGGGAGAATGCACACCCAACCCACTACCTGAGTCTAACATATAAATAGCAGAGAGAGAGACCCTGCATGGCCACCCACCCCCGCCTGAGTCTACCATATAAATAGGAGAGAGATTGCACACCCAATCCTACCTGAATCTTCCACATAAATAGCACGGGGATTGCACACTCAAACCCCCCACCTGAGTCTAACATAAATAGCACAGAGAGACCCTGCACACCCAACCCCCCCGCTTGAGTCTACCATATGAGTGGCAGAGAGAGACCCTGTATACCCACCCCTCCTCAGTATGCCATATAAATTGCAGAGAGAACACCCAACTCTGCCTGAGTCTATTATATAACTAGAGAGACCCTGCACACCAACCTCCGCATGAGTCTACTATATAAATAGCAGAGAGACCCTGCACACCCAACACCCTCCCCCGAGTCTAACATTTAAATAGCAGAGAGAGACCATGCAAACCCAAACCCCATTCAGTATACACTATAAATAGCAGAGACCCTGCACACTCAACCCCCACCTGTCTATCACGTAAATAGCAGAGAGAGAGAGAGACCCTGCACACCTAACCCCCCTCCTGAGTCTAACATATAAATAGCAGAGAGAGACCCTGCACACCCATCTCCCGCCTGAGTCTACAATATAAATAACAGGGAGACTGCACACCCAACCCCCCACCTGAGTTTAACATATAAATGGCAGAGACCCTGAACACCTAAACCCCTACCTGAGTCTACCATATAAACAGCAAAAACACCCTGAACACCCAACCACCTCTGAGTCTACCATATAAACAGCAGAGACCCTGCACACCCAACCCCCACCTGAGTCTACCATATAAATGGCGGGAAGACTGTACACCCAACTCTGCCTGAGTCTACCATATAAACAGCACAGAGAGACCCTGAACACCCAACTCCCCACCTGAGTCTATCATATAAATAGCAGAGAAAAACAGGTTACTCACCTGTTGCAGTAGTTCTAGAGTGGTACATGTTGTTCATCCTCACTATCTGGCAGTGTCCTTTCCCTTTAAGATGTGCTGGAAAGTCTTCAAGCTGGCTTCTCCCACCCACCCAGGTGGTAACTCCCTCGGCTCTGCCCCATGACGCCAGCTCTTGCCTGCTGGAAGCAGTGTTGTGCTCCAAAGCCAGGGGAGGTCAGGTGGGTCCGTGTGGATGAACAACATATACCACTCCTAGAACTACCGTTACAGGTGAGTAACCTGTTTTTCTTGGGACGTGGATATGCTGTTCTATCCACACTATCTGGCAGACTCCTAGCAGTTCTCTGGGAGGAGGGAGGCAAGGCACACACACCCTACTTAGGGAACAGAGATTGGAGAACTGAGACCCCAAAACCAGCATCCCGACATGACTCGAGATGGATGTGGTAATGGGAAATGAAGGTGTGTGCTGACCTCCAGGTAGCAGTCCTGCAGATTTCCTGGATAGGGACGTCCCTGGAAGCAGCCACTTAGGCAGCGGTATGATGGGTGGAATGAGCTCTTAGCCCTCTGGGAGGCTCCCTACCCTACAACCTAGAGCAGTGGTAGATGCAGGATACAATCCACCTGCCAGTCATCCACTTAGCTGCCGGTCTACCAGGTGCAGCTTCAGCATAGGTGACAAATGGCTGGCAAACCTCTCTCTGAACTCCAGCCATGCGCTCCTTGTAGTAGGTAAGTGCTCACTGCAGGTCCAAATTATGGAGCCTGTTCTCAACCTCCGAGGTGTGATTGGTGAAGTACACTGAGAGATTAATCACCTGATTAAGGTGAAACTCTGACACAACCTTCGGGAGGAACTTCAGGTTTGGGTGCAGGACAACCTTGCCTGTGTGGAAAACCAGGTAAGGAGACTCCACTGAAAGCACCCGGAGTGCAATAATCCTTCTCGTTGACATGACAGCAACTGGGAAGGCAGTCTTCCATGACAGGTGTGACATCTCACACCTGTACATTGGTTCGAATGGCTTGCCCATGAGCTTTGCCAAAACCAGCAACAAGTCCCACGGTGGTGGTGATGCATGCACCGGAGGGGAAATGAGGTCAAGGCCCTTGAAAAAGTGCCAGACCACCTTCTCCTGTGCCACTGACTGGTGGCCGGCCCGTGCCTAGTAAGCGGAGATAGCTTCCAGGTGCACCTTAAAGGTCATCGACCAAAGACCCAACTGAGAATCAGACCAGAGATAGTCAAGGATGCTAGCCACTGGACAGACAAAGGGTCCAGCCCCTTGCCCTGACACCAAATGGAGAAACTCATCCATTTGAAGGTGTAGCACTTCCTGGTCGACTCCTTCCATGAAGCCTCTACTACGGAGAGGACATCTTTGGAGAGACCCAAAGCCTGGAACTCTAGCTGCTCAGGAACCAGGCTATCAGGTGCAGAGATTGAAGGTCCGGATGGAATACCTTCCCTGATGGATAGAAAGCAGGTTCAGGTGTAGGGAACGATGCCTCAGGAGCCTGCTGTTGAGACTGAGAAGATCGGGGTACCAGAACTGTCATGGCCAGTCCAGAGCCACCAGGATCACCTGTACTTTGTCCCTACTGTCCTTGTGCATCACCTTGTGGATCAAGGGAAAAAGAGGGAAGGTATAGAGGAGGCCTGGGGTTCAGGGCCTCGAGAAGACATCCCCCTGCACATTCCCTGCTGTGGGGGGTGGGCACAAAACAGTCTCAGCTTTGTGTTCTCCCTGGAGGCAAACAGGTCCACCTGAGGGGTGTTCCACTGGGAGAACGAGCTGTGAACTACCTCTGGGTGGAGGGACCACTTGTGAGATGCTTTGCCCACCCGGGTGAGGGCATCTGCCAGCTGATTGGAGGCTCCTGCCACATGGATGGCTAGGAGATCCGCCTCCAGGCTGTGCACGAGGGTAAAGACATGGAGAGCCTCCTTGCACAAAAGCAGGGAGTGCGTTTGGCCCTGTTGACTGAGGTAGTACATGGTCGTGGTGTTGTCCATCTGGACTTGGACCACCTGACCCCGAATGTGCAGAGCAAATGCTGTCAGTGCTAGCCGAACTGCCCAGAGCTCCAGCAAGGTGATGTGTCATCGGGACACCTCAGGGGACCAGAGCCCATGGACTCTGAGTTTCCCCAGGTGGGCACTCCAGCCCATGAGAGAGGCTTCAGTCATCAGGATGACCATCGGCTCTGGGCACACAAAAGGTATCCCTCCCTGCAGATGTGCTGGGACTAACCACCACTGGATGACATCTAACATCTGCTGGGTCACAGTGACCAGCTGATCGAAGTGACCCTTGCACTAAGCCCAATGGCTGACCAGCTTCCACTGCAGGGAGTGCATTCTCCAGTGGGCCCACTGGACCATGCTGGTGCTGGCCGCCATGTAGCCCAGCAAGCGCAGGAAGTCCTGGGCAGGGCACAATTGCTCAAACTGTAATGATGGGGTACAGGAGGAGAGAGCCTTCACCCTGCCCACCAGGAGCCAGGCTCTGGCTCTGCAAGAGTCGAACTCCATCCCGATTAAGTTGATCACCTGCGAGCATACGAGTTCGGACTTGGCCTCATTGACCAGGAGGCCAAGATTGATGCCAGGTCTGGAGGGCAGGTCCCTGGACCGTTCCACCTCCTGCCTGGAGGGATCTGCTATCAGTCAGTCATCCAGGTTGGGGTAAATCTGGACCCCTCGGTGCCTCAGGTAAGCTGCCACCACTGTGATGCACTTGGTGAAGGCCCTGGGGGGCCGAGGAGAGGCCGAAGGGCATGGCCTTGAACTCATAGAGGGTTCCCTTGGCTCGAAAATGGAGGAACCTTCGGTGAGACAGACAGATCGGGACATGAAAGAATGCATCCTAAAGATCCAGGGAGTAAAACCACATGTTTTTCTCTAGAGATGGTATGTTTTGAGACAGAGTCACCATCCTGAAGGTGCATGACCTGAGGAACTTGTTCAGGTCATGCAGATCTAGAATGGGCATCAGCCCCCTGTCCGCTTTTTTTTTTTACCAGGAGAGACACACTAAGCTGAAAGCGTGTTTACAGGTGTGACCTGGGAGCACAAGGATGTTAAGTGACTTGCTCAGGGTCACACAGTATGCAAGTGGGGGCTGTGGGATTCAAACCCAGGACTCCAGGTTTGCAGCTCAGACCCTTAAACCACTGTGCTATACTGCATCCTGTGGAGTGCTTTGAAACCAGGAAGTGCCTGGAGACAAACCCTGGGTACTGATCCGAGACAGGAACCACGACCTCCTTGCAGAGGAGCTGGGCTGTGTCGTCTCCGAGAGCTGACAGCGTGTCTGTGGAAACCAAGTCCTCCCATAGGTCGCGGGCTCGTCAAGGAGGGTACTGCTCGAACTCTAGAGGCAGACCCTGACCCACCACTTCTAGAACCCACCTGTCTGTGGTAACAGCGGACCAAGCAGAAAGGAAGCGGCAGAACCAGCCCTCCATGAGAGGATCCAGGGGAGGCGTGACAGGCATGAGGGAAGCACCCCAATCCCATCACTGGCCAGGCTTGGAGGAGGGCCCAGCTGAGGAGCCACCAGAGCCTCTCCCTCCTGGCTTATGGACTACCAAGGCCACTGACTTGGGCCGAGGTTGCCAATCCTGAGCCTGCTGAGCAGCCTGTTGCTGGGCTGGCTTGGCTGCACGAGTAGAGGTGGACTGAAAGGACTTCCATTTTGGATACTGCTTGGAGCCCTTATGGGCCTTCTGGGCAAATGTCACGGAGTCCAAGGTGGCATTTTAATTCTCTATGCACGTGAGGTGACCCTTGACCTGGGCCCTAACAGGTCGGTGCCCAGGAAAGGGACATCTGCCAGCTTGTGCTGAGTGTCCCCTGTGAAGGTTAAGATCCTCAGCCAAGCCCTGCAGCACATGGCCACTGAGGCCGCCATGGAGCAGGCACAGGAGTCCCCAGTGTCCATTGCATTCTGGAGCTGTTGCTTAACCGCAGTCTGGTCCTGGTCTCGGACCTGTTTGACCGTGGTCTGAAGGTCTGCAGGCAGATGAGGATGCACCCCATCTAAGGTGCCCAGCAGGGTATGGGAGAAGTGGGCCATGACGAGGGCCAAGCTCGCCTGGTGGAGACCAAGCGAGGAGGCAGCATAGACCTTCTTAGCTGCATGGTCCAACTTCTTGGACTTCTTATCAGGTGACTTGTCAGCATCCCTGTTGTTGCTGGAGTGCCGGAACACACAGTCAGCCACCAACCTCTCGGCTGAGGGGTACTTTGTGAATCCCGAAAGGGATCCGATAGGTATCGCATATTTGTGGACCATCAGGGCTGAAGGCACAGGGCAGAAAGCGGGGGACTGCCAGAGCTCCAGGACAGAGCCAAGAATGGCTTCTGCCACGGGGAAAGCCTCCATTGGAGAGTCTCCCCAGTCGAGGATCTCGGTCAATGGATAATGAGCCTGTTTTTGGACAGGCTCCATCTTCATATCCATCGACTTGGAAATCAGATGGATATGGCCAATGAATGAGGATGGACCTTCATCTGTTGTGAGATCCCCCATGGGCTCCATGTTGACTGGACGGGAGTTCAGGGAAGAACCCTCGGACAACAAAGAGTTGTCAAAGAGCGATCGATCTCCAGAGTCCCCAATGAGCCTCTGCAGACAGTCAGGGGTGATGGTGACCGACAGCCGATGAGGAAGCCCCTTGGCCAGCTGAGACTCCTTAGTTGGAGCACCGGCCACTGGCTGTTTAGGAGGCGGTTCCACCTTGATCGGTGGAGAAGCTGGAATTGGCTGAGTCAGGACCGTTTTAATTGGTTCCATCGGCAGAATTGTAGTCAGCCTTTCAGGCAACAGCCAGGTGATGGCCGGCGTAGAAACCGGGGTCAGTGTGGCACCAGTAAACACCAACTATTGCCACATTAAGTCCTCGTAGTGTCGATGCAACTTGTGCCAAAGCCTCTCCTCACTTGAGGAGGACAAGGATGAAAAATAGCACCAGCGCTGCTTCCTGTGGTGCTGAGAGTGGGAGCGCCAATGTCGGCGGGACCAGCTGAACCCACAGGAGGAAGAACGAGACCTTGACCTCGGCCGTGGGGGGAGGGACCGGTGGTGGGGCTCGGAGGGAGTCAGCAATTGCCGAGGCTCATCCTGGTCAGGGTCAGGGACCAGAGGTGGGCAGTCAGCAGACTGATCCATCCCTCCAATGGTCTGCATCAGGACCAGAGTCCTAGACAAGGAAGTATCAGCTTCTTCGGTTGACTACTGGTTGGTCAGCTCGAGAAAAATGTCAGCTGGGACTTTGACCAGCATTTCAGCCACAAAGCCTGACAGGGTTACCTTGGAGCCAGCGGCCAAGGCCAAGGATTCGACCGCAGTCAAATCCAGAGAAGCGCAGGAATCAGATGCCCTCGAACAAGAGCGCTCCTGATCCCATGATCGGCAATGAGTCTTTTCTTTCTTTGACTCTTTTTTAGATTCAGATTTGCTGGAGGGTCCTTGACCGAAGGCAGGCAGAGACTGGCATAATTCCTTGAAAGAGCCTGTAAAGACTGAGCCCAGCTGAAGTGGCACAAAGGCAGAAGCCGAGGAAAAATGGGCCGCGGCCTGGGCCACCTCCTCTTCGAAGGCTGCAAGCTGCTCGGTGGATTCCGCAGCCACAGAGACCACCCAACGAGCATCCTATGATTTGACCAGCGAGTTCCGTTGCACCGGGTGGCCCAGTTTCAGGTGGGCGAGACGATCCTCCAGAAAGGTCGCGTGAAACTAGCTGCAAAGGTCGCAGGCCTGGGGATCATGGTCGTGCCCTAGGTAGGAGACACACATGGCATGCTGGTCAATCCTGGACATCTTCTGCCCCCAAGGGCACTGGCAGAACCCGGGAGCGGACTTATCATCAATCGCGGTTGCGATCAAAAATTGAGCTGAAGACAAAAACTCATAAGAGTTGAAGATTTGAAAGAATTTCAAAGAATTAAAGTGCTACAACCTACTCAACATGGGAGTGGTAAGGAGAGAACCTGCTTCTTCCAGCAGAAAGGAAGATCTGGCATCGTGGGGCGAAGCCGAGGGAGTTAGCACCCGAGTAGGTGGGAGGAGCCGGCTTGAAGACCTTCTGGCACAGGAAAGGGAAAGGACACTGCCAGAAAGTATGGATAGAACAACATATCAATGTCCTTAGAACCTTGCATACCCAACCCCCGCCTGAGTCTATCATATAAATAGCAGAGAGAGATCCTGCACACGCAACCCCTGCCCAATGCTTCCATATAAATAGCAGAAAGAGGCCCGGCACATCCAACCCCCCCACCTGAGCCACCTGAGCCTACCATATAAATAGAAGAGAGTGACCCTGCACACCCAACCCCTGCCTGAGTCTACCATATAAATAGCAGAGAGAGACCCTGCACACCCACCCCCCCACCTGAGTGTACCATATAAATAGCAGAGAGAGACTCTGCACACCTAACCCCTGCCTGAGACTACCATATAAATAGCAGAGAGAGACCCTGCACACCCAACCTCCCCCACCTGAGTGTACCATATAAATAGCAGAGAGAGACACTGCACACCCAACCCCCCCACCTGAGTGTACCATATAAATAGCAGAGAGAGACTCTGCACACCTAACCCCTGCCTGAGACTACCATATAAATAGCAGAGAGAGACCCTGCACACCCAACCCCAGCCTGAATCGACCATATAAATATCAGGGAGACCCTGCACACCCAACTCCCACCTGAGTCTACCAGATAAAGAGCATAGACCCTGCACACCCCCCACCTGTGTCTGCCATATAAACAGCAGAGACTGCACACCCAGTCCCCCTGCCCGAGTCTACCATATAAATAGCAGAGAGACCCTGCACACCCAACCCCACCTGAGCCAACCATGTAAACAGAATGAAGAGACCCTGCACATCCAAACCCAGCCTAAGTCCACCATATAAATAGCAGAGAGAGGCCCTGCACACTCACCCCACCCTGATTCTATCATATAAATAACAGAAAGAGACCCACCTACCCAATCCCCCACCTGAGTTTACCATATAAATAGCAGAGAGAGATCCTGCACACCCAACCCCCACCTGAGTGTACCATATAAATAGCAGGGAGATGACACATCGAACCCCCCACCTGAATCTACCATATAAACCGCAGACTGAGACCCTGCACTCCCAACCCTTGCCTCAGTCTACCATATAAATAGCAGAGAGAGACCCTGCACACCCATCCCCCCGCCTGAGTCTACAATATAAACAGCAGAGAGACTGCACACCCAACCCCCCCACCTGAGTTTGCCATATACTGTAAACAGCAGAGAGACCCTGCACACCCAACCCTCCACCTAAGTTTATCATATAAAGAGCAGAGAGACCCTGCACACCCAACCCCTGTCTGAGCCTACCATATAAATAGCAGGGAGATGGCACTCCAAATCCCCTTCCTGAGTCTACCATATAAACAGCAGAGAGACTGTACACCCAACCCCCCACCTGAGTCTGCAATACAAATAACAGGAAGACTGCACACCCAACCTCCACCTGAGTCTACCATACAAACAGCAGAGAGAGACCCTGCATACCCAACCCCTGCCTGAGTCTACCATATAAACAACAGAGAGAGACCCTGCACACCCAACCCCCGCCTGAGTCTACCATTTAAACAGCAGAGAGAGACCCTGCACACCCAACCCCCGCCTGAGTCTACCATATAAACAGCAGAGAGAGATCCTGCACACCCAACCCCCGCCTGAGTCTATCATATAAACAGCAGAGAGACCCTGCACACCCAACCCTCCACCTAAGTTTATCATATAAAGAGCAGAAAGACCCTGCACACCCAACACCCCGCCTGAGTCTACAATATAAACAGCAGAGAGACTGCACCCCCCACCCACCACCTGAGTTTACCATATACTGTAAACAGCAGACAGACCCTGCACACCCAAACCTCCACCTAAGTTTACCATATAAACAGCAGAGAGACCCTGCACACCCAACACCCTGTCTGAGTCTACAATATAAATAGCAGAGAGAAACCCTGCACACCCAACCCCTGTCTGAGCCTACCATATAAACAGCAGAGAGACTGTACACCCAACCCCCACCTGAGTCTACCATACAAATAACAGGAAGACTGCACACCCAACCCTCACCTGAGTCTACCATATAAACAGCAGAGAGAGACCCTGCACACCCAACCCCTGCCTGAGTCTGCCATATAAACAGCAGAGAGAGACCCTGCACACCCAACCCCCGCCTGAGCCTACCATATAAATAGCAGAGAGAGATCCTGGACACCCAACCCCCCGCCTGAGTCTGCAATACAAATAACAGGAAGACTGCACACCCAACCCTCACCTGAGTCTACCATATAAACAGCAGAGAGACTGTACACCCAACCCCTGCCTGAGTCTACCATACAAATAACAGGAAGACTGCACACCCAACCTCCACCTGAGTCTACCATACAAACAGCAGAGAGAGACCCTGCACACCCAACCCCCGCCTGAGTCTACCATACAAACAGCAGAGAGAGACCCTGCACACCCAACCCCCGCCTGAGTCTACCATATAAACAGCAGAGAGACCCTGCACACCCAACCCCCCCTGCCTGAGTCTACAATTTAACAGCAGAGAGACTGCACACCCAACCCCCCCACATGAGTTTACCTTGTACTGTAAACAGCAGAGAGACCCTGCACACCCAACCCTCCACCTAAGTTTACCATATAAACAGCAGAGAGACCCTGCACACTCAACACCCTGTCTGAGTCTACAATATAAATAGCAGAGAGAGACCCGGCACACCCAACCCCTGCCTGAGCCTACCATATAAACAGCAGAGAGAGACCCTGCACACCCAACCCCCCCTGCCTGAGTCTACCATATAAACAGCAGGGAGATGGCACTCCAAATCCCCTTCCTTAGTCTACCATAGAAACAGCAGAGAGACTGTACACCCAACTCCCCACCTGAGTCTGCAATACAAATAACAGGAAGACTGCACACTCAACCTCCACCAGAGTCTACCATATAAACAGCAGAGAGAGACCCTGCACACCCAACCCCCGCCTGAGTCCATCATGTAAACAGCAGAGAGAGACCCTGCACACCCAACCCCCACCTGAGTCTACCATATAAACAGCAGAGAGAGATTCTGTACACCCAAACCCTGCCTGAGTCTACCATATAAACAGCAGAGAGAGACCCTGCACACCCAACCCCCCCTGCCTGAGTCTACCATATAAACTGCAGTGAGAGACCCTGCACACCCAACCCTCACCTGAGTCTACCATATAAACAGCAGAGAGACCCTGCACACCCAACCCCTGCCTGAGTCTATCATATAAATAGCAGGGTGACCCTGCACACCCAACCCCACCTGAGTCCACCATATAAATAGCAGGGAGATGGCTCACACAACCCCTGCCTGAGACTACAATATGAACAGCAGAGTGACTGCACACCCAAATCTCAGCATGACTAACATATTGATAGCAGAGAGAGGCCGGCCTGTTGGCGCAGTGGCGGAGTCACCGCTTGCAGCACCAGTGACCCAGGAGGCTGGAGAGTTGGCCGTGGGGAGGGAGATGGACTGAGCAGCAATTGTATGCTCTCCAGCTCCGGAAGAAGGATGGGGGGGTCACACCCCCTGGTGTAGCACCCCGGGTGACCACAGGTGCGGCTTTACCAGGGAGCTAAGGTTGAGGTTGAGAAGCATGTGGACGATAGGTGAGGCTCCGCCATTGCGTATTTGCACGCCACGCCTCTCACTCCCAGACACGGAAAAAAATCAGTATAACCCCAACCTGTCACCTCGCCTCTACCGCCTAAGGCCTGCCCGATGACTGGATGAGTTGGGTGGCGTAGCTGGCCGCCCCTTGCCCTTGCCCGGAGGGAAAACCATGGCTCTATGGAGCAGGGCGGCAGCGGTGGTGGGCAGGAAGGTCTGGCCGGAGACGTAAGGAGGCTTGTGCAGCATTAAAATATAAATAAAAAAAAATAATAGCAGAGAGAGACCCTACACACCCAACCCCTGCCTGAGTCTACCATATGAACAGCAGCGCGACTGCACATCCAAACCTCAGCATGACTCATAACATAATAGCAGAGAGAGACCCTGCATAGCCAACCCCCCCGCCTGAGTCTACCATATAAATAGCAGAGAGCAACCCTACACACCCAATGCCCCCCCCACCTTAGTCTACCATATAAAAAGGAAAGAGATTGCACACCCAATCCCGCCTGACTCTTCCATATAAATAGCACAGGGACTGCATACCCAAACCCCCGCCTGAGTCTAACATAAATAGCACAGAGAGACCCTGCACACCCAACCTCCCCCCCACTTGAGTCTACCATATGAATGGCAGAGAGAGACCCTGCACACCCACCCCTCCTGAGTATGCCATATAAATAGCAGAGAGAACACCCAACTCTGCCTGAGTCTATTATGTAGAGAGACCCTGCACACCCAACCTCCTGCATGAGTCTACCATGTAAATAGCAGAGAGACCCTGCACACTCAACATCCACCCCCGAGTCTAACATATAAATAGCAGAGAGTGACCATGCACACCCAAACTCCACTTAGTATACTCTATAAATAGAAGAGATCCTGCACACCCAGCCCCCCCGCCTGTCTGTCATATAAATAGCTGAGAAAGACCCTGCACACCCAACTGCCCCACGTCTAATATATAAATAGCAAAGAGAGACCCTGCACACCCAACTGCCCGAGTCTAATATATAAATAGCAGAGAGAGACCCTGCACACCCAACTGCCCCGAGTCTAATATATAAATAGCAAAGAGAGACCCTGCACACCCAACTGCCCTGGGTCTAATATATAAATAGCAGAGAGAGACCCTGCACACCCAAACTCACTCAGTATACCCTATAAATAGAAGAGACCCTGTACACCCACCCCCCGCCTGTCCGTCATATAAATAGCTGAGAAAGGAACTGCACACCCAACTGCCCCAAGTCTAATATATAAATAGCAAAGAGAGACCCTGCACACTGAACTGCCCCGAGTCTAATATATAAAAACAGAGAGAGACCCTGCACGCCCAACTGCCCCAATTCTAATATATAAATAGCAAAGAGAGACCCTGCACGCCCAACTGCCCCAAGTCTAATATATAAATAGCAGAGAGAGACCCTGCACACCCAACTGCCCTGAGTCTAATATATAAATAGCAGAGAGAGACCCTGCACACCCAACTGCCCCGAATCTAATAAATAAATATCAGAGAGACCCTGCATACCCAATCCCCTGAGCTTACCATATAAATAGCAGACATTGCACACCAAACCCCGCCTGAGTCTTCCATATAAATAGCAGAGACCCTGCACACCAAACCACCCAACCCCCACCTAAGTCTACCATATAAATAGGAGAGACCCTGAACACCCAACCCCCCCGCCTAAGCCTACCATATAAATAGCAGAGAGATTGCACACCCAATCCTCCCGCCTGAGCCTACCATATAAAGAGCATAGAAAGACGCTGCACACCCCCCCACCTGAGTCTAACATTTAAATAGCAGAGAGAGACCATGCACACCCAACCCCCCCCTGAGTATACCCTATAAATAACAGATATTGCACACCTAACCCCACCTGAATCTTCCATATATAAGTAGCAGAGAGACCCTACACACCCAACCTCGGCCTGAGTCTGCCATATAAACAGATTCATAGATATGTGTCAGCAGAAAAGGACCTTCTTGGCCCATTGAGTCTGCCCATACCCCCACTTTTACTTGCCCTCCTTTCCCATGGATTCCACCCTCCGTTCCCTGGTCGACTCCTTGTGTTTGTCCCATGCCCTCTTGAATCCCTCCACGGTTCTGGACCACACCATTTCCTCTGGCAGACTGTTCCAGGGTGCCATGACTCCCTCAGTGATGTAATGCCCCCTCACGTTTCCCTTAAACCTACTCCCCTCCAACCTCAGTCCATGCCTTCTAGTTCTGGTGCCTAACTTCCCTGTGAATAAGCTCCCCCAACTTTAATAATCCCCTTCACATACTTGAATGTCTCTGTTATGTACCCCCTCTCCCTCTGGGTTTCCAGCAGGTACAAATCCAACACCCTCAACCTCTCTTCATATGGCTTCCCACTAGCCCATGCACCATCTGGGTGGCCCTTCTCTGTACCCTCTCCATGCCATCTGTGTCTTGCATAGGTGAGGTCTCCGACCCTGCACATCCAACCCCCCCGCCTGAGTCAAACATATAAATAGCAGAGAGACCCTGCACATCCAACCCCCCTGCCTGAGTCTAAAATATAAATAGCAGAGAGAGACCCTGCACACCCAACTCCCCCTGAATCTACCATATAAGTAGCAGAGAGAGACCCTGCACACCCAACTCCCTGCCTGAGTCTGGCATATAAATAGCAAAGAGTCTCTGCACACCCAACCCCCCGCCGGAGTCGACCATATAAATAGCAAATAAACGCTGCACACCCAACTCCCTGCCTGAGTTTCCCATATAAATAGCAGAGAGAGGCCCTGCACACTCACCCCACCCTGATTCTATCATATAAATAACAGAAAGAGACCCACCTACTCAGTCCCAGCCTGAGTCTACCATATAAATAGCAGAGACTGCACACCCAACCCCCGCCTCAGTCTACCATACAAATAGCAGAGACTGCACACCCAACCCACCACCTGAGTCTAACACATAAATAGCAGAGAGAGACCCTGCATAGCCAACCCCACTGCCTGAGTCTACCATATAAATAGCAGAGAGATTGCACACCCAATCCCACCTGAATCTTCCACATAAATAGCACAGGGACTGCACACTCAAACCCCCCACCTGAGTCTAACATAAATAGCACAGAGAGACCCTGCACATCCAACCCCCCCGCTGGAGTCTACCATATGAATGGCAGAGAGAGATCCTGCACACCCACCCCTCCTGAGTATGCCATATAAATAGCAGAGAGAACACCCAACTCTGCCTGAATCTACTGTGTAAATAGAGAGCCCCTGAACACCCAACCTCCGGCATGAGTCTACCATATAAATAGCAGAGAGACCCTGCACACCCAACACCCACCCCCGAGTCTAATATTTAAATAGCAGAGAGAGACCATGCACACCCAAACCCCACTCGGTATACACTATAAATAGCAGAGACCCTGCACACCCAACCCCCACCTGTCTGTCATATAAATAGCAAAGAGAGCGAGACCCTGCACACCTAACCCCCCACCTGAGTCTAACATATAAACAGCAGAGAGAGACCATGCACACCCAAACCCCACTCGGTATACACTATAAATAGCAGAGACCCTGCACACCCAACTCCCACCTGTCTGTCATATAAATAGCAAAGAGAGAGAGACCCTGCACACCTAACCCCCCACCTGAGTCTAACATATAAATAGCAGAGAGAGACCCTGCACACCCATCCCCCGCCTGAGTCAACCATATAAATAACAGGGAGACTGCACACCCAACCCCCCACCTGAATTTAACATATAAATGGCAGAGACCCTGAACACCTAAACCCTTACCTGAGTCTACTATATAAACAGCAGAGAAACCCTGCACACCCAACCCCCGTCTGAGTCTACCATATAAACAGCACAGAGAGACCCTGAATGCCCAACCCCCACCTGAGTCTATCATATAAATAGCAGAGAAAAACAGGTTACTCACCTGTTGCAGTAGTTCTAGGAGTGGTATATGTTGTTCATCCTCACTATCTGGCAGTGTCCTTTCCCTTTAAGATGTGGCGGAAAGTCTTTAAGCTGGCTTCCCCCACCCATCCGGGTGGTAACTCCCTCGGCTCTGTCCCATGACGCCAGCTCTTGCCTGCTGGAAGCAGTGTTGTGTGCCAAAGCCAGGGGAGGTCGGGTGGGTCCGTGTGGATGAACAACATATACCACTCCTAGAACTACTGTTACAGGTGAGTAACCTGTTTTTCTTGGGACGTGGATATGCTGTTCTATCCACACTATCTGGCAGACTCGTAGCAGTTCTCTGGGAGGAGGGAGGCAAGGCACACACCCCATACTTAGGGAACAGAGATTGGAGAACTGAGGCCCCAAAATCAGCATCCCGACATGACTTGAGATGGATGTGGTAATGGGAAATGAAGGTGTGTGCTGCCCTCCAAGTAGCAGCCCTGCAGATTTCCTACATAGGGACATCCCTGGAAGCAGCCACTGAGGCGGCGGTATGATGGGTAGAATGAGCCCTTAGCCCTCCGAAGGGCTCCCTACCCTACAACCTAGAGCAGTGGTCGATGCAGGATGCAATCCTCCTGCCAATCATCCACTTAGCTGCCGGTCTGCCAGGTGCGGCTTCAGCGTAGGTGACAAATAGCTGGCAAACTTTTCTCTGAACTCCAGCCATGCGCTCCTTGTAGTAGGCAAGTGCTCACTGCAGGTCCAAAGTATGGAGCCTGTGCTTAACCTCCGAGGTGTGATTGGTGAAGTACACTGAGAGATTAATCACCTGATTAAGGTGAAACTCTGACACAACCTTTGGGAGGAACTTCAGGTTGGGGTGCAGGACAACCTTGCCTGTGTGGAAAACTAGGTAAGGAGACTCCACTGAAAGCGCCCGGAGTGCATTGATCCTTCTGGCTGACATGACAGCCACCAGGAAGGCAGTCTTCCATGACAGGTGTGACATCTCACACCTGTACATTGGTTCGAATGGCTTGCCCATGAGCTTTGCCAAAACCAGCAACAAGTCCCACAGTGGTGGTGATTCTTGCACCGGAGGGGAAATGAGGTCAAGGCCCTGAAAAGTGCCAGACCACCTTCCCGTGCCACTGACTGCTGACCGCCCGCGCCTGGTAAGGTGGAGATAGCCCAGGTGCACCTTAAAGGTCATCTAATTGGTCTGACTGAGAAATATATCTCAGAGGCATCTGACTAGCCACCTGATTGGCATTGGGTCTAGCACTGCCCTGACACCAAATGGAGAATCTCATCCATTTGAAGGTGTAGCACTTCCTGGTCAACTCCTTCCGTGAAGCCTCTACTATGGAGAGGACATCTTCGGAGAGACCCAAAGCTTGGAACTCTAGCTGCTCAGGAACCAGGCTGTCAGGTGTAGAGATTGAAGGTCCGGATGGAATACCTTCCCCGATGGACAGAAAGCAGGTTCAGGCATAGGGAAAGATGCCTTGGGAGCCTGCTGTTGAGACTGAGAAGATTGGGGTACCAGAACTGGCATGGCCAGTCCAGAGCCACCAGGATCACCTGTGCCTTGTCCCTCCTGACCTTGAGCAGCACCTTGTGGATCAAGGGAAACAGAGGGAAGGCATAGAGGAGGCCTGGGGTTCAGGGCCTCGAGAAGACATCCCCCTGCACATTCCCTGCTGAGGGGGGTGGGCACAAAACAGTCTTGGCTTTATGTTCTCCCTGGAGGCAAACAGATCCACTTGAGGGGTGTCCCACTGGGAGAACAAGCTGTGAACTACCTCAGGGTGGAGGGACCACTCGTGAGATGCTTCGCCCACCCAGCTGAGGGCATCTGCCAGCTGATTGGAGGCTCCTGCTGCATGTATCGCTAGGAGGTCTGTCTCCAGGCTGTGCACGAGGGTCCGGACGTGGAGAGCCTCCTTGCACAAAAGCAGGGAGTGCGTTCTGCCCTGTTTATTGAGGTAGTACATGGTCATGGTGTTGTCCATCTGGACTTGGACCGCCTGACCCCAAATGTGCAGAGCAAATGCTGTCAGTGCTAGCTGAACTGCCCAGAGCTCCAGCAAGTTGATGTGGCATCGGGACTCCTCAGGGGACCAGAGCCCGTGGACTCTGAGTTCCCCCAGGTGAGCACCCCAGCCCATGAGAGAGGTATCAGTCATCATTATGACCATCGGCTCTGGGCACACAAAAGGAATCCCTCCCTGCAGATGTGCTGGGACTAACCACCACTGGATGACGTCTAAGATCTGCTGGGTCACAGTGGCCAGCTGGTCGAAGTGACCCTTGCGCTAAGCCCAATGGCTAACCAGCTTCCACTGCAGGGAGTGCATTCTCCAGTGGGCCCACTGGACCATTCTGGTGCAGGCCGCCATGTAGCCCAGCAAGTGCAGGAAGTCCCAGGCAGGGCACAATTGCCCAACCCGAAATGATGGGGTACAGGAGGAGAGAGCCTTCACCCTGTCCACCAGGAGCCAGGCTCTGGCTCTGCAAGAGTCGAACTCCGTCCCAATTAAGTTGATCACCTGCGAGCATATGGGTTTGGACTTGTCCTCATTGACCAGGAGGCCAAGTTTGACGCCAGGTCTGTAGGGCAGGTCCCTGGACCGCTCCACCTCCTGTCAGTCATCCAGGAAGGGGTAAATCTGGACCCCTCGGTGCCTCAGGTAAACTGCCACCACTGTGATGCACTTGGTGAAGGCCCTGGGGGCCAAGTAGAGGCTGAAGGGCATGGCCTTGAACTCATAGAGGGTTCCCTTGGCTCAAAAATGGAGGAACCTTCAGTGAGACAGACAGATCGGGACATGAAAGGACGCATCCTGAAGATCCAGGGAGTAAAACCACATGTTTTTCTCTAGAGATGGTATGTTTTGAGACAGAGTCACCATCCTGAAGGTGCATGACCTGAGGAACTTGTTCAGGTCATGCAGATCTAGAATGGGGCATCAGCCCCCCGTCCGCTTTTTTTTTTTTCACCAGGAGAGACACACTAAACTGAAAGCATGTTTACAGGTGTGACCTGAGAGCACAAGGAAGTTAAGTGTCTTGCTCAGGGTCACACAGTGTGCAAGTGGGGGCTGCGGGATTCAAACCAAGGTCTCCAGGTTTGCTGCTCTGACCCTTAAACCACTGTGCTATACTGCCTCCTGTGGAGTGCTTTGGCACCAGGAAGTGCCTGGAAACAAACCCTGGATGCTGATCCGCGACAGGAACCACAACCTTCTTGCAAAGGAGCTGGGCTATGTCATCTCTGAGAGCTGACAGCATGTCTGTGGAAACCAAGTCCTCCCATAGGTCGCGGGCTCGTCAAGGAGGGTACTGCTCGAACTCTAGAGGCAGACCCTGACCCACCACTTCTAGAACCCACCTGTCTGTGGTAACAGCGGACCAGGCAGAAAGGAAGTGGCAGAACCAGCCCTCCGTGGAAGGATCCAGGGGAGGTGTGACGGGCATGAGGCAGGCACCCCAATCCCATCACTCGGCAGGCTTGGAGGAGGGCCCAGCTGAGGAGCCACCAGAGCCTCTTCCTCCTGGCTTATGGACTACCAAGGCCACTGACTTGGGCCGAGGTTGCCAATCCTGAGCCTGCTGAGCAGCCTGTTGCTGGGCTGGCTTGGCTGCATGAGTAGAGGTGGACTGAAAGGATTTCCATTTTAGATACTGCTTGGAGCCCTTAGGGGCCTTCTGGGCAAATGTCATGGAGTCCAAGGTGGCATTTTAATTCTCAATGCATGTGAGGTGACCCTTGACCTGGGCCCTAACAGGTCGGTGCCCAGGAAAGGGACATCTGCCAGCTTGTGCTGAGTGTCCCCTGTGAAGGTTAAGATCCTCAGCCCTGCAGCACATGGCCACTGAGGCCGCCATGGAGTGGGCACAGGAGTCCCCAATGTCCATGGCATTCTGGATCTGTTGTTTGACCACAGCCTGGCCCTGGTCTTGGACCTGTTTGACCGTGGTCTGAAGGTCTGCAGGCAGATGAGGATGCACCCCATCTAAGGTGCCCAGCAGGGTATGGAAGAAGTGGGCCATGATGAGGGCCAAGCTCGCCTGGTGGAGACCAAGCGAGGAGGCAGCATAGACCTTCTTAGCTGCATGGTCCAACTTCTTGGACTTCTTATCAGGTGACTTGTCAACATCCCTGTTGTTGCTGGAGTGCCGGAACACACAGTCAGCTACCAACCTCTCGACTGAGGGGTACTTTGTGAATCCCGAAAGGGATCCGATAGGTACCGCTTATTTGTGGGACATCAGGGCTGAAGGCACAGGGAAGAAAGCAGGGCACTGCCAGAGCTCCGGGGCAGAGCCAAGAATGGCTTCTGCCACTGGGAAAGCCTCCATCAGATAGTCTTCCTAGTCGAGGATCTCGGCCAATGGGTAATGAGCCCATTTCTGGACAGGCTCCGTCTTCATACCCATCGACTCGGAGATCAGACGGATATGGCCAGTGAAAGAGGATGGACCTTCATCTGTTGTGAGAACCCCCACAGTCTCCACGTTGACTGGACGGGAGTGCAGAGAAGAACCCTCGGACTCTGAAGAGTTGTCAAAGAGCCATGGACCTCCAGAGTCCCCGATGAGCCTCCGCAGACGGTCAGGGGTGACAGTGACTGACAGCTGATGAGGAAGCCCCTTGGCCAGCTGAGACTCCTTAGTTGGAGCACCAGCCATTGGCTGTTTAGGAGACGGTTCCACCTTGATCGGTGGAGAAGCCGGAATTGGTTGAGTCAGGACCGTTTTAATTGGTTCCATTAGCGGAGTTGGCATCAGTCTTTCAGGCAACAGCCAGGTGATGGCCGGCGTAGAAACTGGGGTCAGTGTGGCACCAGTAAATCCAACTATTGCCACATTAAGTACTCGTAGTGTCGATGCAACTTCGGCCGAAGCCTCTCCTCACCTGAGGAGGACAAGGATGAAAAATAGCGGCAGCACCGCTTTCTGTGATGCCGAGAGCAGGAGCGCCAATGTCGGCAGGACCTGCTCAACCCACGGGAGGAAGAACGAGACCTTGATCTCGGCTGTGGGGGGGGGGACCGGTGGTGGGGCTCAGAGGGAGTCAGCAATTGCCGAGGCTCGTCCTGGTCAGGGTCAGGGAACAGAGGTGGGCAGTCAGCAGACAGATCCGTCCTTCCAACGGTCTGCATCAGGACCAGAGTCCTAGACAAGGAAGTATCAGCTTCTTCGGTTGATAACTGGTTGGTCAGCTCAAGAAAAATTTCAGCTGGGACTTCGACCAGCGTCTCAGACGAAAAGCTTGACAGGGTTACCGTGGAGCCAGCGGCCAAGGCTAAGGATTCGACAGCAGTCAAATCCAGAGAAGCACAGGAATCATAGGCCCTCGACCAAGAGCGCTCCTGATCGGCGATGAGTCTTTTCTTTCTTTGACTCTTTTTTAGATTTAGATTTACTGGAGGGTCCTTGACCGAAGAGACTGGCACAATTCCTTGAAAGAGCCTGTAAAGACTGAGCACAGCTGAAGTGGCACAAAGGCAGAAGCCGAGGAAGAATGGGCCACGGCCTTGGCCGCCTCCTCTTCGAAAGGCGCAAGCTGCATGGCGGATTCCGCAGCCGCGGAGACCACCCAACGAGCATCCTATGATTTGACCAGTGAGTTCCGTTGCACCGGGTGGCCCAGTTTCAGGTGGGCAAGACAATCCTCCAGAATGGTTGAGTGAAACTAGCGGCAAAGGTCGCAGGCCTGGGGATCATGGTCATGCCCCAGGTAGGAGACACACATGGCATGCAGGTCAGTCCTGGACATCTTCTGCCCCAAGGACACTGGCAGAACCCGGGAGCGGACTTATCGTCTATCACAGTTGCGATCGAAAATCGAGCTGAAGACAAAAACTCATAAGAGTTGAAGATTTGAAGGAATTCCAAAGAATTTAAGTGCTACAACCTACTCAACATGGGAGTGGTAAGGAGAGAACCTGCTTCTTTCAGTGGAAAGAAAGATCTGGCATCATGGGGCGAAGCCGAGGGAGTTAGCACCCGGGTGGGTGGGAGGAGCCAGCTTGAAGACTTTCTGGCACATCTTAAAGGGAAAGGACACTGCCAGATAGTATGGGTAGAACAACATATCCAAGTCCTTAGAACCCTGCATACCCAACCCCCGCCTGAGTCTACCATATAAATAGCAGAGAGTGATTCTGCACACCCAACCCCTGCCTGAGTCTACCATAAAAATAGCAGAGAGAGACCATGCATACCCAACCCCCCCACATGAGCGTACCATAGAAATAGCAGAGAACGACCCTGCATACCCAACCCCCGCCTGAGTCTACCATGTAAATAGCAGAGAGAGAGAGAGAGAGACTCTTCAAACCTACCCCCACCTAAGCCTACCATATAGATAGCAGAGAGAGACCCTGTACACCCAACGCCTACCTGAGTCTACCATATAAATAGCAGAGAGAGACCCTGCACACCCAACCCCTGCCAGAGTCTACCATATAAATAGCAGAGACAGAGACTCTGCACACCCAACCCCCGCCTGAATCTGTCATATAAATAACAGAGAGACCCTGCACACCCAACTCCCACCTGAGTCTACCAGATAAAGAGCAGAGAGACCCTGCACACCCAACCCCCCACCTGTGTCTGCCATATAAACAGCAGAGACTGCACACCCAGTCCCCCTGCCTGAGTCTACCATATCAACAGCAGAGAGAGACCTGGCACACCCAATCCCTCTGCCTGAATCTACCATATAAACAGCAGAGAGAGACCCAGCACACCCAGTCCCTCTGCCTGAGTCTACCATATACATAGCAGAGAGAGACCCTGCACACCCAGTCCCTCTGAATGAGTCTACCATATAAATAACAGAAGGATTGCACACACACTCCAACTCACTCCAGATCCTACCCATTCCTGTTCCTACTGATTTCTAATCCTACCTGAAAAGCAACACACAGATCCCACACCAAAACCCATACCTGATCCAACCTGCAGCAGAGACATACACACTTAAACCCACTCCTGATCCAAGCTGAGAACTGAGAGAGACCTCACACCAGCTAACCCTTATCCTGCAGTCATAGCACAGTGAAACTCAACACACTCAAACCCACTCCTGATACCACCTGAGAAACTGCAGCCAGATCCCCCACACTCAAACCCAATGCTGATCCCATGCACTCCTGATACTACCTAGTAAATAGCTGAGAGAGACCCCACACATGCACACCCTCATCCCACCAGTGATGTAACACAGCGAGACCCCACACACTCAAATCCAGTGCTGGTCTTATCCACTCCTGATACCACCTGAGAAATAGCCAAGAGGACGCCACACAAGCAAACCTTCATCCTACATGAGATGCAACAGCGAGACCCCAAACACTTAAACCCCACTCCTGATACTAACTGAGAAATAGATGACGGACCCCACACAAGAAATCCTTCATCTTACCTGAGACATAACAGTGAAACACAACAAACTCAAACCCACTCCTGATATTACCTGAGAAACAGCAGAGAGAGAGAGAGAGAGAGAGAGAGACCCTACATGCTCAAAACCATTCCTGATCCAAGCCGAGAAATAAAGCAGAGATCCCACACCCAATCCTGATCCCACCCGATAAATCACAGACATCACCCATAAAACCACTCCTGGTGCTATCTGAAAAATAACAGTGAGACCCATACACTTGAACCCACTCTTGACCCCACCTGAGAAATCACACAGAGAAACCATACCCAAACCCACTCCAGATCATACCTGAGAAATAACAAAGACCCCTCATGCAAACTCATTCCTGATCCCACCTGAGAAATAATAGAGACCCACAAAGCCACTCCTGACCCCATCTAATAAAGCTCACAGAGAATCCCCACACCCAAAACCCTGATTCTGTTTGAGAAATGAACTATACCACACACACACACACACACACACACACACTCACAACAGTCTCACTGACGAATTTACCTGGGGATATACAGAGAAGACACAGGTTCTTCGAGTACGTCCTCTGTGATGTGAAGAGGGGAGTCAACTGATGCAAGGTTACTAGTCCAATTGGGGAATTTTGCTGTCAGTGTTGCCTCATGCTGTATGAATGTTTCCTGTGAGGGCTGAGGCATAACCTGTCCTTATTTTAGGATTTACCTCACTGTAATCACAAGACAAGCAGCGGAGACTGCTCATACTCTGAATCTCGCAGCTTACTCTGCCTCAGCAGTACAAGGCTATGAGCTGTCTGTAACAGCAGGACTCAGTAGCTGCATGGGGGGGGGATAGTGGTTAATGAGACGGGGAAGGAGGACCCCACACTGAGGGATGCTGAGCCTCATGTATTCTGTACTTAATTAGAAAGGCGGGACTTTCACCTACTTGGCAAATGAAAGAGATGGATGTTACTGGGAATGAGAGACTCAAGAAAATCAGATCCTTAGCTTCCATGAAATGAGATGGAAGAGTAAAGCCAGAGTGAAGGTCTGCTCTCAGCCTTGGTTAATAGACCACAATCCCATCTTGCACTGCCCCAGGAGCCTCGTAATTGTAATAAGACACATAGACATTAGGAATTAAAATTAACACCTTTCAGTTCATGCTCTGTAGAGCTGTCATTCTGTGACTCATATCACACATCTCTGGATCATGCAATAGTTTAATATCTAGACAGTACTTCACTGCTAGGGAAAGGCTAGGACTGGAGTACTTGTGAGCTCCCCCACAGTCAGTGCATATAAACCGTTACCTATAGTGACTCCTGCTGGGACAGGCTGGGACTGGAGTAGCTGTGGGCTTCCCCACAGTCAGTGCTCCTACAGCTTTACCTACAGTGACTCCTGCTGGTAGAGGCTGGGACTGCAGCAGCTGTGAGCTACCCCCACAATCAGTGCTTGTAAACTGTTACCTACAGTGACTCCTGCTGGGAAAGGCTGGAACCGGAATAGCAGTGAGCTTCCCCACAGTCAGTACTCCTACAATGATTCCTGCTGGGAAATTGGTGTCTGGTGGTTTGCTTGCTGACATTGGAATTCCAGTCTGAAAACTAAGAGAATCCCTTTTCCATGAAGTTAAAAGTAAGAAAATAGCCAATTAACATGTTTTTTTTTTTCTTCAATTGTTTAACCAGGTGAGACACACTAAGCTGAAAGCTTGTTTACAGGTGCAACCTTGGAGCACAGGGAAGTTAAGTGATTTGCTCAGGGTCACACAATATACAAGTGGAGGCTGTGGGATTCAAACCCTGGTCTCCAGATTTGCTGCTTAGAGCCTTAAACCACTGCGCTATACTGGACTCTGTTTGTTTGTTTTTGTTACATGCCACAAAACCAGTAGCATACCTCAGCAGAAATGTTGATTTGAACTTTGTGAACTATTCAAAGGGTTGAGCATGCTAGTTTTGGAGTGTGCTTTGAGTTTGGAAGCTTGTGGTACTCCTTTTAGCATGCTATCTTTGATCACCTGTGAAATTACCTGGGTAGAAGCACTTTACTTTAAAGGAGCCAGTTTAGGCATTGCACTCTATTTAAGAGTAGCCACAGTAGGCATTTCATAGTTGGGACCAAACCATTGGGTTCCACTGTGGTGTCTCGTGGTTTGGCTTGCTCAAATTGGAATTCCAAACTGAAAATTAAGAGAACCCCTTTTCCTTGAAGTTTAAAAGTAAGCAAATGGCCAATTCAGGCAGTTAAAATGTTTTACTTCTCAGATTTACAATGAGGAGGGGGGGTTGTGCACTGGAATCTCTTTGATACATACCACAATACCAGTAGCACCCCTCAGCAGAAATGAGACTTGAACTTTGTGAGCAATGCAAAGGTTAGGATGTGCTAGTTTTGGAATGACTGCAGGTAATGGTGTGGGAGTATTGACTGTGGGGGCTAACAGTTACTCCAGTCCCAGCCTCTCCCAGCAGGATTCACTGTAGGTAATTGTGTAGGAGCACTGACTGTAAGGGGCTGACAGCTGCTCCTGTTTCAGCCTCTCCCAGCAAGAGTCACTGTAGATAATGATGTAGGAGCACTTCCTATGGGGAGCTCACTGCTACTCCAGTTCCAGCATCTCCCAGTAGGAGTCACTGTAGGAAAACCGACTGTGTGGGAGCTCACAGTGACTCCAGTCTCAGTCTCTCCCAGTAGGAGTTACGCTAGGTAATAGTGTAGGAGATGTGGCTGTCGGAAGCCTACAGTTACTACAGACTCAGCCTCTCCCAGAAGGAGTCATCATAGGTAATGGTGTAGGAGCACTGAGTGTGAGGAGCTCACAGCTACTACAGTCCCTGCCTCTTCCAGCAGGAGTCACTGTAAGTGATGATGTAGGAGAACTAACTGTGGGGGAACTCACAGCTACTCCAGTCCTAGCTTCTCCCAGCAGGAGTCCCTGTAGGTAATGGTGTATGAGCACTGTCTGTAGGGGATCTCACAACTACTGTAGTCCCAACAGGAGTTACTGTAAGTAATGGTGTAGGAGCACTGACTGTGGGGAGCCTTCAGTTGCTCCAGTCCCTGCCTCTCCCCACAGGATTCACTGTAGGTAATGGTGTAGGAGCACTGACTGTGGGGTAGCTCACAGTTACTGCAGTCCCAGCCCCTCCTAGCAGGAGTTACTGTAGTTAATGGTATAGAAGCACTGACTGTAGGGAGCTTTCCGTTTCTCCAGATGTAGGAGCACTGACTATGGGAAGCTCACAGCCACTGCAGTCCCAGCCTCTACTAGCAGGATTCACTGTAGGTAATGATGTAGGAGCACTGACTGTGGGGAGCCCACAGCTACTGCAGTCTCAGCCTCTCCCAGCAGGAGTTATTGTAGTTAATGGTACAGAAGCTCTGACTGTAGGGAGCTTTCTGTTTCTCCAGTCCCAGCCTCTCCCCACAGGAGTCACTGTAGGTAATGGTGCAGGAGCACTGACTGTGGGGAGCCCACAGCTACTGCAGTCTCAGCCTCTCCCAGCAGGAGTCATTGTAGGTGAACACTTACTGTGGGGGAGCTCACAGTGACTCCAGTCCCAGCCTCTTCCAACAGGAGTCACTGTAGGTAATTAATTTACTTTAAGAGTTTTTCCAGGTGAGACAAACTGAGCTGGTAACAGCTCATTTCCAGATGTGTCCAGCGTGGAAGGGGAGTGAACAATACAGGATGTGCAAGTGAAAGTTACCACTGTGGAGGTGCAGCAGTGATAGAAATCTGGTGTAAGAGTGCTGGCTGTAGGGGGAGCTCCCAGTTACTCCAGCCCTAGCATTTCCCAGTAGGCGTCACTGTAGTTAATGATGTAGTGGCCCTGGCTGTTGGGGAGCTCACAGGTACTCCAGTCCCACCTTCTCCCAGCCTGAGTCATTGTAGGTAATTGTGGGGTAGCTCACTGATATTTCAGCCCAGCCTCTTCCAGGACGGGTCACTGTAAGTAATGGTGTTGGAGTACTAATTGTGGGGGAGCTTACTGATATTCCAGTTCCAGCCTCTGCCAGCAGGGGACGCTGTGGACAATGTCACAATAATTACACAAATGTCATTTTTGCTCTGTTTAGGTTTTTGGCTAATCTATTAAGAAAAGGAATACCGCAACTCTGGATTTTAATGTGCAAAGCAGACTCTGCCAGATGGTAGTTTCTGTATAGGAGGTAAACAGGTGACTGGGGTGGGTGGGGGCTAGTGTTTCTGTCTCCTTTCATCAAGATGCAGCAACCAAGTGATTAATTATCCAAAGGTGCGACTGGGCCTCATTTTCCCATCGCCTGCAGGGAGCAGCAACCATCAACCCTTCAGCACTGTTACAGAGCATAGCATTCTGCGACACCCATCAGAACCTTAATGCTTTCCATTATCTTGGAAATGGGAGAAAAGATGACTTTATCGAGCTGAGCACAAGAGCGCGACGGTTCTTGGAGCAGCTGAGGTGCAGAATAGATGAGATTCCTCTTGGTAACCATGTCTGACAGTTAAGGTCAGGGGTGTCATTGGGGAACCAAGGCACATACATAACAACACTGACATGTTACACAGCTGTGGTCTAAATAGCCCTTCTGCACCCATGGCTGTTTCTATTTTACTAATTCGCATTTTATACATTTAATACAAAAGAAGGCACAACACCACATTTGTTTTTTTTATTTATATTGATGTCTGCCTTCATTTTGTGTTTCTTCTCAATGTGATCTCCTGGGTTTCTTTCTGCCTGGGTCTGCCTTTGCAGAGGCTGCAGCTTGACATTCCTGTAATCCTGTAGGACTCCTCACCCCGCCCCAGTACAGCACAGTCAGACCAAGAGGCACAGCCTGAGAGCAAGTCTTATAGCCTGATTGGCAGGCAAGAAGAGTTGGTGGGGGCATGTCCTCTTAAGTGGGAGTGCTTGGAGGGCCATCTGTTATGTGTCTGTGCCTTTTTCCCCCTCAGAGCATTTCATCCCTTTCCCCTGTGCATGTTGCGCTCCCTTTACGGAGTGCCATCCTGAGGGGCAAAGTCAATGTCCCAGGGTCACTCATCACATTACATCTCCCCACAGACCCCAGTGGGACAAGGTGTCTTCCTCCCAAACCCGGTACTTCCATAGCACTCCTTGGGCCCTCCAGCTCAGGGCAGGGGGAGCTGGGGTTAAGACTGGTAATCCAGGTCTCCTACACGAGAGTACAAGGGGCTCTGCAGGCTCCACAGGGCCATAAAACAGTTTATTCATTCATTTGTTAACCGGATTGGTGCCCTGATCCGAAGACCTTTTGCAGGCACGGCCCGGGCCAGAGACTGGCACATACAAGTTAAAATACAGTTGAAACAAACAGCAGGAATAATACAAGGATCACAACAGGAAATCCAGTGCAAGCCTAGCAAACTTACAGTGGTGGTGTAGATAAATACAGGTAAACAGCACCAACTACATCTAACAAGGTGAGCATAATAAGATATATATAACATACATGAAGCAGGGCAATGTAGCTACATCATCTAACAATAGGGTAGATAAACAGCAGAGCCAGCAACATCAGGTGAGACACAGTCCACAGGAAATATGTTACAGGTAGTAACTCAGCCGATGTTCAGGATGGAAAAGATGATTGGTGAGCCAGTATTCAGGGTGGGAGAAGAGAGCACTGTTGGGGGGAGGAGTTAAGGAGGGACTGCATAGGAGGCACAGCAGTGCTGTTGGCCTGTGGACAGATGCAGGTCGAGGAGGACAGGAAGTGGGTTCTTAAAAGGGTGTTTAGATTTAGAGGGGGGTCGGGGGAACATAGGGAGGGGAGGAGGTCATTCCATAGTGAGGGTCCGGCCATGGAGAAGGCTCTTCGACCCATCCTGGTGGTTATGGTAAGCGGTCAAGTTGGAGGGAAGACGACTGACGTAGACTGCAGCTGAAGGTTCTGGGCTGGATCAGAAGAGATAGTGGATAGTTGATTGTTGATTGTTACTGTCACATCCATTGCTTGTATAATAAATTTTATGACATTACTATATATTTTCTTCACTGTTTTTATTGCCTGTATGTTTTGTTCTAACTGTATTGCTGTTCGCTTTGACCCTGTGTACATGTCCTCCCAGGACATTTCTTGTAAATAAGTTCTTCTCAATGGTGTAGTTCCTGGTAAAATAAAAATTGAACTGAATTGAAAAATTGAGTAGGAGGGACTGTGTAAGACATCTCCGACTGTCCGTGCCAGCAGGTAGGTGAGTCGTGCTTGAGGGGGGAGCCAGTTAAGGGACTGGTAGAGAGAGCAGTGGGGAGAGGGGCATGAAGGGCGAAGCGGCAGAGCCGATTATAGGTAGAGTCCAGATGGTTCAGGTTGGCAGCGGAGGTAAGGGAATACACTGGGCACCCATAGTCGAGGAGGGACAGGAGGGGGCAATAGCAAACCAAGCTTCTTCTGATTAATGCACCTGATCAGTGAGGCAGTGTGGTCAGAGTAAGTTAGGGATGGGTCCAGGATTACCCCTAGATTCTTGAAGGTGGGAATAGTGTCGAGAGGAGATCCATCTGGGGATTGGGCAGCGAGAAGGCAGCTGGAGTGAGCAAAAGCGAAGAGTTTTGGAGCTGAATAGCAGGGCATTTGTTTTGGCGGCATTGACCAATAGTTTATTGGAGGAGAACTAACAATGGACCTTGCAGAAATCAGCAGTAAGGGTGGTGGACAGTAAGGAGGATTTTTAGTGGTTCAATTCATTGAACTGTCTCAAAGGATTCTTCCAGGATTCCTGGGAAAAGACAGATGGGAAACAGCCAGATGCCACTTTAAAGGCAGATGACACCATCATACTCTCTTGGAGGGGAAAATCATTTGGAATACCCCCAGGGAAGTAAATTACAAATGCTCCCTGCTCTAAGGAAGCACATTTTAAATACTCTCTGTCTTAGGGAAGCAAATTTCCGAAACTCTGTGTCACAGGAAAACTAATTTTGAATGTTTTTTTCCCCAATTGTTTAACCAGAAGTGGCACACTAAGTTGAAAGCTTGTTTACAGGTGCGACCTGGGAGCACAGGGAAGTTAAGTGACGTGCTCAGGATCACTCAGTATGCAAGTGGGGGCTGTGGGATTCAAACCCAGGTTTCCAGATTTGCAGCTGAGAGCCTTAAACTACTGTGCTATACTGCTTCCCGTATATTCCTTCCTGCCCAGGGAAGTGAATTTCCAATACTCCCTGTTCCAGGGAAGCAGATTTTGAATATTCTTTGTCCCAGGGAAACAAAATTTGGAATATTCTCTGTCCTAGGCAAACACAATTTTTAATATTCTCTGTCCCAACAGGGACGCAAATTTCAAATGTTCTCCATCCCAGTAAAGCAAATTTTGAATACTCCCTGACTCATGGAAGCACATTTTTTGAATGCTCTCTGTCCCACAGAAGAAAATTTCAGACACTCTCTAAATACTCTTTGTCCCAGGAAAACAAATTTTAAAGGGGAGCAGTCAGTACAAAGGGCCCCACACAGGTCCCAATGCGCACTTTGTGTGTGTGTGATAGGGTTGAATAAGACCTTGTCCCATTTGTTATGCAGAAAGCATTAAATGCAAGGATTTGTTCTATCCTCTCCTTTTCTGTCCCTTGTCTATCTGGTTGCACAGCCAAATGTTCTCGTGAGACCTAGGAACTGATTACTCTGACGATCTCGTGATTCTCCGCCTCTTGCTATCTCTCTGCCTTCACTTGCTGTTTCTGTCTTTCTTCCCCTTGTATATCTGCTGTTATAAAAATATATGTGAATCTTTATGTAAAACTGGGATCCCTTGGTTTGAAATGTATGTCCATTGAAATGATGGCAAAAAGTTATTTGGAATTTAGGGGGTTAACCTGAGATGCAGTTTGAGCTCCTCTCAAGCTTGTTTGCAAACTCTTTTGCAAAACTGTCAGCAGGAGGCCAGCTAGGGACATTGTTCTATTTGTAAGCCTGTTCTGCAAAGAAACTGAAAAGAACTTGGATACATTTTGTGAGAAACAGGATGTCTCCTTAAAGATCATGTGCAACGGTTTTTGCATTTTGTTAATAAAGCTTGAATTCAAGTCCCAGTGTCATGATTAGTTTCCTGAAAATTTCATGCTGTTTGGTTTTGTGGTTTTCTTTAAATCAGCATTTAACTTGCACTACAGTGGCTGAAAAGAGTGGTGATTGTGGGGGACTTCAACATGCCAGGAGTGGACTGGAGCACCCCAACAACCAGGAACAGAAGGGAGCAGTTACTGCTGGATGCCTTCCAGGACAGCTTCCTGCTGCAAATGGTCAGTGAACCAACCAGGTTAGGGAATACCCTTGACCTTGTGCTGGCAAACAGGGACTTTGTGAGAGAACTTACAGTGGAGGAACCACTGTCAGGGAGTGACCACCACTCAGTATGGCTCACACTGGATATGGGCAAGGAAGGAGTGGAATCTGGCACAATAGTGCTGGACTTCAGGAGGGCCGACTTTGAGAGGATGGGGGAAGTGGTAAAAGGGTACCTGGCCAGAATTCAATCTAGTATGGGCACTAACCAGAGGTGGGAGCTCATAAAGCTGGGGATAGTGGAGGCAACCAAAACCTGCTGCAAAGCCCAGAGCAAGAAGGCTAGGGCTAAGAAACCGATCTGGTTGAGCAAGGAGGTCATGGAAAAGGTAAGGAGGAAAAGAGCTGCCTTTAGGAAGTACAAGAAAACAGGGAGGGGGGAGGACAGGGAGGAGTACTTGACAGAATTGAAGGAGGTGACAAGGGCAGTAAGGGGAGCCAAAGCATCTATGGAACTCAGGCTGGCACAAGGCATTAAGAAGGGGGAGAAGGACTTCTTTAAGTACATCAGGGAGAAAAGGAGCTGTAAGGACCACATAGTAAGGATTAGGAAGGAGGGGGGTTGGGTGGAAGCAGGGTGCGATAAGGCAGAAGCACTAAATGAGTACTTCTGCTCAGTATTTACTAAAGAGAAGGGGGGGGGTGACACCCAAGGTGGGAGAAATGGCAGAAGCAGGGTGGGAAGTGGTGACAGATGGGGAAATCATGCAGAGCAGAGTTTGAGAGGGTTTGAAGGCACTGAGGGTGGACAAGGCACCAGGCCCAGATGGCATCCACCCAGGGTACTGAAGGAGCTGGTAGAGGTCCTTGCAGGACCTTTGGCAGACCTATTTAATGCCTCTCTACATTCGGGGTGTGTACCTCAGGACTGGAGGATGGCTCATGTGGTGCCCCTCCACAAGAGTGGCCCCAAGGATGAACCGGGAAACTACAGACCAGTGAGCCTCACATCCATCGTGGGTAAGCTAATGGAGACTATCCTGAAGGAGAGGCTGGTGGCCCTCCTAGAGGCTAAAGGGCTACAGGACAGCAGACAGCATGGCTTCATACGTGGCAGATCCTGCCAAACCAACCTGGGCGAGTTCTATGACTGGGTAACTAGGCAACTGGACAGGGGCCATGCAGTGGATGTCCTGTATCTGGACTTCAGTAAGGCATCTCGACCAGTGCCACATGGAAGGCTGGGAAGGAAGTTAGTAGGCACAGGGCGGTGCAAAACTGGTGAGATGGGTAGGAAACTGGCTGCAGGAAGGCAACAGAGGGTGGTGGTGGGTGGGGAGCTCTCACACCCAAGGGCAATGACGAGCGGTGTTCCACAGGGCTCGGTGTTGGGACCAGTGTTGTTTGGGATATTCATTGCAGACATATCATGGGACATCAAGAGCAAGATCAGTCTGTTTGCTGATGATACCAAGGTAGACGCGGTGGTGGATGACCTAGGGGGATGGCAGGGGTTGCAGGATGATCTGGCAAAGCTTGAAACCTGGTCAGACACCTGGCAACTGGGCTTTAATGCCAAAAAGTGCAAGGTGCTGCATTTTGGGATGAAGAACCCAAGGAGGAGTTACCAGCTAGGGGGAGTGCAGCTAGCTCTGACAGAGGAGGAGAAGGATCTGGGTGTGCTCATTACAGGGTCAATGAACAACTCGGCACAATGTAGGAAGGCAGCTGCAAAGGCCAACAAAATGCTGGGTTGTATTGCAAGGGTATTTCCTCGAGGAGGGAGGAGGTGATTCTGCCACTGTATAGGTCATTAGTTAGACCACACCTGAGTACTGCAGTACTGGCGTCCGTGATTCGAAGAGAGACATTAAGTTACTGGAGGGGTGCAGTGCAGAGTGACAAAGATGATCAAGGGGCTGGGGACTTATACGAGAGGAGGTTGAAGGAGTTGAACATGTACTCACTGGAGGAGAGGAGAGATGGGGTGACATGATTGAAACCTTTAAATACATGAAAGGAAAAACAAGACAGGTACAGAGGGGCTGTTCAAAGTAAGGGAGGGAGGGACACCAGTGGCCATGATATGAGACTGGAGCAAGGAAGGTTCAGGAGGGAGATGAGACTCTTTACAGAGAGAGTGGTGGCTGGGTGGAATGCTACCTGCTGAAGTGGTATGCAGTAGAACAGTGGACTGCTTCAAACGAGGATGGGACAGGACAAGGGGGAGGGTTAATGAAGGGGAAAGGTGGAAGGGAAGGGCAGCTGCAGAATAAGGGGTGCTAGCTGCACATTCAAGCAGACTTGCTAGACCTCTAGGCCTTTATCTGCTGGCAAATTTCGTATGTTCGTAGTTATTTATGTCTCTCAGTCAGGCTTGGAGAGCGATGACATCATTGTGGAGTACTGCAGTTTACGGCTTCAGATACCTAATCACAGCAGGCTGTAGAGTTAATGGTTTGCGCACCAGATTTCTTATAAACTCAGTCTGTGGTTTGTGTTTAGATAGGTTAGCTTAAAATCTATCATTCCCTCCTTATAAGAATTGATAATTTGAGTTTCAGTGCTGAACTGAAGTAGTGGAAATCTTTCTCTGTGAGAGATCAGCTTGTCTGCATCATAGCTCTCTATTCTTTCTCATCAAAACTCTGATTTTTTCTAACTGTATAACACAGGTTTGTTTAATGAATATAAAATACATCTAAATTGTGTTCCTTCATAAAAATAATTTGTCTTTGGTGTAGCCTTTATAAATACATTCATGTAAGAACTTTTTTTTCATGTCAGATTGACAAAACAGTAGCCTGTCACACTCTACTATTTCAAGCACACGTACTGTCTGAACTCACAAATTTCAGTTCTTTGGTGGTTTCTGTTTGAAAATACATCATGTACATGTAACCCCCCTGCAAATGGGGGTTCCCAAAAGACTTCCAGGAGCTTGCTTGAATGCTCCAAGCCTGAATGGTGTTTGGCATTTAAGCCATTTATCAGTGTGTTTTTAGAGCCTCTGGTACTGTCTCTTTAAGAGCTGTCTGCTTGCAGACATAATTAGTTTGTATGGGGGGACTGTGTGCTTCTGAGTACCACTCGAGCTGCTGCCAATTCACTTCATTTTGCAGTCACTAGGAGTGCAAAGGAACCTATCTGAAAGATGTAACTGTTTGCCAGAAATTATTTAGAGTAATAATGAAATTACAGTTTGTCTAACCTGCTTTCTTTGCAGTCAGAACTGTGTCTGCTAGTTCCCATTCTAGTTTTGAACTGCTGAACTGGACCAATCAGTGTGGGGTAAGCTAGCTCTAAAATGGTGCCTTGACGAATCAGAACTTGGACTCATAATCTGAGCCAGCCACAAGAGGATTGTATGGGCAGTGACTGGGAGATGTAGTTTAGACTTCAGTGCCTTTTTGGACCAACAGCAGCAGTCTATTGTGAGTGACAGCCAATCCAGTCAAGAACTGGAGGAACTCAAAGGAAGTGCCCGGTTTTGTCGGGTTGGAGTTTCAGTTGAGCTTTGGCAGTGAAGAAGGAAGGAGCCCTGTGCTTTTTCAGTGTGCAGTTTTAGTCAAAAACGGTGTAAGGCCCAGAGTTCCGGTCTGCAGCTTGTGTAACAGCTTGTTAGGACTGAATCCGTCCTGTGAAAAGAATCAAAGGATCTCTGAAGAGTAGAAACCAGGCTCACCCTGTAGAAGACTGGAGGAATTGCTGAAAATTGCACTCGGTCTGTCAGGAACTGAATCTGCTGTGTGTTCTCCCGGTATTGTGCAGTAATTGCAATCGATACAGATGCAGCCTGCCTGGTATAGTGCTTTTTATATGGATGTGTGAAGAGGTTTGTGTACCTCAAGTGAGCCCTGCTGACATTGAAGGACCCTATCTTATTTGGAGGTCGTGAGTACTAATTCAGGGTCGTCCCTGTTGAATTGCCACATTAAATCCAAATGGAATTACTGTACTGCTGACTGTTTAATTCTCCTTTTCTCTGTGTGAAAGGGCCCCTACCAGCTGCCACGGTTTGGACTAGCCACTAGGGCTTGGGACCCAGGACAGTAACTGATAGGGATAGGCCTCTGCACAGAGCCATAGGTAGATTATTAGAGTGATAAGCTAATTAACCTGATTTCCCTGTCCTTGTTATATCCCCTAAATAAATCAGAGCTGCTTGTTTCAGCAAAGTTATACTGCCTGAGATATTTGTCTATGTTAAAGTACTGTACTGTGATTGTTGCACTGTATCTCATTTCACAGGAGGTCCCAGTGCCGGAACCAGACCTGGGGGTAAGTGTATACTGTGAAGGTAATTCTGATATATTGTGTGTGCCACTAGTGGGAAGAAAGGGGTTGCAGTGTCCCAGAGGCTGTGACCAAGTTAGTTTAACTATTGCAAACCCTGACTCCTGGGTGGAGGCACCCGCCATTGGATCCAGGCCCCTCAACCTGTTAGGTGGCAAATCAGGCAGGGGTAGTAGCCCCTGGGATAGCGCTCATCTAGGGTTACATCTTGGAGGCTCACCGCTGGGATTGTGTGTCCTCTAGTGGCATATTCACGAACCACTGTTAAGAAAAATGGGTATCCCGATAGAAGTGGCTGTGCACGGCTGGTGGAGTGGTGTACTGGGAGAGATCGACCCCAAAATGCTATGCTTATCCTGGACATCCCCTGGTATCAATACGGACACTGTGCAGGGAGTACTTTCCAAGGTGGAAGGTTTACAAACCCTGTGGTGGTGGGTCGCATGCTAATCTGCTCACCCACACTTTCCTGGCCCTAGTAGAGTTTAAGGATCCCATAGATAGCTCCAAAGTGCCACAGACCATTACCCCAGAGGGAGCCCTCACTGCTTGGAGAGTGATAACTAGGACAGTAAAGACTGGGAATCAGCCCCACCACTATCTGGAAACTTTGAGGAGAAATTTGCTGAATGGTTGCTGGGAGAGGGAAACTGTGGAGGACTTGAAGAAACTATTCTTGCCACCTGGGGTGTTCCTCCCCAACACCCTCTCCTGCTCCAGTGCCCGTAATGGTGGCTGAACCAATGCAGACTCCTATTTCTGCACCTGCCATTAGTCACGACTCTTACCAAGGTTGAGGATCTTCTGGCACTCCTCCCACTTCCCCAAGGGGAGGATGACTGGGAGACCTGGATAGACATGTTGCCCCTCAAGTGCTAGAATGGCAATGCTCGAAGGCTAAAAGCGAAGAGGGTTAGTGAGAGCCCGAGGTCCTGCCCTGGCTACCATCCGTGCAAACGGGCCAGTAACCCTGAAGCGACTGCACAGGCCTATCTTGAGGCCTTGAGAATGTGTATGGGAGCCAGATTCTGATGAGGACCTATGGTGGGAGTAAGAAATGCACAACAGTACCAAGGGAGTTGTTGTCTGTGTATGTCTCTCGGCTGGAAAAATTGTTGTAAGAATGCCTCAGAAAGGGTAGTTTGCCAGCGATTGAACTGGACCGAACCAGACTGGACAGAATCCTTAAGTCTGCCCCTCTCAGAACTGCTGTTGCTTCAGTTACGCCTGGCAAATCGACTGAATCCCCACCCTCCTATGATGAGTTAATGAGAGAAATTTGAGGAGTTGAGAAAAGGCCTCGGAGGTACCTGCACCAACAGCTGTGGCTACGACCGAGTGACTGAGGGTGACCCATCAAGTGAAGTTCAGGGCAGAGGTTGACAGTCAATGAGTGCTCTGACAAGGAAAAAGATATGCCAATGGGGCGAACTGTTGAGAGAGATCCGGGAATTCAAAAACAGTCCTTTATGAAGGCCACGCCTGCAAGCACGGGCCCTGACCTATATCCGACTGCATCTGCTTATGGGGTGGGGGGTACCTACCCATGTATCTCCTGCTGATAACAGCTCCAAACTCAATTCCTTGACCATGGAAGTGGAGAAACTGACGAGATGTTCCAAATGCTTATCACGCCGCAGACAGAGATGGCACCCAGGTTTCCAGTTAGTAATACCCCGCCCTGGCTCCCAGTGTGGCGCCTCGGCCAGCTCAAACTCCAGAAAGTATGTTTTGCTATAATTGTGGGAAAGATGGGCACATGAAAGGAATGCCAGTCCCCAAAGACACTGACAAAGTTGCATATAGGCTACAAGGAGAGCTTGAGAAGAAATCAGTGGTTAAGAGGTGCACGCATGATCCAGTGAGGGCACCAAAATGCTAATTCACCGTCCTTTGTGGTAGGTCAGTTGCCCAGGCCCCCACTACCGCCTCTCAGACTGATCCAGAATAGTGGGTCCTCCATGGAGACCACTGTAAAGGTGAATGGAGTGTCTACAAGAGCTGTATTAGACAGTGGCTCCCAAGTGACAATTATGTTCCAGGATTGGTATCAGAAGCATTTGTCAGACGTACCCTTACAACCATTAGAAGGACTGCATGTATGGGGGTTAAGTGAGAAGGCCTACCCCTATTCCGGGTATATCTGAATTTGGCTGTCTTTCCCCACCTCCATGGCTGGAGTGGCCGAACAAGTAGAGACCCTAGCCTTAGTGTGTCCCCCCACTGGACTGTATGATGGTGTCCCTTTGTTGATTGGAACAAATGCTCATACATTCAGAAGGCTGGCACAGTTATGTTATGAAAAACAGGGGTCAAAGACTAGTAGAGCTTTAAGAGTTCCGGCTTTAATTAAGAAGGCCTATGAGGCACAGAGAGATGCTGAAAAAACAGAACCAGAGGAACCGGTCGGAATTGTATGGAAGAAGGATCCTGAGTCTCTGATCCTGGCGCCAAATGCCCAGTGTACCTTACAGGGAGAGGTCCGTATCAGAAAGGATGTTAAGAATAAAATATTAATGTTGGATGCACCAGGCGATGGAAATTGCCAGAGGGACTGCTGGTCAGCTTAGTATTTTGCCCTAGAGCCCATGCTTATGCCAGAAGGGTAATGGTCCAAGTTCATAATGTGTCTGAAAGAGACATTCGAGTAAACAGAGGTTGCATCCTGGCTAATGTGCATTGTGCAGACACTGCAGTGCTATCCAGCAGCAAGAGTTCAAGGAAGAATGACAGAGTAACGCCTGACTTGTTTGATTTCGCGACCCCGCTGCCAGCTGAATGGAAAGTGAGGATCAGTGAGAAGCTTGCCCAGAGAGACCAGGTGTTTTCTTTAAAGGAATGGGATGTAGGATGCGAAGGAGCTGAGCACAATATCCGCTGCATGACGAAAGACCATTTCGTGAGAGGTCTCACGCCTGGCACCTGCTGACATAGATGATGTGAGACGGCATCTGCAAGAGATGTTAGCTGCTGGTGTAATACAAGAATCCAGAAGCCCTTATGCTTCCCCATTGTGGTAGTGAGGAAAAGAATGGAACAGTAAGGATGTGTGTGGATTATCGCACCTTAAACCGGCGGACTATCCCTGATCAGTACACAATGCCCGCATTCAGGATGCTTTGGACTGCCTAAACGGGAGCAAGTGGTTCTCTGTGCTGGATCTCCGCAGTGGGTACTACTAGATCCCGATGGCCCCAGAGGACCGTGGAGAAGACGGCCTTTATCTGTCCGCTTGGCTTCTATGAATTCATGAGGATGCCCCAAGGATTTCAGGTGCCCCAGCCACTTTTCAACGATTGATGGAGCGTGCAGTGGGGACATGAACTTACTAGAGTGCCTGGTATACCTAGATGATGTTATTGTGTTTGGCAGCTCACTGGAGGAACATGAGAGCAGATTATTTAAGGTATTGGACCGACTGGAGGACTTTGGCCTTAAACTGTCCATTGATAAGTGTCAATTCTTTCAAACATCAGTAAAGTATGTGGGACACATAGTATCCACCGAGGAATAGAGACCGACCCAAGTAAAGTTGAGGCCTTGACCACCTGGCCACAGCCCAAAATCTAAAAGAACTGCAAAGATTCCTGGGATTCTGTGGTTATTATTGGCGCTCATCAAGGACTATTCAAGAGTGATCCGCCTTTACTTAACCTTACTCAAGGGTATCCCCAACCCACAAAATTACCAAAAGTCAGCGCCTCCAGACTGAAAGAGTGTATTTTCATCCGAGGAAGAATTTGGGGCCGCTGGACTCCTGATTGTGAGACTGCTTTTCATGAGATCATATATCAACTTACCCATGCTCCAGTGCTGGCCTATGCCGATCCAAGAAAACCTTACGTCCTGCACACTGATGCTAGCTTGCAAGGGTTGGGGCTGTGTTGTACCAAGAGCACGAGAATGGCTCTGAGACCAGTGGCCTTGCCAGTAGAAGTCTGACCCCATCCGAAAAGAACTATCCTGTACATAAGTTAGAGTTTCTAGCTTTGAAGTGGGCTATTGTTGACCAATTCCATGAGTACTTGTATGGGGCAAAATACTAGTAAAACTGACAATAATCCTTTGACCCATGTGCAGACCTCAGCTAAGTTGGATGCCACTCGGCCATAGGTGGCTTTATGCATTATCTACATATGACTATGCCTCGAATACCGAGCAGGTCTGAACCACATAGATGCTGATGCTCTCTCCCGAGGCCTGTTCCCCAGAATGATTGGGTCCGATTAGCAGAACCTGACATTCGGGCACTCTGCCGGAAGTTTGACAGGGAGGAACAAATGTCCACGGACGCAGTGGACTGCATGGTGGATTGCTTGGGAGCTCTGAGAATTGCATACCTGCTGCTTATTGCCACTTTTCTGCAATAGACATTGGTGCACTGCCTCAGCTGGACAATGACAGTATTCGGCAGGCTCAATCCCGCGATCCCATGATCAAAGCAGCTTAGAAGCCCTCTATGCAGGAAAAGATGTGTCCAAATTACGCCCACTGATTTGAGAACTGCACTGTTATACAAAGAAGGTCCTAAGTTGAAACTGATCAATAAACTGTTATACAGAGAAACAGTAGACAGAGGGGACAAGTAGACAAACAACAACTAGTGCTGCCCACTGCCTTTCGAGACTCAGTACTGAGGTCCTTGCACAACCACATGGGGCACCTTGGTATAGACAGAACACTTGACTTGGTGAGATCCAGATTCTATTGGCCTAAGATGGGGCTGATGTGGAGCAACACATTAGAACTTGTAGTCGCTGCTACAGAGGAAAGCTTGCCCCAGAGGGCTGCCCCTTGTTAACATCACCACCAGTGCACCCATGGAGCTGGTCTGTATTGATTTTCTGAGTTTGGAGTCAGATCAAAGAAATATCAGTAATGTGTTGGTGGTCACTGACCATTTCAAGAGATATGCCCAAGCTTTCCCACCAAAGACCAGAAAGCATCCACTGTGGCCAAAGTACTTGTAGAAAACTTTTTTGTTCACTATGGGGCTCCACAAAGAATCCATTCTGATCAAGGGAGAGACTTTGAGAGTCGTCTGATCAAAGAGATGCTTTCTCTGTGGGGAGTGCGAAAGTCCAGAACCACTCCTTACCACTCCCAGGGGACCACAGCCTGAACGTTTCAACCGCACTTGCTAGATATGCTAGGCACCCTGCACCCAAAGGACAAGCCTAGATGGAGCCAACAAATTAGCACCCTGGTACATGCTTATAACTGCACCAAAAGTGATGCCACTGATTCTCCCCTACTGCCTGATGTTTGGAAGAGAAGCTCGACTACCAGTAGATGTGTGTTTTGGGGTCTCTCGATGGGGTTCAAGCTGACAACTATTTACAGTATGTAAAGTTAAAGACCCAGCTAACTCATGCGTACCAACTGGCTCAAACCATGGCTGCCAAAAGAAATCTGGCCAACAAAGAAAGGTATGATAAAAGGTGAAAGCACAGGAACTCCAGGAGGGAGATCGGGTATTGCTAAGAAATCTGGGACTGCATGGCAAGCACAAGATTGCTGACAGATGGCACCATCTCCCTCACATTGTAGTGGGAAACTAGATGATCTGCCAGTGTACAAAGTAAGGCCTGAGAATAATTCAAAAGATGTAAAACAATGCATAGAAATCATTTACTGCCCATTGGACAAATCTTAATTGAGTCTGAGCCCCAGAAGATGCCCCTCTGGACCAGTGACTAGAGCTGCTGCTAAGAAAAGATCAAGAAAGTCTGCACCTACAGAAGCAAAGTTAAAGTGTTCCTCCACAAGTCCCAGTTGAGCATGACTGTCAGTCCATATCGGAAGAAAGTGAGTGACTTTGAATACTATCCTTCTTACGAACTGAGTCAATTGTTTGGGGCAATCCCCTAGTCAATACTGGAGATGAAGCTGGGCCTTCTGGACTGTCTAAGCCCCAGCTTCATCCCTGGAGCCAATGCTCCCAGAAAGTGAAGTGCAAAGCATCAGATCAGATGAAATGGAATCATTGTGCATGGTTGAACTGTTTGAGCTTTCAGGGAGGAAAATGATAGATTGGGGCAGACTGGTGATACACCAACAAGAAGAGTATTTTGAGTGCCTTGACAGTCCACTGCTAGTGTCCGAAAGCTCTCCATGCGAGCCAAATGTTGTGGACTCAGAAACTGTAACTCCTGGAGCTGAAAGTGCCCCAAGTTCTAGCCTCTCTACCCCATGGAGACTCCTGACAAGTGAGGACAATGCTGAAAATGAGGCTCAGAGTGCAGAGACTATAACAGTTCCCCTAGAAAGACTGGTCGAGCTGTAAAGCCTGTGGTGCACCTCAGTTATGATTCACTTGGGAGGCCTGTGGACTTGCCTCTCAATGTTGTCCATAAAGGAGTGTATGTGTCCCGAGCTCATTGCCCAAACTGAGCATCAGTGCTAACTCCAGTTACTTGTGTTGCCTCTTCTATGGTGCCTTGCCCCATCCAGCCCCAAGGTAACTGATAGGAAGGGCCCCTCTTCAGGTTTCATGTACAAGAGGTAATAACTTGAGTTATGGTACAATGTGTATGTAATACTGTGTAAAGAGTGACGTACTGCAATGTTTCAGAAATGTGTTCTTGGTAAAATGATATATTGACTGATGATTACATGTGCGAGCCTAATGCAAATGTATATGGTTGCAGTTGAAACTTATGGGTACTTGCTTGACGCTGACGTCAAGCTTTCCCAGGCCAGGAAGGGTGAACCCCCGCAAATGGGGTTCCTAAAAGACTTGCAGGAGCTTGCTTGAATGCTCCAAGCCTGAATGGTGTTTGGCATTTAAGCCATTTATCAGTGAGTGTTTTAGAGCCTGGTACTGTCTCTTAAGAGCTGTCTGCTTGCAGACATAATTAGTTTGTATGGGGGACTGTGTGCTTCTCTGAGTACACACTGAGCTGCCAATTCACTTCATTTTTGCAGTCACTAGGAGTGCAAAGGAACCTATCTGAAAGATGTAACTGTTTGCCAGAAATTATTTAGAGTAATAATGAAATTACAGTTTGTCTAACCTGCTTTCTTTGCAGTCAGAACTGTGTCTGCTAGTTCCCATTCTAGTTTTGAACTGCTGAACTGGACCAATCAGTGTGGGGTAAGCTAGCTCTAAATGGTGCCTTGGACGAATCAGAACTTGACTCATAATCTGAGCCAGCCACAAGAGGATTGTATGGGCAGTGACTCTGGGAGATGTAGTTTAGACTTCAGTGCCTTTTTGGACCAACAGCAGCAGTCTATTGTGAGTGACAGCCAATCCAGTCAAGAACTGGGAGGAACTCAAAGGAAGTGCCGGTTTTGTCGGGTTGGAGTTTCAGTTGAGCTTTGGCAGTGAAGAAGGAAGGAGCCCTGTGCTTTTCAGTGTGCAGTTTTAGTCAAAAACGTGTGTAAGGCCCAGAGTTCCGTCTGCAGCTTGTGTAACAGCTTGTTAGGACTGAATCCGCCCTGTGAAAAGAATCAAAGGATCTCTGAAGAGTAGAAACCAGGCTCACCCTGTAGAAGACTGGAGGAATTGCTGAAAATTGCACTCGGTCTGTCAGGAACTGAATCTGCTGTGTGTTCTCCCGGTATTGTGCAGTAATTGCGATCGGGATACAGATGCAGCCTGCCTGGTATAGTGCTTTCTTTTATATGGATGTGTGAAGAGGTTTGTGTACCTCAAGTGAGCCCTGCTGACATTGAAGGACCCTATCTTATTTGGAGGTCGTGAGTACTAATTCAGGGTCGCCCTGTTGAATTGCCACATTAAATCCAAAATGGAATTACTGTACTGCTGACTGTTTAATTCTCCTTTCTCTGTGTGAAAGGGCCCCTACCAGCTGCCACGGTTTGACTAGCCACTAGGGCTTGGGTACCCAGGACAGTAACTGATAGGGATAGGCCTGTGCACAGAGCCATAGGTAGATTATTAGAGTGATAAGCTAATTAACCTGATTTCCCTGTCCTTGTTATATCCCCTAAATAAATCAGAGCTGCTTGTTTCAGCAAAGTTATACTGCCTGAGATATTTGTCTATGTTAAAGTACTGTACTGTGATTGTTGCACTGTATCTCATTTCACAAGAGGTCCCAGTGCCGGAACCAGACCTGGGGTAAGTGTATACTGTGAAGGTAATTTGATATATTGTGTGTGCCACTAGTGGGAAGAAAGGGGTTGCAGTGTCCCAGAGGGCTGTGACCAAGTTAGTTTAACTATTGCAAACCCTGACCTCTGGGTGGAGGCACCCGCCATTGGATCCAGGCCCCTCAACCTGTTAGTGGCAAATCAGGCAGGGGTAGTAGCCCCTGGGATAGCGCCATCTAGGGGTTACATACAGTATGTGTATAAATATTTATTTTCATTTATTAGTTTTACCAGGAAAGTGGATTGGGTCCAAAGACCCTTTTTCAACCATGCCTGGGGAAAGGATTACAAAGGATAGAACATAATAACAAACGTAAATCGAAACACTGTATGGCATCCTGATGCACTGTGTCTCTTCTCCACAGTTGAGGCATCTGAACTCTGCTGCCACCTGTCCCCTGCCCCACAAGCCACCTGCCTCCTGCTCCATATTTGAGGCTGCTGCACCCTGCTGCCCACTGTCTTTTTCCACACAGCCAGGGATTGTCTACCCTGCTGCCTCTATCCCCTGCCTAAAGAATCAGGGTTGCTGCAACCTGCTGCCCCCTGCCCAAACAGTTAAGGTTGCTGCACCCTAATGACTTTTCTTCCCCACTTCCACAGTCCAGGATGCTGCACCTGTTACACCCTGTTCCTATTGTCAGGGCTGCTGTGCTCTGCTAAACCCTAGAGTCCCAGGTCCCTCTGCCTCCACAGTGAGGCCAGCTGCACCATGCTACACTAGGTCACCTGAGGTGGGGCTTTTGTTGCACTCTGCTTCCCACTTCCGTTGCCCCAAATGGGCAGGGCTGATGCATCACCCCCCCATCTCACAGTCAGGGCTGCTGCACCCTGATGCCCCCCTGTGTCCATCCCCACAGCTGAGGCTTCTGCGCCATGCTGTCCTCTATCCCCTTTCACCACAGCCAGGGCTGCTACACCCTGCTGTCTACACAGTTGGGGTTGCTGTGGCCTGCTGTGCCCTACAGCCCATGCCTCTGCAGCCAGGGCTGCTACACCCTGCTGTCTACATAGTTGGGGTTGCTGTTACCTGCTGTGCCCTAGAGCCCATGCCTCTGCAGTTAGGGCTGCTGCACCATGCTGCCACTTGCCACACAAGGGCACCCTGGTGCATGCCTTCACTGTTGAGGCAGTTGCACCCTCCTGCCCCTCTGTTACCAGAGAAAGATCCTTTGCTACACCCTGTTGCCCACATCCCTTGTCCCAGATAGGCATGGCTGCTGCACCCAGTCCCTCATTTTGGACTTCTGTACCCTGATGCCATGCATATCTCCTACCTGAACAGTTGGGGCTGCTGCACCCTGCTGCCCTCTGTCCCTACCCCCAGAGTCACAGTTATGGTACCATGTTGCCTCCTATTCCTGTCTCCACAGTTAGGGCTGCTATGCTGTGTTACACACTAGAGTCTCATGCCCCCTGACTCCAAAGTTGGGGCTGCTAAAGCCTGCTACGCACTTCCATTGCCCTAAATGGACTGGGTTGCTGCACCATGTGCACCCTGTGCTACAGTCAGGGGTGATGTACCCTGTTGCCCACCAGTGTCCTGCCCAACATTCAAGGCTTCTGCACCATGCTGTCCTCTGTCCACTGCCACCACTGTGCCCTGCTGCATCCTCGTACAGGAACAGGGGGTAAAAGAGTGCTGTGGCTGTGACTGTGGGGTGGGGAAAGAGGGCAGCAGAGTGCAGCAGCCATGACTGTTCAACCAGAAGATAAAGGTGTTATCAGGGTACAGCAGCCATGCCTGTTTCATGATACATTATCTTACATAAACGTACAGAGACTTTTACTTCATAGGATGGACATTTAATAGGAGTTCAGTGTGTTGTTGTTTTCATAGAGTCCTTTTTGTCTGGTTATAGCATGTTGGTTTCTCACCAAATATACATATATGTGTGTGTGTGGGGGGGGGTGGTAGGTCGGGTTGTCTCGGTGACTGTGTATGGGGGAGTTCACTGTGTGTATGTGGGGGGTAACTTTGTGTGTGTTTTTGGAGGGTTGTAGGCTGGTGTATTTTTGTGGGGAGGTGGCTGTGTTTGGGGGTCGGGGTCGGGGTTTTGCTAACATATTTAGGTAGGCTTATATTCAGGTACATGTCATAATTATGCTACAGTGTGTTAGGATTCTTGACTCACATACATAGTGAATATACACTTTTCTAGTTATGTTTCCCAGGGGGAGTAGGAAGAGTTTAATTCCATTGGGGTTTTATTCAGATTCTTAAGACTACGAACATACGAAATTTGCCAGCAGATAAAGGCCTAGAGGTCTATCAAGTCTGCTCGAATGTGCAGCTAGCAGCCCTTATTCTGCAGCTGCCCCTCCCTTCCACCCTTCCCCTACATTGACCCTCCACCTTGTCCTGTCCCATCCCTCTTTGAAGCAGTCCACTGTTCTACTGGATACCACTTCTGCAGGTAATGCATTCCACCCAGCAACCACCCTCTCTGTAAAAAAGTGTCTCCTCATCTCCCTCCTGAACCTTCCTCCCTCCAGTCTCATATCATGGCCCCTGGTGGCCCTCCCCTCCCTTACTTTGAACAGCCCCTCTGTACCTGTCTTGTTTATTCCTTTCATGTATTTAAAGGTTTCAGTCATGTCCCCCGTCCCTCCTCTCCTCCAGTGAGTACATGTTCAACCCCTCAACCTCCTCTCGTATGATAAGTCCCCAGCCCCTTGATCATCTTTTGTTGCCCTGCGCTGCACCCTCCAGTAACTTAATGTCCCTCTTCAGATACGGGCGCCAGTACTGCATGCAGTACTCCAGGGTAGTCTAACTAATGACCTATACAGTGGCAGAATCACCTCCTCCCTCCTCGTGGATATACTCCTTGCAATACAACCCAGCATTTTGTTGGCCTTTGCAGCTGCCTTCCTACATTGTGCTGAGTTGTTCATTGACCCTGTAATGAGCACTCCCAGAGCCTTCTCCTCTTGTGTCTGGGCTAGCTGCACTCCCCCCAGCTGGTAACTCCTCCTTGGGTTCTTCATCCCAAAATGCAGCACCTTGCACTTTTTGGCATTAAAGCCCAGTTGCCAGGTGTCTGACCAGGTTTCAAGCTTTGCCAAATCATCCTGCCACCCTTGCCATCCCCCTAAGTCATCCACCACTGCTCCTACCGTGGTATCATCAGCAAACAGACTGATCTTGCTCTTGATGTCCCATGATATGTCTGCAATGAATATCTCAAACAACACTGATCCCAACACCAAGCTCTGTGGAACACCGCTAGTCACTAACCTTGGGTGTGAGAGCTTCTCACCCACCACCACCTTCTGTTGCCTTCCCTGAAGCCAGTTTCCTACCCATCTCACCAGCTTTGCACCCGCCCCTGTGCCTACTAACTTGCTTCCCAGCCTTCCATGCGGCACCGAGTCGAATGCCTTACTGAAGTCCAGATACAGGACATCCACTGCATGGCCCCTGTCCAGTTGCCTAGTTACCCAGTCATAGAACTCCACTAGGTTAGTTTGGCAGGATCTGCCCCATATGAAGCCATCCTGTCTGCTGTCCTGTAGTCCTTTGGCCTCAAGGAGGGCCACCAGCCTCTCCTTCAGGACAGTCTCCATTAGCTTACCCACGATGGATGTGAGGCTCACTGGTCTGTGGTTTCCTGGTTCATCCTTGGGGCCACTCTTGTCGAGGGGCACCACTTGAGCCAACCTCCAGTCCTGAGGTACACACCCCGAATGTAGTGAGGCATTAAATAGGTCTGCCAAAGGTCCTGCAAGGACCTCTGCCAGCTCCTTCAGTACCCTGGGGTGAATGCCATCTGGGCCTGGCACCTTGTCCACCCTCAGTGCCTTCAAACCCTCCCGGACTCTGCCCTCCATGATTTCCTCATCTGTCACCCCTTCCCCCCGTTTCTGCCATTTCTCCCTTTGGGTGTCACCCCCCCCCCCTTCTCTTTAGTAAATACTGAGCAGAAATACTCATTTAGTGTTTCTGCCTTATCACACCCTGTTTCCACCCAACCTCTTCCTTCCTAATCCTTACTATATGGTCCTTGCAGCTCTTTTTCTCCCTGATGTACCTAAAGAAGTCCTTCTTTCCCTTCTTAATGCCTTGTGCCAGCCTGAGTTCCGTAGATGCTTTGGCTCCCCTTGCTGCCCTTGTCACCTCCTTCGATTCTGTCAAGTACTCCTCCCTCCTCCCTGTTTTCTTGTACTTCCTAAAGGCAGCTCCTTTTCTCCTTACCTTTTCCATGACCTCCTTGCTCAACCAGCTCAGTTTCTTAGCCCTAGCCTTCTTGCTCTGGGCTTTGCAGCAGGTTTTGGTTGCCTCCACTATCCCCAGCTTTATGAGCTCCCACCTCTGGTTAGTGTCCATACTAGATTGAATTCTGGCCAGGCACCCTTTTACCACTTCCCCCATCCTCCCAAAGTTTGCCCTCCTGAAGTCCAGCACTCTTGTGCCAGATTCTACTCCTTCCTTGCCCATATCCAATGTGAGCCATATTGAGTGGTGGCCACTCCCTGACAGTGGTTCCTCCACTGTAAGTTCTCTCACAAAGTCCCCATTTGCCAGCACAAGGTCAAGGGTATTCCTCAACCTGGTTGGTTCACTGACCATTTGCAGCAGGAAGCTGTCCTAGAAGGCATCCAGCAGTACCTGCTCCCTTCTGTTCCTGGTTGTTGGGGTACTCCAGTCCACTCCTGGCATGTTGAAGTCCCCCACAATCACCACACTACCCGTCTCACAGGTCCTCCTGATCTGTCCTGCTAGTTCCCTGTCTAACTTCTCTGTCTGAGATGGTGACCTGTACACCACTCATATTCTAAGAATCCTATACTTGGAATCCTGGATTTGTATCCAAAGTGACTCCGTACTACCCTCCTCCCTTATACACTTCAGTCCTTCCTTCACATATAGTGCCACACCCACTCCTTTCCCAATCACCTGTCCCTACGAAATAACCTTTACCCTGGTACAGACAGGTTCCAATCGTTGTATTGGGTGGCCCATGTTTCTGTGATGGCTGCGATGTCCACCTCTCCCTCTGCCATGAGCACCTGTAACTCTGCAGTTTTCCTCCCAAGGCTCCTAGCATTAAGGGTAACCACCTTCCACCCTTTCCTCCCCCCCCATCCTGCCCTCCTTTACTAGCATCACCACTAGTACTTGTCATTTGTCTTTTGTCACTGTTATGGGAGGTAAGCTCATATGGTTTCCCAACCTGGGGTCTCTGCATATCTCTTCCCCAACTGCTACCCCCCACTCCTAGTTTAAATTCCCAACTTCCTCTATGTACTCCTCCATCCTCTGTTTCAACACTTTCTTTCCCTCCTCACTCAAGTGTAGTCTGTCCTTGGCATAGAGACTACTGTCCTCCCAGGTCCCCCTCCCCCCACAGCCCATACCCTTTAGCAAAACACCAGGTTCTTAGCCATCCGGTAAATTCCTCTAGTCTCAGCTTTCTTGTAGTGCTTGCCTTGGGCACTGGAAGTATCTCTGAAAAAGTTACTGATCTTCCTGCCCCCTCACATAATTGTCCTAGTTCCTCAAACCTCCTCTGGACTGTATCTACTGTCTTGTCAGCCAGGTCGTTTGTCCCAAGATGTATAATTAAATGAGGCTTGCCCCTACCCCTTCAAGCATATTTCAGAACAGACTGTCCCACCCTTTCCGCTGTCATTCCTGGCATGGCCTCCACCCAAATGCGACTATGCCTCTCCCCCTTGCTACCCCATCTAACTCCTCTTAGTATTGAGTCCCCAGCACTAAGATTCCACCCTCTTACTCCCTGCTTGCTTCCATTCATCTCCCTCTCTCATTTCCAGCTCCTCTTCTTCCTCCTGCACATTATTTCCCCCTTTTACCCCTGTTGCAATTCTCCCAGCAGAACTTCCCCCTGCTCCAGTTTGGTCCAGGCATTTATCAATTGCTCCTCCAAGTTCATCATTTCCCTCCTCCACCTTTTTCTTCTATAGCAGTGCAAAACTATTTTCTGAAGACCCTTCACAAATGCCCGCTCCCTCTCTCTGCATAGTAACCTGTTCTCTCCTTTTCACTCCATGACTTTTGCCACTTCTTCGCCTCCCCTCACAAGTCCCTATCGCCTCCTTCCATTTGTCTTTTGTCTCCTGATCTGGTTTCCCCGGCAATCGTTCTTCCTGGCCTGGGCCCCTTTGTCTCTGCTTCACTTCTTCTGACCCTCTCCTCACCACTGTAGGCTTAAATCACCCTCCCTCATCTCCCCTTCTTCCTCCCTCCAGTATTGGGCTAAACCCACCCCCAATCTGCCTTGCCTGTCTTAGTTCCTCCTGCAGACCCTCAATCTCCTTTCTAGGTTTCTCTATGTGGTTGCACTGTTTCTGTTCATATAATTAGTTGATTATATACCAACTCATTATTGAACTTTGAACATTTTAAGATGTATGAACTCATTTTCTAAGTGGTCCCTGAGAGATTTATTTTTTATGTGGCAATAATACTGACAACTGATACTATCTTGTAAAAAATATTGTTACAGCACAGTAGGTTTTAATGGTTATGGAGTGTGTTAACTGTTTGAGAGTATAGTTTAGAAAATATCTCCAGACAGGTTTAATTCTGTATGAATGTTTTAAAGAGTTGTTCATACAAGGTACATATTTTTTTATTTTATTCCCTCTTATTTCCATACATAAATTTCTGTTGCAGTTTTTTTTAATTCTACAATTCCATCAATTTTTAACTTGGACATTTGTGGTACTAAATGCAAGGACTTGCTTTTAATTTTGAAAGTATTCTTATAACACACTCATTCGTTAATAATTTCAGTCAGAAGTTTTGTCTGCTTAAGTGTTTTTTAACGTATCTGCTGTGGATATTATTTGACCTTGAAAAGGTTCTCAGCAGTACAGATTAATGGAATGCTGTTCATTTCATTTAAATCTGTGCTTTTTTTGAAACAGGAACTTTAAACCATTGAGAATTTTTCTGTTTTTTAAATGTATTTTTTATGTATGATCTGGGTGTTAACAGAATGTGACTCTCTGAGCAATTGTCACGAGTCTCCGAGGAAGGACTTGGTTGGTCCAAAAGCATAGACATGGGCCCAGATATTCAAAAGGGTTGCGCATGGCGCAACAGTGTTGCGCCATACACAACCCACTGATGCGCCCCGGCGTGATATTCAAACAGGGATTGTGCCTGGCACAAATCCCGATGCGCCGGAGCGCATCAGTAATGTATGTGGCGCAGGTGGGGGGGGCATGCCCATGCATACCCTGCACATCCCGATATTCAGCCCAGGATGTGCTGAGTCCATGCATGCACAACCCCTACCTTCGCCACACACAGGTGAGCCAAAAAAAAAAAAGAACAATGGCTGGCTACCCACAGGTGAGCTGCCATATTGCAGGGCGCAACACGACAGCTGCCACCTGTGGGTGGCCACCCGAGCTCTGGCTGCACCTCTGTGGCGGCGCCCCCCCACGCCCGATCGTGGGCATCTGTTTAAAATAATAATGTCCCATATCCCTGGTGGTCCAGTGGACCACTGTCAGCCTGATCGCGGGCTTAAGTATATAAAATATCACGTCCAATATCCCTGGTGGTCCAGTGGACCGCTCGCAGCCCGATCATGGGCATTTGTATTAAAAATAATGAAGTCCAATATCCTTGGTGGTCCAGAGGTACCCACCTCCCACTTGCCCATTGAGCCCCACCGCCCCACTCCCCCCCCAGTCAGAGACAGGCGGCAGCACCCACCACCTGCCCCGAGGGCCGCCCGATTGACACCATAGGTAGGGCTGTCGCGCCCATTGGTCCTGGCGTGAGCCAATGGGCGGCGATGCCTTCCTTACACATTCCAGATATGGAATGGATCCATTCACATATCTGGAATGTGTAGTCTGTATGGTTGCACACCCATTGGCTCATGCTGTGGACCAATGGGCATACAGCCCTACCTTGGGTGTCAGTCAGCGGTGGCAGGCGGGTGAGGTGCTGCCGCCCACCGCTGACGGGGCGGGCAGTGGGGCTCAGTGGGGGTGGGAGGGGGCACCGCTGACCACCAGGGCTATTGACTTCATTATTTTTAATACAAATACCATGATCAGGCTGCGAGCAGTCTACTGGACCACCAGGGATATTGGACGTCACTTTATTTTTACAAATGCCCGCGATTGGGCTGCAAGCAGTCCACTGGACCACCAGGGATATAGGACTTCATTTTATTTTTACAAATGCCCACAATCGGGCTGACAGCAGTCCACGGGACCACCAGGGATATTGGGACTTCATTTTATTTTTACAAATGCCCGTGATCAGGCTGACAGCAGTCCAGTGGATCACCAGGGATATAGGACATGATTTATATTTACTTAAGCCTGCGATCAGGCTGTGGTGCACATTGCCGCGCTGTGTAGGGGACGTCAGTCCCTGACGGCTGCTGCCTGGCAGGGCACTAGGCACAAGTCACCGGGGATCGGCGCACCTGCATGCAAATGGGGCCATAATGACATGCCAATGGCCCCATTTGTGCCTTGCATACATTATGGCCCCATTTGCATGTGCACTTTTTGAATATCGCGGTTGTTGCGCATAGCACAATGGAACTTGTACTTGCGCATTCCCCTGCTCCACTCTGGCCACTTGCACTGGTGCAGTGCCACTGCGCCATGTGCACTGCGGGTGGCCAGGGTGCAATATTCAACGTTGCTGAGCCATGGTGCAGCTCCATTGAATATCGCCCAGTCAACGCCCCTGCACAGCCAAGTTGCGCTGCGCCCAGGCTTGCACCACAGCCTGGCGCAGTCTGAATATCCGGGCCATTGTTTTCTTTCTGTAACATCTATGTTGGTCCAATAAAAGGTTACAAACCATTTGCTTCTGGATCTGTTTGTGACAAGGGATGTGGGCAGCAGGATGTAGCAAAGGATCTGAATCAGGTGTCAGAGGGGCAGCAGGGTGCAACTGCCTCAACTGTGGAGGCACACAACAGGTGCAGCAAATACCCTGACCCTTGTGGCAAGTGACAGCATGGTGCAGCAGCCCTAACTGCGGAGGCATGGGGCTCTAGGGCACAGCGGGCCACAGCAACCCCAACTATGTAGACAGGAGCAGGGTGCAGCAGCCCTGGCTGTGGTATTTATTTATTTATTTAAATCTTGGAAGACATTATTGAGCTAGAAGCTCATTACATAGGTTCCACGTCATGTAAGTTACAGAAAAGGGAGAGATTATGCTGCTAGCCGACAACTAGCAACATTTACAATGAATTAAAGGGACAAGGCAGTACAGTTAAACAATGGCATCAGAGAATGGCAACAATACAGCGAACACCCACTTACAGAGATCCTTGGTACACAGGAGAGGGGTACAGAGAGCACTTAGAGATGAGATGACATAAGGAGAGGCGGGTAAGCTCACAGGCCTAGATGAGCAGAGGAGAGTTAGGCTTAGGCATCGGCTAGGAGGACCAAGTCTGGGGAAGGACACAATAAGGGGAAGGGGGAATCAGCCCAGGAGGCCTTGTCAGCAAGGTAAACAGGGAGGAGAAAGGGAAAGAAGAAAGGGAGTAGTTGGGGTGGGCGGAGGGTGGGGTAACAAGGGGATAAAATGAGGGAGGCTGAGGTAAGTGGGAGGGTCCAGATAAGACAGGATGGGGTGGACTGGGGGGGAGAGAGGGAGGAAGGGAGGAAGGAGGTAGGAGAGGAGGGAGGGGTGAGTAGGAATGCGGAGGGAGGTGGTATAGAGAGCAGATAAAGAAACAGGAGGAGAATGTGAGAGGGTGAAGGGAGGTGTGAGGGAGTGAAAGGGGGAAGGGAGTGGGGCTTGTGGAGAATGAACTGCTACAAGTCTGATGTGGCGAAGAGGGGTGGAAGGAGGTTAAGTGCTAGGTTCTGGGTATAGTTAGGTTAGTGGAAGCAATCACAGCTGGTGTCTCCTACTAGGTGTCACTGCAACTTTGTCTTAAATGAGCCCAAGGTAACAGCTGCAGATGCATCATTACTGAGGGAGTTAAACCAGAGTGGGGCTCGATGAGCAAAAGACCTTTGATTTTGTGAGGTACTCCAATGAGGGACCCTAAAGAACTGACACTCTGCACTTCTTGTGTGTTGTTGATTGTTGGAGGGGGAGAGAAGCTTCTATACCCCCGCTGGCATCAATATAAGGCTAACTTTTTTGGCTAGAAGACAGATTTGGTACAAGAGCCTGTTCTTGAGCTGGAGCCAGTTAGCCTGAGAGTACAGGTCGCAAGTGTAGGTCAAGCGCCCAGAGCCCGTAAGGGGGCAGCAGGCTTTGTTTAGTGCTACCTTGATTCAGTGGAGGGGTGTCTGTGGCTGCCCCATAAATGACCAGTCCATAGTCAATGAGTGAGACAACCGCGCTATGGATGGCAAGGTTAAGGGCCTTAGGGGTTAGACAATGCTTATGTTTATAGAGTAACCCGATGCGCGTATTAACTGATTTGGCAATATTGTCAATGTGGGGAACATAAGACAAGGTACTGTCAATAGTGATCCCCAGGCACGTAAAGGGACACTGTCAACCCCCTTAGGTCTCAAAGTATCCCTAATTTAAAAAACACATTGTATGATTGCCAGCATTTTGTAAAGATTGTTGATGTAGCTGGTAGTTTGATTCTGATTCTTTACTTCTTTAAAAAAGTGAAAAACAGACTGTCCACCATACTGGTGTCACCACACAAACACAGGTTTGTTTACCTGTCTTAATACCTGTGAACCGTGTAAAACCTAATGACTCTGTGCTAAACGTCTGATTTCTAATATGTATCTCCTGTAACTACTGTATATTGGTACCAATGTCTGTATTCTCTGTAACTAATTCCGGGTCGCCCCTGAAAAAGGAACCTCTGGTCTCAGTGGGTTTACCCAGTTACCAAAATCTAAACAAATAATTAAATACATTCCTTGATCAGCTCCAACTGTATCTTTCCTGGACTTGGGAACACCCGCAACACAGTCTAGCCCCTCATGATGCAGTGGGAGTTTAGGAGGCTACTGCCTCAACAGTGACTGCACTGTTTGGGTGTGTTTGTAATGCTCAGGAAGTATGTAGTTAAGAACAGATCCAGGATTGTAAACAAAACAACATTGTTTATAAATATACATTAGCATGCATTTCAGTTCTACTAAACAAGGAGACAGACAAAACAAACAGCAACAATCAATTTTAGAGAAGGTAAGCAACCATAAAATTTAGGTTTTTAACTAGAAATAATATGATGGAAAACAGGTTGACAGTGTCCCTTTAAACTGAGGAACTAGTTCCAGTGGAGAGCCCATGGCGCTGTTGATGGTAAGAGGATAGGTCCTGTGCCTATTTTGAGGGTTGGATATCATTTTAATCTTATAGTTCATTATGAGTTTGTGTTTGCTGAACCAGTTTTCTATTTCTGCAAAGTGCTGTTGAAGTTTTGTCTCAAGGGCCTTGGGGTCAGGGTTACTGGCAAAGATGATGGCATCATGTGCATATAGCAGCATGTGACCTTGACAGGCAAATGGGAGTGAGTTGAGGAAGATACTAAACAGGAGCAGCCCTAGTAGGGACCCTTGTGGTACTCCTGAACGGACAAGTCTACTGTCAGAACGAACGTTGCCTATCTTTATTTGCTGAATTCGATTGTGAAGATAGCTTCTGAACCAGCCCACAGGGTTGTGGGAGAGGCCTGTGGCTGCAAGCTGATCAAGCAAGAGGACATGGTGCACTGTATCAAAGGCTTTGGTTAAATCGATAAAAGTCACACCAGTGAGGTGGCCTTGGTCAAAGGAGTTATGTAAGAAGCCAGTGAACTCCATTAGTGCTGTTGTGGTGCTATGTCCTTGTTGAAACCCACGTTGCTGTGGACATTGGAGTTTATATTTATCCAGATAGTCGACCAGCTGTTCGGCTACTATCAGTTCCAGTGCTTTAGATAGTGGAGGAAGAATGGAAATAGGTCTGTAGTTACCGTGAACGGCACAGTCCCCACTCTTATGTACTCCCGTCACTACTGCCGACTTCCATTTTTGTGGAAATTGTGAGTACTTGAGGGAAAGGTTAACAATATGAGTAAGTGGAGCCAGGAATTCATCCAGAGTAAGGGCAACAAATCTGAGATTGAGGTGATCACCACTTTGTCTAGTTTTCCCTATCACCTTAAGGAAATACTTTTTGACTTTGTTTTGTGAGATGACTTTGAAGTGGAAATGTGGGTGCATGGGGGCACAGTCATGGTTCCCGTGGTTGACATTTACAGCTCTGTGGCTGAGGAAGTCCGGGGGGAAGGGAGCCACTGAGGTCGGTATATGCATTGTTGAACACATTAGCAATGAGACTTGGGTCAAGGGAGGGGACACCATCAATGTTTAGCATCGAGGGGGCAAGCTTGGGGTCTTTCCCTGTGACTTCTTTTAGGTTGCTTCACAACTTTTTTCCATCGCTTCAGGATCATGAGACAGCTTCCTTGTAGTGCTGGCTTTCTGCGGCATGGATAGCCCTTGTGAAGCCATGTCTTGATTTTTTTATAAGCTTAAAGGTCAGATTGTTTGCCGGTAGTTCAGGCCCCACGCCAGAAATGATCCCTGAGTTGAAGGCATTGAATTAGTATGGGGGTGATCCAAGGATTGCTCGGTCCTTTCATTTTGTGTTTTTTGATTGGGGCATGTTTATCGCATGCTGCATTGAATTTTGAGATGAATTGTTCCAGAATGGTATCAACATTGCAGGTGGAGTAGATTTTAGTTTAGTCTAGGAGTTGGATGTCCAATTTCAGGCGCTCCAGGTGCTCTTTAAGCAGGACCCTGCTAGGGAGCATTCTAGCAGGGGGCTTGGAAAACTTATTCAACCAACTGAACAAAATGGTGGCGTGGTCACTGATGGCAGCTGGGAGAATCGTGGTATTGGAGATGTGCGCAGGTCAATTAGAGAGTACCCAGTCTAATAAGGTACAAGTACCAGTCCTGTAGTTCGTTCTAGTTGGGGACTCAACAAGTTTGGTGAAGTGGACAACGGAGACTGCATCTTTGAATGAGTTCACTTCAGGGGAGAGCCAGTTGACATTGAAGTCTCCCAGCATGATGACTTCTGAGTTTACACTCAGACTGTCTAGGCAGTTCATGAGCAAGTCAAAGCCAGGTGACGTCTGCCTAGGGGGGGATATAAACAGAGAGCACAGTAAGTGCTCTGTTCTGAGGACTAAGGAGGACTTTAATGGAAAGGGCTTGCATGTTGTCACCAGTGTTGGGCAGTCGCATGACAAGGCCCTGTAAGTTGTCCCAAAGGTTGATCACACAACCACCACCTCTCTTAGTTAGTCTGTCTTTCCTAAAGATGGTGTAGCCCAGACTCGAGATTGAAGTGTCAGGTACTTTTGGCATGAACCAAGTTTCGACGATAGATAAAACATCAGGGTTGTGCTGTGAGACCCAGACTTGCAAGCTGTCAAGCTTAGAGAGGAGGCTGTGGATATTAAGCAAAGCAAAAGTAAGTGATCCAGATTCCTTTTGAAGGGCAGACTGCTGTTCTTGGGGGCCAGGGTTGGGGTGTATGTTTCCCGAAAAAAGCAGCAATAATACTGCAAGTCTACAGAGATATTATTTAAATAGCTTGTTACTGAAATTGCAAAGCCTATACTGAGTACGACGAGATTTACTGTGTACCTGAAAAGTAATTTGTCCCAAGAGGAGTATCGGAAGTGGAGTCAGGGAGGGTGATTGGTCAGTGGCCACCAGCTGCAGGGTGGTGGTATTTCCCTGCATGGATTGTGGTGGCTAGCGACAGATGGTTGGGTGGAGGTTATTGTGCTGTATACAATAAGAGGGTCAGTTAGCAAGGTTTGCATGGCTTTTGTGGGCTCAGGGTCCTGTGCGAAACCTGGGAGCGTAAGCAGCAGGATCAATGCAATGTCTCTGGGCAGTAAGTGGTGAACTAGGTCCGACATTGCTAAGCCAGATGTCATGAGAGAGGTAACTGAGTAGGTACTCTCAACAGGCAGGGAAGTGGGGAAGGGAGGGAAGGGTAAGTGTATGGTCAGGAGTGACGAAATTAGAGTCACACTACCAAGGTGCTGTTGTTACTAGTCAGTGTAGATTACCCCAGGAAGTTGTCTGGTAAGTGGTATTTAAGAAATTTACACTATTAAGTGCAGGAGTTGATGGTCAGCGTGGGAAGGCAGGTCAGGAGAGATTAGGCAGAGCAAACTACCACAGTGACAGGAGACAGAGGACAGCATGGTGCAGAAGCCTCGACTGTGGGGCAGGACATGGGGACATCAGGGTGCAGCACCTTGACTGTGAGACAGCGTGCATGGTGGTGCAGCTCTGCCCATTTGGGGCAATGGAAGTTGGTAGCAAGGTGCAGAAAAAGACCCACCTCAAGTGGCCTAGGGCAGCATGGTATAGCAGCCCCAACTGTTAAGGCAGGGGGACCTGGGACTCTAGGGCTTAGCAGAGCACAGCAGCCCTGAATGTGGAGACAGGAAAGGGGGCAACAGGTGCAGTGTCCCTGCTTGTGGGGGGGAGGGCAGCAAGGTGCAGCAACCCCAACTGTTTGGGCAAGGTGCATCAGGCCTGATTCTTTAGGCAGGGGATGGAGGCAGCAGGGTGCACAATCCCTGACTGTGTGGGAGAAGACAGTGGGCTGCAAGTGCAGCAGCCTCGAATGTGTAGCAGAAAGCAGGGGCCTTGTGGGGCAAGGGACTGGTGGTAGTACAGTGCAGCTGCCTCAACTGTGGGGAAGAGACAGTGCATTGGGATGCCATATAGTGTTTCTATTTATACACACACAATGTATTTTCACACAGAAACCACCAAAGGCTGAAATTTTGAGTTCAGACAGGACATGTGCTTGAAATAGTAGAATATGCAGGCAACAATAATAATACCCAATAGAATTGGGCGGTGGAAGGCGTATAGACCGCCCAAGGGGCGTAATGAGGCCCAACACCACAGGCGGAGGGCCTTATAGCCCCTGGAAGGTCTGGTATTGCCCATACTGCCCACCCTGGAGGGTAGTATCGTGCTTAGAAAATGGGCGCTGTGGCTCTTTCCTATGGGATTCAAAAAAGTCAAGATAAACAGTTAAAAGATTTATTAATAATAAAGCTTAAATGTGTTTATAGTAAAGTAGTCCCAATTTTTGTGCTCTGCCATGTGTTGTCCACCCCCCGCCATAATCTTGAAGTTAACACCCCCCAGACATGGCATTTTTACTTACTGTCTCAACAGCAGTACCTTTGCTTTTTTGGGAGGGGGTTACACAGTGTATACTGTGTGATGTTAATCATTTAGAGATGCAGCGTTACTTCGTCGTGCCTGCTGACATCATACCCGGAAGTAAAAGAGGCGTTTGAACAAAAAACACATTTCTTTCTTTATTCGTTTTTGTGTTAAGTTTTGGGTTATTTTCTTTATTGAGGGGACATGTCATGGACAGCAATTGATGTGTGGGGTTGGAGAGCGCAGGGTGGAGAAATGAGACGAGTGGCACCACGGACGAGCAAGGAGAAATGACTGGTGGCCGTGGATCTGTTTGGAGAGTCGAGACTGCAAGGTAGCATTGGAGCTGAGAGCCATGGCACAGTGTAGGTACACAGTAGAAGTTGTTATTTATGAGAAGGTTTCTTTTGGTCATAGGGCAATAAACGCGAGTGTGACTGGGGCTGGGGGGAGGGTGTCCAGCAGTGTAAGTAAAGCTGAAGATGGAGCATAACGGAATGGAGCAGGGCTTCCATTGCTTTTAATGACACAAAAAAAAAACTGTTTAGAGACACAAGATTCCTGAGTTGTGAAATGCTCAGTATTTAAAAAAATGACAGACTGGTGTGTGTGTGTTTTCTTTAACAGTTGACACTGAAGTAGGGTGTTGGGGGCCAATATCTCTCGCTTAGCGAGAAAAAAATGGCGGTTGATTCAACTTGAGTGCCCAGTGCTTCAGCCAATTGTGAAGCAAGCAGGGCACAATGATATCTGGCTGGGGATCAGGCAGGTTTGGGCTGGCGCTTTTTATTTCCTGGGCATCTTTTGAAAGTTAATGTACCCCCCTGGCAGGGGTACTAGCCAGTCAGATGCCAGGAAATAAAAAGCCCATTTTCTAAGTACCAGTTTGTTAATCTGACATAAAAAATGTTCTTACATGAATATATTTATGAAGTCTACATCAAAGACAAACTATTTCTATGAATGAACAACATTTAGATTTATTTTGTATTCATTAAACAAACCTGTGATAAATAGCTAGAAAAAAATCAGAGTTTTGATGAGAAAGAATGGAGAGTTGTGATACAGACAAGCTGATCTCTCACAGAAAAAGAGTTCCACTACTTCAACTCAGCCCTGAAACTCAAATTATCAACTTTTATAAGAAGAGAATGATATATTTTAAGCTAATCTATCAAAACACAAACCACAGACTGAGTTTATAAAAAACCTGGCGAGCAAACCATTAACTCTACAGCCTGCTGTGATTGGGAATCTAAAGCAGTAAGCTACAGTACTCCACAATGATGTCATTGCTCTCCAAGCCTGCCTGAGAGAGACACAAATAACTGCATTGTTTTTGGCCACTGTAGAGCAAGTTAACAAATGCTGATTTAAAGAAAACCACAAAACCAAACAACACGAAACTTTCAGGAAACTCTAATCATGACAAAGGGACTTGAATTCAAGCTTTATTAACAATATGCAAAAACTTTTGCACATGATCTTTAAGGAGCTCTGGGAAGTTAATTGTCAGACAAAGACTCATTATAAAAAGAGCAGTAATATTTTTGCTACAGAGACTTCTTGGAAACTGGAAAGAAGTTCTTAGATAAATTATTTTTGTTTTCTCTGTTTTGTACTGCCTTTTTATTTCGCTGTCTTGAACAATTTTTTAATTTTTATTCTATTATTGATAATAATAAAACGCTACTTGAGAATTTTATAACTGCTCCTAGTTTTCTTATGTTTCCTGACCTATGCCTTGATGACAGTGTGCAAAAACATTTTGGTTTACTTAATGTTTACTGTAGTATAGCAGATTGCATCAGACTAATTTTGCTTAGTTCTAGGCTGATGTCTTCTGTCACAAGTAAATCCTAGAATCCCCTGCAGTTGACATCAGAACAGTAGGCAGCAGTGGGAGGTTCAACATCCTGCAGTGCACATTAGAGCTTTTATAAACCCAATTCAGCTGCTGGCATTGATAAAAAGTTGAAAAGACGTATCAGGTGGACAGACAGAGGGTTGAATATCTTTATGCCTACCCTGGTCATGAAGGAGTGGTACTGGTAACTGCTTATGAGAAGGCCAAGGTGCCCCTCTCCGCCTAACCTCCTGAGAAGGATTCCAGAAAACCAGATGCTATGGCCAGAAAAGTGTCAACAACTACTTCCCTGCACCTGAGGCAGGATGCTTATTTGGCATACATAGTCCAGTGCCAGAAAGCATTGTGAAATGCAGTACTGGCAGAGAGAATGGCAGACCAGTCTGCTACAACAAGGTGGCTGAGTAAAGCACAGATGTTTAGTGACCTAAGAGACTTTGACCAGATGTATTTGGGTGAGGAGGAGGGGACGATGGATTTTTCTGATGCAGAACATCATGCAGTGGTCGCCAAATGAGTTCTGCAAGATACCTGCTGCAGCCAATATAGAAACATAGACTTTGACAGCAGATAAGGACTGCTTGGCCCACCCAGTCTGTCCATTTCCATACCTATTGGATAAGATGCAGATCCTAGTTAACCAGCAGTCTACTATCTCCTACCCCCCCTCCACTAGAATTGCCTTGTGTCTGTTCCATGCATTCTTAAATTCCCCCACTGTTTTTGACCCCACGACCTCATCAGAAAGGCAGTTCCATGCATCCACCACCCTCTCTGTGAAAAAAATATTTCCTCATGTTGCCTCTCAGCCATCCCTCCTCTATCTTCAAATTGTGCCCCCTTGTTTTTGCACATCTCTTTTTCTCATAGATGCTACCCTCTTGGACTTTGGTGATTTCCTTGAGGTACTTGAAAGTGGCTATCATGTCCCTTGAGGTACCTGAACATTTCTATCATGTTACAATGTGGTGGGGGATGGGAGGTTAGAGCCCAGTCCAAAAAGAGTATGATTCACAGAGTGGGAAATTATCCATCTGGGTTCAGGATTAACCTTGGACATAGTAAGAGACTCAGTCTTGTGAATGGTAGGTTTGGGAGACAGGGAAGCCTGTTTACATTGAAATCCCCCAGGAGGATGAGTTCGTTTTTTTGGAGGTATGAGAGGTGATGGAGGAGAGTCACCAGGGCTGAATGGGAGATCTTAGGAGAGGCTTAGAGAACCACAATAAATAAAGGTACAGAGGAAAGGAATGACAGCCTGACTGGAATAAATGTATGGGAGGAGAGTATGGCCTCCCTGATGGCCATAGTACATGACAGCCTCTGGTGGACACAGATGGCACCCTCCTCTCTGCGTTTTTCCCTGTCCTGTTTGAAAACATGGTAATCAGGAAGGGTCTGGCTAGAGAGAGGAATCCTAGAGGAAAGCCAGGACTCAGAGATACAGGGGACATCAGGAGAGTGTAATTGAACCCAGATAAGGAGGAGGTAGAGTTTAGGTAGAAAGCTCCCAGCATTCAGATGGAATGTATTAAGACCCTTGACAGTAGCGGAAGGAGGGAGGAAGGGAAGGGACCAGGGTTGGCTTCCATGTCACCAGACAGGAGGAGGAGCAGGAGAATGCGGAGTAGACTAGCATGGGGCTTCCTACCCTCGGAGTGGGTTGGAGAGAAAGGAGGAGCGGGCAGTGAGGGGAGGGGAAGGCACAGTGGAGAAACTGCAGGTTGAGACTAATGGATGGATGGAGACTAGGGTGGATAGGGAGGGAAGAGTAGAGAAAGGTAGAGAGAGGGGGGGGATGGGTGGAGGGAGGAGACAGAAGGAAGGGTAGGAGAGTTGGATAGGGAGGAGGAGAAGGAGGAGGAGGGGGAAATGGAGCAGGCACAGGAGTGCAAATCACAATGCAGCTAGGTGGATGGGGGTAAAAGCAAAATGGCAATCAGTAACCACAGTAGCTAAACACTGCACAACAGCAGGCAAGTAACAGCTAGGTAGATTAGTAAAATCAGATGCCCTACAAAGTGATCCGCAGCAATTGCTAACACCTGGTAACAGACCAGGGCTGTAACTACAAAACAGGAAAGCAACAAGCATGTGAGAGCTGCAGCATAGAGATGTTCTCCACAGACTACTGACCAGCTAAATGCAAAGAATATGTAGGAGACTACTAACATATAAGCGTAAAGAGCTGCTGACGCCTCAAAGAAAACTTAAAAACAAAACATAATAATTAGGTACATATCTGCCTGCATTCCATTTATATTTTGTATATTTCTCCTCCCCGTTATTTATTACTAAGGAAATTTGCATGAATATATGATCTTTATCCCTCCGAGTTCCTTTAGAGTCCATCTGCCTCTATGGCTTACTCCCTGCCTCAAGCCATAATCCTCTGTTGTGACATCACAGTCTGTTGCTATGGGAGTAACTGTGATACCACAAGGAGTATTCTGTGACTTCAGGTACGGAGAAAGCAGCAGGAATAGACAAACGCTTCAGGAGCAAAAATCCTGTTTTCTTAAAAATGACCTCAGTAATAAATAATGGGGAGGAGGAATACAGCACTAATTGGAAATACAATCTGGACTGTGTCAAAATATTAGGTTTTGTTATAGTTCTCCTGAACATGTCACCAGCACTTTAACACAAGTTAAAATACAATGCATTGCGTTTAAACTGGTAAGTAATAAGAGACAAAATGCAGAATGTGGAAGCACCCAGGTAGGATTTTTCTAGGAGTCAGCAAAACAGTGGCCAGGTGGACTAGGGCAGCACGCTACGTGAACTGGATGAAGCAGCTGCTAGCGATGAGCAAATACTGGCATTAGGCAACAACCACACAGGCAGCAGTAAAGCAAGCAGTAAGCAAACTGTGATAAAACAAGCAGTCACAATATGGAGAGTACAGAAACTGCATATAATAAATATACAGATTGGGTAAGGCTGAGGTTACAATATAATAGGCAAAATGAAATGCGACAGGCACCTTTGGTGGGGGATGTCGGATAGAGTCCACAGTCCTAATATTACCGGAAAGTGAGGTAGGTGTAAGGATAGCCTGGCTTGTAGCTGACTCCTTTGATTCCCTTATTCTTGTGGCCCGTAGAACTCCGGCCTGCAGTGGAGACTTGCTTGTAGGAGGGAACTGGTAAGAAAAGGATATCCTCTGCCCACCGAGTACTCTGACTGGCCAGTGGTGAGCCAGGGCTTCACCCATAGAGAGTTGAGCTCAGTCCCTGCCGCAATCAAATGGCGATCTTCACAGAGAGGAGGGAAAGTTGGCAAAATCCTTGCCTCTCATCCATTAGTTGCTGTTCTGGCTAAGTGCTCCTATGTGTGAATGAGAGCCAATCATGCTCCCAGTGGTGAACCAAGGGGTCCCAGATTCAAATTTTGCACCCAAATAGCTCCGCCCACCAACCGCTCTAATTGGCTGGTGTCAAGCTAGGGCCTCAGGCACAGAGAGCCGAGTCCGGTCCCTGCAGCAGTTAAATAACAGTCTTCATGGAGAGGAGGGAAAGTTGGCAAAATCCTGCCTCTCAGTTGTTAGTCACATGAAACATCAGGCGCTATGGGTTCATCTTCCTCTTCCTCCACATAAATGTCCTACTCCTCCTCCTCCACAGGCAAGTGGTCTGGAACCAGAGTCTGGAGAGAGGGATAGGCATGTTATTTGGTTATACAGGACAAAAGAAGGCTGAAAACCCATCTACATTGTCTCCCACTCCTAGTGGGTGGATCGTTCTTTGTTCAAAAAGTTTCCCATAGGCTGGAAGGTTTCGAAAAACTGCCATACCTTAGTCATGTCCTGTATTGAGGGCATTTTTCTCTGATCCACTGCTTGCTCCTTTTCCTTTGCAGTAGGAGTGATATGGACATGGCTTCATGGCGAGAAAATAGAGGTCTGGAAGGGCATGACTGGGATCCCATCATCTTATCTTTATCCTTCCTATTTCTTCCTTATCTTTTTTAAGGAGAGGTTTGCTGTAACAGTTATTGACATCTCCTCCACTCCTAAGGAATTTGAGAGCATTACTGTGAAGCTAACCCTTTCCTCTGCGGAAACCATAGCAATAACTGCCTGTTACAGACCGCCGTCTGGTGACTTTGGAATACTAGACCACCTCCACAAGCATTTAGAGAAGGCCAACTCTGAATGCATTATTATAGGGGACCTTAATCTCGACTGGAAGGATGACTGCTCCAAAACTCTGAAGGAGTTTTGTGACAAGCATGGCCTGTCACAAAATTACCCCAGATGTCACCCACCCTAATAGCAAAAACCCAAACCGCAGCTCACTCCTGGATTTAATTCTTGTAAACAAGCCTCACAATATATCCCATGCAGGGGTATTCCATAATGATGTAAGTGATCATAGCGCTATAGCTTGTGTAAGGCGTACTCCCAAACTTAACTCAACCTCTATCTTCAAAGCCAAAAGATGCCTAAGGAATTTTAGCCAGGCTGCCTTCCTATCAGATCTAAACAAGATTAGATGGCAGGACTTTTATTTAACTACATCAATCACTGAGGCCTACAACATCTTCCAAAACTTCATCAGGGATGTGATTGATAAACATGCCCCCCCTTACCAAAATTAAATCCCAATAAAGGTCATCCCCCTGGTTTACGCCTGCCCTGAAAGCATCTCTAAAGGGCAGAGACAGGTTGTGGAGGAAAACCAGAAAAAACGAAAACTGATTCAGACTGGCTTGCCTTCTGTGTCACTAGAAAATCCTGCACTAAACTTATTAGAGCTGAGAAAGGTCTTTATTTCCAATCTGCCCTTGAAGAAAACAGAAATAATTCTGCCAAATTCTGAAATATCCTAGAGGAGGTTGAGGGCCGATCATCTTCCTCTCCCCTGCATACCAAGATAGTGGTTGGAGACGTCACATATACTGACAAGACTGACATCCTGGAGCAACTCAATAATCACTTCGCCATGGCAGGACTAGCTTTCAATGCCTCGCCCACCAGTAGGCTAGCTACACAGTCTCTGTCCGATGATGCCCTTGCCCTGCCAGCACAACAAATCAGAAGACCTCCTTCTGTTTTAGCCCTGTAACCTTAAAGCAGGCTGAGGATCTATTGTTGGCACTGGATACGAAGAAAAGCGCCAGGGCAGACCTTTTAGAGCCCTTTTTTTCTGAAATTAGGACATTTTCACTTAACCGCTCCCATCACACACCTTTTTAATCTTTCCCTTTCATTAGGGGACCTCCCACCAATCTGGAAAATCGCACACATTGTTCCCCATTTCTAGTCTGGGAATAAATGTGACCTAAACAATTACAGGCCAATTTCCCTATTCCCCACCCTATCAGAACTACTGGAGAAGCCAGTTAACCAACAGTTAAGAGACTTCCTGGACTCTAAGGACCTATTAAACCCCGTACAGTCGGGTTTCAGACCAAAGCACAGCACTGTATCCGCCCTTTCTAAAGCTTCTAGTGACTGGCTAAATACAATGGATGCAAAGAAGCACATCTATGCCTTGTTTTTAGATTTAAGCAAGGCCTTTGATGCTGTTGACCATAGCCTGCTATTGTACGCCTTGAGCCACCTTGGACTTGATGATACCTCCAGAAATGGTTCAACTGTTACCTTACCAACAGAATGCAACAAATCAAAGACCAAGGAGCTCTCTCGCTGCTTAAAATACCACCGCATGGGGTGCTGCAAGGCTCCATACTGGATCCCATACTCTTCGCGGCCTATATTAACAACATTGACTCCCAAATACACAAGGCACGTGTGCATCTATTTGCGGATGACACGGTGATATACACAGCATGCTCTTCCCCCGAGCTTGCGTTTAATGAGCTGCAACACAAATTCAACATCCTGCAAAAGAATTTACTGCAGCTGAAGCTCTTCCTTAATGCAAACAAAACAAAAGCTGTGGTTATCTCCCCTAAATCTCACTCGCCGGCAACAGCCGTACATCTTCATAGGATACTCACGTTACTTGACAAACCAACTGAAATTGTTGACAACTTTAAGTACCTGGGTTTTTGGTTAGACAGCAAGCTTAACTTTACGGTACATTTGCAGTAACTAGCCAAAAAACTGAGACAACTCCTGGCCGTCTTCTATCGTATTAGACACCTTCTCACTTGTGAGGCAAAAAAGACATTGGTCCAAACAACCTTCCTACCTCTACTAGACTACATGAACATCCTCTATAGCGACCGCCCTGTATCGGTTCTAAGTAAATTAGACACCCTATACCACCATGCCCTGAGATTCATATCTAGCGCTCCTTTAAACATCCACCACTGTCTGGTCTATGAGATGCTTGGCTGGTCCTCTTACTATCAGGAGGAAGAGGAATGCAGCTCTTTGGTTTCACAGGGCAATTACAAATAAACTTGCTTCTTATATCTCCAATCTATTTAATCGAAACTCAGGAACCTACTATTTGAGATGCTACACATTTGTTATGTTTGAGGTCCTCAAGATCTAAACACAATATGGCACTGCCGCTTTTAGCTTTGCTTTTCCCTCCCTTTGGAACTCCCTGCAGAAGACACTTAAGATTGTTACGGTACCGGGGATATCCATCTTCAAGTCCCTTCTCACAGCTGCCTTGAAAGAATCAAATCAAATCAATCTTTAATTGTAAAAAGCGCCTTTCTCATAACCAAGGCACTTGTACATATCCCTAGGTTACTCTCGTAGGAACCTCCTGCCATATCTTGCTTGTCCCCGCACTATGTTATGTACCCCGTGCACTGACTGAGTTTTATTTCATATTAATTGACATGACCACCTACTCTAATATAATCCGTGCTAAACTGAACTGCTGTTTTATATGACCTGTTTTCTTTTTGATGATGCTTCCCAATGAATTCTGACGTGTTGTTGTACTGTAATGATGTACTGTGTGTTTTTCTGTACCTCTCTGTACCCCATTGTTGTAATCTCCCGGTTCGTTCCTGAAAATAGGCATATTACTTGTCTAGTGTAATTACCCGGTTACCAAAAGCTAAATAAATAAAATAAAAATAAATAAATATATAAATCAATATAGTAATCATGACAAATCAATTAAATTAATAAGGTCCAACAATTTAAACCTCGATAAATTACAGCGGCAGCCTAAAAATCTGGGTATGTCAGACTAAATAAATAAGCTTTAAGGGCAACTTTAAAATTCTGGACGGTCAGGCAGTCTCGCACTCAATGAGGTAAAGAATTCCACAGGGTCAGGGCCGTAAAACCAAAAGACCCAGCCCCAGATGTCTTTAAACATACCCTGGAACTCTAGCAATCCCTCGCTTGGGGATTGAGAGGGCGGGGAGGGGACATTAAGGGCAAAGTAGATCTTGCAAGTAACTAGGTCCCTGATCGTGTAGGGCTTTATAGGTCAGCAAACCGACCTTGAAGGTGATCCACCACTGTACTGGCAGCCAGTGCAGTCCATGGAGCACAGGCATTATGTGACTGGTCCTAGAAGTACCAGTCATTAGCCTGGCTGCCGCATTCTCCACTAGCTGCAAGTGGCGCATATCAACCCCTGGTAGCCCTAGGTAAAGGGCGTTGCAGTAGTCAAGGTGGGAGGTAACAAAGGCGTGGAACAGCATTGGAAGATTATCAGGAGGAACCAGATGTTTCACCCGGGCGATATTCCTCAGATGGTAAAAAGAGGTTTTGACAACTGCCGACACCTGAGATTTAAGGGTCAGGTCATTGTCAAAAATAATGCCCAGGTTCCGCACCCGATCTGAGGTAGTCAGTGGAACACCCCTGAGCCATAATTCAGAGGGTAGTCCTGCCAACAAACCCGCCTCAGGGTGATCTGGGTCCACAACCAGCACCTCAGTTTTAACCAGGTTTAACTGTAGCCAGCTTGCACTCATCCAATCCTGGATCTCGGCTAGACAGTTGTTAAATACCGAGAGGGACACATCCTGACCGGGTACAAAGGACATGTACAGCTGAGTATCGTCTGCATAGCAGTGAAAACTCAGACTGTACCACCTAATGATCTCTCCTAACGGCAGCGTATACACTGCAAACAGCATGGGTAACAGGATGGAGCCCTGCGGCTCCCTACAGGATAGGGGGAAGAGGGGCCAAGGAATAAATCCCAGACACCACTCTCCGAGTCCTACCCTTCAGGAAGGATTGAAACCACCTGAGAACTGTATCAGACAGTCCACAGATGAACTGCAGGTGCTCCAACAGCACACCATGATCTACAGTGTCAAATGCTGCAGACAGATCAAGGAGGACCAAGATGGAACGGGTCTTCCAATCTCTCGCTATTAGGAGGTCATCTAGTACCAGGACAAGGACCATCTCGGTACTATGTCTCTTCCTAAATCCAGACTGAAGAGAATCATAGACACTGTGGCTGGTCAAATGATCATCCAGCTGCGACGCGACCACCTTCTCAATAACCTTACCCACAAAGGGCAGGTTAGAGACAGGTCTGTAGTTCGCCAGACAATCTGGATCAAGGGATGGCTTTTTAAGGAGGGGCCGAACAACCACCTCCTTCAGGGGATCCGGAATGATTCCCCTCTCCAAAGACCTCCAGACTATCTCAGCTAGGACCGGGCCGATCTCATCCACGCATCCTACCAGAAGGCGTGTGGGGCCTGGATCCACACTACAGCTGGTTGGTCGCAGCGTCTGGATGACCATCACAATGTCAGTGATTGAGGGTCAGCAAAAGTCAGACCAGGTAAACTGGATGCCTGACATCTCCTGCTGACCACCGCAGCTCCCATTAGAGGAAGCCAGACAGATGCTGGATCTGATTGTGGCAGCAGCACTGCACCAGCCATGCCCATGATTTCCTCTCAAGGTTAACTTTTCTTGAGCCACTAAGTGTGTTTTTTAACTTTTTTTTTGTGTACTAGTTTAGTCTGCAGCTGTGATCATGATGTCTGACTGAGCAGTGGCACTTACTTTTTTGCCAGAATAGTAGTTTCCTGAGTCTTGACGCCTGCCGCATCCCCTCTTGGTGGTCCTCCTCTCTCTCTCTCTCTCTGTCAGGCAGGATCACAGCACACAGATCCACATAAGGAAGTCACAGACAGGCTAGAACCAGTGGCCGTGAACCAAGTTCGACCCTGATTAAGGTCTGTTGTTGCAGGCAGCTCGGACTTCAGGTTTGGACAGCTCTTACTCGAAATTAAATTCCCTAACTTGCGGTCTCTAGTTGCTGATGACAAATGCAGTTGCAGTTGCACACACTCAAACAGCAGCCATGAAGCAGCAGTCTCCCACTCTGTAATGACGTCCCTGGTGACGGCGAGTCACATGGTTGCGCATGTGCACAAAATCTCTATGGCGCTATGGATCTTGGGAGATTGAGTTTTTGGAAACAGTACAGGGGGTCACCAAAAAATACGGAACAATAGGTGTCCCATATGAATCTGAAATGGGACAGGGCAAAATGCTCATAAATATGGGACTGTTGGCAACCCTACCTCTACTGGGATTTGAACCCAGGCCCCCGGCATTCTGTACCATGCTGGTGTTCTGACCACCTGAGCTATAGAGGAAGTAAGGAGATGAGTTGAGCCAGTCATCCCTTTCACACACGCATACCAAACTTCCCTAAGGGAAACAGGGAAGGCAGTAAGGCAGGGGAAGGCCCAAACTGAGGAAACACTAGCACAAACAGTAAAAGAAGATGACAAGACTTTCTATAGATACATTAGTGAAAGGAGAAAGTCCAGAGAGGGTCTTGCTAAGATCAAAGGGGTTAAGGGGGCATGTGAGGAGGAGGACCATGTAAAAGCATCTATCCTAAATAGATACTTCTGCTCAGTATTTACTGAAGAGAAGGTAGGGCAGGGTCCACAGCTCTGCACCATGGACACAAGGGGGAGGGAGGTGTGCACTAGTTCCTTCACAAAAGAAAGGGTCCTACAAGAGCTTGATAAGCTCAGAGTGGACAAGGCAATGGGACTTGATGGCATACATCCCAAGGTACTAAAGGAGCTAAGGGTGGAACTAGCAGAGCCATTATCAGAATTGTTCAGTGAGTCTCTGAGCACAGAAGAGGTCCCAGAAGACTGGAGAAGTGCTCATGTGATCCCGCTTCACAAGAGTGGTAGCAGGGAGGAGGCAGGGAACTACAGACCAGTCAGTCTTACCTCAGCAGTGGGCAAGATTATGGAGGCACTCCTTAAGGAAAGGATAGTGCAACACCTGGAATCCATAGGTGCACAGGATCCAAGACAGCATGGGTTTACAACAGGAAGGCCCTATCAAACTAATCTCATAGATTTCTTTGACTGGGTAACCAGAGTGGTGGACCAAAGGGGAGCAGTTGATGTCGCCTACCTTGACATCAGCAAAGCTTTCGATACTGTTCCACATAGAAGATTGATTAATAAGCTGGGTAGGCTTGGGGTGGGTTAGAAGTTGGTCAACTGGGTGGCAAACTGGTTGGTGAGCAGAAAACAGAGAGTGGTGGTAAATGGTATACAGTCAGAAGAGATGCAAGTTACAAGTGGGGTACCTCAGGGATCAGTCCTGGGGCCAGTCCTCTTCAATATCTTCATCAGGGACATTGCAGATGGACTGGAGGGTAAGGTTTGTCTGTTTGCAGATGGCACCAAGATCTGCAGCAGAGTAGATGATCCAGATGGGGTGGGCAGAATGAGAAGAGATCTGGATAAACTAGCAAAATGGTTGAAAGAGTGGCAACTGGGGTTTAATGCAAAGAAGTGCAAGATCATACACATAGGGAAGAGAAACCCTGAAGCCACCTATAGGCTGGGAGGGGAGTTGCTGGCAGTCACAAGGGAAGAAAGAGACTTGGGCATCATCATCACTGATGACCTGAAATCATCCAAGCAGACCACTAAAGCAGTAGGTAAGGCTAGGGGGATGTTGGGGTGTATTAGTAGGGGTCTCACAAGTCGGAAGAGGGAGGTAATAATCCCTCTTTACAAGACACTGGTTAGGCCCCATCTGGAGTACTGCGTGCAGTACTGGAGGCCGCACCTTCACAAGGACGTTAACCAAATTGAGGCAGTCCAGAGAAGGGTAACCAAGATGGTGCAGAGACTGCATCAGAAAACATATGAGGACAGATTAACGGAGCTCAACATGTATACCCTAGAGCAAAGGAAGGAGAGAGGTGATATGAATGAAACATTCAAACACCTTAAGGGCATTAACAAGGTGAAAGAGTCTAACATATTTCAATATAAGAAAAATAGCAGGACAAGAGGACACAGCATGAGATTAGAGGGAGACCGATTAAGGGGTAATGTGAGGAAGTTCTTTTTCACAGAAAGGGTGGTGGATGCATGGAACGACCTACCTCAGGAAGTGGTGGATATGAATACAGTGCATGGCTTCAAACAGGCATGGGATAGGCATAAGGGAGCAATACAGATGAGTATGAACAGATAGGCCACTGACAGAGCAAAAGCTGATGGCACATTCATAAGGTAGAAAAAGAATGGGCAGACTGGATGGGCCTTGTGGTCCTTATCTGCTGTCAACTTCTGTGTTTCTATGTTTATGTTTAACCCTATCCGCAAAGAACCAAGCAAATTCATCACACCGTTCTTGTAAAAAAGCTCTCCCAGGCTGGAGACAGATTGGATTCCACAATCTGTCCACAGTCTGGAAGAGCTGAGCTAGTCACTTCTGTGCAGAACTTGTGAAAGAAACTTGCTCATGTCATAGATAATTGCTCAAGACTTCGCTTTCCCAATTCCGCTTTTGTTGTCAGGACAATCTAGCACTTCCTGCTCCTTTCCCCCTTACCTCTACCCTTTCTCCTCAACCACCCTGCTCCTCCCCCTTCTCATTTCTCCACTCCCTTTTTAGCACATACTTAATATCAGTTGTCTTATTACATGTTACTATAGTTTTGTCGTATTATTCCCATGTTGTCCTTTGTACTTGTAATCTGTATATACTGTGACATGCTTAAAATGTATCACTGACTGTATTTAAATTATGTATATGTTTTGTACCTGTATACCTGAGCCATTGTACTGTTGTCCCTTGTACTTATTGTCTATTGTCCAGGACCACCTTGCAAATGAGATCGCTCAAAGGTGTAAAGCCTGGTTAAATAAAGTTTGATTGATTGATTGACATCACAAGTCTTTGCTCCGTGCGGTGGAGCAGGGGGCCTAGTGGGAAGTTAGGCGAGACCAGAAAATTAGGCAGGTCCCCTGGGCCCCCCTTCCCCAACAAAAGAAGAGGGTGGTGGTGCAGGGAAGGGTAGTGGGCATGGAGAATGAGGGAATAGTTAGGAAGAGAGGGGCAGAAGAAAAGGGCAGAGAACAGGCCAGAGAGGAACAGAAGGGAGCGATAGGGGGTGTGCCAGTGGGGGGAGAAGTTCAGGAGGAGGGGAAGAGGATTTTGGGTGAAGAGGGTCAGGAGGAAGTGCAAGAGGGACAGGAGAGACAGGAGGAGGCAGGTGGGAATGGGCAGCAATATGGACAGGGGGGTGGGCCCAGGATGAGGGGGTAGGGTGGTGATCTTGGGCTACTCAGTTGTGAGGGGGTGAAACGGGGTGAAGGGCCAGACTGTAACAAGTAGAACGCATGCCAGGGATGCTGTCATGGAGGGTGGGACCTCTAGCAGCACAGTGTGTGGGACAGGGAGGAAGAAAACTTTATATTATAATGCACCTCGGTGCAAATGACCTTTCAGGATATGACATGGGGTGGTGCAAAAAAGGTTCAAGGAGGGGGGAAGAATCTGCAGGGTGGAAGGGATGTCAGTAGCCTTCTTGGAGATTCTTCTAGTTCCGAGGATTAGTATGGTGTGGTGAGGAAGATAAGGATTGCCGATTGTAGCGAATGGCTTAGAGGGTGGTGTGAGGTGGAAAGGTATGTGTGCATTGATGGTTGAGGGGAGATATGGGATAACAAGAACCTGTATGCACCAGACAGGTTACACCTAAATAGAAAGGGCACAAGGGTCCTGAAGGGAAAGCTGGAGGCCTTCATGATTAAAAATTTAACATGAATCTGGAGGACAGCAGGGTGCATATCACCCTTAGTCACCTGTTGGAGGAGGCTGAGAGGTCTCCCCCATGCAGGACAGCAGGAGGAGGGGAGGGATGGGGGTGGTGGAACAAGGGAGGGACCAAGGGAAGAGGGATGGAAGGGGGAGGTCAGGAGTAATAGGGGTCCAGAGTTGCAGTGGAGGGTGATGTTTCTAGACACCAGACATCTGAGGAACAAAATGGCAGAATTGTAGCCATTGTTGGCTGAGGGAGAGGTGGACATAGTGCCATCACAGAGGCTTGGGCCACACAAAACAATGACTGGGACATAGCAGTTCCTGGGTAAACAAGCATTTGTCAATGCCGAATGTTGCTTGCTTCTATGTGCTGTTTAGGTATTTGGAAGTCATTGGAGTGCAAATATTGAAAATTTGAGAACTTACTAGCGTGCGTAGGAACTGCGCAGAACGACGTCAGAAACAGTCATTGTTAGGAAATTTGTCATGAAATGTTCAACATAGCCATTTTAAGACCTCTGGTCATGAACAGTGTCAGTGTGATTTTGTTAATGTGTCCATACATTGAGTTTGCACACCGATCATGCATTGTGCGCTACATGGCGGAAACACGTTTTGGGCAGGATATGAAAATGACAGCTGTACTGCTCATAAGGAGGTGTGGTAAATGGCAATGTTAAAAATCTAGAATGAAATATTGAAAATTACGCAAACCTCCACGAGCTGTGTGGAACTGTGCAACGACACTGTGAAAACAGTCATTTTGCGGAATTCTTTCACCAAATTTTCAACATTGCCATTTTGGATCTCTGCTCATGAACACTGACACTGTGATTTTGCAATGTGTCCCTTTTACTGAGTTAGCACTAAGATCTGCGTTATGTGCGCTACATGGCGGAAACATGTTTTGGAGCAGGATGTGAAAATGACAACTGTACTGCTCATGAGGAGGTGTGGGAAAATGGCAATGTTGAAAATCTGGAGTGAAAATATTGAAAAAATGAGACTTACGAGCTCATGAGAACCGCGCAACGCACTCATAAAACAGTCATTTTATGAATTTTTCACCAAATTTCAACATAGCCATTTTAAGACCTCTGCTCATGAACAGTGTCACTGTGATTTTCTTAATTTGTCCCGTACATTGATTTCGCTACACCAACTGCGCCATTCTGCGCTACAAGGTCGGAAACACATTTGGTGAGATGTGAAAATGACAGCTATACTACTCATAAGAAGGTGTGGAAAATGGCAATGTTGAAAATCTGGGTGAAAATATTGAAATTTGGCGAACTTACTGAGCCTGCGTGGGAACTGCATAGCCTTAAGCCTAGTAATACAGTCATTTTAGATTTGTGGACCAAATTTTCAACATGGGGTTTTGGGACCCCTTATCATGAATGATGTCACTGTCATGGCGGTATTTGGGCCTGAAGGGTGATTTTGCAGTCACCGCGCAGTCACTCGCGCCGGAATCACCCTTCAAGCCCGAATAACGCCATGACAGTGACATATTCATGAGAAGGGGTCCTAAAAACCCATGTTGAAAATTTGCAAAATTTCAAAATGCCTGAGATATGCAATAAAGTTGAACCCTCCTATCTAGCCCATATACAGCTTACGGCATTTCCTCAGTTCCAGTCGGGTTTGAAGAGTGCAGGCGTGTTCCCGGTCCACGAAGATCATACACCGGAGTCAGAGGTAAGTATGGGTGGGGGAGGCTGGAGTGCGCAGTGGGTGGGTGTGGGTTGCGGGAGGGGTTCGGGAGGCAGGGACCGTTTTATTTTACAGGGTTAAAACAAAAAGACTTCGATGGAACTGTTTGCCATGGTGGGGTGGGCTCCCAGCATGGCACAAGATGGGGGGCCGTTCAGCCGATGGGGATTGGGCACCCCGTCAGTAAATAAGTGATTGCCAGCTGGGGTGGGCTCCCAGCGTGGCACCAACTCTGAGGGGCGACAGCAGCTCAGCCGGCAGGGATTGGGCACCCATCGGCTACACAGGACATGCGGTGGCGCTGCGCCTGCGTGTGGGGGAGCTATGTATCGGTGCTCACGGAGCGTAGCTCCCCCTTTCAACTGTATGCCACTGCATTTTGGAGCGTGTCATAGACAGCTCCAAAATGCATTGGCTTACAGGGGCCGCGCCTGCCAGCTCACAGACTGAATTGGAGGAGGAGGTGACACACCTCCGAAATCTCCGATGATGGCACTATGTTTCTTGCACATGCGTGCAAGCAACATAAAAATGTACAGAAAGGGTAGGGAAACAGGAAGTGGGGGGAGGTGCTGTACGTGAGGAAGGGTATAATTTTTATCAGAGAGGAAGATGCAGAGGGCAAGCCTGAAGCTTTGTGGGTGTAGATCCAACCCATTACAGGGAGGAAACAAAGGGTGGGGGTGGTCTACAGACCACCATCCCAGGGTGAGGAACTGGACAGGGAAAGGGGAAATTGTTTAACCAGGAAAGGCACACTAAGCCAGAGCTTGTTTCCAAGTGCAACCTGGGAGCACAAGGAAGTTAAGTGACTTGCTCATGGTCACACAGTATACAAGTGGGGGTTGGTGGGATTCAAACCCAGGTCTCCAGGTTAGCAGCTCAGTGCCCTTAACCACTACGCTATACTGCCTCCTTACCATACGTTACCTCCCAGAATATAGATATGTCCAGTGGGGAGTAGTAATAATGCAGGATTTCAATCTACCTGAGTGGAATGGAAATCCCCGCTACCTCCTTTACTAGGGAACAAATACTGCTGAAAACTTTCCAGAGTGCTTTCCTAACTCAAGGTGTCATGGAGCCCTCCAGGGAGAGGGTTGTCCTGGATCTGGTCCTGTCTAACTGTGCACATGTTCAGAATGTGAAGGTGGATGCTCTGCTTGCAGGAAGTGATCAGCACATGGTATAATTTCACCTGGACATGGGTATATGGATGGTCAGGACCACTACGAGGGTGTTGGACTTTTAGAGAGCTGATTGGTAGGATAGGAGAAGTTCTGAAAGGACACCTTGCTAGGATCAGAGTGGGGATGGATACGGAATAGAAGTGGGTCATATTAAAGAAGGGATTGCTGAAGGCCACTACTGAATGTGCCAAAATCAGAAGTAAGAAAGCTAAACCAAAGATTCTGGTGGTCCCCTGGCAGACCTGTTTAACACCTCTCCAGAGTTTGGAAACATGCCCCAGGACTGGAGAATGGCACATGTGGTGCCTCTCCATAAAAGTGGGCCAGTAGTTGAACCATGGAACTAGCCTGACCTCCATAGTGGGTAAGCTAATGGAGACCATCCTGAAAGAGAGATGGATCAGTTTTTCTGGGGGAAAATGGGCTCCAGGATGAGAGGCAGCATGAGTTTTTGTCAGAGAGGTCCTGCCAGGTGAACCTAATTGACTTCTTCTGTTGTGTCACCAGGACAGCAGACAAGGGCCAGGTGGTTGATGTTCTATATATGAACTTCAGCATGGCCTTTGATTTGGTGCCTTGTGGAAGACTGGTCGAGAAACTGGAGGACCTGGAGGTGAGGCTAAGTTTATGGTAGGGGTCAGAAGCTGGTTGCAGTACAGAAGCCAGAGGGTGGTAAATGGGAGCAAATTCTCAGAAGTGAGGTCTGGGACCACTGGGGTCCCAGAGGGGCTTGGTGCCTGGTTTAGTGTTGTTTAACATCTTCATAAGTGACATAATGGATGGGATCAAAGGTAAAATCTGCCTGTACATGGATGACACCTAGCTCTGTGGGAGGGTAGAAACAAAGGAGAAAAGGCAGGAACTCAGGGCGGACCTGACTAGGCTAGACAAGTGGTCTGCCATTTGACAGCTAGGGTTCAATGCTAAAAAGTATAGTTATGCACTTGGGGCAAAGAATCCAGGGATCAAATAATGGTTGGGTGAAGTTCAGGTAACCAGGTCAGAGGAAGAACAGGATCTAAAAATAATAAAGTGACCTGAAACACACTGTACACTGCAAGAGAGCAGCAGACGAAGTAATTCAGATGCTGGGCTCTCTGCAAGAACTCCTGAATCCTTACTGCCCCGGCCATCCCCTCCACTCAGCTGATGAGGAGTTGTTAGAGATTCCCAGGGCATGGCTGAAAACATCTAGGGCCTGTGCTTTTATGTATGTAGCTCCTACCCCGTGGAATTCTCAGATTCGAGAGTGCAGGACCGTGGAGAGCTTCAAGACGGCCTTAAAAATGCATCTATTTCATCTGGCATATAATGACTATGAATTTAAATTTAGGGGCTAACAGAAGCCCTGGTTTAAATTATGGAATTGATTTAAAGCCTTTCTTAGAAGAACAAAGAAAGTAACCCCCCCCCCTTCCTTCCCTTTTAAAATATGGCCTGCAGTAACTGTTTGGAAATCTCTGACACCAGCATGCTTTCATTGTCTTTCTCTCCCCCCCCCACACCCATTTTTGTCAGGTATGCCTACATTCTTAATTAGTTGCATGATGTCATGAAAATGAGTCCTCCAGATTGGTGCTTTTGAAATAATTGCTTGATGATTAAACTTGTGAGGGGGGGAAGGGATAAGGGAAGGGCTGACCAGAAGCCCTCTCCTCCAGATGAGGGGAGTAGCCTTCACGCCCAAGGGGGGAAGGGGGGAAACAGATTGGGGATGGAGGTTTCAGGAGGAGCAGAGGGAGGATGGAAGTATAAGGAATCTGGGTGGGGCTCGACAAAGAGAATCAAGGATAAGGGGTGGGGGTTGGTGTTAGTAAATGCCAGGAGCTTGGGAAACAAGTTGCCAGAGTTCCAGGCCATGCTGTTCGGGGTGGATGTGGCGGTCACGGAAGCGGTGGCCAACAAAACCATGACTGGGACCCTAAACGCATAGGGGTACACTATGCTCAGGAAGGATAGAAAGAAGAGGGCAGAGGGGGTGGAGTGGCTATGTTCATTAGAGATGACATAGAAATTGCTAGGTAGAAGAGGCAGAGGAAACATGGAGGCCTTATGGGTCACTTTACGATCCTCAGCAGGAAATAAGGTCAAGCTGGGTGTAGCACATAGGCCCCTGGGATGAGTGAGGTTCTAGAGGATGGTTTGCTGGACAACATCATTGCCCAGTGTGGACCAAAGGGAAGGAGTGGTGTTGATGGGGGACCTTAATATGCCAGGTACAAACTGGGGAACCATGTCCTCTAAGGTGGCCAAGGAGCAGAGGCTGTTGGATGGCTTCCAGGATGTTTTCTTAACACAGCATGTGATGGAGCCCACAAGGGAAGGGCATGTCCTGGATGGTTCTGGCAGATGGAGATCTGGTAAGGGACATGGTTGTACAAGACCCTGACTGGGAGCGACCACAATACTGTCTGGTTTCAAATAAGCATGGGGGAGGGAGATCTAGGATACTGGCAGTGGACTTCAGGGGGCAGACTTCATGGGCATGGGAATATTCTCAAGGATCACTTGATGGGATTACCTCAATGACAAGTGTGGAAAGGAGATGGGAGGTCATAAACGGGGACTTCATGAGGCAGTCAGGATCTGGCTAAGTTGAAGCGTGAGGAGCAAGGTCACATAAACCATGCTGGTGGTCCAGTGAGGTACAGGTAGCAGTCAGAGAAAAGAAGGCAGCCTACAAAAAATATAAAACAACAAGAGGGGATAGGGATAAGGAAATGTACCAGCTTGCATCTAGAAAAGTCACCCGTATGGTGAGGGGAGCAAAGTCCAGTAAAGAGCAACGGCTGGCACAAGGGATACATGGAGGGGAAAAGGGGTTCTTCCAGTACATTGGGGAGCGGAGAAAAACTAAGGGCCATCTCAGCAGATTGAGATCAGAAGGAGGGTGGGTGGAAGAGGCGAGGGACCAGGCAGGGGTATTTAACGAGTACTTTGCCTCTGTGTTCACTAGGGAGGGGGATGGGATATCTACAAAGCAAGGCACGAAGGGGATAGAAACATCAGTAAGTGGGATCAGGGGAGCAACAAAAATGGAGCAAGAGGGAGAGAGAGGTACCCCAAGGATGTCACATCTGGGTTAAGATAAAAAGGCCAGTAAGGTGGAGGGAATGGATGATGCTATCTCCGCCAAAAAGGTGTGGTTAGCCCTCAAGGACCTAAAGAAAGACAAATCTCCTGGGCGGATGGCATTCATCTGAGAGTACTATGGGGTGGCGGACATACTGGCTGCACCCTGGCGGAGCTTTCAGCAGGTCACTTGGGACAGGAGGGTACCTAGGGATTGGCGAGAGGCACATGTGGTACCGATCCATAAAGGGGGTCGAGGGAAGTACCAGGTAACTATAGACCCATCAGTTTGACCTCGGTGGTGGAAATTAATGGAGCGATACTAAAGGAACGATTGGGGGGTGTACTTGGAGGAGGTGGGAGGTCTGGATGGTCGGCAACATGGGTTTGTGCCAGGTAGATCATGTCAAACCAACCTGGTGGAGTTCTATGAATGGGTAACATCAGAACTGGACAGGGTAAGCCTGTGGATGTATTATTCTTGGACTTCAGCAAAGCGTTTGACTCTGTCCCCACAATGGTCTGGTGGAGAAACTGATGGGGTTAGGAGAGGCCCTTTGATGGTCAGATGGATTGAAAACTGGCTAGCTGGACGACTCAGAGAGGAGTGGTCTGTGGGGAGCTCTCGAACCCTAGAGAGGTTGGTAGTGGGGTACAGCAGGGCTCGGTCCTGGGTCCGATCCTGTTTAATGCATACATATCGGACATCAGGGAGGGTCTAGGGTGTGAAATGAGTCTCTTCGCGGATGACTCCAAGATGGGAGCAGTAGTTGAGGGAGAAGAGGGGAGGTTGGCCCTGCAAGGGGACCTGGACACCCTGGAAAGCTGGGCTTACACATGGAAATTAAATTTAATATCACCAAGTGCAAGGTGTTGCATCTTGGTCTGGGAAACCCTAAACACAGGTACACCCTGGGAGGGGAGGCGCTGGAGGCCTCAGTAGGGGAAAAAGACTTAGGGGTCATGGTGGATGCATGTATGAATAACTCTGAGCAGTGCAGGAGAGTGGCTAGCAAGGCAAACAGAATGTTGGGATGCATCGTGGGGGATCACCTCTAGGAGCAAGGAAGTGATTCTGCCGCTGTACAATGGACTGGTTAGACCACACCTTGAGTACTGTGTACAGTACTGGAACCACACTTAAAGAGGGACATACAGCTCCTAGAGAGGGTACAGAGGAGGGCAACAAAGATGATACAAGGGCTAGGATTTGACATATGAGGACAGACTTAAGGAGCTCTGCCTGTTTTCACTGGAGGAGAGGAGAGACAGGGGAACATGATTGAGGTCTTCAAGTACCTCAAGGGAATAAATAGGGTAAACATGGAGGGATCTTAGACTAAAGCAGGGAGGTATCACCAGAGGCATGGTTTGAAGTTGGAAGGTGGAAGGTAAGGGGAAAGAGGAGGAGGTTTTTCACTGAGAGGGTGGTGGACCCTGGAATGCACTGCCTGGTGAGCTAGTTCAGAGATCCACAGTGGAGGGCTTCAAGAGAGGATGGGACAGACACAGAAAGTGGATGTATCAGATGATGTCCCGCCCCAGGGGTGGGGATGGATGATACGGGTTTCTGGAGCACAAGGGATGGGAGGGTCTCGGCACCCAACTAAGGATCTAAAGTTCGAGCAGACTCGATAGACCGTAAGGCCTAATCTGCTGGCAAATAGTATGTTAGTATGATGTAATTGATATCACAAACTCGCTCAGCCAGTCAACCCTCTACTCCCAAAGTGCTAACCTCTGAGCGTATGATTTGTGTACAGTGAACAGACAAGGTAACCTTCTTGTCTGTTTTGTGGATTCAAGTCACCTTAGTCTCAAGCTCTGAAGGGATTCAAACTGATAACCTCTTGTTCGTGTACCCAATTCTCAGGCTCAGATAATTCTGTCTTTGGGGGGCCAGATATCTTTGCCTACGGGCATCCAACCAGGTCTTTCAAATGAATCCTTAGAACTCAATGCAAGACTTTTAGAGAACTCTATCCATTTCCCAGTTTGGTATACAATAAGCCCATACACAGTGTACTTATAACCTTTAAAAGCTCCACTTAAAATAAAAAGAATTGTCAAGGCGCTCTAGCAGTTTCGTTTGTAAAAAAAAATCTTTACTTTAAAATTTCAAAACAGAACAATAATTACAGAACAAATTACATATATCCCAACACATACAGCCTTAAAATGAACAGGAAAAAGTACAGTTCCTATAATACATACATTTAGTCTGGTCTAATCCTACTCTTTTTCAGTGCTGTGATGATTCTCCCTCAGTCAGATAATATTCTCTTGTGTCAGTCAGAAATATTTTCTTGTGTCTCTGTCAGGTTCACTTCAGCAATTAAACACACTTCTGAGCCGGCCTTCTCATGAGGTCACTAACTCCACCTTGGTGTATCAAACTCTATATTTTACAATACAGTGTCTCCAAATAAAATATTTAAAAAAACATATGAGATGACCTCACTGACTTTCCTCTCCACAGGTTAACTGGTCAGAATTGGTTTTTGTTCTGCTACACATACATCTCAAAAGTTTCTTTGATCTAAGTCACTGTATTCAAAACAAAAGTGTACTGGCCTCTTTAATCCCATCTGGACCTTGGAATCTACACCTCAGGTCTCTCTGATGTAATTCAAGGGTTCAGACATCAAACCTCTTCAATGTCCATTCTGGCCTCTCTCGACACTCCTCCCCACAAGTCCTTCCTGGCAAATATACAAGTCAAAGGATCTCCCTGAGGGCATTATGAATGGTTAATCTTATTTCCTGGGATGAAAGCAAGTTGACAAGGTAATTGCACCCCAGATCTCTGCAGTTTAAATACCTCCTGTCCTTTGAACTTATCCTTGAGGGATCCTGATGTGTCAGTTCCAGTAAGACAGCCTTTTCCTTGAACTGACCCTTCCCTTCAAGCACTCAGAGCTGACTGTCTATGTCACAATTGATACTGATGTATATAGATGTGTTCCTTTAGATTAGTTGTATTAGCCTTTGAGAAAGGGTAGCTGTACCTGAAATGCATCAGGCAACATGTTTTTTATGCAATAAATTGTTGGTGTGATATAATAAGTGGTTTCAGCAATCTTTTAATGGTGGTGTGTGCCTGTTTTTTTGGTAAACATATAGTGACTATGCAGAATAATTCTGTTTCTACTTTCATGTTAATGTTGGAACCTGTAGATTTTTATTATCTTATTTATTTTAGTATTTTATTACTGTACAGCACTTTGGTTTTAGAATTGTGCTTTATAAATAACATTTATTATTATTATTATTATTATCATTATTACATAGCCACATGAATTACCACCAGGAAAGCAGAGATCATTCAAGCACTGTACAGGTCACTAGTAATAGCACATGTGGAGTACAGTGTGCAGTTTTGGTGCCTGTGTCTTAAGAAGGGTATCAGCTTGTTGGGGACGGTCCAGAAAAGGGCAATCAAGATTATCCAGGCCAGCAGGACAACAACTATGAGTAAAGTCTCTGGGAGCTCAGCATATACTCTCTTGAGCAAAAAAGGGAGAGGGGAGACATGATTAAGACCTTCAAGTACCTTAAGATTATTAATAGGATTAGATCCGAGGGCCTCTTCAGCCTTAGCAGGAACAAGACCACTAGGGAGCACAGTCTAAAGCTGGTGGGGAGTAGGTTCAGGAGGGAGGTGAGGAGGCACTTTTTCATCAAGAAGGTGGTGGGCAAGTGAAATGATCTGGCAAAGCAGGTGGTATCCCTAAAAATGATGGACAGCTTCAAGAGTGTTTGGGACAGGGTGAAGGGAAAAGTTGAAATTAGAAGGGGGGTGAGTAGGGGGAAGTTGAGGGAGGTCAAATGGGAAGGGTGACAATTCCCTTTGTAGATACATAGGGAGTTGCACAATCAAGCAGACTAGATACACCATACGGACTTCATCTGTTGGCATGTTTGTATAATGAGTATGCATGAATCAAAGCATTTTCTGCCCCCCCAGCCTTTCTCTGGCCCAGTCAATATAAAAACATCCCTGGTGTCTAGTGGTTCCCCCTTCCTCTCCCCAACCAAATCAAGCAAAACATCCCTGGCATATAGCAGTCCCCCTTCCCCATTTGCCAAAAGTGGCTTGTATTCATTGAAAAGATTCAGTGCTAATCCCAGACCTGCCAGCTCCCTCATCTCATTGTTTTGTTTCTGTGGGTCTGGTGCTTATCCCAGACCTGCCAGCTCCCTCCACTGAATGTTTTGGTCTGGTGGGTCTGGTGCTCATCCCAGATCCGCCAGCTCCATTGCATGAGTATCAGAATTTAACAGCTGGAAGGACAAGTTTATATCCTTGGGAAAGGTCAAGATTTTTATCAGAGACAGACCAAATGTCTCTGAGGGCAATTACCATCTCAGTTATCCTGCATCATGATAGGACTCCTGGACAGTTAATGGGAATGCTTCAAAGGAAAGCGTCCTTTCATTTTTGGATGCAGCTACTTAACCAGACACTCCTGCTGGGCTAAATAGGGCTCGGGACACAAGCAGATGTATTTGTACAAAGTCCCAAGTCCAGATCAGACCAGTTTCCCAAAACAGCCCAGCTCTCAAGTCACAAAGAATTGGCCTGGGAGTGATGTCATAGGACATGTGTGCCAAGGGTAAGGGAAGACTGTTTTTTTTTTGTGGGGGGGGACTTGTTAGCTTTAGTTTTGGGACAGCAGGTTAGTTATGTTTGGGACTCTAAACAGCTTACATCTAAAGTTCAAGTCTGCCCTGATTCACCAAGGTTTCCTATTTGGTAAGCTATTCTACTATGCTAAATAGAGAAGCGTGAGATAGTTTTTTTTTCTGTATGTTACCTACTGTTCAAAGTTTTTTTCTGTATGTTACCTACTGTTCAAAACATTTTCTTTTGATGTCTGTAGAATTACTGTTCCCCATAGTCTGTTTGGTATCCTGTATTATATGTGTTAATATCTTGACAGCAGCTCCTGTGACCTGTGAAAACACTTCTGGGTCACCCCTCAGGATAAGACACAGCCCTGCAGCGAGCAGGGCGAGCATCGTCGCACGCAGAGACAAGCGCATCAGCGCGTGTCAGCTGTGTCCGCTGGGCCTGGGGCACGTCATTACGCTGGTAGGAAGGTCCACAAGTACAATTACCAGAATTATGGACAAGGTTATTACCTACTATAATTGCCCTGGCTGTGGTATGTATTCCACTGATGTGTTTAGAGACTTAGTTTGTAATAATTGCTCTGTTATCTCTTCTTTAAGGGCTGAGATAAATGCCTTACAAAAACATTTACAAACCCACGCGGATATTACTCATTTAGAGGATTATATTGACAATGTGGCGGACAGTTTAGTTAATGATTCACTGCAACAAAGTTTAACCAAATTTAAGCAGGATGAACACGAATGGTGTCTTGTTCAAAATGTTTAAGGTAAAAAAGGCAGACATAATATTGGGGGGCAGTTACAATATCCAGACTGAAAATAAATTTAACATTTTAATGGCAGATTCTTGCCCACTTACATCAAGTACTGAGGATGTTTGTGAGGATCAGTCCCCCACAGTTACACCAAGCATTAATACTCTCCTTAAGCCCTTACATACTCCTGAGACACTGTACCCATTACCCTCTGGAGATGCACTGAATCATAGTACAATCCCCTTAGCGAGTTCTGTGACTCCCTCTCGAGTACAAGATTCACCTTCAGTTCAAACTGCAATTCCTAGGGATGTATTGGTGGCAGATGATTCAAATATTCGCTACACAGATCACATTTTATGTAAAAATCGGAATCTATTCACTACTGTTAGCACTCTTCCTGGAGCAGGTATAAACAACATAAAGGATATGTTCCCAGGGTTACAGGAACATACCAATTCCCCTCTCACCCTGATTCATGCAGGACTTAATGATCTTGGTAAAAGATCTGTATTACAAATTCAGAGGGATTTTGAAGCAACTGGGGATTCTACAAAAGGGCAAGGGGGTAAGCTGATTATTTCAGGTCTCCTTCCAATACCTAGGGCAGGAATTGAAAAGCAAAGGGATATCTTGACCTTAAATGGCTGGTTGAAATGATGGTGTACTAGAGAAGGGTTCTGTTTTTTAGAGAACTGGACTGGCTTTTTGAATAAAAATCTTTTTGCAAGGGATGGTGTGCATTTAAACAGACAGGGCAAACGCATCTTTGCCACTAGACTACGACACCAGATTGATTTCTGTTTAAACTATTAGATGGGGGGGATAATACTATGCAACAGGACATTAATTGTAATAGGACAATTTCTTTGACCCCTCCTGATTGGAATTGTGTAGTAATTAATGCTCGAAGCCTTGGGAATAAGTTTGATGAACTTTTCCTATTACTGGAGCATTTAAATATCTATATCTGTGCTGTTACAGAAACATGGTGGTGTGAAAACAACATATGGGACAAGCATATTCCAGGTTATACACTGTATCATAAGGATAGAAGTGCCGTTAAGGGAGGAGGGGTGGCATTGTATGTGTCAAGCTTTATAAATGTAGAGAATGTTGAACTTACACAGTGGCCAACCATTGAGGCTGTATGGGCCAAAATATTTCCCAAAATGGCAGCATGTATTAATGTGGGGGTAGTTTATAGACCTCCAGCAATTTCACAAGAGGATGATATTCAGTTACTTGATTTGTGGAGAAGATATCATCCACAAAAAATACTATATTGGTAGGAGACTTCAACCTCCCTGGTATTAGTTGGAAGAATTTAGTTACTTCATCTTCTGCTGAAAATAAATATTTGCAGTTATTTTTACTAGCAAACTTGGAACAAATAGTTAATACCAGTACGAGGGGAAACAATATTTTGGATTTAGTATTGCATAGGTCGAATCAAATTTCTAATTGTTCAGTCCTCTAACCCTTGGGCTCCAGTGACCATTCTATTGTACATTTTATCCTTAATGGGAATTTAGGACAGGACCAAGGCATCACTACACTTTACAATTTTAAAAAAGCTGATTTTTCAGGAATGATATCTGAAAGTGCATCTTGAGACTGGCAACACTCCTTTATAGACCATTCACTTTCTGATATGTGGCAAATGCTGATCAGTACGCTAACTTCCTTGACTAATAAATATATTCCGGTTATTAAAAAAAAAGGTCAAAATTAATTTGAAAAGACCATAGATGAATACATCTGTCAAAAAACTTATTAAACATAAAAATAGGGCCTATAAAAGAGCTAAGTCTTGTGGCTCTAAGATCAGTTGGGATATTTATAAATTCCAGTTAAGGGTGACTAAACACAGTATTAAAAGGGCAAAAAAGGATTTTGAAGAACGATTGGCCAGAAATGTGGGAGATAATCATAAATCCTTTTATAAATATATTAACAACAAAAGGGGTGGCACTTCGACTATTGGCTCGTTAAAAAATATTACTGGTGACTTAGTAGTAGATAAGACATGTATGGCTATTATGTGTAACAATCAATTTTCATCAGTATTCAATCCTAAAACTGAATCTACTAGGAAGCATAATGATCACATCACCAGCGGGTTTTTCACAATAGATATTAACACCGTACATAAATTACTTCAAAATTTGGACCCCTTTAAGTCTTCAGGGCCAGATGGTCTTCACCCCCGGATCCTTAAAGAATTAGCATTTCCCTTAGCAGGACCTATAACTGCTTTATTTAATAAATCCATACAGGAAGGGCAGGTTATTGATGCCTGGAGACAGGCAACTGTGGTTCCGATCTATAAAAAAGGTTCTAGGCAGGAGGTGTCTAATTATAGACCTGTTAATTTGACATCCATTTTGGGAAAACTATTAGAAGGACTCATAAAAGAACATCTATAAACCCTGATAGAACCAGATCCTACCCAACATGGGTTTGTTAAAGCTAGATCGTGCCAGACAAACCTGTTGAATTTTTATAATGGTGTGAGCATGGCATTGGATAAGGGCAAAGCAGTGGATGTTGTGTTTCTTGATTTCTCCAAGGCTTTCGATAAGGTCCCTCATGGTCATATTATTGAGGATATGATAAACCTTGGTATAGGTGGGAATTTAACAAGATGGGTGGAAACATGGTTGAAAGGATGCTCTTAGAGAGTGTGCATCAAGGGTTCTTTTTCAAACTGGGATGAGGTGACTAGTGGCGTGCCACAGGGTTCAGTTCTGGGGCCGTGTCTGTTTAACCTATACATAGCCTCACTAAAAACTAGAACAGATGTCTGGATAACAAAGTTTGCTGATGATACGCGTATAGGCTACCCAAGTATTAATATTGAGGATAGTAATACCCTTCAGTTGGCCCTAAATGAGCTGTAAGAGTGGGCTATTCTGAAAAAATTGCCCTTCAACTTAGACAAATGTGTGGTAATGCATTTTGGAATGAAAAATATACAATCTAAATATCATCTGGGCGGAATGACCCTTAAAACTGTTAGCAATGAGCGTGATTTGGGTATTAGAATTTCAAATGACCTCAGCCCCAAACTCCATTGCCAGGCTGTCATTAAAAAGGCAGCCGGAGGGCTACATTGTATTAACAAACATATTAGCAGTAGGAGTTGTGATGTTATACTCCCATTGTATTCTTCATTGGTGAGGCCTCATTTGGAGTATTGTGCCCAGTTTTGGGCACCAGGGGATAAAGGTCCAATAAAATCCGTGGAAAAAATCCAACATAGAGCAACAAAAAATATCCTTGAAGTTAGAAATCTTGATTACTATGCTAGACTAGACCAATTGGGTTTGTTTACCTTGGAATACCGCAGACTAAGGGGTGATTTGTGTCTGGTTTTCAAAGCTGTACACGATAATGACCTGTGTAAGTTATTAGGGTTGGAATTAAGGAGCAAAATATATTCAACCAGGGCACACCCATTACAACTAAAAACAAAACAGTGTAAATCAACCAAAAGAAGTAATTGGTTTACAATAAGAGTATGTAAGATCTGGAATAGTTTACCTGTGGTTATAGTGTCATGCGAAAGTGTTGATACCTTCAAAAGACATTTGGACATTTACTCGAAACAAAATCATATAGTAGGATATAATTAATTTTAGGCGAGCATTATGGACTACGGTCTTCTAGCTCTGTATGACCTATGATACCTATGATTGAACTGTTAAAATATTTTTATATACTTATGCTTCTGTGACTGAGTACTTTAAGGTACAGATAACTGATTTATAACTGACAAAACAAAAAATATGTTTCCATTTCTGAAGAGTTACCATATTTTGTTTCTAAAGTCAAGTGTCTAAGCTGTGACAGAGGGAGTAGGTTATTTACCCTTGGGCAAGGAGCGCTGTACTGTGTGAGGAGCGACTCTGGAGGGTTCCAGACCTAGAGATACCCTGAGAGAGAGGTGGCAGCTACTGAAAGGTTGAGAAAGCTGGTAACAGAGTCACAGGCTGAGTGTGGGAGAGACCAGTTTGCCACCCTTACCTCCTGGGGTCCAACGCCATAATCCTCTCTGGACAGGAGACACAGTTTCAGTCTTCAATGCCAGATCAGGAACTGAGGAAATCAGGTATTGTGTGGTACATGTATTTCAATGGGTTTTGAACTTGTACTCTTAACTTAGCCAATTTTTAATATCGTTTCCTCCAAATTTTCAACATGGCCCTTTCGGGACCCCACTTCATGAAACACACAGATTTGAAATCCAGCCCAAAAAATGATTTCACAGTTTACTTGGTTTACTTGGTAATTAAGGGACAAAAGAAGATGGAGGCCCATCGAGATTGTCCCTCACAATTATTGTGGTACATTAATCTAAAACTGGATTTGATTCTAACCATTTGTCCAATCCCTTTTTGAAAGCAAGAAAAGACGTTGAATCCACAAGTTCTTGTGACATTTTGTTCCATGGTCTTAGGGCTCTAACTGTATAAAAGTTTAGTCTTTTATTTGTTCTAGCTCTGTTTACATTGATTTATTTATTATGCAGTCTACAGACAATCCTTCTATTTGTAAAACTGAGTCCAAATTGTTCCATTAAAGCTGGTGACTGCTGGACTTTAAAAGGAAAGTGATCACCCCTGATTCTTCTTGTCTGCAGTGAATGTAATCCTGTAGCCTGCAATCTCTCCTGGTAACTTCTAGATGACAGTTCCACAAAGTACTACTGTGAGTGATGGCGGGTGGGTGCTCTATGAAGGGTTGCTACCCCAAACAATCGACAAGAGTCCACACATAGAGCACTCCAGGCTAAAAAATATAAAGAAATCAAATTTTATTCAGGGTTCTCAGACCCAAACCCAATGCTTCGGCAAAAGCCTTCCCTTGATGAAGGCTTTTGCCGAAGCACTGGGTTTGGGACTGACAGCCCTGAATAAATTTTGATTTCTTTATATTTTTTAGCCTGGAGTGCTCTACGTGTGGACTCTTAACTTCTAGATGATAAGCGGGGCACCAACCTAGTTGCACCCCTTTGAATCTGCTCTGTCCTCTGTATATCCTGTGTTAAGTATGGACTCCACAAGGGAGATCCATAATCTGAGTAGGGCCTGACATAAGTTCTATACAAAGGAATAATACATTCCTCAGTTTATGTGTCAAAAATGTGCTTTATATGCATAAGTCCTTGTCCTCAATCATAAAAAAAACAAAGTAATACTCTTTAACAGCTCTCAAAACAGGCATAGATCTCACCCCTAGCTATCTCTACCAGCAATGGCAACACCCTTGAGCAAGTGCAGTCGTTCAAATACCTAGGGTTATCCCTGGACTCAAATCTCTCCTATGGGGCACACATAGACAGACAATGTTGCCAAATCAGCAAATATGTGCCTAGGCCTACTTTACCGACATAGACAACACCTTACTGCAGAAGCACAGAAGATTGCCATCCAAAGCTCGGTGGTCTCCATCATTGATTATGGTCTTATAATCTATGGCTCTGCCTCTGTCACTGCCCTGAGATGAATGTCAACATCACTTAACAAGGCCTGCAGGCTTATCTCTGGTGCTCATCGTCTCACTCATACATGTGACCTGTATGCCCGATCTGGCTGCCTTCAACTTTCAATTCGCATAAAATACCAAACCTGCATTAAGGCAAAGAAAGTAACCATGGGCCTCGCTCCACTGGGAGTCCAAGCACTGCTTAGTTCTAGATTAAAGCCACATAACACCAGGGGCTCTGAATACCAGCTCCTTCAGGTTCCCCGCCATCGCACCTCTCAGGGCCAAAGATCCTTTGCCTTCAGAAAGCCTAGCTGGTTAAATGCGCTCAATCCTCACATCTCCTCCACTACCACCCTTGGCTCATTCAAACATAAACTCCACCTCCACCTTACTAACTCTAGCTCCTGTGAATGCTACCTATAATCTCCTCAGCCCTCTCGTTTTTGTTCCCTCCAACTATCACCTACAACATCTCCACACCCTCCTTTTCCTCTGTTACTTTTTTATTTCTTCTTTCTTTTCAAAACTCCTGACTCTCCCCCCTTAAGCCCCCTTGCCTCTTCTGAGCCCTCAATGATCTTTCCCTTTTTGTTGACTAGTTTCATCCTGCTTCCAGTTGATGACCATGCCCTTTGGCTGCAATTTCTGCCCTCTCCAATTTCGCTTCTCACGTTTATCCTCATTTTCCACCCTCCCTCCTACTTATCCATCTGTTACTCTGTGTTCCCATGTATACATTCTACTTATTCTAGCTATTGTATTGATCTACCATTGTACCCTAATATGCAGGCCTATTTATTGTTTTGTTCCTATTTCTGTAAGTTGATTTGTATTTGTTCTGTGACGTGGAACCTTTGTAAAAGAGCCTGGCGCAAAGGCACTTGTAATCCTAGTTGTAATAAAATAAAACAATAAAAATAAAAAAAAGTAGCAGGTTGGATGTTTTGGCCACTTTTCGACACTGATCTGCTGAGGAAAGTTTATTATTGCTCAGTACTCCCAAGTCTCTTTCACAGATGGATTCCTTCAGGGGAGTATTGTTTAGGGTATACATCTGTAGGGGGTTAAGTTTGACAAAATGCAAGACAGTACATTTGTTTATACTAAGGTACATGCCATTTGAAAGGGCCCAATTTTTTATTTGTATCAGATCCTTGATTAATGTGATTCTGTTTATAAGTGAATCAACCCTCCTTCCCAGCTTGGTATCATTGGCAAACTTAGACAAAAGGTTAGCTGAGCTGATCTGCATATCACCAATAAAGATATTAAACAATATGGTCCCAAGCACTGAGCCCTGTGGGATCCCACTAGTTACCAGCCCCTTCTTGGACAAGGTGCCATTTGTCTTAACTTGCAGGTGTCTGTTGGATAACCAGCTATTATTCCATTTAACTAAGATTGGAGAGAAGCCCACTGTTAAGAGTTTAGTAATAAGTTTACCTTGTGAAACCTTATCAAATGCTCTACTGTAGTCCAACAAAATCATATCCAGGGGACATCCAGAATCAAGACCTTGACTTATGTAGTCATAAAAGGCTATTAAGTTAGAGGTACAAGAGAAGCCCTGTCTAAAGCCACGTTGTGTAGGACCAGTAAGGTCCAATATAGCCATTTCTCTTTCTAAAAGTGTCTTAATTAGTTTTTCCATTAGTTTACAAAGAATGGACGTTAAACTAATGGATCTATAATTTTCTGGTTTTGAGCGATTCCTTTTTATGGCTGTGGGCGGAGCCTACAGACATGTTGCTATCTGTAGCTTGAAAATGCAGTTTTGTGGAACACATGTTTTGGACATGTCAATGTATCCTTCCATGCCAACTGAAATAAAATATTCCCTTCTTTCTGTTAAGAATGTTGGAGACATAACTCTAAGCTTCTTATCAGATGCCATTAGGAAACTGAAACAGCTGGTTTAATATTTGTTAAATATTGGTTGCCTATAAAACTGGAGATTTGCACATTTAAATACTAAGCATTTAAACAGCTTCTTAATACTGTACTAGTTTAACTTGGGAATGTATTGTCTTTCAAGAAAGAGTCATTCCTCAGAAATGTCACCATTTTCCCCAGCAAATCTACGATTTACACTGTTTTTTTAACTTCTGGATCCTACAGCCCTCTTGCTATCTGTAGCTGGAAAATGGAGTATCATGGAACACATGTTTTAAACTTTTCAATGTATCCTTCCAGCCAACTGAAATAAAATATTCTCTTCTTTCTGTTAAGAGTATTTGAGACACAACTTCAGGCTGTTTATCAGATGCCATTAGAAAACTGAAACAGCTTGTTAAATATTTGTTAAATATCGGTTGACTATGAAACTGGAGATTTGCATATTTAAATACTGATCATGTAAACAGCTTCTTGATGCTAGTTTAACTTTGGAATGTATTGTCTTTCAAGAAAGATTCGTACCTCATGAATGTCACCCTTTCCCCAACAAATCAATGATTTGCAGTTTTTTTAACCTCTATAGATACTATTTAACGAGCAGTTTCAGACATATCTCAGGTCTTCAGTGAACTGCTTAGACTAAATATGCATCAATAAGAAGCAATTTTTTACTATCTTTTTCGGGGAAAAAAATATATTGAGCTGCAGCAACACACACATACACACACACACACACACACACACACACACACACACTACTAACATACTAAAATGTCAGCAGAATAGGTCTAACGGTGTTTTGTGTCTGCTCGTTTGGTCAGCCCCCACCCTGGGAGTTGACCTTGCTGCTTCCCTCGCCCTCTCTGGCTTCTCCCTTCCCAGTTCTGGATATTCTCGCTGCACTGGATTTTGCTCCCAGAGCCCTTCCCCTGTACCTGTCCCACTCCCTCTTGAACCCCTCCACCATCTCTGCCTCCACCAGCCCCCTGGGCAGCGCATTCCATGGCTCCACCACCCTCTCAGTGAAGTAGCACCTCCTTCTTTCTCCCCTGAATCTTCCCCCCTCCAGCTTCCACCCATGCCCTCTAGTGGCCCCTCCTCCTCTTCCTTTGAAGCACCCTGGCTGCTCCTCCCCATTTACCCCTTCATGTACCTGAAGACCTCTATCATGTCCCCCAGTCCTTCTCTCTTCCAGTGTGTACATATTTAGCTCTTGAGCCTCTCCCCATAGGTCCTGTATCCAAGCCCCAAATCATTTTGGTTGCCCTCCTCTGGACACTCTCCAGGAGTTTAATGTCCCTCTTTAGGTGGCTCTCCAAAACTGCACGCAGTACTCGAGGTGCTGCCTCACCAAGCAATTATACAGAGGGAGTATCACTTCCCTCCTTCTGGAGGTGATCCCCCTAGCAATGCACCCCAGCATCCTGTTGTCCTTGGCTGCTGCCCTCCTATAAGTCTCCGAGTTGTTCATCTTGACATCCACCACCACCATTCCCCCGGGTCCCTCTCAGCCATCGAGACTTGTAGCATTCCCCTTCCCCTGGATGTACACTTAGCCCGGGTTTCTGGCCCCCAGGTGCAGTACCTTGCATTTCCCCGCATTGAACCTCAGCTTCCACTTTCTAGACCATCTTTCCAGATCCTCCAGGTCCCCCTCTGTAGCGCCACCCTCCCCTCCTCCCCATCCACCACCACCCGCAGTTTTGAGTCATCCGTAAAGAGACTCATATCACTCCTGATACCTGTCCTTATGTCAGAGACATAGGAGTTGAACAGGAGGGGCCCAAGGACTGATCACTGCAGGACTTCACTAATGACTACACTCTCTATACACACCATCCTCATGGCCACAACATTCAAAATAAATAATGCATTCTAGTATGCTATAAAAAAAAACTATTTATGTCAGTGAACACAGTGAAGTTCAGTTTAGAGTAGATTTCCTTTAAATATTTTGTATCTTATATTTTGTACATGCACACACACACACACACACACACACACACACACACATACTTTCACTCTACACACCATCCCCATGGCCACAATACTGCCAGGTGGCCTGGGTTCAAGTCCCAGCTCAGGCGCTTATTCTTTCTCACCTCCGTTTGCATGTGTTCCATAAAATATGCACACCACACTCCTGTGTGATTGTTACAAGTAAATATTTGTGTTACCATTGGGTTGTGCATTTGAGAAAGAGTAATGTGCTCGAGGATGGCCCAGGTTCCAGTTGTCTCAGTGGTGCAGCTGGTTAGTGCAATCAGAACGGTATTCTGGGCAGCCTGGGTTCAAGTTCCAGCTGAGGCACGTGTACTTTCTCACCTCTGTTTGTATGTGTGCCATAAAATATGCACATCAGACTCCTGTGTGACTGTTACAATAAAGAAACTGTTTGTTTATGTCAGTGACCACAGCGAAATTCAATTTAGAGTAGATTTCCTTTAAATATTTCTTATCCTATAATTTGTATCCTGGATAGTGCAGGGGAGATGCTACATCTCATTGTCATAGAGATCTTCATTTACCCATTTCTGCACTGTATTTACTCAGGCTGTCCCAGATTAGATGCAATATCTTGTCTTGAGTGGGGTCATGATTTTTCCATTTTGATAATGTATTTCTTCAGGGTAGCCTAGCCCAGGGCCCCCACATTCAAAGGAGATAAGCAGTGCATCCCGGTGGCAATGTGAGATGTGCCGTGCAACTCCAACAGTGCACTGCAGCGTGATATTCAAATGTGTGGGATGCACCTGCCACAAGGGAATGGGCCAGCGTGCACACAAATAATATGCCGTGCAAGCCAAGGGTGTGTTCCCATGCATATGCTGCGCTGCAGCATACTCAGTGGGAAATTTACCCCTCACAGCCCAGAGCAGTACAGCTCAAGGGTAGGCCATGAATAGCTGGCCTAAGCCAGCCAGCCACCCACAGGTGGGCTGTAGAAGTGCACCCAGGTGCACAGCAGCCTAGAAGCTCTGGTGGACTAAAGGTACCCCCTCCAATCCCCAAATTGATCCAACTCCATCCCCGAAGAGCTCCATAGTGTAGGGCTGCCCTTGCCCAATCACACCAGAGGAAACCACGGTCCATATCCATACCATAGAGGACTCCCACCCACTGCCTTGGTACATAGACAACCCCGCTCCCCCCATACCCTAGCTGTTGCGGAGACTGGCACTGCCCTCCATGCCCTGCCACAGCCAGCTGCCAACTGCACTGGACCCGGGCTGGGGACCTTCACTCCAAAATGACCCAAGTAGCTATACTGTACATTGGGGCACTACACAAGCACTGGACCCACCAGTGTATGCAGCTGTGTGTATGTCCCTGGCAAACTGTAAGAGGGAATTGACATACCTCCAATGCATGCCTTATCGATGCTGTATCTTCCTGCTGTCATACACTCTTCCCTGTTTCCCTGTGTAACATGCCACCCTCCGGACTGCTGAGGTATCTTGGGTGCCATGGGGTGCGGTATCCTGCAATGGCATTTGTAGTGTACACTCCAGGCTATGGATAGTGCATTTGTGGTTCCCCAATTGTACAAATGAATGGGAGGTCGGCTGTAGCATACCTGTTCAGGGACCTGTGTGAGTGAGCACAGCATTGGCTTTCACCCACACTGAGTAGTGCAATGGCACCAGGACAGTGGATCCACATGTGAGTGCCTGGGGTGTATGGCTGCTGGACGTTATCGCCCGCACACATCTTGTACTTATGTATGACACATTCCAGTGTCCTACTGCTACTGTTTCACCACCTGGAAATAAGATGCCATTTCTTCTGTGAACTATCCAGGCTAAATGTATAGCAATCAGGAGGCATAGTGTAGGAAAATACATTGTAAAAATGTATAAAAGGAAGACCACGTTGAAATTGCCTCTCAGCAGACCTGCATTGCGCAAATTCATTAGAAATAATAATAATAATTTTACTTGTAATGCGCCTTTCTACAACCAAGGCACCTAATAATGGTTTATAACAACACATAAAAACAATAAATACAGATACACATAAATGGTTATAAAATTCAGTAACAAAACAGAATCATTCAGGATAGGCTTGGCTCCATAAGTGTGTTTTAAGAGCTTGTTTAAATCCTTCCACGGTTGTGCATGCCTGTAACTGATGGGGTAGAGAATTCCAAAGGGCTGGGGCCGTGTACATAAATGCATGGGCCCCAGAAGATTTAAAAAAAAAACAAAAAAACTTGGAATCTCCAGCAACCCCTCATCAGCCGAGCAGAGTGATCACCCCAGGCAGTAAGGAACCAGAAGCTCTTTCAGGTAGTCCAGACTCTGTCCGTGTAGGGCTTTATAAGTCAGAAGTTCGACTTTAAAGGTGATCCGCCACTGCACCGGCAGCCAGTGCAGCTCGCGCAGCACCTGAGAAATATGACAGGACCGAGGAGTCCCCGTCAATAACCAGGCTGCAGCGTTCTGCATTAGCTGCAAGTGGCGGATATGCACCCCAGGAAGCCCTAGGTAAAAGGAGTTGCAGTAATCCAAGCGCAAGGACACAAAAGTGTAGACCAACGTAGGGAGAACACCAGACGGAACAAGGTGCTTGACCCTGGAGATGTTTCTGAGATGGTAGAAGGAGGATTTGACTACTGCCAACACCTGCGATCTCAGTGAGAGCCCTTCATCAAAAATCACCCCCAGGTTTCACACCCATTCAGAGGTAGGGAGTGGTAAGCCCCCAAGATAAAGTCCTGAAGGTGAACCTGCCCCCAACCCCTCTATCCGGTGCCCTGGGTCCACGACCAGCACCTCGGTCTTTTCCAAGTTCAACCTCAGCCAGCTCGAATTCATCCAGTCCTGGATTTCAGTGAGGCAGTTGTTAAATACTGAGAGAGCTCTATCCTGGTCAGGTGCAAAAGAAAGGTAGAGCTGGGTATCATCAGCATAGCAGTAAAACCTCAGCCCATACCTTCTTACAATGTTTCCAAGGGGAAGCATGTACACTGTGAACAACATGGGGCAAAACACTGATCCCTAAGGGATCCCACATAACAGAGAGACTGGATCAGAGGAATAAATCCCCGATACCACCCTCTGAGTTCTGCTGGTGAGGAAAGATGTAAACCACCTGAGGACTGTACCCAAAAGGCCACAGATGAACCTCAGGTGACCAAGAAGAACCCCATGGTCCACAGTGTCAAATGCTGATGAGAGATCTAGAAGAACCAAGATGGAATGTTTTTTCCAATCCCTAGCCATCAAGATCATTGAGCACCCAAACCAGTGCCATCTCAGTACTGTGCCTCTTTCAAAAACCGGATTGGAGGGGTTCATAGATGTCATGGATGGTCAAATGGTTTTCCAGTTCTAGGGCCACTACTTTCACAGTCACCTTCCCTATAAAGGGAAGGTTAGAGATTGGTCTGTAGTTTGCCGGGCAGTCTGGGTCCAAAGTAACTTTCTTCAGGAGGGGTGTCACCACTGCCTCCTTCAGGGAGCTAGGAAACTCACCTGTTACAAGAAGCACCAGACTGTCCATGTTAGGACCGGACCAATGATGTCACTGCAACCCAAAATCAGGGCAGTTGGTCCCGGGTCCAAACTAAAGCACATAGGGCGCATACCCTGGACAATCTGCATGACCTCCGTGAACTCCAGCTGGTCGAAGGTACTCCAGGAAAACTGAGGGACAGTGACCGAGCACCAATCCAAAGCATCACCTATGGGGTGTGCTGGTTGGAGCTCTGCCCTGATGTCAGCCACTTTAGCTGCAAAGAATCAAGCAAGCTCTTTGCACTCCACTTGCAAAAAGACTCTTCGAATCTGCAGGCAGGCTGGGTTGCACAGTCTGTCTACAGTTCGAAAGAGCTGAGCTGGTCAGTTCTGAGCAGCCGCAATCTCTCCGGACAGGAACTCTGCCTTCTTACTGGCAATTGCAGATTGATAGACTTGGTAATGATCCATCATTCTAAGGTGGTTGGCATCCCGGGCGGATTTCCGCCAGCAACGCTCTAACTTTCCTCCTAATCGCCGCATCTCCTTCAAGGTCCCATCAAACCAGAAGGACCGAGGATGAAGGGAGAGAGGACAAACACGGACAGGAGCAACGATATCCAGAGTCGCAGAAATGGCCTTATTATGGGCCACCACTAAAGCCTCTGGGTCATTGTTTGCCAGTGGAAGAAATGATAGGTCTAGCACTGCCACCAGGCCTTCAGAGCTTATATCTCATAAAGGGCGGTACCTGACCATCTCTACAGGGTTAGGCCTGTGAAGGGGGGGGGGCAAGAAAACTGAACCCCATGGTGTAGTGATCAGACCATCTGACAGGTGGTCCAATGGGTTAAAACATCCCAAAAGCTCTACACAGCCATATTGGCTATGTCCAGAGTTTGTTTAAAAATAGGTACCACTGTGGCTTTTAACCAGTCCTGGGGTACTACACTTTCCTGAAGAGATTTATTAAATATGAGGGATGGAGGGAGTGCTAGGGCCTGAGATGTCTCATGCAGGAACCTGGGGTTTATAGTACCAGGACCTGAGCCTGAAGTTTTATTTAAGGATTGAAGTACCAATAAGGTATCGGATTCAGTATTACATAGTCATTATAACTGGGAGCTAGATCAGTAGAAAGATTAGATGTTTCTTTATTTGAGGACACAGAACAAAAATAATCATTAAAAGTGTCTGCAATTTCTTTATCCAGAGTTAATGTTGAATTATTCACAATACATGGCCCAATATGTCTATTAGTACCTTTTTTTATTATTAAGATAGGAGAATAGGGTTTTATGACAATCTTTAGAATGGGCTAATCTGAATTCTAAATTTCTTTTAGATTGTAGTATTAAATTTCTCAGATCTTTAACTGTTTCTTTATATTTAGGAATAATTCTTTCTTTATGCTTTTCACTGCATTTCTTTAATTGGGGAAAAAAGCTGTTCCTTTTGTTTTTTATTGATTTATTTAGCCATAGAGGAATTTTACCTGTTTTATTGCATTTCTTCCTTATTGGAACATCATTTTTTTTTCCAATAGTTTTGACATTAGTTGTTATTTCTGCTACCCAAGCCCTCCTAAAACATAAACAAGTACGCTTGATTTTATCTGGATTACATACTACCTGGTCAATATGCTGAATGATAGAATCCCCTAGTACCAGTATGTGTTTAGTGTCTTTTTTTATGGACTTATTAATCCCAGTAGGAGTAGCTTCCAGGGGCACTTTTATAGATGTTTTTCTATTTGCTGAATCCAGGCACATCGGTATATTGGTGTTGGGTTGTGAATTAATGATTACTTTACCCTGTAGAGTATCCATAGGTGACTTGCTGGTGGGCTCATTTTGGGGTGTCCTCAACAAGTAGTGCATTATACTTGTTATGTAGGGACAGTACAGGGGGACTGTTAAATATCTGGCCTCCCCTTTGCTTGGTTTTGGTTTTGGTAACAACAGCCCAATTGTCAGCCTCCAGCTGGGTGGCAGGTGTAAGGGATTTAACTGGGGCAATCCCCTCTCTTTAAAGTTAGTCAATTCTAAATGACACAAACCAGCTATGGGGGCTAATGTATCTGTCATCTGCTCAATACAGTTTTCTAGAGTGTCTCTCTCTAAATGGGAAGATTTAGATACCCGGAGCCTTGTTAACTCATCTTGCAGAGTCTGTACTAGCATAAACCTATCACAGATAAAGTCAGTAATTTGATTACCCCATCCAAACATTTGGCAGGAACTACAAGAATTATTTGGGCTTTCCATATTGTGATGTATTAATACAATATCCAGAACGATCCCCTCCTGAACTACACTTTACTTATTTATTTCGGACGGCCGAGTGAACGTGGCCTTGTTCCCCTGCAGACACAGCTGACACGCGCCGACGCACGTGGCCCCATGCATGCTTGCTCCGCTTGCCTGTGTGGGCCAGAAATAGTGTCTGAAACTGGAAGTGACTAGCGGTCTGACTTCCGGTTTCGCGCTACTGCCAGGCATCCCAAAAAGCAAATTCTGAAGTTAAAATAAGGCAAAATGCCCCCTCCTATATATTAGGAGCACAATCTAACGCTGCCTGCTGCTCTCAGTGAGGTGTCTAGTGAGAAATGTAGCAGTATAGGGTCAAGGAGAACACTAGAGAACTAAGCCCACCAGTATCCCAGAAGTCCTAGCTGACACCACCAACAAGAGAAGTGAAGCAGGAGGGAATCCCAGTCCCTATAGCAGCAAGTTATTCACTAATAAACTATGCACTACAATAAATGGTTCATACAATGTTCATATCATGACACTGCCTCTCACCAGAGGCTCGCATACAGTGTATCTGTTGCTCCACAAAATCACCTTTCAGCTGGGATTTAGAAAATGTTCACCTACTGGGCTCATGATATGCGTCCTGTCAAGACTATGTTGAAAAGCTGTGGTCAAAATATTGAGAAAACAACAAAGTTATGAAGGTATGTTGATATTTTTTAAATGCTCACTCATAAACATAGAAACATAGAAACATAGACTTTGATGGCAGATAAGGACCGCTAGGCCCATCTAGTCTGCCCATTTCCCTACCTACAGGATAGGCCGCAGATCCTATTTAACCAACAGCCTATTTCTTCCTGCCCCCCACAATAATTGCCTTATGTCTGTCCCATGCATTCTTGAATTCTCCCACAGTTTTAGACCCCACAACTTCCTCAGGAAGGCTGTTCCATGCATCCACTACCCTCTCTGTGAAATAATACTTCCTCACATTGCCCCTGAACTGCCCTCCTTCTAAAAAGTTTGGAATTTTCAATATTTTGACCCCAGATTTTAACAGACATTTTTTTCACACCACCTCATCAACGTGACAGGTGTTATTTTTTCCCCATCTGTCACCTCCTCCCTCCCTGTTTGTGCCGATCCTCCACCCTTGGGTATCACCTCCCCTTCTCCTTAGTAAATACCGAGCATAAGTAATCATTTAGCAGTTCTGCCTTATCGCACCCTGCTTCCACTCAACCCCACTCCTTTCTAATCCTTACTATGTGGTCCTTACAGCTCCTTTTCTCCCTGATGTACCTAGAGAAGTCCTTCTCCCCTTTCTTAATGCCTTGTGCCAGCCTGAGTTCCATAGATGCCTTGGCTCCCCTTACTGCCCTTGTCACCTCCTTCGATTCTGTCAAGTACTCCTCCCTGTCCTCCCCCCCTCCCAGTTTTCTTGTACCTCCTAAAGGCAGCTCTTTTCCTCCTTACCTTTTTCCATGACCTCCTTGCTCAATCAAATCGGTTTCTTAGCCCTTGCCTTCTTGCTCTGGGCCTTGCAGCAGGTTTTGGTTGCCTCCACTATCCCCAGCTTTATGAGCTCCCACCTCTGGTTAGTGCCCATACTAGGTTGAATTCTGGCCAGGTACCCTTTTACCACTTCCCCCATCCTCCCAAAGTCGGCCCTCCTGAAGTCCAGCACTCTTGTGCCAGATTCCACTCCTTTCTTGCCCATATCTGATGTGAGCCATACTGAGTGGTGGTCACTCCCTAACAGCGGTTCTTCCACCGTAAGTTCTCTCACAAAGTCCCCATTTGCTAGCACAAGGTCAAGGGTATTCCCTAACCTTGTTGGTTCACTGACCATTTGCATCAGGAAGCTGTCCTGGAAGGCATCCAGCAGTACCTGCTCCCTTCTATTCCTGGTTGTTGGGGTACTCCAATCCACTCCTGGCATGTTGAAGTCCCCCACAATCACCACACTACCCTTTTCGCAGGTCCTCCTGATCTGTTCCGCTAGTTCCCTGTCTAACTCCTCCATCTGAGATGGTGGCCTGTACACCACTCCCATTCTAAGAATCCTATTCTTGGAATCCTGGATTTGCATCCAAAGTGACTCCGTACTACCCTCCTCCCCTTCCTCCCTTACACACTTCAGTCCTTCCTTCACATATAGTGCCACCCCCCCCTCCTTTCCCAATCACCCTGTCCCTGCGGAATAACCTGCTGCTGCTCTATGCTGCTATATCCTTGGAAAGATACACGGTAAAAGCTGGACCCCACTGATGATGTAACTTAACCTTCAGCTGGGCTGTCCTGGGTAAATACAATATACAAGTGGGTAACCGCAGGGCCCCATCAAAAACAAGATACTGCATCTGAGCTGTGCTGTCCTGGGTAAATACAGTATAAAGATGTGTTAAAGTAGGACCCAGCTGAAAATGAGATATTGTATCTCTGCTGGGTAATCCTGGGTAAACATATTGCAAAACTGTGTAAAAACAGCACCCTACAGCAGAACCCTACTGAGAAGGACATGTTGCATCTAAGATGATCTGTCCTGAAAAAATACATAATAATAGCAGGACCACACTAAAAACGAGATATTACATCTCGGTCTCTGCTATAATGAATAAATACAATATAAAAATGTGTAAAATCAGGACCCTTTTGCAAATGATATATTACATCTCATCTGGTCTATCTGGGGTAAATATACAGAGAATACTGCCTGTGCCGGCGTGTGTGTCATGAGGATTTTTCACACACTTGCGGTGTGTGCTAATCCATTTTTGCTCTCAAGGTTTATGAAATTAATGAACACTGAGGGTGTGTGAAAAATTCTTATAAAACTTTACACAAGCATTATTTTTTATAATAACTGGTGCAAGGTTTCAGGGAGAAAAACTGTAAACTGAATTTGTGCGAGCAAGCGTGTCCCTCAGCATCCATTGTACTCGCACAAATGCAGTGTGCTTTCTTTCGCGCTTCAGTGAAGTGAGAGTGTGATGAGGAAAATGCCGTAATAACCCACTATCAAGTTATTACAGAATTCAGCGGGTTATTACAGCATTTTAACAAGAACGGATATCCAGTCATTATAGTGTCACCAGTTATCAAATGGAGAATAATGCCTGTGCAGGTGTGTGTTATGAGGATTTTTTTTTGACTTGCTGTTTATGCCCCCTTCTGTCACCCAATCTGCACCTTCCCTAGGGGACTCCCAATGCTACCCTGAGCGTACCGGTGGACCCACCTCAGCCACAGATAACCCCCAGGTGGAGTAGGAGAGGGATCTTTGGTCACCCCCCCTCCCAGCCAACATCCAGTGTGTCAGGTGTTCCTACCGTGCCTGCAAGGTGCTGGGGCCCATCTTCTGAAGCAGACGCGGGGTACCATATGTACTCGCATATAAGTCAGTCTGCGAATAAGTTGGGGGGATGGGGTTTGGCAGTCTAAGATGTAGGATTTTTGTTTGTCCCGCGTATAAGTCGGAGCGCTGAACTATGGTCAGAGCAATAAGCAATAAAAAGGAAATCAGCCCACTGGAAAGGAAAATAGCAGCAAATGTAAAATTCAATTTGTTTATTAATTCCACAGCTAATGTAATTTAAATTTAAGTCTGCTAAGTATAGCTAAATAAATTTAAGTGAAGCACAGTAAAATAAAAATAATGAAAATAATAACTTGGCAAAGTTGGCAGCACAATTTATTTAATTTGCCATCAGTTCACTCGGTGCCGCAAGGATAAGCTCAGCTCTTTTAATGCAGTATGCCCAACAATGTGCTTCAAAGTTTGCAGCACAAGTTCAGTTTGATACCGCTAACCCAAGTTGTCGACACTGAATCCCATAGACTCAGTCATCTTCATTGTCGTCTGATGCAAACATCATGTGGAGCTGCAGCTCTGACAGAGGGATGTCATCGTATATATCCTTAAGGTCTGCAGCTGTTGTGTCATCCTCTTTGACATCATTTGATGGTACAGCATCAGAACCGATCACATCTTCATATAGCATAGGATCCTCAGTGCCATCCGTAGAATTAGATATGCCGCATTTCTTAAATGATTTAATGATGGTTTCAGCAGATATGGAATTCCAGGTGTCTCTGACCCACTTGCACACCATAGCATAGCTTGGCCTTTTGATGTTAATGTGACAGCAAGCTCCTGCCACTCTTGAGGACTGACCCTTTCTTACAACTGTTGCAACAGTTCTTCTATTCCTTAGCCTAATCTACCCTTTACAATTTCTAGTCCATAAGGTTGACCACCTATGGGCACCCACTCCCCTTTCTTGACTATGCTACAGTGTCCTCTTTAATTTTCCTTTTCCCTCTCAGGTCCACGTACAGGGAAGTTATTGTTGTGACCTCTGAGCTGATGAAAAACAACAAGCTGTGTTCCTCGTTGTTGGATTTAGTATGTAATAGCACTATGTCATAAAATACCTTGATGTATATACCTTATGTGTATGAAACCTGTAAATGTTGAAAATACCATGACACTACTGTAGGTGTTTTTGATAAAGGTAAAAAGTATTAGGTGACTGTATTATAGAAATTTAAGTTACCGGGGTAGAGATATCAGAAAACCCCCTGTTGTGTTGTTAAATGCATGTAAATTGCAGATTGTTTGAGAGGCCCTTTTGGTACCATGCATTCCTGCTGTAAACTGAGCCAGTCTAAAATGTCATGGTGATTTGCATATACATCCCATGATGCTCTGCATTATGGGGTATGTGTGATGTTGTGTTTCTTTGAAACTTGGCTTTATTGCCAATGCCCTTTGGGGTAAGCCTTGCTTCAGTGCTTCTGCACTGAGGTTTTTTGTCTTTAACTTGTTTTGTTTTTTTTTTCTTTTTTGAACCCCCATCACCCAAGCAAACAAGTCAAACATAGGGATGAAGTGTTTTTTCACTAAAAAGTTAGATCAGCAGATCAGTGAGTTAGTAGATGCTGAGTGCAGAGGAAGGACATTCTTAATCTTGCTACAAACTGTTGTATTGAAGAAGAGATATGCCATTGCTGAAGGTTATCTACTGTATTTTAAATAAACATCACACAGCGATTGTGTGTTGAACCTGAAGTTCTGCATCTGGTGTATCTGTTATCCCACAACCCCTCCACAGTTACCATCTGCAGTGAATTCTTTGTTACCTGTTAGCAAAAGAAAAAGTCTCACCAAGATAAAAGAGAACACATTGACTAAAACTATGACAGGAATAAAAAACATTTAATGTAAGTATATTATACCTGTTATCATTTCCCGCATTTCAGCCTTGAAAGGCATATTTAGGTTGACATTGAGTGGTTGTAATAGTTAGGTACAGCCACCTGTGAGTGTCGGTCTTTTTCTTAAGTTCTGTTTCACAGAGTCAACCAGATGACCTTGAAACATATCCCACATAAGCAAGCTTTTTTTTGTGAATTAGGGAACCTGGTCTTTTGCTCCATAGTTCATCAACCCATTTGTTAACTAAAGGCTCATCCATCCAGCCCTTTTGGTGTACTGCAACGAGCACGCTATGTGGCATTTTATCCTTAGGTAATGTCTTTCTTTTAAATATAACCATGGGTTTAAGCTTTGTCCCATCTGCCAGGTGGGAAAGAATGACAGTGAAGTGTGATTTTTCTGCTCCACATGTACAGATTGTGATAGTCTTCTCCCCTTTAACATGCACTGTTTTGTTTGAAGGGAAATCAAAACTTACAGCAGTTTCATCCATATTACTGATCAAAATAGGAGGGTAATTATGCTGCTTCCTCCCATTTAAAACAAAATTGTGGAGCTGTCCCACTTTTTGTTGACATCCGAAGGCAATGTTTGGGCAATATGAGTTCTCTGCTGTAGAGTTAGTCCACGGTGTCTCATGAACCGGGTACACCAGTCCGCTGATGCCTTGAAGTTCTCAAACTCTGCACACCCAGTTTGTTTGACAGAGCTAATGCCTAGAGCTGTATCACCATCCTGTTCACAATGCACCCCGCTGCCTAAGCTCAAGCACCCATTTACTCAGTCTGGACTCAATGGCTGCCACGGGTGAGCTGATCAGCTTTATTCTTTTAACAGTTTTGTCCATGGAGTGCAGTTCAGGTTTTTTTCAGTGCCAGTCCTGAATGAGTTTTTCATTTATATTAAATTCTCTTTCAGTGGCCGCATTGCTATGTAATACGGCATACTGGATAACTTTCACTTTAAACTCGGCGGTGTAGGCACAGCATTTTCATTTCACTCCAGGCATTTCTGAAACTGTGTTGTCTAGTAATGTAAGGAATGTTAGGGTATTTATGAATTGACTCACTTACTAATTACTTAAAATGACACTTGACTAGCTGCCCATTAATGCAGATGCTGAGAAGCACTCAGTCACTAATGCATCCATTTAGCGCTCATTAAGCTGTAACAATGTAACAATGCTACTTTCATTAGTTACCTATTAAAACACATCTCTAACAGTGCTGTCAGACAACTGAGGGAAGCAGTGGGTGAGGAGCCAACTGTGCTTTACAAGGACACCGCTCGCCAGTACGGTACTCGAGCATACGTTTGGTAATGAATTACAGCACATGAATGAATTTTATTTTTGTTTGTTTATATTTTTGTGCGGTACGCAACCCTAGTTTTTCTGTGCATTTCAGTAACTCTCTTATAAGTCGGGACCCTTTACTGCTTATTTATAATTAGGTTTAAAAAATCCAACTTATATGTGAGTATATACGGTATTTTCCATGTTCTGGCTCCTCCCCTTAGATGACGGCATGCAGGGAGATCCAAGGAGGTGGGGGCACACAGAGACACGCCTTCGCTCCGGACCTCAGCCACCATCTAGCCCTCCGTGTTCAGGTCTGCTTCTCTGACTTGCACCTCCACCTGTGGTGACCCGGGTGGTGGTATAGCAATGGAACATGCAGCCCACCCTCCTCGGGGAAGAAGAGCAGCCCACTGAGTGCTCAGTCCTTCTCCCCCCGGCTGGCCTTCCAGCCATCCAGGCTCGCCACCGAACCCAGGTCACTGGTGTCACAAGCGGTAATGCTACTGGTGGAAAGGCTGTTATAAAGCTTTTTCACACGCCTGACGTGTGTGCTAATCCATAAACCCTGAGAGTGAATCTCAAGGGTTTATGCAATTATCACACACAGGGTGTGTGAAAAATCCTCATAAAAAGAAATTTTGCACAGACATTATTTTTTATAGCAATTGGTGCAAGATTTCAACAGAGAGAAAAACTAAGCTGTATTTGTGCGAGTGAGTGGGTTCCTCAGCAGTCACTGTACTCTCACAAATACAGTGTGCTTTCTTTGTTCTTCAGTGACGTTAGAGCGGGAGGAATAAAATGCTGTAATAACCCGCTATTGAGTTATCACGGAACTCAGCAGGTTATTACGGCCTTTTATCAGGACTGGATATCCAGTCATTATAAGGGTCACCAGTTTTTATATAGTAAAAATTTGTTCAAGCAGGACCCAGTAAAACAGCATGCAAGCAAACATTCGGCATTGACAAATGCTTACGAGCATATGAGTGTGCCAGCAGAAACAGACCACCCAGTCCATCTATGTCTACTTGAGTGTGCAGCTAGCACCCCTAGTTTGCAGCTGCTCCACACCCCTCCCCTTTGTCATCCTACTGCTGCCCCCACCTCCTTCATCCTCACTTTCCCCTGCTCTGTGTCCCATGCCCTTTTAAAGCTGCTCACAGATTTACATGATACCACCCATTCTGGTAGTGCGTTCCATTTTGCTACCACCCTCTTCATGAAATACTATCTCCTCCTTTCCATCCTAAACCTTCCCCTTCTCTATTCTTAGCCCATGCCCCCGGTGTCCCTCCCCTCCTTAGCTTAAAGACCCCATCTTCCCCATCCTTATTGATTCCCCTCAGATACTTGAATGTCTCTATCATGTCCCCCCTGTCCCTTCTGTCTTCCAGGGTGTACATATTCAGGTCCCCCAGCCTGCTGTCATAGTCTCTCCCCTCCATTCCACATATCATCTTTGTTGTCCTCCTCTGCACCCCCTCCAGTAGCCTGATATCACGCTTTAGGTATGGCCTCCAAAACTGCATACAATACTCCAAGTGCAGCCTTACCAGCGACCTGTAGAGGGGCAAGATCACCTCTCTGTGTGTGGATGAAAACCCCCTTGCTATGCACCCCAGCAGTTTGTTCCGCTTTTGCAGCCACTCTTCTGCACTGGGCATTATTGTTCATGGTCCCTGTTACCACTACCCCTAGATCCTTCTCCTCCTCAGTGATCCCAAGCTTAACCCCCCCCCCAGCCAATATTCTCTCTTGGGGTTCTTTGCCCCGAAGTGCATAACCTTACACTTCTTTGCATTGAACCCCAGCTGCCAACTCTCTGATCACTCCTCTAGCTTGCTTAGGTCCCTCTGCAGCTGCTTCCATCCCTCCTTTCCATCCACCACTGCTCCCATTTTGGTGTTGTCTGTGAACAGACTTACCTTGCTCACCACCCCATGCGCAATATCTGATATGAAGAGCCCAAATAATACTGCTCCCAGCACAGAGCCCTGTGGCACCCCGCTCGCCACTGGCTTTGGAGTTGAGAGCACTCCTCTCGCCACCACCCATTGCAGCCTTCCACACAGCCAGATTGTAATCCAGTTCGGCATTTTTCCCCATACCCCTACACCAGTTAGCTTCCCCCCAACTTATGCATGAGGCACCGAATCGAAGGCCTTGCTGAAGTCCAAGTAAAGAACATCCACTGCACGACCCTTATCCAACTCACCTTTCACCCAGTCATAACATTGTATCAGGTTGGTTTGACAGGACTTCCCTGAAACAAACCCATGCTGCCTCACATCTTGGAGGCCATTTTCCTCCAGATACAACACCAGTCTTTCCTTTAGTGTTGCTTCCATGAGTTTGCACACTATGGAGGTGAAACTTACCAGACGATAATTACCCAGTTCGTTCCTTGGTTCACTCTTGTGTAACGGCACTACATGTGCCATCCTCCAGTCCAGTGGCACACATCCCAACTCCAGTGAGGTGCTGTACAGATCTGCCAGTGACTCTGCCAACACCTCTGCCATCTCCCTCAGCATCCTGGGGTGGATATCATCAGGCCCTGGTGCTTTGTCTACTCTCAGTGCCCTCAGTCCCTCTAGGACTCTACCTCCCTCAATCTTTCCATCTGTTGCCTCCTCTCCCCCTGTCCCCACCCTCCCAGCCTATGGTGGTAGCGGTCCCCCCTTTTCTTCCATGAACACTGAGCAAAAGTATTCATTCAGTGCGTCTGCCTGTCCCTCACCCTTTTCTGTCCACTGCCCACCCCTTTTTTATCCTCACTATTGTCTCCTTGTACTCCTTTTCTTCCTGATGTATCTGAAAAAGTCTTTCTCCCCCCCAACCCTTTAATTCCCTGTGCTAATCTCAGCTCCCTCTGGGCCTTGGCTTCTCTCACTTTTCTGGTCACCTCCCTGGACCATCTTGCATATTCCTCCCTGTCCACTTCCTTCCCCATCCTCCTAAACCTCTGGGGCACCACTCGTTTTTCCCTCACCACCTCCATTACCTCGCTGTTCAACCAGCATGGTTTTCTTGCTCTGCTCCTCTTACTCTGTGTCTTGGTGCAGGCTTCTGTTGCCTCTGTAATCCCCCTTTAATAACATCCCATTTCTGCTCCACATCCACCTCCTGCCTTATGCCCTCCAGTTTCCCTTTCAGTACTTCCTGCATCCGCCCAAGGTCCGCCCCCCTGAAATTTACCACCCGGGTTACTGAGTTCTTTGGCTCCCTGCACATCGTGATATTAAACCACACCATTTGGTGATCGCTGTTGGCTAGTGGGTCCTCCACCCTTATTTCCCTTACTGCCTCCCTATTCGACAGTGCCAGATCTAAAATGTTCTTTGGCCTAGTAGGTCCACTGATCAACTGCGTCAGGAGACCCTCCTGGATCGTGTCCTGGAGCACTTGCTCCCTAGCACTGGAGGTGACCGGAATGCTCCAGTCAACCCCCGGCAAGTTGAAATCCCCACGATGACCACCTTCCCTTTTCTACATACTTTTCTGCTTTGTCCTGCTATTTCCCTGTCTAGCTCTTCAGACTGGGATGGCGACCTGTACACCACCCCAAACTTCAGTTTTCTATCTCTTGAGTCTAGGAGCTGCAGCCAGATTGCCTCTGTTCTCCTTTCCTCCCCCTCGTCCCATGTGCATTTGATCCCGTCCCTCACATAGACTGCCACCCCACCTCCTCCCATCCTCATGGTCCTTCCTGTATAATTTGTACCCTGGGATTGCCAGATCCCAGTCCCGGTGCTCGGTTGTCCATGTTTCCATGACAGCTGCAATATCCACCCTCCACACCGCCAAGAGTGCCTATAGCTCAGCTGATTTGTTACCTAAGCTTCTCACATTCAACGAGACCACCTGCCACCCTGCCACCTTCCCTTCATCACCCTCCATCTCCACACTTCTACTCCCTCCCTTTTTGGACACCCCAAATCCTTCCCTGCTAGCTGGGGGGGGGGCTGTGACTCAACTCTATCAGATACCTGCCTACCTGCTGTCCACTTCCCACCCCCCATCTAGTTTAAATCCAGCTTTGTCACAATATATCTCCCCAGTCTTTGCTTTAATACCTCCTTCCCCTCCCCCCTCAGGTGCAGTCTATCCCTTGCAAACAGCTTGTTATTATTCCAGGTACTGCCCCAGCTGCCCACAACCCCATACCCCTTTGTTCGACACCATTCTACCAACCATGCGTTGAACTCCCCAATCCTCTCCTTTCTCACTGTGGTTGCACAGGGTACTGGGAGCACCTCTGAGAAGGCCACAGACTTCCCAGTCTCCTTGCACAACCTTCCCACTTCATCAAACCTCTCCCTTGTTACCGCCACCATTTCCCCCGCTAGGTCATTTGTCCCCACATGTACCACAATGTGCGGTTTCCTCCTACCCCTCCTTGTGCACCTTAGGATTGCCTGTCCTACCTTGTCTGCCTTTAATCCCAGTATAGACTCCACCCATATCCAACTGTGCCTCTCCTCCTTGCTGCCCCATCTGATCCCCTTGAGTATGGAGTCCCCCAACACCAGTACAACACCCTCCTCTTTCCTTATGCCCGTCTCCACCCCCCTACCCAGGTTTTCATTCCCGGGGTCACTCAAGACTGTGCTTTTACCATTTGCTCCAGTGTCTTCCCCCTGCCCCTCTCAATTGAGACCCCTCTCCTTCCTCCTGTTTGACTGCCAACTTCTCTCTCTCCCTTCTCACCTCTCTGAGTATTATCCCTCCCCCTGCCACACTGTGTTCAATCTCTCCACTAGTAATGACTCTCACACCCTCCTCTTCGTGAGTGCTGTCCCTTGCGCAATCTCCTCTTCCCCGTATGTCGCTAGTACAGCAAACGTGTTCCCTACCCTATTAGCATTACTATGTGTTTTCTCCTCCCTCCTGCCTACTGCTGCTCCTCTTTTGCTAGGCCCTACTAGAGTCCACTCTTCATTAGCTGGCTTCCTGTCTAGTTTGCCTCTCCCCCCTCGACCCACTGTTCTTCCTCTGTGGTGCCTCCCGATACTCTCAGATGTCAGCCCTTCTACCAACAGAACTCTTCCCTCCCCTCCTCTACCTTCCCAGTTCCCTGCCAAGCCACTGAACCTCTTCCTTGAGCCTCCTTAGCCTGTGACATATTGGGCACCCTCCAAGCCTCCACAGTGTTCATCCACATTGCTACCCCACAACCATTGCACCCCACAATCCTACCCATGGTTCACACTTCCTCCTGAGTACTGGAGAAGACAATCAGCTACCCCAGCAAACCCTCACTGAGACACTCAGCTGCACCAGCAAAATCCCCTAAACAGGTACACAGAACCATGTAATTTGACGGCAGATAAGGACTGCTTGGCCCATCTAGTCTGCCCATTTCCCTACCTATTGAATAAGCCTACTTCCTCCTACCCCTCACTGTAATTTCCTTATGTCTGTCCCATGCATTCTTGAATTCCCCCACTGTTTTTGACCCCACAACCTCCTCAGGAAGGTGGTTCCATGTGTCCACCACCCTCTCCATGAAAGAATACTTCCTCATGTTGCCCCTGAGCCATCCCCCCTCTATCTTCAAATTGTGCCCCCTTGTACATCTCTTTTTCTGAAAGATGCTCCCGTCTTGGACTTTGTTGATTCCCTCAAGGTACTTGAAAGTTTCTATCATGTCCCCCCGCTCCCTCCTTTCCTCAAGGGTATACATATTAAGCACTTTAAGTCTCTGTTCGTATGGCTTCTGTTGCAGACCCTGCACCATTTTACTTGCCCTCCTCTGGCCTGCCTTCATCCTGTCTTTGGCCTTGTGGAGATGGGGTCTCCAGAACTGCACACAGTGCTCCAGATGGGGTCTCACCAATTTTCTGTTTTCTACTGGTGATGCCTCTCCCTATACATCCTAGTATCCCCCAGCCCTCCTTACTGCCTTCTCATATTGTTTACCTACTTTAATGTCATCTGATATGACTACCCCCAGGTCCCTTTCCATTTGAGTTGTTAGTAACCCCCCCCCCCCATTGTGTACTCTTCCCCTGGGTTTTTGTTTCCCAGGTGCATTACTTTGCACTTTTTTGCACTGAATCTAAGCTGCCATATTTTTGACCATTCCTCCAGTCTCGCCAAGTCCATTCTCATTCTTTGTACCCCTCCTTGTGTATCAACCCTATTGCAGATCTTTGTGTCATCTGCAAAGAGGCATACTTTTCCTTCCAGCCCCTCTGCAATGTCTTCTATAAAGACATTAAAGAGGACCGATCCCAGTACTGAACCCTGTGGTACCCCACTAGTAACTCCCCTGTCTTCAGATCATATTCCATTTACTATTACCCTCTGGGTCCTGTTCTTCTGCCAGTTTGTTACCCAGGCTACCACCCTGTGACCTACTCCCAGGCTGGCTAACTTGTTTATTAATCTTTTGTGTGGGACTGTGTCAGATGCCTTGCTAAAGTCTAGGTAGGCCATAGCCACAGCCCCTCTCTGGTCTACTACTTTGGTTACCGAGTCAAAAAAATCTAATAGATTCGTCTGACATGGCCTTCCTACTGTGAATCCATGCTGCCTTGGGTCCTGTTCCCCACTGGCCTCTAGGTACTCAACAATTCTTTCTTTCAGAAGTGATTCCATCATTTTCCCCACCACTGAGTTCAAGCTAACAGGTCTGTAGTTTGCTGCCTCTGCCTTTCTCCCACTTTTGTGAAGAGGAATCACATCTGCCCTCCTCCAGTCCTCAGATACTATACCATCCTCCCATGATTTGTTAAAAAGTGTGGTCAGTGGTGTCACTAGGTCTCTCCTTAGTTCTTTTAGAATTCTGGGATGAATCCCATTAGGCCCCATTGCTTTGTCCACCTTGAGTTTTCGGTCTTAAGTCAGAAACTTAAGTTAGAAAGCCCCCTGGTACCAATTGAAAACAACCAGAAGCTGCAAAGGAAACAATTACAGCGACGCAGCCGAGGCGCCGCTTCGGTTAGTTCCGGCTTGCGGCGCTGGCAACCCGGGTTCAGGAGTGACTTGGGTTTACTTTATTTATTTATTTATTAGATCATTGGTTTACTGACCTTTGAGTCATAGACTCATTTACAAAGGCACCTCGTCAAGAGAGCAATACATTGCAGCAAACAAAACAGTACAGTACATAATGCTTAAATTAAAAAAGCAACCAGTGTTACAGGCATTCACTGGTGGTACACGCTCGGGGGTTGCTGGAGGGCCAGCCGGGGGAGAAGGCTTGAGCGTCCCATGACAGCTCGCCTTCTCCGGGAGAAGGGAAGGGGCCAAAGCCCGCAACTTGCATGACCCCAAGCGGAGGCTCGAGGTATGGCAAGCCCTGATTGCAGGGAAAGGCTGGCCATGATGTGTGGTGGACTTCGGTGCATTGCGCCCAGACATCAGGGCGCACACCACACGTGGGGAGAAAACCAGGAGGATAACAATCCCCCATCTCCGGGAAGATGGGGCACCAGGAGCGTGCCCTCGATATGCCATCACCCACCCCGACCACTCTGCCCAACGAGACCAAGTAAGCATATGGGGTGTACGGGTCCCACCTCGTTACTTCCGCTAGTATAGCTGCTCCATGGGGGCAGGATGGCTTAAGTGGGTAGGGGTGATTGGCAGAGGGATGACTTCCAGATGCCACCGAACAGTCGGAGTCTGGGGGCATAGGAGGAGGAAAAATAGAAAGTTAAAAAAAGAAATAATTACAGCATTAAAATCAGTGAAAATCGACAGATACTTCCCTGAGATGTGTCTGCTTCCCTCCCAAGCTCCACTACTGTGACTCAGCCCTAGCTTCAGTTAGCAGTAACTCTGATGAGGCCCAAGACCAGACAATTATCACCCCTCCCCCAAGCTACTGGGCTAGACACACACAAAAAACTCCAGTTCCTGCAAATCCTCCTAACAGGTCCTTTCCAGCTTAAGTCAGAAAGCCCTCTGGTACCAATTGAAAACATCCAGAAGCTGCAAAAGAAACAATTACAGCATTAAAATCAGTGAAAATTAACAGATTCTTCCCTGAGATGTCTGCTTCCCTCCCAAGCTTCACTACTTGTTAAATATGCAGTGATTATTGAATCCAGTAGTAATTTACAGTATAATAAACGGTACGGTTCATTCATGTGTTGCTATCCCTATAGTCAAGTAAATATAACAGTGACATTGGGACATGGGGCCAGGTTGGCAAACCTAATTATCTTTTAAAGAAAAAACGAGCATATCTCCATGTTTTAATACAAGAACAGGAACAGCAACACATGAATGAACCTTACTGTTTATTATAATTTAAATCAGTGCTGGATTTAAGAATCAGATGCATATTTAAAAAGGACCTCGGATATATTTTGGCATTAAGAATTATCTAAATAAAATGAATGGCAGTCCGTATACGTTCATTCTCTTTAGTTTGCATTTTACTTGCAGGATCAGTAATTGGACAGCACAGGCATTAAGGCAGAATTTCTTTTCAGTCGGAGAAGGCAGCAGATAGTGGAAACATGCTTCATTAGTACATGATAATCTTCAAATTCACATTTAAAATGGAGCTGTTTTTTTTAAGTTGCTGTTCTGAAATATTCTGTTTGAACATTCTTGATGCTGAACCCTTTGCACAGCAGGTGTTGCAGTGATAGAATACTAAAACACTGTCAGTTCGGATGGATTGCTAAAACACTTTGTACTCCTTATGAATTTTTTTAAAGGACTAGTACCTCAGGAAACAAATCTAAAAAGAAGTGTTTGGATGGTGTACCATTTACCCTCTATTTCTCCTGCACATTTTATGTAATATTAACCTTCACAGCACTTCAACTAAATGATGACAGTGAGTTTATTAAAAAGTATAATCTGAAGGTGGATAAGGCAATGGGGTCAAATGAGGTGCATCCAGGGGTATTGAGGGAGCTCAGGGAGATACTGGCTGCACCTCTGACAGTTCTGTTTAACAGCTCACTGGAAACAGGAGTGGTTGCAGAAGACTGGAGAAGGGCGGTACCCATAAGAGGTAGCAGGGAGGAAGCTGGTAATTATAAGCCAGTCAGCCTGATATCAGTGGTGGGAAAGTTAGTGGAATCACTGCTGAAGGAAAGCACTGTAGAATATCTTGAATCCAGTGGGTTACAAGACCAAGGTAACATGGTTTCACATGGGGGAGGTCATGTCAAAGGAATCTGATAGATTTCTTTGATTGGGTGACCGAGGAATTAGATCAGGGTGCATAGCCGGTTTTAGGCACCAGCGACCCCTGCGGTTGCTGGGAGCCCCTCCTCCTGGGGGCCCCCCCAACCAGAGAAGTTTACCTTATTCATTTTTAAACATTTGTTTATCTTAATATATTTTAAAACATCAGTAAAAGACTGCAGATCCTTCTGGTTCTGTCATGAAATACCTCAACAAGCTATGATCCAGTCAATAGGAGGTGGATAAGAGCAATGGATGGGATTGGAAGAACAGCCCCAAGAACTGACACTGCTGTGTCCTCCTATAAATTGTTTCAAATACTACAGGTTATGCTAAAGCTATACATAGAAACAAAGAAATATAACATTTTCTGGCAGATAACTACTGCTTGGCCCACCTAGTCTGCCCATTTTTCTCTGCCTATAGTATCACCACAAATAAAATATTGCACTTATAAAACACATGGGCTAAAGGTGGGCCAAGTAAAGAGGCCCCATGACTTCACTAATTCTGCTGGGGGCCCCCAAAACCCTAAAGCCGGCCCTGTCAGGGTGGAGCGGTAGACATGGCCTACTTAGATTTTAGTACACCTCCGATTATCTGCATCAGAGGAAGAGAAGGACCTGGGAGTGATGATCACTAATGACCTGAAGCACTCCACGGAGTGTAAGAAAGCAGCTGCAAAGGCAAACAAAATGCTGGGATGCATATCTAGGGGGATCAGTAGTAGGAGAGAGGAGGTTATACTGCCCTTGTATCTTGGATCTTTAATTTGGGGCAGTGAGAGTGCTCTGATCTTGGCTACTCCCTGGCTGTGAGGGAGCCTGGGGGGGGGGGGTGGATCCACAATCTTATTTCTGCATACCCATTGGGGGGGGGGGGTTGCAGGAGGTTTTTCATTTTTGTTATTATTCTTTTTTGTTTGTGTATCTTTCTGTGAGCTAAATACTAGACTGAATTGTCCATGTAATGTGAGGAATGGTTTACATACTTTTTAATAATATTGTTTTTATTTGTTTTGGGTGAGTGTATTTGTTTGAGTGTTTGGGTTGGGTATTTTACTGTTTCTGTTTGGAGGTCTCTTTTTTTGCCTGGGGCTTGTGTTTTGTGTATTTGATTTTGGTCTGCCTGTGGAATGTGTAGGCCTCCCCCCTCCCAGTTGAGCGCTGTTCGTCCTCTGCCCTCCATGCCCTTCGCCCCTCCCCCCAGCCCTTGACATTGTCAACTTACCAGCACTGTTGGCGCTGGGTTTGTTCGTGGGAGGGTGGGCCGAGGGTATGGACTTCAGGGACGAATGAATGGGTCTGTCACATTGGGGTAGTTAGGCCCAGAAGACGCCCTGGGGTGAAATGGTGCCTGGAACGTGGTTCGCCATGTCTAGTTCCCATACCCAAGGGAACCACCTTTCTTGGTGGGCAAGCAGCCGGGGTGGCCTCGGAAACCCATCTAAGTCGAGTGGTGTTATGCAATGCCAGATCTTTTAAGAATAAGACCGCAATTATTGCAGATCTTATTGGAACAACCAATCTGGCTTGCATCACCGAGACCTGGCTGGATGAAAATGCAGGCCCCACGTTGGAGGCTGCAATTCCGGCTGGGTTCTCGGTGATACATCGCCTGAGATTGGACTGCGAGGGGGATGGGGGGTGTGGCAGTCTGCTTTAAGACTGAGTTAGGCCTCTTGAGTGTACCAGCCAAATCTTTTGAGTGTACTGTGGTAGCAGGTGTAGGCTGTAGGATAGCTGTCATCTACCACCCACCCAGGGACGAGAGGAGATTCCTACAGGAAGTAGCAGACTTCATCATCGACATGGCATTTGAGTCATCCAGACTGATGGTCCTGGGCGACTTTAACGCCTGGGTTGATGACGAACTCTCGTAATTTGGACAGCACTTCCACCAGCTGATGACATCGCTGGGCCTTACAGAGACTGTTACCTCTGCTACCCGTAAACATGCTCACTCCCTCGATTTGGTTTTCCTCCTGGGGATTGAAGCCTCTGATCTGGGAGTGGAACCTATTGGTTGGTCCGATCACTACACTGTGAGGTTCAACTTTTGTGCCCCCCCTATGTAGGCCTGCCCCTGTGGAGATAGTTAGTTACCACCCTTTATGGGATGTGAGCCCTAAAGGCCTAGCAGTGGTGACTGACCTCTCAGAGTTTCCTGTGGCCAGCTCGAGTCCAGAGGTTCTGGTCTTGGCCCATAACAAGGCTATCTCTATGGCCCTGGACTCGCTTGCTCCTATCCGTGTTTGTCCTCTTCGCTATCAGGCCCCTTGGTTTGATGGGTCCTTGAGGGAGCAGCAGCAACTAGGACGAAGGTTAGAGCGGCACTGGTGGAAATCCACCCTGGAGGATGACCACCTTAGATTGGTAGAGCATTGTCGGACCTACCAATCAGCGATCTCCCGTAAGAAGGCAGAATTCCTGTCCAGGGAGATTGCTGCTGCTCAGAACCGACCAGCTCAGCCCTTCTGGACTGTGGACAGGCTGTGTAACCCAGCCTTTCTGCAGCTCCGAAGAGCTTTCTCTCAAGTGGAGTGCGATGAACTTGCTCGATTCTTTGCGAATAAGGTGGCGGACATCAGGTCGGAGATCCTCTTGACTCATTCTGTGGGGGGATGCTGTTGAACAGTGCTTGGTTGCCTCACCTCATGCTTCCTGGTGTATCTTTGACCTGCCGGAGTTCGTGGATGTCATGCGGATTGTCCAGAGTATGCGCCCTACATGCTGTAGTTTGGATCCGGGCCCAACTTCCCTGATTATGGGTTGTTGTGATATTATCGTTCCGGTCCTGGTACAGGTAGTCCGGTACTCCCTTAATTCAAGTGAGTTCCCTAGCTCCCTGAAGGAGGCGGCGGTAACGCCTATCCCGAAGAAGGCTTCTTTGGACCCGGACTCTCTGGCCAACTACAGACCTATCTCAAACCTTCCCTTTATAGGGAAGGTTATTAAGAAAGTAGTGGCGATTCAGTGGGAGGACCACTTGACCATCCATAACATCTACGAACCTCTCCAGTCCAGTTTTCGAAAGAGGCGTAGTACCGGGACTGCTGGTTCAAGTGCTCAATGATCTCCTGATGGCGAGGGATCGGAGAAGCCGTTCTATTCTGGTGCTCCTTGATCTCACTTCAGCCTTTGACACTGTGGACCATGGGGTGCTGCTTGGGCGCTTGAGATCCATCTGTGGCCTGACGTGTACAGTCCTCAGATGGTTTACATCTTTCCTCACTTGCAGAACTCAGAGAGTGGTGTCCGGGATTTTCTCTTCGGACCTACTGTCTCTGTCATGTGGGGTGCCTCAGGGCTCAGTGCTGTCCCCCATATTGTTTGCAGTGTATATGCTGCCCCTCAGAGACATTGTAAGATGGTACGGGCTGAGGTTTCACTGCTATGCTGATGATACCCAGCTCTACCTGTCTTTTGCACCTGACCTGGATAGTGCTCTCTCAATATTTAACAACTGCCTCGCTGAAATCCAGGATTGGATGAGTTCGAGCTGGCTAAATTTGAACACGGGAAAGACTGAGGTAATGGTTGTGGATCCGGGTCACCAAATAGAGGGCATGAGGGCTGGTCAGCCCTCTGGACTTTTTCTGGGGGGCTCCCAGATCCTTTCCTCTGAACGGGTGTGAGACCTGGGGGTGGTGCTTGATGACAGGCTGACTTTCTGATCTCAAGTGTCGGCGGTCATCAAGTCTTCCTTTTATCACCTTAGGAACATCGCCAGGATCAAGCACCTCGTTCCATCCGGGGAACTGCCTACACTGGTCCATGCCTTTGTGACCTCGCACCTTGATTACTGCAACTCCCTGTACTTAGGGCTACATGGGGTTGATATCTGCTGCCTGCTGCTAGTGCAGAATGCTGCAGCGTGTTTGCTGATGGGGACGTCTGGATCGTCTCATATTATGCCTGTGCTGTGCGAGCTGCACTGGCTGCCGATTCGGTGGCGGATAAACTTTAAAGTTGGTTTACTGACTTACAGAGCCCTACATGGACTTGGCCCTGACTACTTGAAAGAGCTTCTTGTACCTTACTGCCCTGAGCGACAGCTCTGTTCAGCTGATGAGGGGTTGCTGGAGATTCCGAGGGTGTCTTTAAAATCTTCTGGGGCCTATGCATTTATGTATGTGGCCCCTTCCCTCTGGAATTCTCTACCCCGTCAGCTGTGGGAGTGCATAACTGTGGGGGGTTTTAAACAGGCATTGAATACTTTTTTGTGGTGCCAGGCCTTTTATGGTATTGTATAAAGGGACCTATCAGACTACATTTATTATTTTATTATTATCTGTGTTGATTTTATTATTGCTGTTTGATTTTATTGTAAAGCACATTGATATTCTGAAAGGTGCTTAAATGAAATAAAGCTGTTATTATTATTATTATTTATTATTCTACAGGTCACTGATAAGGAGGCATCTAGAGTATGGAGTTCAGTACTGGTACCCACACCACAAAAAAGACATTAACCTGCTGGAGAAGGTCCAGAGGAGGGCTACAAAGATAACAGTGGGTCAGCAGGGTAAGGCATACGAGGAGAGGTTAAGGGCACTGAACATGTACTCCCCGGAAGACAGAAGAGAGAGAGAGGGGACATGATTGGGACCTTCAAGTACTTGAAAGTGATAAATAAGGGTTGATAAGGAGAGTCTCTTTAAGCTCATTGGCAACCATAACACTCGGAGGCAGAATCTTAAGCTGGAAGGTTTAGGAAGGAGGTCAGGAAGCACTTCTTCACAGAGAGGGTGGTTGACACTTGAAATGCACTGCCGGCAAAGGTCATCTTGTTGAAGACAGTGGGCAGCTTTAAGAGAGGCTGAGATAGGCATGGGGAAGGGAAGAATCATGGGTAGGGAGGATGAGAGGAATGGGGAGGGAGGGCAGGGACATTAGCTCATGCTGTGGACCTTGTAACACGAGCAGACTTGCTAGACCAAATAGCATTCTTCTGCTGGCTTCTTCGTATTTTGTACGTTCATATGTAACACCATTCCACACAGGAGACTAGTAAGCAAGCTGGGTAGCCTAAGAGTGGGTCCAAAGGTGGTAAACTTGATAAGAAATTGGTTAAGGATAGACGACAGAGGGTGGTCATAAATGGAGTTCACTCCAAAGAAGGGAGGGTGACCAGCGAGGTGCCTCGGGGATCGGTGCTGGGACCGGTCCACTTTAACATCTTTATAAGTGATATTACAGAGAAGCTGGAAGGGAGCACCTACCTCTTTGCAGATGACACTAAAATCTGCAATAGGGTGACCACTCGGGGGGGGGGTGAGCAGAACCCTGAAAAAAACTAGAGGAATGGTCAAGGGTATGGCACCTGGGTTTCATTGCGAGAAAGTGCAAAATAATGCACTTAGGGCACAGAAATTCAGAGGTGGAATACAAAATAGGTGGAGTGTTATTGATGACCACCAAGCAGGAAAGAGACCTGGGGATAATCATATTGCATAGAAACATAGAAGTTGGCCGCAGGAATGGACCACTAGGCCCATCCAGTCTGCTCATTTTCCCTACCTGTGATGGTGGCCGGTGCCACTAGTAGGTCACCTGTTTACACTAGTCCTTCTTATCTCTATGGCCCTCTTATTCCTAGCCCATGCATGTTTGAATCCTGGCACAGTGCCTACCCCCAACCCCACCACCCCCGGGGCAGGCCATTCCGTGCATCCACCACCCTCTCAGTGAAAAATACTTTCCTCCCATTTTCCCTTATACAGCCCCCCTGTAATCTCATGTCATGATCCCTTGTTCTAGTACTCTTTTATACTGGAAGATGTTATCCCCTTTCACCTTATTTATGCCCTTGAGGTACTTGAATGTTTCAATCATGTCCCCCTGTTCCCTCCTCTGTTCCAGTATATACATATTGAGATCTTTTAACCTCTCCTCGTATGTCTCATGCTATAATCCCTGCACCATCTTAGTTGCACTCCTCTGCACCGTTTCTATCCTGTCGATGTCCTTTCAAAGGTGCGGCCTCCAGAACTGTATGCAATACTCCAGATGTGGCCTTATCAGCATTTTGTACAGTGACACCAGTACCTCCCTCCTTCAGCTCGTGATGCCCCTTCCTATACAGCCCAACATCCCTCTGGCCTTCCCCACAGCCTTCGCTGCTTGCTTGGTGGCCTTCGAGTCATCAGTGATGATGACCTCCAGATCTCTTTCCTCCCTGGTGACTGCCAGCAGCTCCCCTCCCCATCTTGTAGCCCTCTCTCGGGTTTCTATTCCCCACATGCATTAACTTGCACTTCTTTGCATTAAATCTCAGCTGTCATACCTCAGACCATCTTTCCAACCTCTCCAGGTCATTTCTCATCCTTGCCATGCCTTCTGGTGTGTCAGCTCTGTTGCAGATCTTGGTATCATCTGCAAACAGGCAAACTTTCCCCTCTAGCCCTTCTGCAATGTCACTGATGAAGATATTGAAGAGGACTGGCCCCAGAACTGATCCCTGGAGAACTCCACTGGTAACCTCCATTTCCTCTGACTGTGTTCCATTTACTACTACTCTCTGCTTTCTGTCCCTCAGCCAGTTACCAACCCAGTTCACCACCTTGTGACCCAACCCCAGACTACCCAGCTTGTTGACCAACCTTTTATGTGGAACGGTATCAAAGGCCTTGCAGAAGACCAGGTGAGCGACAGTCACTGCTCCCCCGTTGCACTACCTTTGTCACCCAGTCAAACAAATCAATTAAATGTGTTTGACAGGACCTTCCTGCTGTGAATCCATGTTGCTGCAGATCCTGCTCCCATATGGATTCCAGGTGTTCCACAATTCGTTCTTTAAGGAGTGCCTTCATGATCTTGCCCACCACCTACATGAAACTTACTGGCCCATAGTTTCCTGCCTCCTCTTTGCTGCACCTCTTGTGTAGAGAGACCACATGTGCCCTTCTCCAGTCCACTGGGACTACACCTGTATTTAGGGAATCAGTGAACAGGTCTGCCAGTGGGGCTGCCAGCTCCCTCTTTAGTTTTTTTCAGGATCCTGGGGTGTATGCCATCTGGACCCATGGCTTTGTCCACTTTTAGCCTTGTAAGCACTTTTAGTACCCTCTCCGCTGTAAAAGGACTGGTGTCCATCTCCCCCTCTCTGTGTCTCTGTTGTTTAAACATGGTCCCTGCCCCTCCTCTTCCACTGTGAAGACAGAGCAGAAATATTTGTTTAAAACTGATACCTTATCTTGATCTCCCTCTACGGTCTCTCCCTTGTCCCCAGTGAGTTTAGCAATTCCCCTCCCTGCACTTTCTTCCCTCACTAATGTACCTGTAGAATGTCTTATCTCCTTTCCTGACTGAGTTAATCTTTCCTCAGTTTGCACCTATGCACTCCTTACAGCTTTTCCTGCCTCTTGTAGACAGTTCTGATACTCCTATCTTTCCTCCTCCCTTTGCGTCTTCTTATATTTTCTGAAGGCCACCCATTTGGCTCATACCTTTTCTGCTACGGCCTTGGAGAACCAAAGTGACTTCCTCCTTCTCTTCCCTTTGCTTCTCACCTTAACACATTCTTCTGTGACCCCATTACCGTACGTTTAAAATATGCCCATTGCTCCTCCACCCCCGCCCCCCCGTCTTTCTCTGGTCCAGGGTTTCTTTAACACTTATTCCCATCCTGCCAAAATCAACCTTACTGAAATCTAAGCTCTTTGCCTTTGTACGAGGCAAGGGGGAGGAGGGAGAGTGTAAGAAGGGGGATCTCGACAGAGCAGAAATACTGAGCAAATACTTCTGTCCAGTATTCACTAAGGAGGGAGAGGGTCAAGGACCACAGCTGGGGAGCAGAGGCAATGGGGGGGAGAAGCAGACACCAGTCCATTCACAGTGGAAAGAGTTCTGGAGGAACTCACAAAACTGAACGTGGATAAAGCCATGGTGCCCAACCACATACATCAGAGAATATTAAGGAAGCTGAGAAGGGAACTAGCAGCACCTCTGGCCGCCCTGTTCACAAAGTCACTCAACACAGGCGTGGTTCCAGAGGACTGGAGGAGGGTGCATGTAGTCTCACTGCACAAAAGTGGCAGTAGGGAGGAAGTGGGGAACTACAGGCCAGTCAGCCTCACCTCAGTGGTGGGGAAGATCATGAAGACACTGCTGAAAGAAAGGATAGTGGCACACCTGGAATCCAGTGGTGCCCAGGGTCTGAGGCAGTGCTGATTCACAGCAGGAAGGTCTTGTCAAACAAATCTGGTAGATTTTTTTGATTGGGTGACTAGGGAAGTGAATCAGAGAGGGGCGGTAGACATCGCCTCCCTAGATTTCAGCAAAGCCTTCGATACCGTCCCACACAGAAGGCTGGTTAACAAAATAAGTAGGCTGGGCATGGGGCATAAGGTGATACATTGGGTTAGAAACTGGCTGACAGACAGAAGGCAGAGAGTGGTGGTAAATGGGATCCAATCCAGAGAGAGAGAGGTGACTGGCAGAGTACCACAGGGATCTATACTAGGATCAGTCCTATTCAATGTCTTCACTAGTGACATTGCAGAGGGGTGGAAGGAAAGGTCTGCCTATTTGCAGATGACACCAAGATCTACAACAGGTTGGATACTCCAGAAGGAGTGCAGAAAATAAAGAGGGACCTGGAGATGCTTGAAAGATGGTCAGAGGTGTGGCAACTGAGGTTCAATGCAAAAAAGTGCAAGATAATGCACCTGGGTAGGGGGAATCCTTAGGAGAGCTACAGAATGGGGGGGAGGTGCTGAATGTCATGAAAGAGGAAAGGGACCTAGGGGTTATCATATCTGATGACCTTAAGGTATCAAAGCAGTGTGCAAAGGCTGCAGGGAGGGCTAGTGGCATGCTGGGGTGCACAGGCAGAGGCATTACTAGCAGGAGACTGGAGGTGTTGATGCCATTGTATAAAACACTGGTAAGGCCTCACCTGGAGTACTGCACGCAGTACTGAAGATCACTTATGCATAAGGACATAGATAAGGTGGAGGCTATCCAGAGAAGGGCGACAAAGATGGTGCATGACTTGCATCACAAAACATATGAGGAGAGACCTCAATATGTACTCACTGGAGGAGAGGAGAGAAAGGGGGGACATGATAGAAACTTTCAACTATCTCAAGGGCATAAACAAGGTGCAGGTGGGGGATCTTTTCCAATGTAGAAAAGATATCAGAATGAGGGAACATGATATGAAATTGGAGGGGGGTAGATTAAGAGGTAACATGAGGGTGTTTGGAACAGTCTGCCACAAGAGGTGGTGGGGGCAAGCACAGTGGAGGGGTTTAAACTTGCCTGGGACAGGCACAACGGAACATTGGGTGGGGAGGGAGTGATGAAAAGCCATTGATCACTTAGGGTCAGTGACTGCATACAAGTATAGGGTTTACGGGCAGACTAGATGGGCCTAGCAGTCCTTAGCTGCTGACAATTTCTATGTATCGATGTATGGCTAGACTGTGTCCCTGTGTTGACTTTAAACTGTACTATATGGTGGCCACTGGGCCCCAGGTGCCCCTCCACTTGGAGATCTGCAGTTGTGTCTCAATTGGTCAGCACCAGATCCAGCATTGCCCTGTCTCTGGTGGGTTCCCCTACTACTTGTCTGAGGCCCACCCCCTGTAGTGAGTCCACGATGTCTCAGGTCCTGGCTGAGGCCCCTGCTGGGATGGACCAGTCCACGTTTGGCATGTTAAAGTCTGCCATCAGCAGATCCTCACCTTTTGCTGTCATACTGTGCATGTTATCCAGTAGTATTTTGTCAACCTCCTCCCTTTGACCTGGGGGTCTGTAGACCACCCCTACCCAAATGCTGTTTCTTTTCCTGTCTCAAGGGTGACCCATAGTTCCTCTACCTCCTCATGTTTGCCCTGTATTGTGGTTGTTTTGATGCCCTCTTTTACGTACAGGGCTTTTCTAAAGGTGGCCAGGCAGCGTGCCAAGACAGTAAGGAGGACAAGTGGGATGCAGGGGGTGCATAGGGAGGGGTATCAACGGCAGAAAGAGGGAGGTAGTGTTGCCTCTGTATAGATCGCTGATAAGACCCCACCTAGAGTACTGTGTCTAGTTCTGGAGACCACATCTCTGGAAGAAAATAGACAAAGTGGAGGTGGTCCAAAGGAGGGCAACTAAAATGGTGCACGGTCCACATTAAAAGCCCTATGAGGAGAGACTAAAGGACCTCAGTATGTACACCCCGGAACAGAGGAGGGAGAGGGGAGATATAATAGAGACATTTAAATACCTCATGGGGTTAAATAAGGTACAGGAGAGGAGTATTTTTCAGAAGAAAAGGTGCTCAAGAACAAGGGGACATTTATTTATTTTATTTATTTAAAGAGGACAGGAAATCATTTCCTATTGGCAGCTGTTTATAATGTTCCTATTTTCTGAAATGATATTCATACCCCTGAATGATCCATATTTAACTGTACCTGAATAAAAGTAATGTGAAAAACTGTATTTTGCATTGTTTTGTTTTTATGGGCAGCATTCTGTTACAGTTCTCTTCATGGAAGCAATAATTTGGAGTTTTGAATATGTCAAGGTTTGTGTCTAGAACTCTAAGCATGGTTCTGATAGGTAAACAACCCATGCTTAGCATTCTGTGCACAAAACATGACATAGTAAAAACTCCAAATTTCTGGTTCTATGAATGGAACTGTACAGGATGTTGTCCATGAAAAGAAAACAATTGAAAACACAGATTTTCACATCAGTGTCTATTATGGTACGATTTTGGAGGTATGATTTTCAGTTCTGTAAATGGGGACATTACTAACTGCTGCAAATCAGCACACATTTCCTGTCCCCTTTAACAGACTTTAGGATTACAACCTTTGAGTTAGGGACTCATTTACAGAGGCTCCGCATCAGAAAAACAAACATAAACACTTAATACATATAGACATAGAATGGCAGCTAAAGGTTACAGTCCTTTAGTTATACAATATTGTAGAATCAAGATCAGCTATACATTGCATTGAACATGTTACCGAGAGCTGTATTTTACAGTTTTCAAGAGAACAATAAGTTTGCTGATAGAAGGAGTGAGTAACAGGTTTGATATTTGCAGTGAAGTAGAGAATTAGACAGATACCTTGTGAGTGCAGCCAAAGGAGGCATTGTTAATAGGTAATGTTTGGTAGCCCTATTGGTAGGAGCTCAGTGGCAGGGTGGTCCCGTAAGGTGATAGATAGATGACCCAGCACTAGCTGGTACATTGGCAGCGCCGTGAAGCGAGAATGTGCTCTTTGAGGGCTGACTTGAAAGGTCCTAATTTGGAGATGGAGGAGATGTCAGAGGGGAGTTCATTGTACCAGGCTGGGGCCCTGTGTGGGAATGACCTTTGGGCTAAGGAGGTTCTAACCCTCGGGATGGACCACACCTGTCAGTTGACAGTGCGGGTGTTCACCGAAGGCATGGGAGGATAGGAGAGAGGCAGAAACCCCCAAGGGGGTAAGCCCCAGGTGTATTTACTTTGTGAGGAGGCATGTTTGATAAAATAGCCTTTTGTTTCATCCAGGGTAAAGAGATTTGTCAGGGCATATAGGGTACAGATATGGGTACGCTTGTCTGCCCCGGTGAGGAGTCTGCATGCTTTGTTTATGGCAAGGTGGATTTTGTTAAGGGCTGTGTGGTCAGCAGCTGAGTATGCTATGAAGCTGGAGGGGGCTAGTTTCAGGAGAAACGTGAGGCAATATTTCTTCACAAAAAGAGGGGTGGATTCCTGGAACAGCCTTCCAGCAGAGGTGGTGGAGGCAAAAACAGTGTTGAGGTTCAAGAATGCATGGGATAACCACAAAGAAATCCTAGTCGAAAGGAAGGGGGAAGGAGAAAGAGCTGTAGATCAGGCACCGTCTGCTGTAATAGTGTAGGTAGGGAGACATGGGCAGACTGGAAGGGCCAAGTGATCCTTATCTGCCATCAAATTCTATGTTTCTATGAAATATGTGACCTGCATGTGTACAATACACATATGTATTATGCTGCAGTCTGCAGGGCTTGTTTGGGGGGTAATGAATTACTTACTGTATATATCTGCTACATATCACTGCAAGTATTATGGAAGTTTTTAAGACAGAATATGCAGATCTTTTAGTGTTAATACTCTCCTTACTAATAGATCGAGTTACACCATTGTGCGTGGTGGAAGGTGATGGGAAGGATTGTACATGTCAGTCATTTTTCTTACTATGTGCTGTGACGGGGTATCAAATCAGGCAGCTTCTGTGGAACACTTATTGGGCCCAGGGGTTGCTTGTTCACACCCCTCCCCCGAGTACATCCACTACCCAGAACAAGCAGTGCAGTGACATCTTAAAGGGCCAACTTCAAAACAATAGGGGTTTGGTACAAATCCCACCACAGCCCCAGTCAAAGCTTGTGTTGCCTGTGTTGCAGGGTTGTGAAGCAGTTTACGGGTAAAAGGAGTGTGACAGACATACATTCCATCACACGTACTGAAATATTTTATTTCATCCTGACTAAACAGGCAACCACTGTGGTCACTGCTGTTTATTTAAGATGGCTCAGTAATATTAAGAAAACACTATTACTACAGCTATAAATAGGAGTTATAGTCTTGTATCATTTCCTTTCCTGTCTAAGCTCCCAGTGCCCCTTGTCCTGAGATGAAAACAAATAACCGTCCATGCTGGAGAGGGAATGAGTCAGAACTGGAATAGATTGACTGAGATCAAGAATAGGGGGAGAGGCGGTGGGGATTACCACAAAGTGAGTTGGATTTGGAGGGGAAGACTAGGAAGGGCTTAACTCACCGGCATGCTTTTTTTAATAGTGTTTTTAGATAGAGTTGAGTCTTATTCTGTTTGCTCCAGGTCCTTACACCAGGATTTGAGCAGGACTCTGGGGAATGGTAGGAAGAACTAGATGATGAGATGAGAGGGCGCAGACTGGGAACAGGACAGGAGCTGAGAGGGGGCAAAGGTCAGAAACTCAGTGGCTAGGGCCGGCCTGTTGCTGCAGTGACAGGGTGCAGCCATGGTGCTGGCAACCTGTGTTTGGTTACTGTGGCTATCCTAAGCTCTCATGCAGCACACTATCCCTTATACATGATACCACAAACTCAGTAGTGTTTGCCCCTGCAGCAGCGATCACAGAACAGAGACTGCAGATTTAACAGGTGTTTTGGTAACAGGCGTGACACTGGTTATACTAAAAGGATCCACATTTGACTACTGACTTAGACACTGCATTTCAAAATTCTTGTGTTGACCCTCCCTGATTGACCCCTGGCTTCAGTTCCATACACTCTTACATATCCACCACACCACTGGTATGTCCCTGAAACCAGGGGATTGATATAAGAATGTAAAACATTCAGCCTTGGAGTCATTTGTATAACCCGGACCCATGTCCTAATGGGCTACTACCCCTGCCTGGGTCGTCACAAACCAGGTTGAGGGGCCCAGGTTCCTATTCTGATATAAAACTAGTTATTTCCCAATAGATAACATTATTGCACAGTGCCTCCATCTGAGTATACTTTCAGTGGGTCTAATAATTACCTGGTACAACCCCCTGGGATGCTGTACCCACCCACAATACCATACTGCCACCCCACACGGTGGATCAACAGTAGGCAAAACCCCAACACATATTTTGGGATTAAAGGCTCACTCTAATAATATGCTCACACATCAGATTTATAAAAAAAAGTTTAAGCAACAATTTATTTACAATGGGTGAGGGTTAGCATAGGGTGAAATGGATGCAGAGATTAAACAACAGGTCAACTGCACTGATTTAGCATGACATCAAAATAATGATATTGCATTTCAAATTCAAACCCCTTTATCATATTTGGACACCACCAACCTTCTGATGGATTCAGGTCATATTTCTTTCTATCTGTCTAGCTGCGTAAGTAACAAATACACATTAAATGCCCACACTGGTACCTGTCCCCAGTCTGTAATAGAACCCAGCAATTCTAAAGCTCTGGGTACCCACTACAGTATGCACCGCTTGTACCGGACTGATTTGGCAACCGACCATTAGACCGGTAGAAGCGATGCCCATTACATCGTTTGGTGTGATTACTGTATGGTATGGTGACTACAGGATGTACAGGGGTAACATAAACACACGACATGCATCACAGCGTTACATATATGCACAAGATGTAACAGTAAGTGATTTGCAGCTCCTTTACGAGTTTGTTGCTGCTGTCTGTGCAAAATTAACCTTTATTGAACTTAGTGCTTTCAAAGTTTGTAAAATGATGTACTGTACTGCCAGTCAAGTTAGTACAGTACTGTACCTCTCCTTCAGTCGGTGCTGGTCTGTGTGAAATATTCCACGATTGTGGTCTGTTTTCGGGGGCCTTGTGTGTAGTGGCACCAGGTTTTTTCAGTTTGTGCCAGCAAGTCCCACCATGGCACAATGTCCTCATGCTGCTCCATTGCCCTCCATAGTGTAAGAAGTGCTGCGGGGATGTCTTGAGGTGCGACCATCACTTCTCCTTCCACATCCCTTTCCTCATCAGCTTCCTCATTTTCCAGGTTCCCCTCTCCGGATAGGCCAGCGACGGCTTCTGTAATGTCGTCAACAACCTCGCTTTGGCCTTTGTTGCCCAGGTTACACAGCATAGTTAGGTCTTCGGTGGTCAGTCTGAGCTCCTCAGATAAATTCTGCTCCTTTTCTTCCTTAACAAGGTAAGGCAAGTGCGCTTTCCCTGTGTTGGTCCAGGTGTGGCACCAAAAGCTGCAGAAGTCGACATAGTGGCAGCAACTCAGAACAGCACGGCATTGAAGAGAAGCAGACAATGTGTGCTTTTATAATCAAAAAACGGCTGGCATACTCTGGTTAGCATTAATTGGTGCTTAATTGGTGCATAATTGGTGCTTATTAGGGGGTGTTATGGAACCAGGAATCACTATTGAGTAGTACAGTAGGTATTACAAGAGGTGATACAATGTTAACTGAGTGCCAACTTAACCGTTAAAGGATAGTTGTTAATTCTTCTGGCGGCCGCTGCATCCGAAATTCAAAGTCCGTTTCAGTGCTATGAAATAACATAGCTGCCTATGTAAATGGCTTTTGGCAACTGAGTTTTGCCCACTACATGCAGCTGTCCGCTACATGCCCGTCCGTTACTTTTGTCGCATACTGTATTAAATATTAAGTTGCAGGCCTGATAAATTTTCCGGCACTGGAGTCCTTCAGTCAAAGTATAATCAACCTTTACTTTTCTTTTGGTTAATTTTTAATAATTCTGGCTGATCTTGGAAGAGCAAACTTTAATCTGTAGCACTCTTAGACTTTACTTCTGTACTTGGCAGAACTTGAAATAACTATTTACAGTTCCCCTCCATGTGCAGAGCTCATCTGCATATTCACGGTTCTGTAGTCATCATTGGATAAAGCAGTGTTCTTTCAGGCAAATATGAGGTCGATGAAATTCAGGAGAAGACAGATTTAGCTGAGGTGCAGGCAGGAGCATTTGCTGACCCCTCTTTCAGGCAGGCTCTTGCAGCTTGCAGGCTGGAACTTTTTCAGATTCCTTGCAGGTGCCCCTTTCTCTGGACATGAAGTCACGTTTCTGGAACATTCTGGAACAGACCTGGCTGGGACTATGGCCAACATGCCTCAGACCCCCACGACTAAGTTATGCCCCTCAGGGGGAAGCGCATATGGCAGTGCCTTGGCTGGCACACTACCAGGCTGACTCCCAGGCCGATTCAAACAGTCTCTTTTCAATTTCTGGCATTTCAGTTTCTTGGAATCATTACAAGCACTTCAACCATTCGCCCAGCATGGCAAACATGGTCCTTTTAATATTCAGGATACAGTCTCAAAATGTGGGTGCATGCCCTTGGGCTAGGGAGGGCCCAAACTCTGGCACAGTCCATCACAGTAGACAAATTCTCTTTTTCTTTCAAAAGTGACACAGCACATATTTTTGGATTAAAGGCTCACTCTAATAATATGCTCACCCACCAGATTTCTAAAAATTGTTAACCAACAATTTATTTGCAATCAGGTGAGGGTTAGGATAGGGTGAAATGGATGCAGTGGTTAAACAGCAAGTAGATTGCATTGATTTAGCATAACATCACAATAATGATATTGCATTTCAAATTCAAACCCCTTTATCATATTTGGACACCCACCAATCTTCTGATGGATTCAGGTCATATTTCTTTCTTTCTTTTTCTTTCTTTCTTTCTTTCTTTCTTTCTTTCTTTCTTTCTATCTAGCTGCATAGATGATAAATACACATTAAATGCCCACATGGGTACCAATCCCCAATTTGTATTAGAATCCCACAATTCTAAACCTCTGGATACCCAGTATTAACATAGAAACATCAAAACATAGAATTTGATGGCAGATAAGGACCGTCGCCCCATCCATTCTGCCCATTTCCCTACCTAATGGATAAGCTGCAGATCCTAGTTAACTAACAGCCTACTTCCTCCTACCCCCCACTAGAATTGCCTTATGTCAATCCCATGCATTCTTGAAATCCCCCACTGTTTTTGACTTTACGACCTCCTCAGGGAGGCTGTTCCATGCATCTACAGCCCTCTCTGTGAGAAAACACTTCCTCACATTACCTCTGAGCCATCCCCCCTCTATCTTCAAATTGTGCCCCCCTTGTTCTTGCACATCTCTTTTTCTGAAAGATGCTACCTCTTGGACTTTGTTGATTCCCTTGAGGTATTTGAAAGTTTCTATCATGTCCCCCCTCTCCCTCCTTTCCTCAAGGCTATACATCTAAAGCTCCTTTAGTCTTTCTTCATATGTCTTTTGGTGCAGGCCCTGCACCATTTTGGTTGCCCTCCTCTGGACAGCCTCCACCCTGTCTATGTCTTTGCGGAGATGGGGTCTCCAGAACTGTACACAGTACTCCAAATGTGGTCTTACCAACTGTCTGTACAGAGGGCCAACAACTTTTTGTTTTCTGCTGGTGATGCCTCTCCCTATGCATCCCATTTTTGTAACCCCTCACCCCTGCCTTTTTAGCAAAATGACAGGTGGCATGCTGTTGAAGCTGACAGCAGTCCCTGGTGGGGACTGGGTTCGGGGAGGATGAGGTTACTCGGCACAGGGGGACCTAGGTTTGGCTACTCTGAACAGGGGCACCCAAGTCAATCCGAACACAGGAAGCAATGTAATGTCCAGAACCAGGAATGGGATTCTTCAGTGTGGCTTTTATTCACATACAAGCTGACCAAACAAAGCATAGATGGACCCCCATGGGCTACATTTCCTGGTAATGCAGATTAGAGACAACAGAACACTTTATCACTATTTCCAGCCCTCAGGCTCTAAACCCACCAGGCACACAGCTGCATGCAGCTTTGGGTACACAGCCCGACTTGTACACTCTTGGGCTTTCTCCACTGACCCGGCTCCCCCGCCGGCCACTTGATCCGCGGTCCATTGGAAGAATGAACCAATTATTCCATTCGCACAGTCTATTGGAGGAATGAACCAATTATCCCGTTCACGGTCCATTGGAAGAATGAACCAAGAATTTGCCTTACAGTCCCACATCTGGGTACTTCCTTCATCACTGGCCAAGTGCCTGAGGTAAAGTAGAAATCCACAGAAGAAATCTGTAGAGGTAGACCTGGTCCCTAAAGATGGGGGCCACCCACCTCCAGCTCCCACAACCCATACCCGGCCATTTCTCTGGAAACTGAACAATTCCTTTACTGAACTTCCAAATGTAGATTAAGGGTAGACGTCTGTCACATCACTTCTACATATTATTTGTATCCCAACAAACTCTGGAATTTGAAACTACTTTTAACTTGTTTAGCTCATTACTCTAGGCTTCCCAATATTTAGTAGTTCAACCCCCACATTGTCACACAATTTCCAGGGTGATAAACATAGGACCTTTTAGCCAGAGCAGACACTCACCCTCACATTGCAGGTGCCCCACAGGCGACTCACAATTCTTCTTTTCTCCCAAATAAATACTGGAACAAACTGGCAGCTTTTCCTCCACAAGCAGAACTAGGGGTTTGCCCCAGGAATCTGCAGGGAATCCTTCTCATCCCCCGGAGGGAGGGGGCACTGAGACCCGGAAACAGCAGCATCCACCACTTCAGTAATCTTCTGTGTCTCTCTTTAAGGTGGAGACACACACCCTTCTACCTAAAAGTAGCCCTCTGCCAGGGCTGAGGCTCCTAGAGCCTTCACTGAGCTGCTTTACCAGCAAGCTCCTAACTTCTCATTCACTCACTGAAGACTGACTGAAGACACTCACTTCAAAACTCCCAACGTTCTATCTAACTCCCTTTGCTGCAGATTCCAATGTGGCTCATGCAGCTGCGAAAGTTCTATTGGTGATGTCATCCCTTAGTCTCAGCTGAGACTGAGAACAGAGTGAGACACTGTGAAACCCATTTAACTGGACTTTCACAAGCTGCCTTCCCTGCCTACCACTAGGTCTTACTGGGATTCTAGTAACCCCGGGTAACAAGGGAGTTACACTCACCCTTGACCAGGAAAATGACTGTCCGCAGTCATTCTTTACCTGGCCTTAGGCCATCCCACCCTATGTGCTACCTGCGGAGGGGAGGGTGATCAGGCCCCCTCCTACCATGTGCAAGCACAGGCAGGCAACACTAAGGGCCTAGAGGCCTGTAGCTGACATAACAGCCTCTACATTATCCACTTACTTTGGACGCCTAGTGGCTCTGGTAGAACTATCCAAAGCATAGCCCTGATAGATCAGCACTGCGGTCCCAATGGCCACTCAGGACCACAGCCTGTCTATCCCACCTAACCCTCTATGGAAAACCTATCTGCTTCTAACCTAATACCCCCAAAACAAAAACAACCCGGGGACCTCCCTGACCTTGGGCAACCTGCAACCACACACCATTAAAATACCATATTACTGTACCCTCCCTACCCCCACAACCACACCTGTGGAAGGAAAGGGTTAATACAGTGACTATAACAATAACACCACAGTACTTTAAATTTCTCCACACTAAAGCACTGATGAGGAATTCCGATGAGCCCCTCCTCCTCTTCTTGTCTTCTCTTCTGTCTTCCCAGGAACACCTGTAAGAAAAACAAATACAACACACACTCTCCTAATCTGCATACACAGTCTACCTAACCCCCTACCGTCAAAACACTGAAAAATCCCCAAAAAGATTTTTTTTTAGAAAAGAAGGTAGAAAAACAGTATTTACATTAGAAAACAACAACATTATTTATAATACACATTTGGGGGGATGGAGTGCCCTGAAAGTCCCAACTAGTGACCACAATGCCTGAAGGCTAGTCCAATAAATAGTCTCTCCTGGGCCGGAGCCCAGTGAAGCACAGTTCTAACAGGCCAAAGTCCCGTAGGGGAGAGTCTTTGATGACAGTTCACACATTTTGAAATCTGCTAGTGTAGGGTGTGTACTGCAATGTCATAAAGATAGAAAAGTTCGAACTTAACAGCCACTTGTAGAATGGAAATTTTGGGACCGACCTGCACCTCTGATGAAGACTCTCCCTGGCAGCATTTCTTCCAATACAGCTGGGCGACATCTTCCGGGAACCACAGGAGGGCACATCTGGGAACAGCTGGGCTGATGTCATCTCTGGAGATGGAACCTTAGAACAGGAACAAAAAGAAAACAGCTAGTCCGACGTCATCCGATTACCAGGCGATGAACAGGATACAGCTGGGATGGTGTCCTCTCTGGATCTGAAGTCATCTGGTGGGCCAGTCGATGGATGCTGGAAAGGCCAGTACACTGTAGACTGATGAATGTGGGGCACCTGAGTCCTGGATGTCCATATTGGCAGATCAATAAAGGTACTTCACAGTCTGGTGTGGCAGTATTGACTACCACTGCTCGGCTCTCCATTTTGTAGGCACGGGCACATTTGCTGAGAGGTCCTTGCACTGAGGCCAATAGTACTGGGGGTCAGGATCTTGAATTATTACCCCGTCTGGGCGCACATAATTCACACAGTGGGAGATTTCATGTCTCTCTCCGTCCACTATTCTCACTCTGTCTATAAACAGTGTCCTGCCTCTCTTCCACTGGGTATACTTTTCATGGAACAGTCTATTCTTTACATGCTTGTTGGCCCCAGAATGCACACTTTTCATTGCTTCATCCCAGATCCAGAATTTCCTGCAGTTCTCAATCTCCTCCCAGACTTTTCGAGGAAAGGTAGGAAAGGTCATACCATAGATCTCATTTACCTTCCTATGAACCAGTCTCTCCTCTTTACTTGCTTTGGTCAATCTGAGACCGCTGGCCTGGCTTGGGGGTGGCCAGTCCTGGTTCTGCCAGCTTCGCATCCTTAAAGAAATTAGAAACGGATCCCTGACTTCTTCCTCTTGTGAAGCCAGGGCAGTGGCATCACCACTTTCTTCCATACATTCCTCCAAGGCAAGATCTTGAGGCTGTGTACCCGTTCCTTTCTCACAAGGCCACATAGGTTCCCCCTCATCTTCCTCTTCACTGAGGATCTGAGCCCAGGAGTGAGCAGTCGTTCTCACTCCTGAGACTATCCACTGATCACTAGGCGTGGAGGTCGACACCTCCCTCTCAAAGGCTTCCCGCATCTCATCTTCGTCTAAGAGCCTTGGGCTAGGCCCCCCCACCCAGGGGTCTATTGATGCTTTATCCAAACTTTCTTTCTGGGATCCAGCATCAGAAACTTCAACTTCGGGTTCTGTCTCTAACTTTGCACCCTCTAGCTTTGTGCCACACTCCCCCGAGGGGCCTTCCTCCACAGGCTCCGCCCAGTGCTGTGTGCTGCCAACTGCAGATTCCTGAACTTTTGTCCATGTGGGAGCCAAACGAATTTAAGGCACGCTATACAAGCCATATTTTCTAGGCATCCAGCACAGTGAGGAATCATGAAGACGTCCCTTCCAGCTCTCAAGCATATTTGACATACATGCACTGGAAAACCAGGAATCACCACATGAGGAGGCAGTTGTCCTCCATAGCACCACTTTTGAATGTCCCTCAGTCTATTTACTGCTGCTGTTACTGCAACCCAGGCAAGATCCGGGTAATGAGCTGGTCCTGAGGCCATAACTGCAGAAAAACAAACAAAAGTTCACTGTAACTGAAAGTCCCAACTTTATTGAACACACTCTTTAGTTGTAAAATGGCTCCTCTGCTGCTGTGTTTACTTTACTACCCCACCCTATAATGGCGGCGGCAGCACTCCTGTGCATCAACATTTAGAATCTGGGTCAAGCCACTGTGAACCCGATTTACACAAACTACTGATAACTTTTGCTCAAACTGCACAACTTGCTCTGTTCTTGCTTTAAACACATTCACTTGATTTTCCACGGACTTGTTACATGCTTGAAACATTTTTTTTTTTCACAGTCCCTTAAAGCTTCAGTTTTTTAGCACAGGATTGCCTGTATAACTAGTGCTGCACATTGGCTACAACCCACAGTCTCTCTCTGGCTTCAAACTTTAAACTGAGGCTGAATTCATTACTATGCACACAGTCAATGGCTTAACAGACTTGCACTTGCTGGCAGGACTTTACACAGTCGTTACTTGCAAAGCGACTACACTGCTGCACACACATTTATATTGCATAGGGCTGAAAATCACTGTTTGAGCAGTTTTAAGGTAGTTACTTACTGTTATCAGTAGCAGTTTGCTGTGATGGGGAAAAACGGCCTGCAGCCAGTTCTTGGAGGCCTCAGAACAGAAACGGGCAGGCAGTCCTACCGATCGTCTTCTCGACCACCAAACTTGCAATTCCGATGATCGATTAGCGGGTTCAGCCCGATTTTAAACTAAAAAGTCAGTTTTTAAACTGTTTACAATGAGTTTAACACTCTGCAGTGCTCCTCCACTGCCAGTACACGCACTCCACTCTCACTCCCTCTCGAATGCTGGGGCAGTCACTGTAGAGCTGGCTGAGGGGCGGGACTGATTGCAGCCTGACTAACCACACAATGCCATGCAAATGAGCCTCTTCTTTCTTGCGAGGGCTCTTCTCCTCACGGCGATCGTCGAGCAGGCAAATTTAAACTGCAGAATGCAACTTTTTTTTTTTTTCACCAACTGACTCCACGGCTGGAGCCCATTTCAGCCATTTAACATAGCCATTTACACTGCAGTCTCTCAGTCATTTCCAAAAGCATTTCCAACGTCCAGGGCACAATTTTCCTGTTGCTACCCCTAGTCTTCCACGCTTTCCTTTACCAGAGTTCATTTAAAAGCAGGCAAAAACGCTGTAAACTATTTTGATGCAGGACAAGGGCACACTCTTTGGCTTTACTGCTCCTTGGTAAACAGTTGGCAGTTTTAAACAGCAGCACAAGATCCACAGCACACAGCAACACTAGGGAAATTGCTTCAGCTTTTGGGCTACCCACTGCCAGATAGCCAAAACGCTAGCCCCCTTGCCCAAGCACCTTCCTTCCAGAACAAAATCCAAAGCGGTGCCTCCATTTTTGTAACCCCTGACCCCTGCCTTTTTAGCAAAATGATAGGTGACTGCCATCCCTGCTCCACAACACCCAGCCTGAAGCACCGGGGCCTCGCTCCGCCAGCGGGCGGTCGGCGGAAACTAGCCGACCCAGGGAACCACGAGGCCGGGAGGGACAGCCAGGAATCTCTTGGGAAAGCCGCAGCCAATCGACTGCCATCCCTGCCCCACAACACCCAGCCTGAAGCACTGGGGCTTCGCTCCGCCAGCGGGCAGTCGGCAGAAACTAGCTGACCTAGGGAACCACGAGGCCGGGAGGGACAGCCAGGAATCTCTCGGGAAAGCCGCAAAATGTTTGCCCACCTGCCCTTCCCCCCTCTTATGTGTTACTTTTATAGGCATCTTCCTGCCGAAATCTCTTCCCCGCCCTCAGCATTACCCTAAACCAATAAACTGTTCCAACGTCTTGCTGATCCAACTAATCAGCAACTTCACTACTCTCCCGGTAGCCAACTAACAATATCTCTCTCACAATGGGGAGTTTACTTCTGATACTTCTTTCCCTGTCAGCCATGGGGTTCCCCAAAGAAGATGTCCCTATCACACAAACTATGGTGATCCATCCGCCCAGTCTCTCTGTCTCATCCCCATTGTTTGACGCTCAAACCCTTACATATGCCCTACCATTGCTGCATCGATTACAGTGGGGTGATCCCCAGAAAGAGACGCAAACCACCATACACATATTTCAATCAAGGCTCCACTTCTGGATATACAGATCCCCCCTACGCCTGACCTCCAAACTGCTACTTGGTGTCTCAACACAATCCTATAACCCCATGTGGAGCACCCCAAAAGAGTGGCAACAGAATAAAAGAAGGAGGACCAAAGACAGCCCCCTCTCCCTATCTCTGGCAGCCCTCATGAAACTCCTGCTCTTTCTATTGCTCTGTATTGGTAATGTGGAAATCAACCCAGGACCCCCTGAATGTATTACCTCTCCAGCAGACCTAACATCAATTAAAGGCTCTCAGTTTTCTGCATATTAATGTATGCAGTCTGTTGAAAAACTTACACTGATACAAGCCTGGGTTGCCCATACCTTGCCAGACTTTCTCGTGGTATCTGAGACATGGCTCAAACCCACCACAGCAGACAGGGATGTTAACCCAACTATCAGTTATTCAGAGCGGATCGCCAAACAAGGGGCGGTGGAGTAGCTATATATCCAAAATCCGGTATACCTGTATCCTGTATTGCTGCAACCTCTATGCCCAAGGAATTTGAATGCCTATCCCTAAAAGTCTCTCTCCCCAATACAGCAGCTTTTCAACTAGTTGGATGCTACAGACCACCCCCCCTCTGCTGACCTCAAGCTCTTATCCCACCTGGGGAACCTGCTCAAGCCCAGCACTGAAGAAGTCATTATTCTAGGTGACCTGAATTTCAACTGGCTTACCCAGGCAGCTGCACCTCTGGTATCATTCTGTGATACACATGGGTTCACACAGCTAATTAATGAGCCAACGAGAATTAATGCAAGGACTAATAATAATAGCACACTACTCGATATCATGCTAGTGAATAAACCCCATCTATTCACACATGCTGGAGTGCTTTTCAGCGATATAAGTAATCACTGCCCCATCGCAGGGGTAAGATCTTCCAGCAAAACAACAACCTCTGCAAAATTCCTAATGAGGAGATCCAAGAAAAACATCAATATTGAAGGTTATTTGCATGATCTAGCTCACTCTCCAAGCTGGCAAGAGTTTTATCTTGCTCATTCTGTGGAAAAGGCACAGCAGTTGCTAAATAGCATTATAATAAGTGCCCTTAACATCTATGCCCCAATCTCTAGTATCCGAATAAAAAACAAATCCTGTCGTTGGTTTTCAGCTGACCTCAAAGCCGCACTGCTGGAGAGAGACAAACTCTGGAAAATGGCAAGAAAAACCAAGAATGCAAATGATTGGATGATCTTTAGGAAAGCCAGGAATAGATGCACCAAGAAAGTTAGGGATGCAAAGGCTGCCTTCTACTTGGCTGAGCTCGACTCCTCCTATCATAATCCTGCTAGGTTTTGGGGTACCATCAAGGGTATGGTTGGGCAGGATTCTAGCACCTCCTCACCAACTCAATTACACCACAGTAGTGGCCCTATCTCTGGCAAAATGGAAATTCTGGACGCTTCAATAACCACTTCACAACGGGTTGGCCTTGCCTTTGACACCTCTCCAGCTAACCTGCTGCATGAACAATTAAGCTCCCAGTACACTGGTGCTCAGAGAGCTGACTCTTCCTTCAGCTTCAAATCTGTACTGTTGAAGCAAGTAGAGGACCTACTATGGCAGTTGGATATCAAAAAAGTGCAGGGCAGACTCTTGACCCCTACTTTCTAAAGATTGCATCCCATTACTTGCAGTCCCCTAACACATCTCTTTAACCTATCTCTAAACTCTGGTTCTATTCCCACACTGTGGAAGATAGCTCAAGTGGTTCCCTTCTAAATCAGGGGACCTTATGGACCTTAATAATTACAGGCCCATTTCCATTCTACCAGTGCTATCCAAGATGCTGGAGAAATTAGTGAGTACCCAGTTAAGGAATACTTGATGATGCTAGCCTCCTGAATCCAGCTCAATCTGGATTCAGGGCCTATCATAGCACTATCACCGCACTAGCCAAGGTCACAAATGACCGGCAAACCAATTAGATAAAAAATAATATCTGTGCAGTATTTCTTGACCTGAGCAAAGCATTCGACACTGTGGACCATGAGCTTCTACTATCATCCTTGCACTCCATTGGCCTAGATCCACCCTCCTTAAGTGGTTCAGGTGTTATTCACCGGTAGGTCACAGCAGGTAAAAGCTGAAGGTGACATATCCCCATTAAAACCACTGCTAAGAGGAGTCCCAAGGTTCTCTCCTGGGTCCTATCCTTTTTGCCATCTATATAAATAATATTGATTCAACCTCACCAAATCCTCTTGTACACCTCTTTGCTGATGACACTGTTTTGTATGTCAGCAACCCTTCTTCTGCAGCTGCCCATGAAATCCTACAAACAGAATTCTCCTTGTTACAATATCAGCTACTTGAGAAAAAGCTTCTGTTAAATGCAAAGAAAACTAAAGCAATGATGTTCACAAATCAAAGCTCCACCAGCACCTCCTCTTCAATCATCATTCTCCCCAGCTACGCACTATACTTGGAGAAAATCTGGAGTATGTAGAAAATTCAAATACCTAGGTGTGTGGCTTGACAGCAGCTCGACTTTACTCATCATTTAGAAGAACTGCTAAAAAGCTCGCCAAAGGCTTGGCCTTTTCTATAGATTAAAACCCTTCCTAAACAGAGATTCAAAGATGAGGTTAGTCCAGGCCATTTTCTCTCAGTTGTTGACTATGCAGACTTTCTTTATAGTCACTGCCCCATCTCCTACCTACACAAGTTGGATACCTTATACCGTAGAGCAATAAGATTCATAACAGATCTGCCATGTAATACCCATCATTGCTCTCTTTATGCTGCAGTTGGATGGGTTTCCCTACACCTCAGAAGGAACAGAAATGCAGCTCTATGGACTTACAGAGCGTTATCAAAAAAACTTCCAAACTATATTCTGGACTGCTTCACCCAGACCATTCCCAGCTCCTATGCCCTAAGAAGCAACAACATCATCCTGTTCAAATTGCCCAAATTCAACACCCGGCTAGGGAGGGCAGCAATCAGCTATTCTCTAGCTATAGCATGGAACATCCTACAAAAATCCCTAAAACTGTTCAATATTATACCAATTGCATCCTTTAAACAGCGTTGTACAGTTTTCTTCACAGAGAAATGCAGTTGCTACCGCTAGAGCTAGCTTTGTCATCTCACAATCTCCTTCCCAAAAATTCACCATATATGGCATAATCTTTGTTCTTCAGTTTTCCCTCCCAGGCAGACATCTCATCTTATGGCACCCAGTAATACCTTCTACCATCCTAGTATTACATTATGCTGTGTGTTTGCCATGGCCTCTCTACTGGGATATGTATACACTGTATATACTGTAAATATTAGCTTAACTCTCCTATAACCCATTTTATCGTGAATTTTACTGTACATCACTGTGTTTATAAATGTTTTTTCCCCTGTATGTATAACTGTTTATATAAGTGTATTGATGTATTTGTTGTGTATCAACTGTTGAACCTTGACCTTAACTGGTCCATCTTGTAAATGAGCCTTGCTCAATGATGCTCGCCTGAATAAATAAAGATTTGATTGATTGATTGGTTGATGCTGTTGAAGCTGACAGCAGTACCTGGTGGGGACTGGGTTCGGGGAGGATGAGGTTACTCGGCACAGGGGACCTAGGTTTGGCTACTCTGAACAGGGGCACCCAAGTAAATCCGAACACAGGAAGCAATAACTGTAATGTCCAGAACCAAGAATGGGATTCTTCAGTGTGTCTTTTATTCACATACAAGCTGACCAAACAAAGCATAGATGGACCCCCATGGGGCTACATTTCCTGGTAATGCAGATTAGAGACAACAGAACACTTTATCACTATTTCCAGCCCTCAGGCTCTAAACCCACCAGACACACAGCCCGGACTTGCACGCAGCTTTGGGTACACAGCCCGACTTGTACACTCTTGGGTTTTCCCCACTGGCCCGGCTCCTCCATCGGCCACTTGATCCGCGGTTCATTGGAAGAATGAACCAATTATCCAGTCATGGCTCCCCAAACCACACTAGAGTCTGAGACTCCTAGAGAGAATTTTCCTTACAATCCCACATCTGGGTACTTCCCTCATCACTGGCCAAGTGCCTGAGGCAAAGTAGAAATCCACAGAAGAAATCCGTAGAGGTGGACCTGGTCACTAAAGATGGGGGCCACCCACCTCCAGCTCCCACAGCCCATACCCGGCCATTTCTCTGGAAACCGAACAATTCCTTTACTGAACTTCCAAATGTAGATTAAGGGTAGACGTCTGTCACATCACTTCTACATATTATTTGTATCCCAACAAACTCTGGAATTTGAAACTACTTTTAACTTGCTTAGCCCATTACTCTAAGCTTCCCAATATTTAGTAGTTCAACCCCCACATTGTCACACAATTTCCAGGGTGATAAACATAGGACCTTTTAGCCAGAGCAGACACTCACCCTCACGTTGCAGGTGCCCCACAGGCGACTCACAAATCTTCTTTTCTCCCAAATAAATACTGGAACAAACAGGCAGCTTTTCCTCCACAAGCAGAACTAGGGGTTTGCCCCAGGAATCTGCAGGGAATCCTTCTCATCCCCCCCCCCGGAGGGAGGGGGCACTGAGACCTGAAAACAGCGGTCTCCACCACTTCAGTAATCTTCTGTGTCTCTTGTTAAGGTGGAGACACACACCCTTCTACTTAAAAGTAGCCCTCTGTCAGGGCTGAGGCTTCTAGAGCCTTCACTGAGCTGCTTTACCAGCAAGCTCCTAACTTCTCACTCACTCACTGAAGACTGACTGAAGACACTCACTTGAAAACTCCCAACGTTCCATCTAACTCCCTTTGCTGCAGATTCCAATGTGGCTCATGCAGCTGCGAAAGTTCTATTGGTGATGTCATCCCTCAGTCTCAGCTGAGACTGAGAACAGAGTGAGACAGTGTGAAACCCATTTAACTGGACTTTCACAAGCTGCCTTTCCTGCCTACCACTAGGTCTTACTGGGATTCTAGTAACCCTGGGTAACAAGGGGGTTATACCAGTATCCCCCAAGCCCTCCTTACTGCCTTCTTACATTGCTGGCCCACCTTTAGGTCATCTGATATGACTTCCCCCAGGTCCCTTTCCATTTTTATTGTTGTCAGTATCTCACCCCCCATTGTGTACTGTCCTCTGTTTTTTTTTTCCCAGGTGCATTTCTTTGCACTTCTTTGCGTTGACTCTAAGGTGCCATACATTTGACCATTCCTCCAACCTTGCCAAGTTTCTTTTCATCCTTTCCACCCCACGTTGTGTATCAACCCTGTTGCAGATCTTTGTGTCATCTGCAAAGAGACATACTTTTCCTTCCAGTCCCTCTGCAATGTCACTTATAAAGACATTAAAACGAACTGGTCCCAGTACCGAACCCTGCGGTACCCCACTAGTAACCCCCCTTTCTTCACTGTGGGCTCCATTTACTATTACCCTCTGTGTCCTGTTGTCCAGCCAGTGTTTTACCCAGGCTACCACCCTGGGAGCCACTCCCAGGCTGGCTAATTTGTTTATTAATCTTTTGTGCGGGACTGTGTCAAATGCCTTGCTAAAGTCTAGGTAGGCCATGTCCACAGCCCCTCTCTGGTCTCCTAGTTTGGTCACCCAGTCAAAGAAATCAATTAGATTTGTCTGACATGACCTTCCTGCTGTGAATCCATGCTGCCTTGGGTCCTCTGCCCCACTGGCCTCTAGGTATTCAACAGTTCTTTCCTTCAGAAGTGATTCATAATTTTCCCTACCACTGAGGTCAAACTGACAGGTCTGTAGTTTCCTCCCTCTGACTTTCTCCCATATTTGTGAAGGGGAATCACGTCCGTCCTCCTCCGGTCCTCAGGTACCACACCATCATCCCATGATTTATTAAAAAAGGTAGTCAATGGTGTTACTAGTTCTTCCTTTAGTTATTTCTGGGGTGACTCCCATCAGGCCCCATTGCTTTATCCACCTTCAGTTTTAAGAGTTCTTTCAGAAACCTTTCTTCTGTGAAAGGACTAATATCAACCCCCTATCCAGAATGCTTCTGTTGACTGGATTAGGTATCTTCCCCTGCTTTTCCATTGTGAATACTAAGCAGAAGTATTCATTCAGTATCCCTGCTTTTTCACTGTCTCTCTGTGCCCAACCACCTTCCTCTTTATTCAGCCTCAGTATCCTTGCCTTAATCTTTCTTTGCTCCCTAATGTACCGATAAAAGGTTTTATCCCCCTTCTTAACCAGTTTGGCTATCTTTTCCTCAGTTTGGGCCTTTGCTGTTCTGACTGCCTTCCCCACTTCCTTTTGCTTTAACTGGTACAGTTCTCTGTCCTGCTCCTTCTGTGTTTCCTTATACTTCCTGAATGCCTTCTTTTTCTCCCTTACCTTCTCCGCCACTTCTTTTGAGAATCATAGTGTTTTTTTCTTTCATTTTGATTTGTTTATTTGATTCGCACAAAGGTTTGTTGCCTCTGTGATGGCGGTTTTGATGTTTCCCCATTGTTGCTCCATCCTGCCTTCTTGCCTGTTTGCTAGTGCTTTTCTGAGGCACTCTCCCATTTTGACAAAATCAGCCCTCCTTAAGTCCAGTACCTTCACTTTTGTATGGCTTGACTCTACAGCTAAGTTTATCATGAACCACACTGTTTGGTGGTTGCTTGTTCCCAGATGGCTACCCTCTTCAAGATTTGAGATGCTGTCTCCATCTCCATTTGAGAGTATGAGGTCTAAGATTGCTCCCTCCTAAATGGGTTCCAAAACTAGCTGTCTGAGGCATGCCCCCTGTAGGGCATCGAGAATGGCCCTGCTCTTGAATGTGGCTGCAGCAAAGGTGCTCCAGTTAACATCTGGCATATTCAGGTCCCCCATCAGCAATATGTCCCCTTTCTCTGCCATCCTAAGGATGCCTTCTATCACTTCCTTGTCCATTTTCTCCCCCTGAGATGGGGGTCTATATACAACCCCTGTGCAGATTGTGGTGCCATTTCCAGTCTCCATGGTGACCCACAGTGTCTCCTCTCCTCCCTGTTTACCCTTTAGTTCTGTTGCTTTGATTCCTTCCATTACATAGAGAGCTACCCCTCCTCTTATTCCCTCTCTGTCCTTCCTGTAGATTGTGTACCCTGGTATGTTGATATCCCAGTCATGGTTCTCTATGTACCATGTTTCTGTGACTGCCACAATATCCAGGCTTCCCTCTTCCATCAAGGCCACCATTTCGGGGAGCTTTTTACCTAGACTACAGGTATTGGTGCTCATTACCCTCCATTTTTTTATGGCTTTATTTCTTTTTGCCCATCCCTGTCTTACTACATTTGTCTTTTTCTCCATTTACCCCTGCCCTTCTCGCTATCGACTGCTCTATCTTGGTGTTTACCTCACTAACTACCCTGATTTATTTTTTGGGGGGGTAGGATTTCCCTTCTCCTTTTCAGTGCCACCCCCCTTGGCTAGTTTAAATGCTTGCCAATGAAGCAATTAAACCTATCACCTAGGATCCTGGTTCCCCTCCTGGGTAGATGCAGACATTCGTACCAGTATAGGCCTGCATCCCTCCAGGTGGAGCCCCAGTCCCCAATGAAGTCAAAACTCTGAGCTCTGCACCAGTTTTTCAGCCAGTCATTGAATCTCATGGTATGAAGTACCCTAGCCTCATCCATGCAATAGACAGGTAGCACTTCTGAGAAAGACACTGTGTGTGCTACATGTCTAAGGCCCCTCCCCAACTCCACAATCTCCTGTTGCACTGCTCTGCTCCCATTCTCAGCCAGGTCATTCATCCTTAGGTGGATAATGACATCCAGCTCACTCCCCCTTGCAGCTGCTTCCATGATCCTGAGGATTCATTTCCTGTCCCTCCAAGCCATGCTGCCGGGTGGGCTGCCCTCCCTTTCCCTCCCTCCTACAGTTCTACCCCCCTAACAATTGGGTCCCCACCAGGAGTTGTTTCCTTCTCCTGTGGGGTCCTTTGCCACCCTCCTGTGGGTCTCCATTGTGGAGGTTCCCAGCATCATCCTTGGTCTCCACTGTGGGTGCCTCCATAGAGGAACCATGCTCCACCAGAGTGGTGAATGAATTGTGAAGAGGCACAATTGGAGGGATGCACCTCTGTTCCACCACCCTTGCCCTACCTGAGCCCACTGTGGTCCAACCACTCTTCTTTCTTGGCAACCTCTGAGGTAGTGGAGGTGGCCTGGGTGGTCCCTGGGTGAGGGAGCAGGTTTCCCAAATCCTTGCCAGGTCAGCATGGAGACGAACAACCTCCTCCCTCAGACCAGAGAGGTGCATGCAAATAAGGCAGCAACGCAGTCTCCAGAATGTCTCCCGGAAGACTGCTGTTCCACAGCCAGTGCATTGCACCACTCCCCATGTGTCTGTGTCCCTTCCTGTTACAGATCCTTTTCTTTTTTTTGTTTTGTTCTTGTTTTAGTGTGTGCAAGCTTGTGAGTGTATCTACCCCTATTCAGTGTGCTATGCCTTTAAGGATATGAACAGGTGTATGTTGTTAGCAGTTTTGGGAAAGTGATGTCAGAATCCCTGCTGTAAAGAAAGTTATGCGTTTGGGGTGGGTAAGGTGAGGGGCAGGGTGGGTGGGTGGGAGTAAACCTGTGCCCTCCAGAAACAATCAACTACAACTGTGACCCTCCATCCCGGGAGTGCCTTCCTTCCTTTCAGACACCTATTTGACAGAGGTTAAGCAACAGGTCTAGTCACAAATGACTGTAGATATCTTACAGCTACAGTTCCTCCCTGGCAAATTAAAGTTAAACTAAGAAAAGTCAACCCCAAAAACAGAGAATCAATACTAGTTACTTACACAGGTCCAAAAATTAATAATTAAATAGTAAGTTGCAGACCCGATAAAGTTGCAGCTGGCTGGCCGGCATTGGAGTCCTTCAATCAAAGTATAATCAACCTTTACTTTTCTTTTGGTTAATTTTTAATAATTCTGGCTGATCTTGGAAGAGCAAACTTTAATCTATAACACTCTTAGACTTTACTTCTGTACTTGGCAGAACTTGAAATAACTATTTACAGTTCCCTCCATGTGCAGAGCTCATCTGCATATTCACAGTTCTGTAGTCATCATCGAGTAAAGCAGTGTTCTTTCTGGCAAATATGAGGTAGATGAAATTCAGGAGAAGACAGATTTAGCTGAGGTGGAGGTGGGAGCATTTGCTGACCCCTCTTTCAGGCAGGCTCTTGCAGCTTGCAGGCTGGAACTTTTTCAGATTCCTTGCAGGTGCTCCTTTCTCTGGGCTTGAAGTCACGTTTCTGTAATATTTCTGGAACAGACCAGGCTGGAACCAGGGCCAGCACACCTCAGAACCCCAGATCTAGGCTATGCCCCTCAGGGGGAAGTGCATATGGCAGTGCCTTTACTGGCACACTACCAGGCTGACTCCCAGGCTGATCCAAACAGTCTATTTTCAATTTCTGGGATTTCACTTTCTTTGAATCATTACAAGCACTTCAACCATTCAGCCAGCATAGCAGACATGATCATTTCAATATTCAGGATACAGTCTCAAAATGTGGGCGCATCCCCTTGGGTTAGGGAGGACCCAAGCTCTGTCACAGTCCATCACAGTAGACAAATTCTCTTTTTCTTTCAAAGGTGACACAGGAGTTTAAGGCATGACTCCTCACCAAGATAGAAAATGGAGCTTAAGGCATGGCTCCCAACCACTTTAGCCACTCTACTTGTCAGCAAGTTCCTTTCACAGACACTTCTCAAAGTCACAGATACTGGCTTCTCGCAGCCAAATTATACAGCACAGATCCTTTTGGCCAGCTGGCAGTTGCAGCCCGAATTAGAACATTTGCAAAGTCCTCACAGACAACTTCTGGAAAAGGTCCGACTTCAGGATACTTCCCTTCCATCTCTATAGGCACACTTAATCACATCAGGCATTTTCAGTCCCATGACCATCCACGGTATTCTAGCAAACAGATGTCCACCCTATATCAGGTGCTGATCAGGTGCAGGGTGAAGACAGACATTGAGCACCTCTTGCCTTTCATAGCTTCTTGCCTACGAAGCAGGTCTCTGATTTTTTTGTACTTTTAAGTAAAAGTTACTCACTCAAGATCTAGCATGCCGCTTTCTATTGACTGAAGTCACAGGATTCATCAGCCCTCTCACTGTTGAGGTAGAGACATTCTTGCAGCTCTCTCACAACTGCAGGCAAGACTCTTGGCAGTTCTCTCGCAGCTAAAGTTATTCAGGTTTCTTCCACAAATTCTCCTAAATGTGGAAAGGCAAAATGCCAGCCCTGGGGGACAAGTATCTGGCAACCCCCGTGCCAGTCACTTTATTTCCTCACAGCCACATCTCTCTCAAGGGGCCAGAGCCCCACTCCATGTGGAAGAGCTCCTGCTGAACTGAACATCCACATTCTCTTTGTAAGTGGGTTAACCCCCCCCCCCGTGAAGGGGCTTATGCCGGACTGACTCCAGACTGAAAAGTCTCTGGAGTTTTGGGAGCTCTCTGAAGCTCCTGATTGGCTGATTCCATTGTCTCTCTTAAAAATCAATATTCATCAGGCTCCCTCAATCGCTGATTGGTTCCTCATTTAGGCACCAGAATTTGTCCCTGCTTTGTCCCCACAAGCCTTGGTGAAGTCCTAAAAGTATTTGCTCAAAATTCTAGCTTTCCGATTGGCTGACAGAAGATCAATGGCTGCAAATATGGCTGCATTTAGATACCGTCCCCTTGCAATCCATACATTATCCCATTTTAAAAGTCTGGTGCAGCCAGGATAAATACTTTTATTTATTTATTGCCCCACTGTTTATTAACATTCACTGTGCCCTGCAAAGTGCTTCCACTATTTAATATTTATATGAAGTCCTACACTTGTTGCTAGTGTCAGAATATGCAGTCCCAGGCACTAGAGAAACTCGCCTGATTCATATTCATAATGCATCATTAATATTCATGATGCTGAGATGCTTGCTGTTGGTACTCCTTAACTAAACTGACCCAAAGGTTTTAAGGTACTGAGTTCAGGTCTCCAGTCCCTTTTCTGCCTTACCTGAGTACCAGGACCATTCAGAAGCCATCCATTTGATAGCAATTGCTGTCAGAAAGTGGAGTGGCACTTTTGTACATGCACAAGCCATCCACCTCCCTGGACGTGTATGGGAGGGAAAGCGGCAGCTCTGAAATTGCTGCCTAAGCCCATCATGGGCCAAAAACAAATGCAGGGGCTGCTTGAAGGTCCAGGGACACACTAGGACTTGGGCCAGAAGTGGTGGTGCATAAAGCAGGAGAACAGGGGAACACCAGGACAACGGCAGGCAAGTGGGAAAAACAGGCAAATAAGGTAAGTCCCCACAGGGCGGTTACACTCTCCCCTGCCAGAAAAAACTTGGCATCTGTGCTAAGTCTGTGGCATAGCCTGGCACTCAAAAAATGGCATTCAATAAATTTTAAATATTTGAACAGTCTAATCTAGATATATGGCTTCCTATTTCACATGGCTTCCTAGATCCTTATCATGGGAGGATCGTGTGGTACCTGAGGACTGGAGGAGGGCTGATGCGATTCCCCTTCACAAATGTGGGAGCAAGACAGAGGCAGGAAACTACAGACTTATCAGTTTGACCTCAGTGGTAGGGAAAATGATGGAATCACTTCTGAAGGAAAGAATTGTTGAGTACCTGGAGGCCAGTGGGGCACAAGACCCAAGGCAGCATGGATTCATGGTGGGAAGGTCATGTCAGATGAATCTAATCGATTTCCTTGACTGGGTGTCCAGAGTAGTAGACCAGGGAAGGGCTGTGGACATGGCCTACCTAGACTTTCGCAAAACATTTGACGCAGTATCACACAAAAGATTAATAAACAAATTAGCCAGTGTGGGAGAGGGTCCCAAGGTGGTAGCCTAGGTAAAACATTGACTGGACAACAGGACACAGAAGGTAATAGTAAAACAGAGTCCACAGTGAGGAAAGGGGGGTTACTAGTGGGGTACCACAGGGTTCAGTACTGGGTCCAGTCCTTTTAATGTCTTTATAAGTGACATTGCAGAGGGGCTGGAAGGAAAAGTAAGCCTCTTTGCAGACGACACAAAGATCTGCAACAGGGTTGATACACAAGGGGTGGAAAGGATCAGAAGGACTTGGCGAGGTTGGAGGAATGGTCAAAGTATGGCACTTAGATTCAATGCAAAGAAGTGCAAAGTAATGCACCTTGGAAACAAAAGCAGGAGAAGAGTACACAATGGGGGATAGTAACAACAACAAAAAGTGGAAAGGGACCTGGGGTAGTCATATCAGATGACCTAAAGGTTAGCAAGCAATGTGAGAAGGCAGTAGGGATGGCTGGGGGGATATTGGGCTGTATAGGGAGAGGCATCACCAGTAGAAAACAGCAAGTTGTTATCCCTCTGTACAGACAGTTGGTGAGACCCCATTTGGAGTACTGTGTTCAGTTCTGGGGCCCGCATTTCCGCAAGGATCTAGACAGGATGGAGGCAGTCCTGAAGGGGGCAACTGAAATGGTGCAGGGTCTGCAACAGAAGCCATATGAAGAAAGAGACTAAAGGAGCTTAATATGTATACCCTTGAGGAAAGGAGGGAGAGGTGTACATGATAGAAACTTCAAGGGAATCAACAAAGTCCTAGAGGGTAGCATCTTTTGGAAAGAGATATGCAAGAACAAGGGGACACAATTTGAAGATAGAGGGAGGATGGCTCAGGAGCAATGTGAGGAAGTATTTTTCACAGAGAGGGTGGTGGACACATGGAATGGCCTTCCTGAGGAGGTCGTGGGGTCAAGAACAATGGGAATTCAAGAATGCATGGGACAGACATAAGGCAATTATAGTGGGTGGGTAGGAGGAAGTAGGCTGTCAGTTAACTATGATCTACAGCTTATCCAATAGGTAGGGAAATGGGCAGACTGGGTGGGCCAAGCGGTCCTCATTTGCTGTCAAAGTCTGTGTTTCTATATGGCTGCCTAGCTAGCACTGGCCTAATCTAAACAGTTACAAACTATCTAAGCAACAATATAGAGGATAATGGATACCTCCCTATCATTAACAGGCATGTTATTGTATCGAGAGGTTGCCCCTGGTGACAATAAGAACCTCAAGAGTGAAACTGGAGAGGTTCTGCTGCCAGGAGTAACCTCGAGATACAACAGCAGGCTTTTTAAGGATGGGGATGGTGTCCATTATCTTTTATAGTGTAGGATGTCACAAATAGCACAATTAGCGATAGAATCCCCAAAAGCAGCACAAGCGGAGACAAAATCCACACACAGCGCAAGTGGGGACAAAATCAAGCCACACACTCACCATGGCTAGTGCAGTAATAAGGAGACAAACATTTGAACCTTCGAAACATTTTTCCTGCTCTAGGATGAAGTTTTTCATGATAAGGCAAAACTTATGAAAAAACATGGGCAGCCATGTTTTTTGCTGTCATTGAAATTGCTGTCAGCGGCTGGTTTACTGTTGAAACTGACTAGTGCCAACTGACAGATGCTGGTGACAGTGTGAACGATCGCAAGGAGAGTTACGTGAACAGTTCTATGTTGTTATGCTGCAGTAGCTACATAGCTACTGCAGCATAACAACACAGCATGACATGCCTGATGCAGGTTAACAGAGTTTCGAGACAGATGGATTTGATGTATTACAACATTCCTTCATACACTATAAGAAATTTACAAACAGACTGTGAGTATTAGCAGATGTCACATATCTCCTGGAGATCCCTAGCAGTAATAGATTTTAAGATGGAATAAATATCTGATGCATTTCCACTTTCAGCCACTGGGGGTGCCCCTCTACAGTATTCCATTGACCAGCAATGAACAACTACGGGGCAGAAATTGGTGCCAAAACACATTACCATTACTTTTAACAGACTGCAACCATTTTAAGGGTCACCATGCTTAGTGAGGCAGGGGAAGGGTGGGTGTCCATGCTGGGCATGACATGTCTAACAGGAGATCCCAGCAGTGCCTCCAAAGTTGTAACCCGGAGACTGTGTCCCAACAGGCTACTACCCCTGCCTAGGTGGTCACAAACCAGTTTTGAGGGGCCTGGGTTCCTATTCTGATATAAAACTGGTTCTTTCCCAATATATAACATTATTGTGCAGTGTCTCCACCCACAGTATACTTTCAGAAGGTCTAATAATTATCTGGTACAACCCCCTAGGATGCTGTACCCATCCACAATACCATATTGCCACCCCACACATGGATCAACAGTTAGCAAAACCCCAACACATATTATGGGATTAAAGGCTCACTCTAATCATATGCTCACACACCAGATTCATAAAAAACAGTTAATCAACGATTTATTTGCAATAGGTGAGGATTAAGATAGAGTAAAATGGATGCAGAGGTTAAACAGCAGGTTGATTGCATTGATTTAGCATGGCATCAAAATAATCATATGCATTTCAAATTCAAACCCCTTTATCATACTTGGACACCCACCAACCTTTTGATGGATTCAGGTCATATTTCTTTCTATCTGTCTAGCTGCATAAGTGACAAGTACACACTAAATGCCCACACTGGTATCAGTCCCCAATCTGTAATAGAACCCAGTAATTCTAAAACTCTGGGTACTCAGTATTAAATACTAAGTTGCAGGCTTGATAAATTTACAGCTGGTTAGATGTCATTGGAGCCCTTAAATCAAAATATAATCAATCTTTACTTTTCTTTTGGTTACTTTTTAATAATTCTGGCTGATCTTGGAAGAGCAAACTTTAATTTGTAACATTCTTAGACTTTACTAGAATTTTGAGACAAAATTTAGGAGAAGATATAAAAAAATGTTGTAGGTGCCATATTGGTTCTTTTAAAAACAGATCCAGAAACAAATGATTTGATACCTTTTATTGGACCAACATGGATGTTACAGAAAAGAACAAAGTGCTCTAGCTTTCGAACCAACCAGGTCCTTCTTCAGAAGCTTTGTGGCAGTTATTTCAAATATCCCATACTATTAACACCAGATTATATTGAAAAAAACAGCAATAATTCTCATTGGTTTAACATATACATTTAATACATAACAGAAGATTACGTCAGAGAAGCTAATTAACACCAGTATGCCTTTAACTGAGGAGCCTCAGAAGGGCAGAGGTTATTAAGAATTCTCCACAGCCAGAGAGTTCTTGTCACATAAATTTTAAAATGTCTCAGTATGCCAAGAAAGCATTCTAGTGATAAAAAAACCTTGGAGTGGCATTCTCTCTAATACATGTAAGATGAGCTTACAACTTACATTCCAATTGTCCTGGTATATTAAAGAACAGATAATGAGAGACAAAATCCTGAAATTAGGTATAACTGCAAGTTGAAAACAAGCCTCAAATTAACATACACATACATACATGATGCATGATAGTATCACTTGTCAGTGTAAGTGCCAAATAAAAAAATACAAAAATATTTGTCAAGGACCCCCAAGAAAATGAAACCATGAGCCTGATAAGTGCAGATTTCAACACAGAGTCCATGTATAACAAAAATGCACAGAATCAGTCTAAGGAATCTAAATGAAAACCCAAAGGATTACACCTTTTATGAACCCCCAAGTAAATGAGATATGCATCTTAATATGAGCAGATTTAAAAATGTGACAGTGTGTAATCCAACCACTGACAACTAGTAGAAGGAAGTAAATGTACACTATATGTGAAAACTAAGTGTCCTAGCCACATAACAATTGCCCCATGCCATGCTCCCCCCACACATATGTGTGTACATACACCACACCCCACACACGCACACACACCTGCACACCCCACACAACCACAACACACAACACATATAACAAACACAATCCACACACACCACACCACACCGCGCACAACAAACAAAACACACACACACAATACCCACAACACACAAAAACACAACCCATACCAAACACACACAAAACACACACATACATACATACATACATACATCAGTATACACACACACACACACTCAAACGCACTCACCACAGTGTTACGGTGAGAAGTCAACATGTAGATAACCATAAACTTACAAAATCAAAGGCCCGCTGAAGAACTAAAGTATTTATGTTCATCTTTTAAAGTAAAGGTCTGTGTAAGTTTAAGTGGAATAATGTGTCATGTAACCAACATCAATGTTCAATCCATCCGCCAGCATATTGAGAAGTAAAATAAGTCTAATTTCAGAAGCCCGTCTCTGTTGTGTACTGTTGAAATGTCCTTTTAGGACCATCACAGACATATCTGAGATTGAGTGGTCATCCTAGAACTGCTGGGCTACTGGTTTCTCAATCTTCTTGTGATTAATAGAATGTCTGTGTGAGTTCATTCTAGTGCGGAGTTGTTGGCTTGTCTCCTCCACATAACCTGTGCGAGGACATTTCTTGCATTGGATAAAATAGACCACATTACTTGATGTACATGTATAATTCCCCTGTATCCTGAATAGTCTGTTTTGTGATGTAACCACACAGTCTGAAGTGGAAATGAGGTTACATGTCTTACATGTGCATTGATGACAGGGTTGTGTATCATATGATGTCATGGTATTCTGTTTGTTCCAGTTCAGGTTGACTTCTAATAATCAGGTTGGCTAAATTAGGTGGTTGTTTAAAAGATAATAGTGGTAGTTCTTGAAAAATACAGTTAAGGGTTTCATCCTCACTAATTATTGGATGGAGATCCTTAACAATCTTACGAAGAAGTTCACGGTCAGGATGGTATGTGACTACTAAGGATATTCTGTTGGTAGTCATCCATTCCTTATATTGCAGTAGCCGTTCTCTTGGGACCTGTGTTGCACATTCCACTGCTCTGTCAATTTCTCTGGATGAGTGTCCCTGCTCAATAAAGGCGTTTTTCAACATCGCCAGATGTGTGTCTCTGTCTTCCTCATTTGAACAGAGGCGGTGGTATCAAATCATTTGTTTCTGGATCTGTTCTTAAAAGGACCAATACGGCACCTACAACATTTTTTTGCATCATGGAAGATACCAAAATTCGCCACAGGACATGGCAGTTGCATAACATTAAGAAGAAACTTGCACAGCTAGACAGTGACATCTACTTTTTATCCCAGTGCAAAAGGAATAACATTATCCCTAAAGGTCTAGCTGTTTGGAATCCACTGAGAAACACAGATAATTCTACATATGCTGAACAACTTTGTTGTAGGACCTCTGAGAAATTGAGAAATCACAGAATCCACAGCTCATATGCCAAAAAAACATTTTTGAAGAAACAGTTTAATGAAATAGCTGCCACACTGGAGAGGATGTTTGGTGAGCCTATTCCAAACATCTTGCATGAGATAGACATGAACTACCAAAGAACCTTAAGAAAAGCCATGCTCATTAAAAACAGGAAGTTAGATGCCCTTCAACTTACCATACTTCCTAACAACCATGAAGAACAGAACAGAGTGACTGAACAACTAAGCCACACAGATGGGCACCTTTCAGTTGTTAATTTGTCCACCCACACACTGACTACTGGGAATTAAATGTACTTTCTATGGGCCTCAATTTCTGCCCAACTAAACCACTGGACAGAATACAGCTTTGTGGTGAAATGGAGGAATACTTCTGCAGATTGAGACTCAGGGAATTTTTTCATGGCAGAGAAGAAATCACAGACAGGGAAGAAATCACAAACAGTAAAAATATTATGGATAAGAAAAAGAAACCATATGAGTTTACCCCATCAAGTGGCCGTAACAAGAAACTGGACAAATACATTAATTGCTTTCGCCAGAGAGTTACTGGTGAGATTCTTAATAGGCAGAAACAGGCCCGTTACAACCTCTCTCCATTGGAACGGAGGGCTATACAAACACTAAAATCAAACTATAACATTGTCATAAAAAAAGCTGATAAAGGGTCGGCAGTGGTGATATTGAATCGGTAAGATTACATTACGGAAGCCAACAGGCAGCTAAGTGACCTTACTTACTACAAAGTACTGGGAAGTGACCCAATTACAGAATATAAAAGAGAACTAAAGGGGTTAATTGAAACATTTCCAAAGCATGTCCAAGACGAACTAAAGGACCTCATCCCCAGTGAGCCTAAGCCAGGGACATTCTACATGCTTCCTAAAATACATAAGCCTGGTAATCCTGGTAGACCCATAGTCTCTGGTAATGGCACCCTGACAGAGGGGATATCAGGGTTTGTAGAAGCTATTTTCAAACTGCTGGTTATACAAAGGGATAGTTACATCAAGGACACCACTCACTTCCTGCATAAACTTTCTGGTTTTAAGGACTTACCACCTGATACCCTTTTAGCACGATGGATGTAACCTCCTCTACACTAATATTCCACACACAGATGGCATTTCAGCCTGCCTCAAATACCTGTATGACAAAGAACTGGACCCCAACATTGACCCTGGAGTTGTGGGTAAACTCACTGAATTCATTCTGACACATAACAACTTCAGCTTCAATGGTAAACATTATGTTCAAACTATGGGAACAGCAATGGGAACCAGGATGGCTCCACAGTATGCTAATCTTTTTATGGTGAATTTGGAGGAGGACTTTCTAAGGCACTGTACACATAAACCACTCGCTTATTTCCGTTACATTGATGATTAGTTTATAATTTGGACAGAGGGCACTGACACACTTAAAGATTTTCATCGGGAACTTAATAACCTCCACCCAACTATAAAGCTTTCCCTGGAATATTCTGCCACCAGTGTACATTTTCTGGATACCACTGTCACTATTAAGGATGGAACCCTACATACCTCTCTTTACAGGAAACCAACAGACAGACAGAGATACTTACACAAGAATAGTAATCACCCGAGCCACACAAAGAAATCTGTCATATATAGTCAAGCACTTCGGTATCACCGCTTCTGTTCAAATGAGGAAGACAGAGACACACATCGGGTGATGTTGAAAAACACCTTTATTGAGCAGGAACACTTGTCCAGAGAAATTGACAGAGCAGTGGAACGTGCAACACAGGTCCCAAGAGAACAGCTACTGCAATATAAGGAACGGATGACTACCAACAGAATACCCTTAGTAGTCACATACCATCCTGACCTTGAACTTCTACGTAAGATTGTTAAGGATCTCCATCCAATAATTAGTGAGGATGGAACCCTTAACTGTATTTTTCAAGAACTACCACTACTATCTTTTAAACAACCACCTAATTTAGCCAACCTGATTATTAGGAGTCAACTTGAACCGGAACAAACAGAATACCATGACATCATATGGTACACGACCCTGTCATCAACGCACATGTAAGACATGTAACCTCATTTCCACTTCAGACTGTGTGGTTACATCACAAAACAGACTATTCAGGATACAAGGGAATTATACATGTACATCAAGTAATGTGGTCTATTTTATCCAATGCAAGAAATGTCCTCGCACAGGTTATGTGGGGAGACAAGCCAACAACTTCGCACTAGAATGAACTCACACAGACATTCTATTAATCACAAGAAGATTGAGAAACCAGTAGCCCAGCACTTCTCCCAGGATGACCACTCAATCTCAGATATGTCTGTGATGGTCTTAAAAGGACATTTCAACAGTACACAACAGAGACGGGCTTCTGAAATTAGACTTATTTTACTTCTCAATATGCTGGCGGATGGATTGAACATTGATGTTGGTTACATGACACATTATTCCACTTAAACTTACACAGACCTTTACTTTAAAAGATGGACATAAATACTTAGTTCTTCAGCGGGCCTTTGATTTTGTAAGTTTATGGTTATCTACATGTTGACTTCTCACCGCAACACTGTGGTGAGTGCGTTTGAGTGTGTGTGTGTGTGTGTATACTGATATATGTACAGTATGTATGTGTGTGTTTTGTGTGTGTTTGGTATGGGTTGTGTTTTTGTGTGTTGTGGGTATTGTGTGTGTGTGTTTTGTTTGTTGTGCGCGGTGTGGTGTGGGGTGTGTGGATTGTGTTTGTTATATTTGTTGTGTGTTGTGGTTGTGTGGGGTGTGCAGGGGTGTGTGTGTGTGGGTGTGGTGTATGTACACACATATGTGTGGGGGAGCGTGGCATGGGGCAATTGTTATGTGGCTAGGATACTTAGTTTTCACATATAGTGTACATTTACTTCCTTCTACTAGTTGTCAGTGGTTGGATTACACACTGTCACATTTTTAAATCTGCTCATATTAAGATGCATATCTCATTTACTTGGGGGTTCATAAAAGGTGTAATTCCTTTGGGTTTTCATTTAGATTCCTTAGACTGATTCTGTGCATTTTTGTTATACATGGACTCTGTGTTGAAATCTTCACTTATCAGGCTTATGGTCTCATTTTCTTGGGGGGTCCTTGACAAATATTTTTGTATTTTTTTATTTGGCACTTACAAGTGATACTATCATGCATCATGTATGTATGTGTATGTTAATTTGAGGCTTGATTTCAACTTGCAGTTATACCTAATTTCAGGATTTTATCTCTCATTATCTGTTCTTTAATATACCAGGACAATTGGAATGTAAGTTATAAGCTCATCTTACATGTATTAGAGAGAATGCCACTCCAAGGTTTTTTTATCACTAGAATGCTTTCTTGGCATACTGAGACATTTTAAAATTTATGTGACAAGAACTCTCTTGCTGTGGAGAATTCTTGATAACCTTTGCCCTTCTGAGGCTCCTCAGTTAAAGGCATACTGGTGTTAATTAGCTTCTCTGACGTAATCGTCTGTTATGTTTTAAATGTATATGTTAAACCTATGAGAATTATTTCTGTTTTTTCAATATAATCTGGTGTTAATAGTATGGGATATTTGAAATAACTGCCATAAAGCTTCTGAAGAAGGACGTGGTTGGTTCGAAAGCTAGAGCACTTTGTTCTTTTCTGTAACATCCATGTTGGTCCAATAAAAGGTATCAAATAATTTGTTTCAGGAGAAGATATAGCTAGCTGAGGTGCAGGCAGCAGCATTTGCTGACCCCTCTTTCAGACAGGCTCTTGCAGCTTGCAGGCTGGAACTTTCTCAACTTCCTTGCAGGCGCCTCTTTCTCTGGGCTTGAAGTCATGTTTCTGGACCTGATCAGGCTGGGACCAGGGCCAGCACACCTCAGACCCCCACGTCTTGGCTATGCCTCTCAGAGGGAAGTGCATATGGCAGTGCCTTGGCTGGCACACTACCAGGATGACTCCCAGACTGCCAGGGATCCCACAAACATAGACGTTCCAGGGTTCCCGCAACCATACACATGCCAGGGATCTTGGAAACGTACATGATCCAGGGGTCCTGCAACCATGCACATGCCAGGGATCTTGCAAACATACATGTGCCAGGGATCCTGCAAACATACACTTTCCTGGGGTCCTGCGACCATACACATGCCAGGGATCTTGCAAACATACATGTGCCAGGGATCCTGCAAACATACACTTTCCTGGGGTCCTGAGACCATACACATGCCAGGGATCTTGGAAACGTACATGTTCCAGGGGTCCTGCAACCATGCACATGCCAGGGATCTTGCAAACATACATGTGCCAGGGATCCTGCAAACATACACTTTCCTGGGGTCCTGCGACCATACACATGCCAGGGATCTTGCAAACATACACGTGCCAGGGATCCTGCAAACATACACATGCCAGGGATCCTATAAACATACACCTGCCAGAGATCCCGCAAATGTATACATGCCAGGGATCCTGCAAACATACACGTACCAGAGGTCCTGCAACATACACATGCCAGGGATCCCACAAACATACACATGCCAGGGATCCTGCAAACATATACGTGCCAGGATACTGCAAACATACATGTGCCAGGGTCCTGCAAACATACACGTGCCGGGGATCCCACAAACATACACATGCCAGGGATCCTGTAAACATACACGTGCCAGGATCCTGCAAACATACATGTGCTGGGGTCCTGCAAACATACACGTGCCAGGGATCCTGTAAACATACTGTACATGTGCCAGGGATCCCGCAAGGATACATGTGCCAGGGATCTTGCAAACATACACATGCCAGGGATCCTACAAACATACACATGCCAGGGATCCCACAAACATAACCTGCCAGAGATCCTGCAAATGTACACGTGCCAGGGATTTTACAAACATACACGTGCCAGAGATCCTGCAACATACACGTGCCAGGGATCCCACAAACATACACATGCCAGGGATCCTGCAAACATACTGCACAGGATACTGCAAACATACGCGGTGCCAGGGTCCCAAACATACGCGTGCCGGAAATCCCACAAACATACACATGCCAGGGATCCTGCAAACATACACATGCCAGGATCCTGCAAACATACATGTGATGGGGTCCTGCAAACATACACGTGCCATGGATCCCACAAACATACATGTGCCAGGGATCCTGCAAACATACATGTGCCAGGGATCCTGCAAACATACACATGCCAGGGATCCTGCAAACATACATATGCCAGGGATCCCACAAACATAACCTGCCAGAGATCCTGCAAATGTATACGTGCCAGGGATCCTGCAAATATACACGTGCCAGAGATCCTGCAACATACACGTGCCAGGGATCCCACAAACATACATGTGCCAGGGATCCCGCAAACATACATGTGCCAGGGATCCTGCAAACATACACATGCCAGGGATCCTGCAAACATACACGTGCCTGGATACTGCAAACATACATGTACCAGGGATCCCGCAAACATACATGTGCCAGGGATCCTGCAAACATACACATGCCAGGGATCCTGCAAACATACACGTGCCTGGATACTGCAAACATACATGTGCCAGGGTCCTGCAAACATACATGTGCCTGGGATCAACAAGTAAACTAGATAGATGGACACTTAGGAAGATTCTGAAGCTGACAGATGTCTTTACAATCATAAAATAGTGAGCGCATAATTATTAAGAAAATCTCAATTCACTGACTGTATGACAAGAAATGATGACTCTAGAATAAGGGGCACAACCTGTGTGTGTGTGGGCCAGAGTTTTGCTGGGCCTAGGGCTCCTGATAGCATTAATCTGGCCCTGCAGATGCAGCTGAATTGATAGAGCATTGAACATGGGTAGGGATGTCACAGAGAAGGCCGTATCCCCTCAAGAACTTCAAACGGGAAGACTTCTGGTGGCGCCACCACGATGTAAGCAGCACGCTCTGTGAGTACCGCGGTCACCTCTCACAATCCTATTTAATCCTTCCCTTAAGCAGCGTTATTCTGATTCAAAAACAGAATATTCTACCAACTTCAGATACCGCCTAAACAGAACAAAAGTCAAGCTGTAAAATCTGGACCACCAGCCGCCAAGGTAAAGCAAATAATACTTGGCAAGGATATGGAGGGCTTTACAGCTGGCTTGCAGAGGCACCGTTCAGCATCAGAGTCTTTTTTGGGTTCTTCAGGAGAAGACGACTTGGGTTCTAGAAAATATGGAAGGACCCTCAAAAAGATCTTGTCTTCCATACAAAAAATGGTGTCCTTGGTAGCTGACTTAAGATGTGACATTCAGCAACTAAATAAAAAGGTATCTGAAACACTACAAAAGACTCGATGGTGGCGGAAGCCCAAGAATCATCAGACAGGCTACTTCTGTACCTACTGCAGCAGGAAAGGCAATCAAAAGTAAGGATGGAGAACACTGAAAACAGAGCCCGCCGCAATAACTTTCGGGTATAAGGTGTCCCTGAAGGTGCGGAAGAGGGATTCCCAACGGTAATCGATTTTGTTCGGCACCTCCTATGGACCATGCTATTCCCCCCATCAGATTTTCACATGGAGATGGATAGAGCCCATCGTTCCTTAGGGCCTTGACCAACAAATCCAAATGCCCAACCCAGGTCTTTAACTGTGTGGACTGTGTACTATCAAGCCAAGGATCAGATTCTCCAGGAGGCCTGGAGGCATAAAGAGGTGAAATTTCAAGGAGTCAATATTTTTTTCCATCATGACTTTTCACCAGCACTACAGGCAGAATGGCAAAGAATTAGAGGGATTACCAAGATGATAAAAGAAAAGAAAGGAATTCGGGCACAACCTAACTTTCCAGCTAAACTTAAGCTACACCTAGAAGAAGGCCCTAAAGTTTTTCCCTCATTGTTGAAAGCAGCACTGCTTCTGCAGGAATGGAACATCCATGTACCTGATTTGGAGATGGAGATGGTGGAGAAAAATCTACCCCAGGGCATCTGATCAGTAGCAGGATGAGGAGCTGGAAGAGGCCTACTAGGGACACTGCCAAAGAGCTTAGCCCTGGATCTGAGTAAACTGTTGCAGAATGTAGACAAAGGAGACTCACCTCAGATTTGTGCAGTCGCAGCAACAAGCTCAGCGAACGTCAGAGCCGCAAGATCCTGGGAACCCAAATGAAACAGAGGACACAGGGTACTGTGTAAATTCCATTTTTGATTGATTGGAACTCTTGGTAACAGAGAGAGGGTAATAGAACTGGTGCATCGATATAATTAAAGAGGGGAAGGATTATTTCAGAAGCACTTTTCCCCAACAATTGGACTTTGTATTCAGTCTCTCAGAGACATAACCTAATGACTGGTTAAATGCTTAACTCCGCTTTTTTTGTGCTAAGTTAGGAAACATGATTTGGCAAGAAAAGTGGGGGGGAGGGGACAGGGTTGAATTAATCCATTGAAACAAGTTTCCTGTAAGAAGGGAGTGAAAGAGAAACTTCTCTGGCTCTAATTACTTATAGGTATAATTGAAGAAGTGAGATACAGTACAAGAAAACCTAGTTTCATGATAGTAGAGAAGACTGGATAGATGTAGTCAATGTTCCCCTCTGACCTGGGAGATTGGGGGGAGATGCTTTCCCCTCTCCACCCGAGGTTCCTTTTTTATTTCTGAATTCAGTGGTAATTCTCGCCCTTATTTGAATATTTGAAACCTTGGTCATGTTCTTGGGGGGGTTGGGGGAGTCAATCAAGAAGACGTGGGGAGGGGACCGTTAGGACAAGCAGACTTCTAGTTCTATATATAAAATTCTAGTGACCTGATTGTGTTGCGGGTGGGCGTTTAAACTTGTTTTTCTTGTTTGGCGAGTGCTAACATCTACTACTGTATTTGCCAAACCTTTTCCATGACACTAATCTGTGCGTGGACCCTTCACTCAGCTGACTGCAGCGTGGGGACCAGCAGGGGTTGGGGAGAGACATATTCTTCCCCCAGTGATGTCCTCACGCCTTCCAGTGCTGAAAGTAAACCTAGGATGCATTAACTAAAATTAGATAAGTTACTGAGAATACTTACAAAGTCTTCATCAACTTGGAACATGGTTCTTGTTGTCCACAAGTTTTATTTTTATTTATTTTTTTTTTATTTTAGCTTTTGTTGACCGGGTAGGTGCACTAGACAAATCCTGCCTATTTACTGTTGAAATAGTTTTTTTGGGGGGGGTTTATTGTTTTTTCGTTCTGTTTCGAAGGTTGTTGTTATTGTTGCCAGTGGAGTTCTTTGTGTGGTGTTCAGGAATGCATCTGTAGCAAGATAGCGTGCCCTTAAAAATATGAAGGGTTAAAAAGAGACAAGCTTCTAACCTATGCAAAAGAAGGGGAGATTCACCCCCCTATAAAGTAATACAGACCATATACTATATATAAAATGGGGGAGATTAAAGTTATCTCATATAACGTTAAGGGAATCCATTCCCCAATCAAACGGACTAGACTCTTGGGGGAAATGGAAAGACAGAAACAGAATTTGACAGCAGACAAGGACCACTTGGCTCACCTAGTGTGCCCATTTTCCTACCTAACGGGTAAGCTGCAGATCCTAGTTAACCAACAGCCTACTTCCTCCTATACCCCACTAGGACTGCCTTATGTCTGTCCCATGCATTCTTGAATTCCCCCCACTGTTCTTGACTCCATGACCTCCTCAGGAAGGCTGTTCCATGAATCCACAACCCTCTCCATGAAAAATACTTCCTCACATTACCTCTGAGCCGTCGCCCCTCTATCTTCAAATTGTGCCCCCTCGTTCTTGCACATTTCTTTTTCTGAAAGATACTACCCTCTTGGACTTTATTGATTCCCTTGAGGTACTTGAAAGTTTCTATCATGTCCCCCTCTCCCTTCTTTCCTCAAGGGTATACATATTAAGCTCCTTTAGTCTCTCTTCGTATGTCTTCTGGTGCAGACCCTGCACCATTTTGGTTGCCCTCCTCTGGGACAGCCTCCACTCTGTCTATGTCTATGAGAAGATGGGGTCTTCAGAACTGCACACAGTACTCCAGATGGGGTCTCACCAACTGTCTGTACAGAGGGATAACAACTTCCTGTTTTCTAATGTTGATGCCTCTCCCTATGCATCCCAGTATCCTCCCAGGCTTCCTTACTGCCTTCTCACATTGCTTGCCCACCTTTAGGTCATCTGATATAATTACCCCTGGGTCCCTTTCCATTTTATTGTTGTCAGTATCTCACCCCCCCATTGTGTATTCTTCCTCTGGGTTTTTGTTTCCCAAGTGCATTACCTTGCACTTCTTTGTGTTGAATCTAAGCTGCAATGCATTTGACCATTCCTCCAACCTTGCAAGTCCCTTCTCATCCTTTCCACTCCACCTTGTGTATCAACCCTGTTGCAGATCTTTGTGTCGTCTGCAAAGAGACATACTTTTCCTTCCAGTTCCTCTGCAATGTCACTTATAAAGACATTAAAAAGGATCAATCCCAGTACTAAACCCTGCGGTACCCCACTAGTAACCTCCTTACTTCACTGTGGACTCCGTTTACTACCACCCTTTGCGTCTTGTTGTTCAGCCAGTTTTTTATCCAGGCTACCACCTTGGGAGCCACTCCAAAGCTGGCTAACTTGTTTATTAATATTTTGTGTGGGACTGTATCAAATGCCTTGCTAAAATCTAGGTAGTCATGTCCACAGCCCCTCCCTGGTCTACTACTTTGGTCACCCAGTCAAAGAAATCTATTAGATTCATCTGACATGACCTTCCCACTGTGAATCCTTGCTGTCTTGGGTCCTGTACCCCACTGGCCTCTAGGTACTCAACAATTCTTTCCTTCAGAAGTGATTCCATCATTTTCCCTACCACTGAGGTCAATCTAACTGGTCTGTAGTTTCCTGCCTCTACCCTGCTCCCACTTTTGTGAAGAGGAATCACATCCACACTCCTCCAGTCCTCAGGTACCACCCCATCCTCCCATGATTTGTTAAAGAGAGTAGTCAGCGGTGTCACTAGTTCTATCCTTAGTTCTTTTAGAATTCTTGGGTGAATCCCATCAGGTGCCATTGCTTTGTCCACCTTCAATTTTACTAGTTCTTTCAGAACCCTTTCTTCTGTAAATGGATTGGTATCGACCTCCATCTCCAGAGTGTTTCTCTTGTTTGGTTTAGATACCTCCCCCTCCTCTTCCTTTGTGAATACTGAGAAGAAATATTCATTCAGTATCTCTGCTTTTTCACTGTCACCCTCTGCCCACATTCCCTTCCCTTTATTAGCCTTAGTATCTCTCCCTTTGTCTTTCTTTGCTCCCTAATGTACCTATAAAAGGTCTTATCCCCCTTCTTAACAGAGTTGGCTATCCTTTCCTCAGTTTGGGCCTTTGCTATTCTGACTGCCTTCCCTGCCTCTTTCTGCTTTAACTGATAAAGTTCTCTGTCTTGCTCCTTCTGTGTTTCCTTATATTTTCTGAATGCTATCCTTTTCTCCTTAACCTTCCCTGCCACCTCTTTTGAGAACCATACCATTTTTTTCCTTCATTGTGTTTTGTTGATTTGTTTCACACAAAGGCTCGTTGCCTCTGTGATGGCTGTTTTGATTGCTCCCCACTGTTCCTCCACCCCTCCTTCTTGCCTGTTTGCTAGTGCTTTTCTGAGGCACTCTCTCATTTTCCCAACGTCAGCCCTCCTAAAGTCCAATACTCTTGCTTTTGTATGGCTTGACTCTATGGCTGGGGACATCGTATTCCTACAAGAAACACACTTAAATGAAGGGGAACACTTAAAACTAAGGTGGGGCGGTGGGTGGGAGGCAGCTGCCTCACATAACCCTAGGAAGGCAGGAGTTGCTATATTAATAAGGAGGGGTTTTCCATTAAATATCACATTGATAGATGCTGGTTCAGAGGGCAGATTTATATGGGTTTCAGGAGATATTGGAAGGGAAGTAATTCACTTGATCAATATTCATGCCCCGAACCACAATACACACATATGTTTAAGGAAAATAATGCACAGAGCAGTGGGGCTTACTGAGGGACAAGTGACTTTGGGGGGGAATTTAATACAGTGGGGAATAAAAGAATGGACAGATCTTCAGGGGTGGTTTCAACTAATGTCCATACAACTAAAATTCCAACTAATTTATCTAAGGAACAAGGCCTGTGGGATATTTGGTGGGGACAACACAAAGGGGAAAGAGATTATTCCTTTTTTTCTGCAGCCCATAGGGCATATTTGAGGATTGATATGTTCTTCACTCAGCAACAATACATGTATAGAATTATAGGATCTAATATACATAACTTCACTTTATGCGACCACTCCCCTGTCTCTATTAAAATAGAGGTAAATCCAAAAAATGATCAAACAACGTAGCGATTGAATGTCTCATTACTAAATGATAAGGTCCTACTAACCAAACTAAAGGAAACAATAAGGGAAGTAGTGAAGGTGAATCAACAACAGAACTGTTCTAACCTCTCTACCTGGGAAGCTACAAAAGCAGTTTTGAGAGGAGAGCCTATTAGTTATGCAGCGGCTAGGAAAAAGCTTACCCTAATTACCTACAATAAATTTAAAAACAGGCTGGAAGAATTGGAAATACTACATAAACAAAACACACAGTCAACACAAATTTATAAAGAATTATTAGCAACGAGGGAAGGTTTATAGAAAATAGAAAATGAAAAAACTGAGGGGAAACTGCGTTTCTTGAACCATAAGTATCGAGAATTGGGAGGGATGGCATCCTGCCTATTAGCATATTGTCTTTGGGAAGGCACAGTTGGACAGGATAGTCCCATGAATTCATAATAAACTTGATCCAACTAAACATTGGCTTAAGCCCAAGGAGATAGCCCATCAGTTTCTTGAATTTTACAAACAATTATATACAGAAGATAAAACTGAGGCTATGGTGACAGAACAAACACAAAATGTTTTGCATTTGCCTAAGTGAACCTCAGAAATGTTAGATATACTACATGCCCCTATTACAGTACAGGAAGTCAAAATGGTTATAAAAAAAACTTCCCTCCGGTAAAACCCCTGGGATAGATGGCTTTAGTTCTGAATTCTATAAGCAACTAAATGACACACTGGCCCCAATCCTAGCTCAAGTCTTTAACGACTGTCTGGAAGAAGATAAAATCACAGTCACATGGACAGAGGCACTTATTATAGTTATACCGAAACCGGGTAAAGCTAGAGATCAGTGCAAAAACTATCATCTTATATCTTTATTAAACCAAGATATTCTCACCAAGCTACTCTCTATAAGATTACAAAACTATATGGAATACCTGGTACATATAGATCAAACTGGTTTTATCCCAAACAGACTACTTACGGATAACATCAGGAAACTCCTAAACGTTTTAGCCTATAGTAAACCCACAAATTCAGCTTAAAGGTGATAGGAAACCATTTTTATACCGCTAGATTCCCTACAATTGTTCTTTTAGTGGCTACCCAGTATTTTGATATGTTTTTGCCCTTTTTTGTTACATTAAATAATCTAATTTTGTTGCCTTTATAACTACACTGAATCACTCTCTCCTTATCATTTGCTGCTGTCTCTTTTTATACTGCCTGAACATTCTGACATCAGAAGCAACCATTCCAGGCCATTCAGATGAATAGCATGGAATGGGAGTTTTTGATGTCATAGAACACCTTAGAAAATCTGAAAATCAAAAGCAGTAGCTGCTGAGGAGAGTGGAACTCTATGTAGATCCAAAGCTAGATTATTTGTTTATCAAAAAATCATCAAAGCACATCAGAATACATCACTGGCATGGAAAGGAAGATGGAACGGCAGTTAACTATGAAAAAATAATTTCCTATCTCCTTTAACTAGCAATTTTCCTATACGCCAAGAAGGCATTTAATCTCCTTAACTGGGCTTACCTGATGTCCGTGCTTAAATATTTCGGCATAAGGGGTAATTTTTTGAACTGGATTATCTTATGCTATAGCCAGCCTAAAGCAGACATCAAGGTGAATGGCACTCTTTCTGAAGGGTTTACTGTAGAGCGGGGTACGAGGCAGGGGTGCTCTTTGTCACCCCTGCTGTTTGCTTTGAGTTTGGAACCATTGGCAGCCGCCATAAGGAAACCCACCAAGATGCAGGGAATAGTGGCTGCCTCTGCCATATGTAAAACATCCCTTTTATGCAGATGCCACTCTGATCTACATGGATAATCCAGAGAAATCCTTCCCACCCTTCTTAGAATTATTAGACATTTATGAGAAGATCTCAGGGTTTAAAATTAACATTCGAAAAGCAGAGATTTTACTCATAAAAGGGGCAATATCTTCAGGTTTGAAGGACTTGATACCTCTTCGATGGGTTGCAGAGAAAGTGAGGTATTTAGGGATATGGATCCCTAAGAAATTATCTGATTTATATCAGTATAATTATACCTCCCTTTTCTCACAACGTTTTACTGCCTTTAAAAGATGGTCTCACCTTCCCCCCTCATTCACCAATAGAATTGAAACTCTCAAAATGAATGTATTACCCCACTGTTTGTTTTTATTTACTACCTTGCCAATATCTATACCCCCCAAAGACTGGATAAACTTAAAAAAAAAGTCACAATTTATCTGGGCAGACAAGAGACCAAGAATTAAATGGCAAGCCCTCCTCAAAAACAGAAGCTCGGGTGGTTGAAGCCTACCAAACTTACCTAATTATTATACGGCAGCACGGCTGTTGCTGCTGGTTAAAATGATCAACCCTAGACAAAGGGGCAGTTGGCACACTCCGGAAGAAAAGGCCCAACCCCAGATTCCACTTTGTTTCCTTCCCCAAATAATATTACAAAGAGACTTGAAAACCATTTAGAACAAGTAGACCAAACATACACTGTCCGTTTGGTTGAAGGTTAGACAGGTTTGGGAATCCCCCACCCAGATTTGGCAATTTATTCTGCTTAGATATCTTCCTGACTTTCCAGTAACAGAATCAGATTTATATTTTGCAGACTGGGGGAAGAAGGGGCTAAGGTTCCTACACCAGATGATGGAAGGGAAAGAGCTTAAAGATTTCCGGTCTTTACAAAAGGAATTTTCACTGCCAAACCTAGATTTCTATTGTTACCTACAATGTAGGCATTATATTCAAATGGAACCAGGTATCAGTAGTTTGATATCTGAATTAGATCAAGGAGTGAAATCGATACATGACAAAGGCCGTCAATCCAATACCAAGCGTCTGATCTCACAGATGTATATATTTTTGCAAGAAGGGGTGGGGGTCTTAACTATCCAAAAAATTCAAGATAAATGGGAGAAAGAGTCTGGGCAGCCTTTGGGAGAGAAGGAATGGGAGAAAATATGATGAGATGTACATAAAACAACTACCCTGACAGGGTGGCGGGAGTTCTGATGGAAGGTTTGTGGGCAATATTTTATCACATCTACAATTTCCAAGCATTGTGGCACCCACCAACTAGATAAATGTTGGATAAATTGTGATCAAACTGGTACACATTACCATAGTTTTTGGGAATGCCCACAGACCCAGACATACTGGCTACAGTTAAGGCCCATAATACAAAAGATATTAAATATAAGGGAACCTCTGACCTTTCCAGACTTACTGCTTGGATTGCCTCCCTCAGAGCTTTGATTATCAACAATCAAATATTTGTTTTATATACTGATAGTGGCAGCCCTGAAAGGGATAACACAAAACCGGAGGACTCCAAAAACACCATCAATGGCTCAATGGAAAAGAAATGTTAACCACATAAAAAATATGGAGGCGATTACCGCCAGGGTACGACTACAGGTGGACAGATTCAATACCAGATAGTTACCCTATTATAATTAAATAGAAGAAACGGCAGATAGGACTGTTGTTGAACAATTACTTGTCTAATAACTAATTCCCCACCCCTCCACAGTGTGGCTTAAATAAAAATACACTAAGTTAATTAATAGGAAGTTAAATACATCCTCCTATAAATCTCCTCTCCGAGATAATAATTCCACAATATACTTAGACTCGGAGTAGATGGGCATCATTGATTCAAGTAAAGAAATCTCCACAAGTTTAGATTTTTTTTTTTATGTTGTCTTGTGTGCACAGTGCAAGCAACATATTGTGGTAACTTGGTGTGGAGTAGCAGGTTTTGGAAGTGTGGTCGTGTTGTGGCCAATGGGGTCACTGATTTTCGGGCTGGTCTCTGTGGCAGGAATGAAATAGCACGCCGTCTAGGACAGCACTGCAGAAGCGTGCCACCAACTTGAAACAATTTCACCGCTGCAATGAGGGAGCTCCCCGTCATTGCAGGGCGTGCTTTGCCTGGTGTAATAGTTCAATAAACATGGCAGCGGCTGTCGCCGTCTACCTCTCACAATTCCCAGTAAGCCGACTTTGGGGGTGCCCAATCCCCCTGTTGGCATGCCCCCTTCCCAGTTCAATTAGTTTCCCGATAGAGGAGCCCAATCCCCATTGGCATAATGTTCCCCTACTTTAATTTGTCTGCCGAGGGGGGTGCCCAGTCTCCCTTGGCATCATGCCCCCCCCAAACACAGACACATTTTCTTTGCTGATGGGGTGCCTAATCCTCATCGGCTCCAGTATCCCCCAAAACACCCAGGTGGCACACTGGAAGCCCACCCCAGTGTGCCCAAAGCAAACCAGGAAAAAAGAAAACCTTCCCGCAAAGTTTTTTTTTTAATCACTTGTAAACAAGAAAACAATCCCTCGCCATCTGTTGTAGCCCCTCCCCAACCGCACCACCCTCATGCACCCTACCTTCCCTTTCCTCCCCTCACCCCATATTTACCTCTGGAACCCGGCACGACAATCTTCGGTGGAGCAGGAACACCTCTGCACTCTTCAAAGCCGACCGCGAACTGAAGAAATGCCGGTAAGCTGTATAATGGCATCAAAGCAGGGGGTTCAACTTAAGTAGATATCTTGGCCTTTTTTGTTACTTTTGGCTGCAAATGTTCAACATGGGGTTCTTGGGACCCCACCTCATGAAGTCAGTCACTGTCATGTCGTTATTCGGTCCTGAAAGGTAATTTCGTGGTCACTGCATGGAATCACCTTTTGGGACCAATTAATGAAATGACAGTGTCACTGTTCATGAGGTGGCCTCCCAAAAAGCCTATGTTGCAAATTTGGTGAAAAATTACAAAAATGACTATGTTCTGGCGTGTGATCACGTAGTTTCACGCACGCTCTCATAAGTTCGAGAATTTTTAATATTTTCACTCAGATTTTCAACATTGCCATTTTGCACACCTCCTTATGAACAGTATAGCTGTCATTTTTCACATGCTGCCGAAATGGGTTTTTGCACATCTGGCACTCAAATGCGCGATCGCTGTGGGAAATCAACATTCGGGACAGATTAAGAAAATCATAGTGACACTGTTCATGAGCAGAGGTCCCAAAATGCCTATGTTGAAAATTTGGAGACAAAATTCCACAAAATTATTGTTTTACAAGCGTGCATTGCTCAGTTTCCTTGCATGCTCGTAACTTCAAGAATTTTTAATATTTTCATTCTAGATTTTCAGCATTGCCATTTTTCCATAGCTCAGTCACTGTCATGTCATTATTCAGTCCTGAAAGGTGATTTTGTGGTACAGCTGTCATTTTTCGCATCCTGCCTGAAATGTGTTTTTGCACATCTGGCGCGCACAATGGCATGGTTGCTGTGGGAAATCAACGTTCGAAACAGATTAAGAAAATCATAGTGACACTGTTTATGAGCAGAGGTGCCAAAATACCTATGTTTGAAAATTCAGTGAAAGAATTCCCACAAAATGACTGTGTTATGAGCATGTGTTGTGCAGCTTCCACGCACACTCGTATCTTTGAGAATTTTTAATATTTTCACTCCAGATTTTCAACATTTCTATTTATTCACACCTCCTTATGAACGGTACAGCTGTCATTTTTCACATCCTGCCCGAAATGTGTTTTCTCACATCTGATGCAGAATGGGGCGTTCATTGTGGGAAATCAATGTTTGGGACAGATTAATAAAATCACAGTGCCACTGTTCATGAGCGGAGGTCCCAAATGCTTTCATGAGGTTGGGTCACAAAAAGCCCATGTTGAAAATTTAGAGTGCAAATACCAACAAACGCCTGGAGTGTTAGGGTTTCTAACCATAACGTCCCACCCTGTAGAGACTGACAGGCATCAAGGGTGTGCCTTTGGATTATCAGCTATATTGCTTACATCATTCAACCCCCCACCCTCCTGCAGCCAGTGACAAGCATCAAGGTGTGCCTTGGACCCTTCAGCCCCAAAGTTCACCCTATTCTCCTATACTGCACCCATCTCAATGCATTTCCTTATGGAATGGGGTGAGCGTAAGGCCCGATGACCCCAAGGCACAATGTGACACTTGTCAGAGTCTGCAGGGTAGGATGAGGTGAAATGGCATGAGCGTTATCCCCGATGACCCAAAGGCACACCACAATGCCTGTCAGCCTCTGCAGGGTGGGGTTGGGCTGACGTCAGTTCCATACTTCACTGCCATTCCTATTATGCATCTCTCTAACTTCTGCACTACCAATGCCAATGCCAGCAAGACAACATTCGGCATTGACAAATGCTTGTTTGTTTTGTTTATTTTAATGTTATCAAATTCCAGGCATGTAAAAGTACTTTGTTTATTTCCCTTATAAATTGTTAATTCACAACCTTGTTTGAAAAATAGGAGAAGAGAAAAGAAAAACACAGCAGATTAATGTAACCCCCCTGCAAATGGGGGTTCCCAAAAGACTTCCAGGAGCTTGCTTGAATGCTCCAAGCCTGAATGATGTTTGGCATTTAAGCCATTTATCAGTGAGTGTTTTTAGAGCCTCTGGTACTGTCTCTTTAAGAGCTGTCTGCTTGCAGACATAATTAGTTTGTATGGGGACTGTGTGCTTCTCTGAGTACCACTCGAGCTGCTGCCAATTCACTTCATTTTGCAGTCACTAGGAGTGCAAAGGAACCTATCTGAAAGATGTAACTGTTTGCCAGAAATTATTTAGAGTAATAATGAAATTACAGTTTGTCTAACCTGTTTTCTTTGCAGTCAGAACTGTGTCTGCTAGTTCCCCATTCTAGTTTTGAACTGCTGAACTGGACCAATCAGTGTGGGGTAAGCTAGCTCTAAAATGGTGCCTTGGACGAATCAGAACTTGACTCATAATCTGAGCCAGCCACAAGAGGATTGTATGGGCAGTGACTCTGGGAGATGTAGTTTAGACTTCAGTGCCTTTTGGACCAACAGCAGCAGTCTATTGTGAGTGACAGCCAATCCAGTCAAGAACTGGGAGGAACTCAAGGAAGTGCCCGGTTTTGTCGGTTGGAGTTTCAGTTGAGCTTTGGCAGTGAAGAAGGAAGGAGCCCTGTGCTTTTTCAGTGTGCAGTTTTAGTCAAAAAACGTGTGTAAGGCCCAGAGTTCCGGTCTGCAGCTTGTGTAACAGCTTGTTAGGACTGAATCCGTCCTGTGAAAAGAATCAAAGGATCTCTGAAGAGTAGAAACCAGGCTCACCCTGTAGAAGACTGGAGGAATTGCTGAAAATTGCACTCGGTCTGTCAGGAACTGAATCTGCTGTGTGTTCTCCCGGGTATTGTGCAGTAATTGCGATCGGGATACAGATGCAGCCTGCCTGGTATAGTGCTTTCTTTTATATGGATGTGTGAAGAGGTTTGTGTACCTCAAGTGAGCCCTGCTGACATTGAAGGACCCTATCTTATTTGGAGGTCGTGAGTACTAATTCAGGGTCGCTCCCTGTTGAATTGCCACATTAAATCCAAATGGAATTACTGTACTGCTGACTGTTTAATTCTCCTTTTCTCTGTGTGAAAGGGCCCCTACCAGCTGCCACGGTTTGGACTAGCCACTAGGGCTTGGGTACCCAGGGACAGTAACTGATAGGGATAGGCCTGTGCACACAGCCATAGGTAGATTATTAGAGTGATAATCTAATTAACCTGATTTCCCCCTGTCCTTGTTATATCCCCAAATAAATCAGAGCTGCTTGTTTCAGCAAAGTTATACTGCCTGAGGTATCTGTCTATGTTAAAGTACTGTACTGTGATTGTTGCACTGTATCTCATTTCACAGGAGGTCCCAGTGCGGAACCAGACCTGGGGGTAAGTGTATACTGTGAAGGTAATTCTGATATATTGTGTGGGCCACTAGTGGGAAGAAAGGGGGTTGCAGTGTCCCAGAGGGCTGTGACCAAGTTAGTTTAACTATTGCAAACCCTGACCTCTGGGTGGAGGCACCCGCCATTGGATCCAGGCCCCTCAACCTGTTAGTGGCAAATCAGGCAGGGGTAGTAGCCCCTGGGATAGCGCCATCTAGGGGTTACATTAAGTTTTGTGTAATGCAGGAATCAACAGAACAGTTTGTAGAACTAAGGTACTTGACCAGTGGAAAAGGGCAAAACTCAGACACTTGCTGATGCCGGGGAGAAAATTCACTATTCCGACAAGAAAAAAAAGGATATTAATGACAATGGATACTAAGTAACAGGGATCTTTAAGTGGATAGTAGAAAGACCTATGGTTCAGGTACAAATGTGGTTAAAATGTAAAGATGAATATGCAGCCTGTTCCTCTTGTCTAAAACATACCTGCTATGTATCTCTGATGGAAATGTATGGTTGAACTTCTGCTTAATAAAATATAAGTACAAAAATAAAAAAGAACTTTGGGCACATGGAACCACCAACAGATTCTCTTCTGCTGACAGGAGTGACCAAACTGGAGCATATGGGAGCAGGAGGCTTTTATGTAGTCAGGACCCAAACATGCAGGGTCTAAAGTGAACCTTGAAGGGGATGGACCATGCCACCAGTAACCAGTGCAGTTAATGCACCACCAGCATGATATAATCGCTATCTGTTCCATTCTGGGGGATCCTTTTTACCTGTTTGCTGAGAGGAACCTGGTGCCTATGTAAGCCCCCCCCAACCCTGCGTGGGGCTTACCTGATGTGGGCTACGGCCGTTACTACCCCCGATCTCCATGGCAGCCGCCACCAAGGTCCTTGTTCTTCAGCCCTATGTTGGAAGCAGGGCCGAGGTCTGCAGAGCTGTTTGTGAAGTTTGATAAGTTTCAAACTAGCCTATGTACATCGAAGCTCCTGTTACATGCTTCAAAAACCAAGTATATGGTGTTCTTGCCTGAACCCTTTTTACCTCCCTCTACAGCAGTCATTGCAGCTTGAACATAAGACAGACTTAAACTGGTCGACTCCTGCAAATATCTTGGTATATGGCTAGATAGCAAGTTATCTTTTAGCACACATATTGATAGTCTCTGTAAAAAGTTGTGATCGAGACTTGGGTCCTAGTATCAAAATAAAGCCTGTTTTAGCTTAGAGACCAGAAAGAAGCTTGTTCATTTGACCTTCCTGCCGTTGTTAGGTTATGGTGACATCATATACAGGAGTGCCTCACTTTCTCTATCTAAATGATATGTATCGTACTATAAGGTGCTCAAATTTATTTCTCGGCAGCATGCTGGTGAAATGAAGGCATTGATAACAGATCAGGAAAGTGTTATCTCACATCCTGATATGACCACCCCTTATATATCAATGAATACTGAATAAAAATGAATACAGAAAATGCTCTGTCCCGTCCCTTTTTCCTCCAACCTGATAGTCCTGGCAAATCAATTATTCTGCCCCTCCCCCAGCTCCACATATTTCCTTGTCTTTTTAATATAGCAAATAAGTAGAAAACATATAGAGATCCATTTTACTAAGAATAAATGTACTTTCTGCAGACAGAACATCTAAAGCAGCGTGGGCTAATTTCTGGTTAGTCACCATAATTACAATTCACTAGGACAGGTGGTGCAAAGCTGATGCAGAGCCTCCCATGTGTTCGCCTTCATTTGGGTAAGACTCTGTGTCTGACTTTGGTTGCCTAGCAACCACTAGTTATGTCATCCAGAAGGTGGCTCCCCACCACTACACCTGGGGGAGGTGGCAGCAGGAGATTGGATGGCTGCTAGCACCGCCCCTTGCCTCAGTCCTATATCAGCCACAACTTCGCAACTCAAAGTGCAGAACACTTTAGGTGGTGCAATATACAAGAAGGAATCATATAAGGCAATTACAATTGTTACAGTACTGTTGTGGAGTAGTTTTCCATAGTGGATTTGAACCATGTTTTAAACAAACTGCACTTGTGTTTACAGCTCCAGTAACTACTCAGGCAGACAAAAAACAAGGCCGTGTTTTAAGGCCCCAAAAAGGAAAAAAAAGCCTGCAGTTTAAGTATGTTGTTTTCCTAAAAAATACTTGTGATTGTAAACACATATAGTGACTTACAGTATATGAGGTAGAATGGATACTAGTTTGTAATAATAGAGATGGTATAGATAATATTATCAAAGGTAGAGAATGTATTTAATGATTTATTTGTTGTGTCTTAAACAGTAGTGAGTGGAAGGAATAACAGTGTGTTATAACGAAATCCACTTGCAAGTTTTAAAGGGAAAAAGACAAACATTTTGAATGTATAAAAGAATGTGATGTATTTTTACAAAAAAAGCTGCCTTGAGAATAATTGCAGTGCAAATTTCTGCCCAGTGTTAAAATATATTTGCAACAGGACATATCCCTCTCTACCTTTGTCTACATATACCTTGATGACAATGCCTGGAAAGTGAGGTCTCTACACATACCTTGGAGACAATACCTGGAAAGCAAGGTCTAAGCCACACTGCTGTACCCCTAGCCTTGGAAGTAAAGTAGGCACTGTGCCACCCCCCCCCAAAATTCTTGACCATATAACTACCTTACTTTTCTGTTACATGTATTTCTTGCAGATCCAATATATCAATATTCATATTTTATACTTTTACTTGACTGGTGGTGAGCAGTGGGATAGATTTTGCACCAGTATGGTCGATGGTTCGATCACCGGGCATGTCTGCTCATACAGCGGTTTCATCCATATTTCCTATGTTGGACACATTATTTATTTATTTATTGAAATGTCTCACCAGGAAGTCACACTGAGTAACAGGTTACTCGTCTCCCAGTGTGACCTGGGGGAAAGGGGTACAATAGGGATGAGTCATTTTACATTCAGGTTACAAAAATCAACATAGCACACAATTAATTAAGGCAGTTGTTACAAACAGTGTTACATACATTTGTAATTTGTGAGAACAATTAATAAGTGCAATGGTAATAAGTGAACAGGTACTATCATGAAATAAGGGGTGAAGGGGAGAGAGAGAGGACAAGATGACAGATAGTGCAGAGTTGTGTCCCAGCCCTTCAGGATGCGGGGAACCCTGCAAGGGGACAGGAGACTGGAGTAGGGATTAGAGAGGGAGAGCGAGGGGTAGTAAGTGTAATTAACACCTAGGAGGTGAAATAAGGCCTGACTCAAAAATAGAACCCTTCAGGATGCGATGACAAATGTAAGTTGTGCTGCTGAATTTGCTTGGCACAGAATGAAATAAAGCCAATCACCTTAAGGACATAGTCTTTAGGCAGTTTTTGCCTGACTGTGGTCTTCTGTCTTATGGTGAACCCCTACCTGGTGAGAAAACAATCTATCCAGCCTCAGCTTGCCTGAAATTCTGGGTTTGTAATGAGTGTTGCTGCTTTCAGGGAAATCGTCTTTCTTGTCACACGAAGGTGTCCTTCTGTCTGTTGTGCTATCCAGGTAGCAAGGTTCGACTCCTCAACAGGGAATGCTGCACACCGGCCAACTCCATCCAGATGCCGGCGCTTTCTGTTCTTCCCGTTACACCCCTCCTCATAGAGCTTCTCCTCAAGTTTGCCAATACTTTTCTGCCACTCCCAGACTTGTTTCTCAACAACATGGAAGGCCAGTGCCATGGGTCTGTTCCCCTCAGTTTCAGCCCGCTTTGCTACATGGAGCTTACATTCTAAGTCATAGGACTTTCGTTTGGCACACCTGCAGTGCGTTTCTTTAGTGTGTGTCTTTGGTACAGTAGTGGCCAGAATAGCAGTCAGCTGTTTGTCAAGAACTGCTGATTGCATTTATAGTCACCCCCGTTTAGATGCCACCCCGAATTAAGGCCGCTGGTTAAAATAAAATTAGCTAATTAAAGCCGCAGCTACAAAACAATGAAATACGGCATCTAAAGGGTATAAACAAGGTGCAAGTGGGCAACAGAGGAGGCAGTATAGCGCAGTGGTCTAAGGCTCTGAGCTGCAAATTTGGTGACATCCAGCAGACCTGACCTGGGTTTGAATCCCACAGCTTCCACTTGCATACTGTGTGACCCTGAGCAAGTCACTTAACCTCCTTGTGCTCCCAGGTCGCTCCTGTACAAAAGCTTTCAGCTTAGTGTGCTATACCTGGTTAAACAACAACAACATTGTTCAGTACAAGAACGAGGGGGGCATGATATAAGATTGGAGGGCAGGATTAAGGGGAATGTGAAGAAGTTCTTCTTTACAGAGAGGGTGGTGAATGCATGGAATGGCCTACCCCCAAGCAGTTGTAGAAGCGAGCACAGTAGGGGGATTCAAACATGCTTGGGATAGGCATAAGGGAAACTTAGAGGAGGGAAGGAGAGGTTAAAGTCAATGACCAAGTAGGGTCGGTGGCTGCTGATATAGGTGGGGTAAAAGGGCAGATTAGGTGTGCCTGACGGTCCTTATCTGCTGTCAGTTTCTATGTTTCTATGTATGTTTCCCACTTAAACAGTGCAGAATAAAGAACCTTTAACAAAGACACCCACCCATAGAACTCTATGCTTCCTCCCTCCTCCTCCTCCCTCCCCCACACTAGCACGAGTTGTGCAGTTTCCCCACTAACCACTGTAGTGACCTGCAACAGTGCTAGAGTATCACAGCAATACAAGATGCAAACTTTTAAGAGCAAGAACATGTTATGGCTGCTCAGTGTGAAGGCCCCCCCCCCCCCCAAACCTGGAAGTGGGGGGTGGTGAGCCTCCCTCTAGGAGTGAAGGGATCCTTTATGGCCCCCACAGCATTAATAGTTTCATAATAGAAACTTAGACTTTGATGGCAGATAAGGACCGCTTGGCCCACCTAGTCTGCCCCTTTCCCTACCTATTGGATAAGCTGCAGATTCTAATTAACCAACAGCCTACTTCCTCCTACTCCCACCCCCTAGAATTGCCTTATGACTGTCCCATGCATTCTTGAATTCCTCCACTGTTTTTGACCCCACAACCTCCTCAAGAAGGCCTGTTCCATGCATCCACCACCCTCTCCATGAAAAAAATACTTCCTCACATTGCCCCTGAGCAGTCCCCTTCTATCTTCAAATTGTGCTCCCTTGTTCTTGCACATCTCTTTTTCAGAAAGATCCTCCCATCTTGGGTTTTGTTTATTCCCTTGAGGTACTTGAAAGTTTCTATCATGTCCCCCCTCTCCCTCCTTTCCTCATGGGTATACATATTAACACTTTTAGTCTGTCTTTGTATGGCTTCTGTTGCAGACCCTGCATTATTTTAGTCACCCTCCTCTGGACTGCCTCCATCGTGTCTATGTCCTTGTGGAGATGGGATTTCCAGAACTGCACACAGTACTTCAGATGGGGTCTCACCAACTGTTTGTACAGAGGGATAACAACTTCCTGTGTTCTACTGGTGATGCCTCTTCCTATGCATCCCAGTATCCCCCCAGCCCTCCTTACTGCCTTCTCACATTGCTTGGCTACCTTAAGGTCGCCTGATATGACTACCCCCAGGTACCTCTCCATTTTTGTTGCTGTTAGTAACTCCCCCTCTATTGTGTACCCTTCCCCTGGGGTTTTGTTTCCCAGGTGCATTACTTTGCGCTTTTTTGCATTGAATCTAAGCTGCCAAAAGTTTGACCATTCCTCCAACCTTGCCAAGTCCCTTCTCATCCTTTCCACTTGTATGTCAACCCTGTTGCAGATCTTTGTATCATCTGCAAAGAGGCATACTTTTCCTTCCAGCCCCTCTGCAATGTCTCCTGTAAAGACATTAAAGAGGACCAGTCCCAGTATTGGACCCTGTGGTACCCTGCTAGTAACCGCCCTTTCTTCAGAGTGTTCTCTGTTTACTGTTACCCTCTGTGTCCTATTGTCCAGCCAATTTGTTACCCAGGCTACCACCCTGGGACCCACTCCCAGGTTGGCTAACTTGTTTGTTAATCTTTTGTGTGGGACTGTGTCAAATGCCTTGCTAAAGTTTAGGTAGGCCATATCCGCAGCCCCTCCCTGGTCTACTAGGTTGGTCACCCAGTCAAAGAAATCTATTAAATTCATCTGACATGACCCTCTGTGATATAGGTGCCACATACAGGACTATTTCTTTTTCCAAAACCTCTTCCCTAAAGTCTGTTGCAACAGCACTCATCTATACTTTCCTATATCTTTAATTCTGTTTGCTTTACCTGTACAGGTAGGCCGCCTTTATGAGGTCATTCTTTGCTATCCCCTAATATTTCTGTGTCCAGTATGTGAGCCCTATATCTCCCTTCCCAAGTCCTGAGAGAAAGAAAATGTTCTCTGTTTAAAAGTGGAGCTGCTAATGCTCTCGTACTGCTGTGAAGTTTTGTGTGTATTTCAGTAATGACCCTTGGTAAAGAAAGCAAGGGTAGTTTCATTCTGTAATGCCCAAATTAAGGTATTAATAAAATAAAGCAGAACTCCCTTTTATTTTCATGGAGCAGGAACAGGGTAGTAGCATTTGAGTAAAGCCAGTGTTTTTTTTTTTTTCAAAACTCAACCCCCCCCCCCTCCGTGTTTAAGAAAGAGCCTGCCTTTCCGGGCGATGTAGCTGGCGCTGCTTTCCTGCTTGCACTGTGGTGTTTCGGCGGCTCAGTAGAAGTAAAATACAGGCAGGTTGCAGGAAAACCTGTTGCTTCTGTTTAAGTTAAATTTCGCCTTCTGTTTGCTCGAACTGTGAGTGAGTGTGACTGCAATACGGCACAATAAACAAAATGAAAGAAAAATGTTTTAAATAGCGAGGGAGAACTGCAGTTCACTCAGAAGTCTAATGAAAAAACTGTAGTTCACTGTCTCATCATGTGAAATATTGCTAGCGTTTAGTTTTGTACACAACCTTCTCAAACTGCTTTCTTTTGGCCACAAGTAAATATACAAAGGAAAGAAATAAAACCCCTTAATGCAAACCCCATTATGTTTCATAGGTACACATTATTGTTTTAAAGCAGGTCTCACCAAATTAGTGTGTAGTCCTGTAGCAATTGCTCTGAGGCTATCTGTGCTCTTTTGCTGCCTGTTTCTAAGGAGCCAGCCGGCTCAGTTTTCCTGTTTTATATAATCCTTGTAACAGAGGGGGCGGAGCTTGCATCAGGACTTTGCATCTTTTTCTTGATTTATGCATTATATTTAGGTTATGTTGCCTTTGTATGAATGTAAATAAAAGAACTAAGGAAATAAGGGGTCTAAAATGTAAAACATTGTAGCACAAAGACAAATTTTGTTGTTTGCAGTAAAAAGGGGTGGAGCCAAGTATATCACATGACTGCTCAAGGTATAAAGGAGACTTGCTTCATTCATGAGATCAGATTGGTGACTGCAGGGAAAGGTCACACACTGCCCTGTCAGTGGTAGCACTAGCTGTTTTCTAGTGTTTTCTTTGTATATACCTTCTTATGCTCTTTTGTTTTACTTTGCCTTATAAGTACACCTTATATTTTGTTTCTGTTTATTTGCCTGAACAAGGAATAAACCTTCTTGAACATCTGAAACACCTGTTGTTATTGGTGTCATCCTTATAATTCCACATCCTCACACCCTTCTGCTGTAAATCCATGCTGCCTTGGGTCCTGTGCCCCGCTGGCCTCTAGGTACTCAACAATTCTTTCTTTCAGAAGTGATTCCATCATTTTCCCTACCACTGAGGTCAAGCTAACAGGTCTGTAGTTTCCTGCCTGTGCCTTGCTCCCACTTTCGTGAAGAGGAATCACATTCACCCTCCTCTAGTTCTTGGGTACCACACCATCCTCCCATGATTTGTTAAAAAGAGTAGACATTGGTGTCACTAGGTCTTTCCTTAGTTCTTTTAGAATTCTGGTATGAATCCCATCAGGCTCCATTGCTTTGTCCACCTTGAGTTTTAGGAGCTCTTTCAGGACCCTTTCTTCTGTGAATGGACTGGTATCGACCCCCCACCGTCCAGAGTGCTTCTATTGCTTGGTTTAGGTACCTGCCCCTCATCTTCTTTTGTGAATACTGAGCAAAAGTATTCTTTCAGTATCTCTGCCTTTTCACTGCCATCCTCTGCCCCCCATTAAGCCTCACTATCCCTCCCTTGGTCTTCCTTCGCTCCCTGATGTTCCTATAAAGGTTTTATCCCCTTTCTTAACTGAGTTGCCTTTCTTTTCCTCAGTTTGGGCCTTCACTATTCTGACTGCCTTCCCAGCTTCCTTTTGCTTTAACTGATACAGTTCTCTGTCCTGCTCCTTCTGTGATTCCTTGAACTTCCTGAATGCTTTCTTTTTCTCCCTAACCTTCCTTGTCACCTCCTTTGAGAACCATAGTGGTTTTTTTACTTCATTTTGTTTTGTTCATTTGCTTCACACAAAGGTTTGTTGCCTCTTTGATGGCAGTTATGATTTTTCCTCATTGTTCTTCCACCCCTCCTTCCTGCCCATTTGCTAGTGCATTCCTTAGGCTGTCACTCATTTTGCCAAAGTCAGCCCTCCTAAGGTCCAGTATCTTTGCCTTTGTATGCTTTGACTCTACGGCTGTGTTTATCGTGAACCACACTGTTTGGTGGTTGCTAGTTCCTAGAGGACTACCCACTTCTAAATCTGCTATGTCTTTATTTGATAATACCAAGTCTAAGATTGCTCCCTCCCGAGTGGGTTCCAACACTAGCTGTCTGAGGTATGCCCCCTGCAGGGCATCGAGAATGACGCTGCTCTTGGATGTGGCTGCAGCAAAGGTGCTCCAGTTAACATCTGGCATATTCAGATCCCCCCCCCATCAACAATATTTCCATTTTTTCTGCCATTTTAAGGATGCTTTCTATCATTTCCTTGTCCATTTCCTCCCACTGAGACAGGGGTCTGTATATAACCCCTGTGTGGATTGTAGTGCCATTGCCTGTCTCCAAGTTGACCCACAGTACCTTCTCTCCTCCCCATTTACCCTTTAGTTCCATTGCTTTGATCCCTTCCCTTATGTAAAGAGCTACTCTTCCTCCTCTTTTACCCTCCCTGTCTCTCCTCTAGACTGTGTACCCCGGTATGTTGACATCCCAGTCATGGCTCTCTGTGTACCATGTTTCTGTGACTGCCACAATATCCAGGTGTCCCTCTCCCATCAAGGCCACTAGTTTAGGGAGCTTGTTGCACAGACTACGGGCATTGGTGATCATCATCCTCTATTTTTTGTTAGCCTTACCCCTTTTAGCCCCATCCCTGCCCTTACTGACTTTAATTTCGTCTCCATTTACCCCTGTCCTGCTCCCTATTGACCTCTTTACCCTGGTGTTTACCTCGCTAACTACCCTGTTGTGTGGGGGGAAGCTGGGAATTCCCTGCTTTTTATCAGTGCCTCCCCCCCCCCTTGGCTAGTTTAAAAGCTTGCCAATGAAGCATTTAAACCTATCACCTAGGAGCCTGGTTCCCCTTCCTGACAGACACAGACCATTGTGCCAGCATAGGCTTGTATCCCTTCAAGTGGAACCCCAGTCCCCAATGAAGCCAAAACCCTGTGTTCTGCACCAGTTTTTCAACAGTTCATTGAATCACATGGTGCAGAATACCCTAGCCTCACCCATACCATGGACAGGCAGCACCTCTGAGAAGGTTACCATGTGTGCTACTTGTCTAAGGCCCCTCCCCAACTTCACAAACTCCTCCTGCACTACTCTGATCCCATGCCCAGCCAAGTCACTTGTCCCTAGGTGGACAATGACATCCAGTTCCCTCTCCCATGCAGCTGCTTTCACGATCCTGAGGATTTGCTTCCTGAACCTCCAAGCCATAGTGCTGGTCAAGCACCTTACCTCCCTCTCCCCTGCCTCCCCCAGTTCTAACCCCCTAATAATTGAGTCTCCCACCAGGAGCTACTTCCTTTCCCTTTGTTGTCGCATGCCATCCTCCTGTAGGTCTCCCTTGTGGTGGTTCCCAGCAACCTCCTTGGTCTCCAGTGTGGGTGCCTCCACAGGGGAACTATGCTACACCAGAATGGCGTATGGATTGTGGAGAGGTACAGCTGGAGGGATGCACCTCTGTTCCATCACCCTCACCCTGCCTGAGCCCACCATGGTCCAACCACTCCTCTTTCTTGGCAACCTCTGAGGCAGCGCTAGCAGCCCTGGTGTTCACTGGGTGGGGGAGGTTTCCCTACTCCTGTCCAGTTCAGCCTGGAGACAGGCAACCTCCTCCCTCAGAGCAGAGAGTTTCCTGCAAATAGGGCAGCATTGCAGCCTCCAGGATGTCTCCCAGAAGACTGCTGCCCCACAGCCAGTGCATCGCATTACTCCCCACATGTCTGTCTTCCTGTTTAAGTTTTCTATTTTTAATTTTTTGTTTGTCTTTTTAGTTAGTGTGTGTGTGCATTTACACTCAATGCAGTGTGCTGGGATGGGAAGGATATGACAGCTGTATACACCTTGCCCTCCTGGGGAAGTGATGTCAGAACCCCTGGTATGAAGGAAATGACACCCTTTGGGGGTGGGGTGAGGGGCAGGGTGGGGTTGGCCCAAGCCCATGCCCTCCAGAAACAATCTACCTGCTCTGACCCACCACTCCGGTGAGTGTTGACCTTCCTTTCAGCAAGACAACAACCTGCACAACAATTTAACAGAGACTATAGCCAGCAAAAAACAATTACAATCAGAGAAAAATCATGAGCCCAATACCTATGCTATAAGCCTCCTCTGACCCAATACAACCTGGTGTTCTGTGCTCTGAAGACAATCAGGGGTGGAAAACAGGTTCCACCACCTGAGGCACTGTCTGAGTTCAAATATACAAACTGCAAGGATAACAATGACAAATCCTCAGCCTCCAGTAAATAGTTCACTGTACCAAAAATAGTTTGATGCAAGCTGTCACCAAAATACTAGTAGACAAAAATCCAGCTAACCACAAGGGAAAAACAGTTATGCAGTATTTCAATCTTTCTGAAGTTAAACTCACAAGATAAGCAGCTTTGCAAACCCCTTCTTGATTAAAAAAAAAAAAAAAAAAACAAAAAAAAAAACCAAAGCAATACCAAGTGTAAGATTTAAAGTAAAATAAGGTACACGTCCGTCAGATTTGAGTAAGAGTGAGCTTGCTTGCAGATTGCCAGATCAATATAGTGTCTCCCTTACAGCTCCCAGTTTTTTCAAAGCAGCTTGCTTCCACCTTCAAGAAGATCTACAGAATTAAGCAGATTGTTAGGAACATCAGTATAATAACAACATTTTAGTTTCTGACTCTAAAACACATTAAGAAAAAAAAGATGACAACGAGGGGTGTGACAAGAATGAAATCATCCCCACCCAACATTGCTGTCAGGTGTGTAGTGACTGCACATAGTATCAGTCTGATTCCGCTTAGTTAATTTTGTAGGCACTTCAGCATCATTCCATGTAACACTAGAGACTAGAGAAGAGAATTTAAGGGATGCAGTCCACAGTATGTAACAGTCTGCTGTCTAAACTCTGAACTGCCCCCCACCCTGCCAGAACCTGCAGCCCAGTGCTGTGGTCAGGGATAAGAGGCAAGTAGGGCTGTAGAACTTGGGGGCTGTGTACAAGATGGGGGGAGTGGAACTTACAGTCACCAAGCAAGAAAGAGGCCTAGGGGTCATCATATCTGATGACCTCAGGGTAGGTGGGCAGTGTGACAAAACAGTGGGAAAGGCTAGCAAGATGCTGGGGTGGATTGGGAGGGGATTTCTAGCAGGAGGAAGGAGGTGGTGCTGCCATTGTATTGCTTACTGGTGAGACCCCACCTGGAGTACTGTGTCCAGTTTTGGAGGCCGCACCTCCGCAAGGAGATGGAAAGGGTGGTGGTGGTATAGAGGAGGGCAACCAAAGTGTGAGGGGAGTTGCACGAGAAGCCATACAAGGAAAGGCAAAGGAAATCAACATGTACTCCCTGGAAGAGAGTGAGAGGGGACATGACTGAAACCTATGAGTACTTCACAGAAATGAACAAGGTGCAAGTGGGGGGTATATTGCAGAAAAAGGAAGGCATTAGAACAAGGAGTATGGAATGAAGCAAAGACGGGGAAAATTTAGAAAGTCAGTAAGTCAACTTTACTTATTGCGCACCCACTCCCTTGGGCTCAGGGCCTCGTACAAAGGTCAGGACAAAAGGCAATCCAAAAATAAGGTATCAATTCCCAATAAATATACCCCGACACTAAAACAGAAGTTTAATGTAAAATAAATTTAAATAATTAATACAAGTGGAATAAATAATAGGTAAATGTGGTGTATAGGGATATGATTCCATCGAGGGATCCTAATGAGGTCAATAAGCCACGAACTCGAAGGGCGAGTGGCATTATGACCTCATTAGGACCGCTCGATGGAATTCTAACCCTATGCACAACACTTACCTGTCGTTTGTTTTATATAATACATGGGGATGGTGCCTTTTTGCCCTGAGGGCTATGCTTTTGTTCATGGCTTATTAGGTAAGGTTGTGTTTTTGTTAGGCGGCTTATTAGGTGTGCTAATAAGCATAGAAATTTCTTAACTGGTTCAGCTGGTATGTTCACTGATGTGTGTACTGATTTAATTGGTCACTAAGTTGTTTTTCGTGGTCATAATGTTGGTCTATGGGTGTTTTTTCCCCACAGTATACAGGTTTTGGTGCAGAGGTATACAGCTTTAATTGGGAGGGATACAGCTTTAATTTTCTTTTAATTTCAAGGCCATTTCCCCTCCTGGGATACTTAAGCCGTGTTTACACTGCTGTCTTTGCAGCGCACCAACCCAAGCGCATCGGTTGATATGCTGCAAAGAAGGCAGTGTAGACACTCAACGGATTGCATTAAGAGTGCTCGCGGATGCATTTTGATTCTGACGTGAGAAGTGGGACCTCAATCGGTCCATGCATTAAACTGTGTTGTAAGCTCTAATGCGCTCAATCTGGTACAAAACCTAGTCTCCCTGCAGAAAAAAAAACCCCCCCCGGAATGTAGTCTTCTCTGATGCACGACCAGCAGCACAGCAAGTACATGCTGTGTAAACTCTCTCCTGCCCTGGGAACATCTCTGCAGAGGGACAGTCATGGCAGAAAATATCAGGCACTGCTGCTGTGTAAACATGGCTTTAAACTCCTCCTCAGCCTACTGTCAAGAGGGAGTGCTGGCAGTGATGGTCTATCCCCCCGCTTCTTAAAACTAGCGGCCCATGACACTGTCTATCCACTCACCTTCATCTTTAATCTCTCCCTTACTGTGGTCTATGTCCCCCCTGCCTGGAAGCAGGCCAAAATTGTTCCAGTTCACAAATCAGGTGACCCTAACCTTATGGATAACTACCGACCCATCTCCATACTGCCCCATCTCTGGAAGCTCCTAGAGAAGGCAGTAAACTATCAAATCACTGACCATGTCACCAAATATAACCTTCTTTGCCCGCAGCAACATGGTTTCAGGAAGGGGCACAAAATAACCACTGCCTTGGCCCTCTTCACTGATCATGTACTTAGAAATATGGATGAAGGGGAAGTTGACTGGTGCAGTGTTTGTTGATTTGTCCAAGGCATTTGACCTTGTTAGTCACAACATCCTAATAGAAAAACTTGGCACCCATGGCTTCTCCCCTGCCTCCACCGCCTGGCTCACAAACTACCTCTCTGGTAAAACCCAAATGGTCTGCTTTGGTGGTGCCACCTCCCCCATTCCCTTTCTCAGTTGGTGTCCCCCAGGGCTCCATACTTGGCATCCCTTCTCTTTTTCCTCTTCATTAACTCCCTCCTTTCGGAGGGCCTCTCACGTAAATCCCTCCTCTACGCCGATGACCTAATACTCTTCCAAAGTGACTCCTTCCCCTCTTCTCTGTCCTCCACCCCTCACCGCTGATTTCTGTATGGCCCACCACTGGTTCTCCTCTAACAAACTGTCAGTCAATGTTTCCAAAATGAAGGTTATGGTCTTCAGCTCAAAACCAAAACTCGCCGCACTTACTCACTCCGGCTGCCTTCTCACTGTCCACTCCCTGGATGGATCTCCCCTCATAACTGTTCCCACATTCAAGTATCTGTGCTTATTCCTTCACCCGTCTCTTGCCTCTTCTGACCACACTGCTTCAGTGATCTGTCTCATTAATCAGAAGATGGGGCTCTGCTACTGCCTAATTAACCATCTCACACCAGAAGCTCGCCTCACTGTAGCCCGTGACAACCTCCTCCGTGTCCTCAATTATCAGTGTCCGGTGTACTGCCTTACCTCCACTGCCAACCAAAACTGGCTAGACACAACCTACAAAAGGATATGCCACTTTGCCCTTTGTGCTCCTCGCTCCACTCACCACTGCTCTCTCTACCAGTCCCTTAATTGGCTCACCCCTCAAGCCCAACTCTCCTACATGCTGGCCCGGTCAGTCAGGAATGCCTTAAACAGTCCCTCCTACTCCCCTCTGTCTCTTCTGATCCGGCCTGGAACTTACAGCCACAACCTTTGCCAGTCATCCCACCTCCAACTCGTCTGTCCTAGCATTACCACCAGGGTGGGCCAAAGAGCCATCTCCGCTGCTGGACCCTTGCTATGGAACATCCTCTCCCCTTTTCTGCATTCCGCTGACCCCCCTCTAAATCTAAATATCCTGCTAAGAACTCACTTCCTGTCCTCCTTGACCTGCGCCTGTCCTCAGGCCACTAGCACGGCAGTGCCTCCAATGCAGCCCTCCCTTACCCCCCCACTAGTTGCCTTTCTCTCCCACCTGAAACTAGTTCACTGGTCACCTTTTCTTATCCTGAGGTCAGCTGAGTTTACACCTGTTAACTTATTTGCTTTAATAGACTTTGTGTATTACCTGATGCTACTGACTCTGCTGATGTTTCTTCTGACCTGTTGAGGATGTTGATACCTAGCTCTGTATATATGTATTTTCTTTATATATATATATATATATATATATATTTATAAAATGGGTAGGTAAAATCATAGAAATTCCACTAACATGATTGGACAGAATGCATCACATGACCGTGAATTATTTCCCAATGACCGCACACCTCCCAGCGCGACCGCACGCTTGAACTACTTTTTATCCTTCAAAATCTTCTCACCAGTAGTGAGATCATTCCACATCTACCACAGATAGGCACCCACATGCATACAAGTGGTACATTCAGACTGCTACCAACATAAATGACAACTGCCCCTGGTAAATGAATTGCTGCCAAAGTTCAAACTAAGACTGACTAAAAAAAAAAAAAAAGAGGTTTATATTCTTATTTATATCCTTTACTATTCTTAGAATAAAGTCGTCCTCTTTACAGGGAGGAAAACGAGTGGGGAGCACTTTCACTTTTATCAGTGAGATGTACCGTAAACGAGCTTAGTCAACAATAGTACCTAATATGCAGGCAGACACTGAAAGCAAGTCCCTTGCTGTTAAAAAAACAAAGTAACTGCATTTTATGTTATTTTTTATTGAGAATTCTCTAAAAGAAGAAGCCAGCTGAAGCGAGTGGTAGACAGCACTTTCACTTATCAGTGACATGTAGCGTGACTGAGCGTGGTCAAAAGTGATAAATAATATGCAGTGAAACTAAGTCACACTCTGTACCACAAAACCAAACAAACTGTACACTTCAGGTTATTTTAATTTAAAATCCTGTAAAAAAGCTGCCATCTGAAGCAAGTGGAGAGGTAACGCAGGGCAGAGCGAGTGTTTCTCTAGTTGCTAGAGCAACACTCGCTCTACCCTGCGTTACCTCTCCGACGCTGCCGACCCTCTTGCTCTGCGCTAGCTCTCCACTTGCTTCAGATGGCAGTTTTTTTACAGGACCCTGAGCACGGAGAGAAGTGTGCAATGATGCCAATGGCCAAGCTGCGCACTCCTCCGTGCACAGCATACCGGGCACCTGCCCCACATCTGCCCCCTATGTTATGAGTCCATTGTGCCAGCCCCCAGCCACTGCCAGGGGTCAGTCAAGCAGCGGACTCCATCCCCACCCCTCCCCAGGAGAGGAGAGCAGTACTCCAGAAGCTCTATCCTCTCCCTCCCTCCCTGGCCGACCCCCGGCGGCCCGCTCGGACTGCGAACATGGGTCGCCGGTGTGGCAGGAGGTAAGACACATAAGCCTCAGCCCTCCACACCACTGAGCCCGCTATATATTAATAAAATATTAATAAAATACTGTGGAAAAAGAGGCAGAAAGACATTCGCAGCATGTGGCTGTCTTCCTCTGTGTCAGGGATGTCACCAAGATGGCTTTCTTGGTGGCACCACCCTCAGCCAAACGTAGTGAGCTTAAACTGGCCGAAGTGACAATGTCGAGTTGTTCGGCCTAACAGCTGGTGTAGACATATGTGGTGTAGAGCACAGTGTAACATATGTGGTGTAGAGCCAGCTACAGGTGGGAATGAAACAGCGCCTTAATAAGGGGGAAGCACTGATCTTCTTTGAGACAGTCTCTTGCAGCAGGTCATAATGTGTGGGATTCAGCCACAGGTGTCATTTCCTCCAGATGACTTTTCTCAGCAGTCGACCCTGAGACCTCCCCCAGCACCTCTAAGTGGTGTTCACTTGGCAGTATGAAAGGGGGCAGTCCCAGCTACTCCTCAGTTATTCCAACTGCGACCTGCATGCAACAATGCCTCCTTAGGTGTTCCTGCTTTCCAGTCATCTAAGAGTTCTAGCGACCAAACTTTATTTTTTCTAATAAGTAAAACTAATGTTTTTGGAATCTTTATTCTGAAGTTGTTCCTGTGGCCACAAAATCGCAAAAGAAGACCTCCGCAAAGTCTGTGTTTGTTGTCTTGGTCCTGAACATGACTCAGTGGAGTGTGCCTTCTGCAACAAGTTCAACAAAATGCTGATGGCTGCAGCAGCTCTGTGACTTCCTCATGGAGCAGAAAGTAGCCCTCCTGGAGTAGCAGCAATGCTTCTCACAGAGAACCATCAGCTTCATCTTCATGGTCTCACCACTCTACGGGTGACTCCTCCTTGTCGACACAGGGCCATGGTAAGAAACATGCCTCAAAAACTAAGCATGTCTCCACCACCCCTGTGCCAGTCTTGACAATGAGTATAGAGAAGGTAGCCCCTCACACATGGTCTTCCACACCATCAACAATTGTGGGCTCCTCTCTTCTCCCATCGACTTTGGGCTCAGGGATTGCCCTGCAGCTTCCTATGCTGCCTCACCCTTCAATGCTTTCCATCCACCGTCCGTCGATGATGGCTGCAGGCTCATCAATGGCACTCTCATTGATGGCTTTCTCTCATGATCCATCGACAGTCTTATCGTCAACATTGCATGGTATCCCATCGATGATCTTAACATTGACGCTGGATCAGGACTCTCCATTGACGACCCTGTCATCAACAGCAGGGGCTTCAGGCCCATCAGTGATCTCATCAGTGATCGGCCTTACCCCACATGGCTTAATGTTACCACCCTCATCGATGATCCGGGGGTCCTATGTACACCCCTCATCAATGGCTATATGTCTGGTGCCACTGCCTCCTTCCATGCCGTCAGTGGTTCCCATTCAGTGTCCCGTCTGTTACAGCTACTAGTACTGGACATATGGCAATAATAAATGTCCAGACTCTGGCTAACACCATATAATGGAACTATCTCAGGCCCCATGCCCTCCTAGCGAGAGGTAAGCTGCAGTCTCTGGTCCCTCTAGGCCCCCTTTGGCCCAGCGGACTACTAGCTCTTCCCCTGTCTCCCCGTGTCTGTACACCCAGGACTTGTACGTGGAAGACCCTTTCCTGCAGGACTGGGACCTGGTGGACAGGGAGGATAGAAGCATAGAAACATAGAATTTGACGGCAGATAAGGACTGCTTGGCCTACCTAGTCTGCCCATTTTCCTACCTAACAGATAAGCTGCAGATCCTAGTTAACCAATAGCTTACTTCCTCCTACCCCCAACTAGGACTGCCTTATGTCTGTCCCATGCATTCTTGAATTCTCCCACTGTTCTTGACTCCACGACCTCCTCAGGGAGGCTGTTCCATGCATCCACAACCCTCTCTGTGAAAAAATACTTCCTCACATTACCTCTGAGCCGTCCCCCCCCCCTCTATCTTCAGATTGTGCCCCCTTGTTCTTGCACATCTCTTTTTCTGAAAGATGCTACCCTCTTGGACTTTGTTGATTCCCTTGAGGTACTTGAAAGTTTCTATCATGTCCCCCCTTCCTCGTTTCCTCGTGGGTATACATATTAAGCTCCTTTAGTCTTTCTTCGTATGTCTTCTGGTGCGGACCCTGCACCATTTTTGGTTGCCCTCCTCTGGACAGCCACCACTCTGTCTATGTCTTTGCGGAGATGGGGTCTCCAAAACAGAAGAGGATGAGGACAACATGGACCACAAGGATTCCCCTCGGTCCTCCTCTACTGCCTCCTCTGTTCAGAAACTACCCCTGAACTCCCTTGTTCTCCGCCAGATGATCCAACATTTTCAGACGACATGATCCACCTCCAGGAAACATTTGATTTCCAGGGCATTGAGCAGGATGCTTCCAGGGAAAGAAACGGTTCAGTACTTGGGTGTGCCAGAATGCCCCACTCTGGCCGCCCATCCCCCGTGGACGCCCTTGAGGAAGCTATTATGGTGGCTTGGAAGCAACCTTTTAAGGTTCCCTCCAACTTGTGACAAGCTGATAGGATTTATCATGCTCTGGTAGATCACCCCTATTTCATGTCTCTTCCTCAGGCGGACTCGGTAGTGATCAATGCCGCACATGATGAGTCCTCTAGACCTCAGCACATGAGTGCACAGCCCCCAGATACAGAATCCTAGAAACTGGATACCATGGGGAAAAGGGTGTTTTCTTCATCCACCTTGTTCCTATGTATACTTAATTACATGGGCCACCTCCTGAAACATCAGGAGGAAATCCTTAAGGCCTCCCAGGCAACAGTACAGTCTCTCCCAGTGGGTTCTATCTGAGAGGGCTTGACGGTGAAACTTTCTACTGCGGCGGCTGTATGCCGCCACCTGCTGAGGACCACTTATGATGCCATTGATACTATGTCTCGTACATCCTCAGCTGGAGTCTGCCTCAGACGACACACCTGGCTCCGGGTGTAGGACTTTTCACAGGACATCCAGCAATCTATTCTGAATGCTCTCTTTAAAGGAGTTCACCTGTTCAGTCCACAGACCCAAGACATCTTGAAAGATCTGCAGGACTCGGGTCATGCCCTTCAGTCGATGTGAACCCTTTACCGTCCAAAAGCCAAAACAGCCTTCAGGGGCTCATCGAGGGGCTGCCCACACAGGGGCCATTCCTCCACTCAAAGGCAACTTGCCAAAAAGAGAACCTCAGTTATAGTTGCCAGGTCCTAGAAATACTCAGAAATCCCATTAATCCCTGCTACCCCCCAGCAAGGCCAGCCTTCTGTCTGAAGGTCTTCCTCCGGTCGGGGGACTAGAGACCCTACCCACGGCTGTCAGGGGCAGGTTTTCCCTTCACCTGCCAGGGTGGCAAGCTGTCTCCAGGGACCAGTGGCTCCTGCAACTGATTGAGACAGGACACACAGTGGAGTGCATGGGATACCTCTTCCTTTGCCACTCAGGGTCTCTCACTACTCTCCAGACCAGGCATGGGTCCTATGGACTGAGGTCGATGCCTTACTGTCAAAACAGGCTATCGAATCAGTTCCCCTCCTTCAGAAGGGTGCAGGATTTTACTCCCACTTTTTTCTGGTTCCAAAATGGATAGGGGATTTACACCCCATTTTAGATCTGAGGTGTCTCAGCCTGTACATCACTTACCAAACGTTCTGCATGATGTCTCTTCTGACACATCTTCCTTTGCTGAACACGGGAGATTGGCTCTGCTGTCTGGCTGTGAAGGACACATGCCTCCATATCATGATGCACCCGGCTCACAGACAGTTTCTCTGTTTCATGTTCCAAGGTCATCATAATCAATTTAGGACCCTCCCTTTGGGACTTTCCTTGGCCCCACAGGTAATTACAAAATGCCCAGCGGTAGTTGCAGCGGCCCTCCACAGGGAAGGCCTCTATGTCTTTCCCTACCTGGATGACTAGCCCCTGAAGGTGTCTTCCAACCAACAGCTGTCTCTGATGCTTTCTTGAACCCTACAGTTGTTCGCACCGGTGGGGATTACTGTAAACTATCCAAAATCCAAGATGGACCCTACACAAAGCCTCCAGTATACGAACATATGAATGTGCCAGCAGAAACAGACCACCCGGTCTATCTAAGTCTGCTCAAGTGTGCAGCTAGCACCCCTAGTTTGTAGCTGCCCCACCCCCTTCCCTTTGTTATCCCACTGCCACCCCCCTCCTCCCTCACCCTCACTCTCCCCTGTTCCCTGTTCCATGCCCTTTTAAAGCTGTTCACGGATTTACTTGATACCACCCATTCTGATAGTGTGTTCCATTTTGCTACCACCCTTTCCGTGAATAGTGTCTCCTAATTTCCTTCCTAAATCTTTCCCCCTTTATTCTCAGCCTGTGCCCCCTGGTGTCCCTCCCCTTCCTTAGCTTAAAGACCCCATCTGCCCCATCCTTATTGATTCCCCTCAGATACTTGAATATCCCTATCATGTCCCCCCCGTCCCTTCTGTCCTCCAGGGTGTACATATTCAGGTCTCCCAGCCTGCTCTCATAGCCCTCCTCCATTCCACATATCATCTTGGTTGTCCTCCTCTGTACCCCCTCCAGTAGCCTGATATCACGCTTCAGGTATGGCCTCCAAAACTGCACACAATACTCTAAGTGCGGCCTTACTAGCGTCCTGTAGTGAGGCAAGATCACCTCTCTTTGCCTGGACGAAAACCCCCTCACTGTGCACCCCAGCATTTTGTTCACTTTTGCAGCCACTCTTCTGCACTGGGCAGTGTTGTTCATGGTCCCTGTTACTGTTACCCCTAGGTCCTTCTCCTCCTCAGTGATCCCCAGTTTAACACGTCCCCAGCCAGTATTCTGTCCTTGGGTTCTTCATCCTGAAGTGCATAACCTTACACTTCTTTACATTGAACTCCAGCTGCCACCTCTCTGACCACTCTTCTAGCTTGCTTAGGTCCCCCTGCAGCTGCTTCCATCCCTCCCCTCCATCCACCACTGCTTCCATTTTGGTGTTGTCTGTAAGCAGACTTACCTTGCTCACCACACTGTGTGCACTGTCTGATACGAAGAGCCCAAATAATACTGCTCCCAGCACAGAGCCCTGTGGCACCCCGCTCATAACCGGCTTCAGAGTTGAAAGCTGTCTTACCACCACCACCTGTTGCAGCCTCCCACTCAGCCAGCTTGTAATCTAGTTCATCATTTTTGCCCCTACCCCACACCAGTTAGCTTCCCCCCAAGCCACCCATGAGGCACCGAATTGAAGGCCTTGCTGAAGTCCATATATCGGAGCTGTACTAGACACCTCCATAGGGAAGGCATATCTGCCCATGGCTCGGCGGATGCCCTGATTGTTTTAGCATGCAAATTAGAGTCCAGCAGGTTAGTCTCTGCAAGAGGCTACCTTTGCCTCCTGAGACATTTGGCAGCCATGATACCAAAGGTCCCCAATGCCAGGTTAAATATGAGGGTCCTTCAGTGGTCCCTCAGAGTCCAATGGGACCAAAAACAGGACGATTTCAATGCCCCAGTCCTGCTGTCTTCCACAGCTCTTCAAGCTCTACAATAGTGGAAGACCAGAGACAATCTAATGCAAGGCATGCCATTCCGATCTCCTGTATCAAGTCTCATTCTGACTACAGATGCCTCTTGACGGGGTGGGATGCTCATCTTCTGCATGACAGTTCACAAGAATCTTGGACCTCAGTGGAGGCACACCTCCACATCAGTGTACTGGAGCTGAGAGCAGTTCTCTACACCTTACAGGTGTTCAAGACTCATATCCCCCTGGGTTGCCTGCAAGTGCAATCAGACAAGTCTATGGTAGTTCCCTACCTAAACAAACAAGGAGGCACCCATTCATACCCTCTCTGCAGAGAATTGATAAGGATAGGTATTGGGCACTCCAGAGACGTATTCATCTTCTGGCAGTACATATCCCACGGGTATTGAACATCCTGGTGGATACCATGAGCAGATCTACTGCCCAGGCCCATGAGTGGGAAATCTTAC